>OY740812.1:24580201-25229487 GCA_963514005.1 Raja brachyura
CGACATCACAATGACGTCACAATGTGTTCCCAAATTTCTTTTTTTTAAATCGCCATGTTTTTCCTTCGTGTGTACTTGCCTGGCCTCACAACGGGGACACAACGGCTCAACGGGTAAGTTTCCATCTACTTTACAAACGTCTCCATGGGTTCTCTATTCACTTTATTAACTTTAACTTAATTTCAGCTGTCAACGGCACAACTTTGAACGTGACAGTCGCGCATGCGCAGTTTGGTGGAATATTGCGTTGGAGGAGCGGGCCCAACGCGACCGCAGTCAGTCTAGTTATATATTACTTATTGTGTTCATGGGCATATTAAACTACATCAAATAAGAATTTCAGTTCAGTTTAGTTTATTGACATGTGGACCGAGGTATAGTGAAAAGCTTGTTTTTACGTGTTAAACAGTCAGCAGAAAGGCATACATGATTACAATCGAGCCATTTGCAGTGTTTAGATACATCATAAGGGAACAACATTTAGTGTAAGGTAAAGCCAGTAAAGTCCAAGGGTCACCAATGAGGTAGATGGTAGTAGTATGACTGCTCTCTAGTTGTGTTAGGATGATTCAGTTGCCCGATAACAACTGGGAAGAAACTATCCCTGAATCTGGAGGTGTGCATTTTCATACTTCTATCCCTTTTGCCCATTGGGAGAGGGAAGAAGAAAGAGTGACCAGGGTGCAGCTCATTCTTGATTATTCTGTTGGCCTTGCCAAAGCAGCATGAGGTATAAATTGAGTCAATGAAACGGAGGTTGGTTTGTGTGATGGTCTAGGCTGCATCCACAATTCTCTGCAATTTCTTGGGGTCTTGGATGGAGCTGTTCCCAAACCAAGCTGTGATGCATCCTGGTAAAGTGTTTTCTGTAGCGCATCTGTAGAAGTTGGTGAGAGTTGGTGTGGACATGCCGAACTTCCAAAGCCATCTGAGGAAGAAGAGGCGTTGGTGTGCTTTCTTGGTTGTTGCTTCAATATATGTGGTCCAGGAGAAGCTGCTGGTGATATTGACTTCCAGGAATTCGAAATTTTCAACTATCTCTACTTCGGTGCCAACAATGCAAACTGGGGTATGTGTATCGCTTTGCATCGTGAAGTCGATCACAATTTCCTTCGTCTTGCTGACATTGAGAGAAAGGTCGTTTTCTCAACACCAGGACACAAGATTCTCGATCTCCTTCCTGCACACCGTCTCATCCTTATTTGATATCCATCCCACAATGGTGGTCTGTGAATTTGAAAATTGAATTAGATTTGTACATGGCAGCTCAGTAGCACATGTACAAGGAGTAAAGAAGCGGGCTGAGAAGGCATTCTTACAGAGCACCTGCGTTGAGGATTATCGTAGAGGGTGATTTGTCCCCTATCCTCACTGATTGGGGTCCATTGGTCAGGAAGTCGAGGTTCCAGTTGCAGAGATGTGTGCGAACTCCAAGTTCCGCGAGTTTGGTGATAAGCTTGGATGGTATAATAGTATTAAAGGCAGAGCTGTAGTCCATGAATAGGAGTCTGATGTTCCATTGTTGGTAAGTATGATAATTAAACACTTTTACCTCTTGACTATTGACTAAATAGCACACCTACAACTAAGTGAACAAGAAAAGTGCACCATTCAGGAATGAGCCAGATTATGAGGCTGAAAGACTAACAATCAGGCCCTTCAAAAAGGGGCAATCAGATGGTTGGGAACTCCTTTGGAGGTTTGGTGCATTGTGAAGGAGGAATGTGGGGGTAACAGTTATTGAAACATGGAGGATCAGAGACAGACTGTTCTGCAGAAGAACACTGGGATGGGTGAGTGAGAGCAATTGCTAATAGATGGTGGAGATTGAAGAGAACATATGGTATTTAATGGAAAATAGACACAAAAAGCTGGAGTAACTCAGCAGCATTTCTGGAGAGAAGGAATGGGTGACGTTTCGGGTTGTGACCCTTCTTCAGACTGGTTAGTGATAAAGGAAACGAGAGATATAGAAGATGATGTAGAGAGATAAAGAACAACGAATTAAAGATATAGTATATAAAAAAGTAACGATGATAAAGGAAACAGGTAATTGTTAGCTGTTTGTTAGATGAAAACAAGAAGCTATGCGACTTGTGTGGAGGAAGGCAAGAGAGAGAGGGAATGCTAATGCTACCTGAAATTAGAGAAATCAATATTCATACCACTGGGCTGTAAGCTGCCCTAGCTAAGTATGAGATGTTGTTCCTCCAATTTGCGTTTAGCCTCACTGACAATAGAGGAGACCTAGGACAGAAATGTCTGTGTGGGAATGGGAAGGAGAATTAAAATAAACAATAGACAATACGTGCAGGAGCAGGCCATAAGGATCTCTACATAAGGACCTCTTTGCTCCTATACTCGACTCCTCTTCTTATAAAGGCCAACATGCCATTCGCTTTCTTCACTGCCTGCTGTACCTGCACGCTTACTTTCATAGACTGATGAACAAGGCCCCCCAGATCCTGTTGTACTTCCCCTTTTCCCAACTTGACACCATTTAGACAGTAATCTGCCTTCCTGTTTTTGCTACCAAAGTGGATAACCTCACATTTATCCACATTAAACTTCATCTGCCATGCATCTGCCCACTCCCCCAACCTGTCCAGGTCACCCTGCATTCTCATAGCATCCTCCTCACAGTTCACAATGCCACCCAGCTTTGTGTCATCCACAAATTTGCTAATGTTACTTTGATTCCCTTCATCCAAATCATTGATGTATATTGTAAATGGCTGCGGTCCCAGCACCGAGCCTTGCAGTACCCCACTAGTCACCGCCTGCCATTCTGAAAGGGACCCGTTAATCCCTACTCTTTGTTTCCTGTCTGCCAAACAATTTTCTATCCATGTCTGCACTCTACCCCCAATACCATGTGCCCTAATTTTGCCCACTAATCTCCTATGTGGGACCTTATCAAATGCTTTCTGAAAGTCCAGGTACACTACATCCACTGACTCTCACTTGTCCATTTTCCCAGTTACATCCTCAAACAATTCCAGAAGATTAGTCAAGCATGATTTCCCCTTCGTAAAGCGATGCTGACCGATCCTGTTACTGCTATCCAAATGTGCGATAATTTCATCTTTTATAATTGACTCCAGCATTTTCCATGCCACCAATGTTAGGCTAACTGGTCTATAATTCCCTGTTTTCTCTCTCCCGCCGTTCTTAAAAAGTGGGATAACATTAGCTACCCTCCAATCCACAGGAACTGATCCTGAGTCTATAGAACATTGGAAAATTATCACCAATGCATCCACGATTTCTAAAGCCACTTCCTTAAGTACCCTGGGATGCAGAGTAACCGGGTGATCAGGTAGGTTGAGGCGGATGGAGCGAAACTTACCTTGTTGTGCCAAGTGATGATGCCATATTGACGATCTCTCACTCCTCCATGCAAGTTTCTAAATGGAGCACGATGGTGCCACAATAGAGTTGCTGCCTTACAATGCCAGAGACCAAGGTTCAATCCTGACTATGGGTGTTGTCTGTGTGGAGTTGGTATGTTCTCCCTGCGACTGCATGGGTTTTCTCCAGATGCTCCAGTTTCCTCCCACACTCCAAAGATGTACATGTTTGTAGGTTAATTGGCTTCAGTAAAAAAAATTGTGAATTGTCCGTAGCGTGTAGGATAGTACCAGTATATGGGGTGATCGCTGCTCGGCACAGACTCGGTGGCCTGAAGGGCCTGTTTCCGCGCTGTATTTCCAATGTATAAAGTAAAATGTATAGAGAGCACTGCACAGGAAATTACATCACTTGGATGCATCAAATATTTAAATTACATTAAATGGATGAGGGCAACTCACAAAGTAAGAAATTACACTTTACATTTCCAGAGCGCCACCAAGAGATGAAGAAATGATCATCATATTTTTGTCAAACACGGTGCTTTTTAAGTTGTGTAGAATGGAAATTATCATCTT
This sequence comes from Raja brachyura, assembly GCA_963514005.1. Next base: position 24,584,131 of record OY740812.1, read on the forward strand.
TGTAATTGAATTTCTAGGCCCATCTTTTATGCTGAGTACTTCAAGGAATGAAACAGTAGTTTTAACTGTAACTTTACTATGAGATAAAGATATAATATTTAATGCTTGAATAAGAATAAGAAAATTAGGGTGCACCTAACCCTTCCCTAAAAAATTGGTATGCAGCAACTGAAAATCAAAAAAGATGGAAGGCACTCCATTTTACTCATGTTCCACCTAATGACATTTTAACATGCACCCACAGCAGGATGATGAACCTACACATTAGAAATATTCAATTCTCACATACATTTGAACAGAACATGCACCATGGCCCTCTTTGGGACCCGAAATGTCACCTAACCATGTTCTCCAGGTATGCTTCCTGACTCGCTGAGTTACGCCAGTCCTTTTGTGTAAACCAGCATCTGTAGTTCCTGGATTCTACTTCAAAAATCTCTTGCTCAGAGTTGTCCTAGTTAAGCACCTTCTCTTGCTATACCTCCCTGAAATTGGCTCATCCTTCTCCATCACAAATTTAACCTTCCAGACGGGTCCAACGTTGAAAGCAGAAATATATATATAATGTTGGAATGTTGACTCTGAAGGACTTCATATGTCTTTACTGTCAACGTTCTGAAGACGGAAATACAGGCAAAATAATGCCCACAATATATTATGTCCAACATTAATATTTTATAAATGACGCAATTATGTTTGCACATTGCAGATTGTATTGCCTCTAAGCAATATACTGTATATTTCAATTGAACCTCAGTATTTCTCATTTGACACATGAATTAATTAGCAAAATTATTATCATATTTTTTTCTAAATCAGCTTTCAGGGAGCCTAGAGGGCTTTCAATTATTTCAATTCTCATTGATGTCTTTTATGAAATATGAAATACATGTGGTACTGTCATTATGAATTATCTGAAAGAAATTACTTTTTACTTTGATGATTTGCAATAATCCAAAAAACCTGAAAATGACAATGGGTTGAAAGGGAGGCACATGACTAATGATTCATCTTAACAACAATCATAGTTCTTTCAAAGATAAACACAAAAAGCTGGAGTAACTCAGCGGGGCAGACAGCATCTCTGGAGAAAAGGAATAGGTGACTTTTTCGGTCGAGATCCTTCTTCAGTCTGAAGAAGGATCTCGACCCGAAACGTTACCTATTCAATTTCTTCAGAGATGCTGTCTGACCCGTTGAGTTACTCCAGCTTTTTGCGTCTATCTTCAGTTTAAACCAGCATCTGCAGTTCCTTCCTACACATCATAGTTCTTTCGCAAACTATAGTTCTTACGAAAACCGTAATTCTTGAGAAAGTTTGCTTAATTCAAATGTATCTCTTGTTAAATCTCTTTTTTTTTTAATATATCGCTTGTTAAAAATATTCCTCTCCTTTTTAGCTCATTCATCAGCTCAAGGCAGACAGGATTACTAATAAACATAGAAACATAGAAATTAGGTGCAGGAGTAGGCCATTCGGCCCTTCGAGCCTGCACCGCCATTCAATATGATCATGGCTGATCATCCAACTCAGTATCCCGTACCTGCCTTCTCTCCATACCCTCTGATCCCCTTAGCCACAAGGGCCACATCTAACTCCCTCTTAAATATAGCCAATGAACTGGCCTCAACTACCCTCTGTGGCAGAGAGTTCCAGAGACCCACCACTCTCTGTGTGAAAAAATTCCTTCTCATCTCGGTCCTAAAGGATCTCCCCCTTATCCTTAAGCTGTGACCCCTTGTCCTGGACCTCCCCAACATCGGGAACGATCTTCCTGCATCTAGCCTGTCCAACCCCTTAAGAATCTTGTAAGTTTCAATAAAATGTCTGCCCACTATGTGGAAGGAAATAAAAAGAGCCAGCAGTAACTTTATCATTATTAGTTCCTCTTCTTTTATGAATTACATTATATGGGTCATCATGGTGTCGCATTCCAATGGATAGTATCGCATTAAAGAACACGAATGTTCTTTAATGCATGGTGGCGCAGCGGTAGAGTTGCTACATTACAGCGCTTGCCAAAAAAAAAAGCAAAACATCTCAAAGATTGAAACTTAACGTGGAATAAATCAGCCAAGGAATATATTACATAATCGGATGATGGCAGCAAAAGCAAGCACTTTTACCATACCTGAAGTGTGCATAGCCTCCCAAGATACTAAACAGAATCACTAATGACTCCTCAAACGACCTTTGCCTCTGATTTACTTGTAGGTTCTAGATGCCTCAAGAGCCTGATCCTAGAACCTGCTGAAGATGCATATCCTTCCTTTTATCTCTCATTTCAATTTTAGACAAGGTTTTTCAGCATAGGCAGCTGCCTGATATAGGATGTATTACCATAAAGGCCAATTAAATAATTGTAATACCCAGCTAGTGGTGTCTGTACCCGCACTCATGTAGCAGATCTTCTGGTCATCAGTGAACCCCTGACCATTTGTGATTTGGGGACAGATGGCTTGCTTGGGGAAATAAGAATCTGGCATCCAGGCCTTAATGTCTGGTCCTGCAGAATTGGTACATGAAGAGCATTGACTGAATCCTGCTGGCTTCGGTGAAGTGGCCTTCCTACTGAATGTACAAGAGGTAGACACAAAGTGCTGGCGTAATGCAGCTGGTCAGGCCACATCTCCAGAGAAAAATGATGGGTGATGTTAAGAGTCACCAAGAAGGGTCCTGTCCCAAAATGTCACCAATACCTTTTCTCCAGAGATGTGGCCAAAATGTCACCTATTCCTTTTCTCCAGACATTTGCAACACGGAAAGTTTGTACTCTATGGAATTATATGGAAGTAGAGTGAAAAAATATTCTACAGTTGCCGTGGAACTTGCAAATTCTAACGGCTTACTTGTCCTGAGTGAGACAGGTTATGCAGGTGAAGGTCAGGGAACAGTGGAAGCTGGAGGGGACATATTGTTCATGAAAGGAAAACACACGGAAAACAATAACAGGCATGATGCTAGCTCACAGTCAGCTCACAAAGCTTCATGCAGGAACCAATAAATGGCACATTAATTTTATTATGTCTTTAAATAGTTTAAAGCCAAACAACTACCACATATCAGAATAATATATATCGAAAAGGGGGAAGTTTAAGGGATGTCAAAGAAATATGCAAAATTATGTTTCAATGGGGTTTTTTTTAAAGAGGGAGAAGAAAGGTGAATTTCACGGAGTTCTAAGAAAAGAGTCTAATTATTTGAAAGTGCTATCACTGAAGATGAAGGGAGGGAATGAACGGATAGATAGTTACAGCTGAGCTCCTGAAGAATAGAAAACTGGTTAGAGTTATGTCGCAGTGATGAAATGGAGAGACTCAAGGTTTGCAATCTATTAGAGGGCAGTGACAATATGGTGCCCAAGGCCAAAAGAATGCAGTGATCTCTAAGTACAATTTTGTTTAAGATGGAGATACAAGAGACCACAGATGCTGGAATATTCAGCAAATACAAACAGCTGGAGGAACTCAGCGGGCGGCGAAGCATTCATGGAGGGAAATGGACAGGCAGCGTTTTAGGTTGGGACCCTTCAGAAGAAGAAGTGTGAAGAAGGATCCTGTCCCGTAATGTCAACTGACACAAATTGTGCTCATATTTTCAAATAATACTGCCTTCTCCTAGACTAGGCAGAATATGTATTATTCTGTGCAATTAAAATATCAAATTTTAACAGGTTTAGATATACTGTAGTCTTCAAATTAGGTTCTGACTTAATCATGTCACATATTGGATGTGGACATTTTTATTAAGCGCATTACAGAATATGATTCAACTGGATGCACTTATGCAAAATCTTGTCATGCAACACATGAAGTAACAGTTTTTTGCAATAAATGATTTAGGATAATATATACTATTCCTGAACTCATCAAGGATAATTAAAAGCATAATTTATACCGTAATTACTGACTTATAATACTAAATCAAAGCATTGCTTCAAACAATTCCTCAAATTATCTTTTTAATGCTGATTTTTCTTGATAGGAAGTAGTTGAAAGCATGATAGAAATTTAAATTAAACTAATCATTGTAACTAACTCATGGTTCATTAAATATTTATGGAAAACTAAATGGTTAGAATATTATGCTTACACATTTGCATTCCCAGACTTTTCCTGCATCTATTTTCAGTGATACGTTACAGAACACCGTTGTACTCTGTGAACTGCTCGATTGTAATCGTGTATCGTCTTTCCGCTGACAGGTTAGCATGCATCAAAAAGCTTTTTGCTGTACGTTGCTACACATGACAGTAAACTAAACTAAAATAAATTAAAGATGGACACAAAAAGCTGGAGTAACTCAGCAGCACAGGCAGCATCTCTAACAGAGAGAGCAATGGTTGGGCCAGGCAGCAGCAGCAGCAAGAGCGGAAATCCTACTCAGAAACATCCACAAGAAGATGAACCCACAGTGGTTGAATTTAGAGATTCCATTTTGATTTTTATCTTTTCACAACAAGGGGATAATTTTGTGAGATTTAAGAGCAAAAAAAATGATTTTAGTTATTTTAGTCATCATCTAAATTCTCGGTGTCAAGGTTGTTCCTAATTGTGTATCAGACAATAATTATCCATAACAGCAGAGTTTACATGATTATCGATTGAAAACTCTGTGAAGTGCCCTGTCTCCTACTTTCAAACGGACTTCAAGGGTAAAAATAGACAAAGTGTTGAAATCGCTCAGCTGGTCGGGCAGCATCCCTGGAGTATATGAGTAGGTGGTGTTTCGGGTTGGGTTCCTTCTTCAAACTGCAAGGGTACATTCTTTCAGAACAATAGGGATGTTAAACTGAATATTCCACTGAGGTTTGAGAGTAATTATATTCATGACAATGATCAGTGTAAGCATCAAGTAACAGCAAGCACAGTTCAGCTACTTTCACCTTTTTTTTCCATGTAACAAAGTCATTTTATTTTGTGTTGTTATTCTATCGTTATGATAGAATTGCAAGACCTCTTTTAAAGGAGCCTCGCTCCTTTCTTCTCCTTTAATGTGGATGAAATAATACATAAAATGTAATCGGTAATGTACAATATTACAATGAAAATCTAACATTTCCACTTCATTGATTCAATCTATCTGGTGGTTTCTTTGCCTGTTGTGAATTATGCTGGTCTGTTTGTAATGCAACGTCACTAGTAGTTGATAAAGTCTCTTTACAAGTTGTGTTCCCTTTCATTACACCCATTTCAGAGCTGAGTATTTTCTGCACTTTGTGTTTTGATTTTTGATTTCCAGAAACTGCAATTTAGTTTTATTTTCACATCTAAAGCCAATGCTAATGCCCATTATTCAACATCAATATTATTATTTTTTTATATCACTGATTTTGTTGGTGTGGAGGAGACGATCTATCTGCATGGTTGAGGATGGTGTGATAAGGTGTGGTAACTGGGGAAGGGTTTGATTGTGAGGGCAGGGCCATTGACCCAGAAGTGAGGGAACAACAGATAGACATCCAGGAAACATTCATGGCTCCGCATTGGCTATCAACAACGTGTGTAAAGGAATTTCTTCTGGATTTAACATCAAAATCTGCAGATGCCAAAAATCTGAAGTAAAAACAGGTCAGGTAGCAAGTTTGGAAGTGAACAGTTCAGGTTCAAGAGTTTTCATCAAAACTGGGAAAGATAGAAAATTTTATGTTGCAAAGAGAGTGTCATATGGATGGCAAAATATAACACATGTTTATTACAATCCATTTACAGCATTGGTCTGCAGGACATTGCAGTAACTAGCAGCTACTCAGACTGAATTACGTAGGGAAGCTCTTGGTAATATAAATCGCATAATAGGCAGAGCAACTACTAACAAGCACTACAATTGGTTAGTAGGAAATAACCAATCTACATCTTTCCTTGTAGAAGCATAGATACGTGGAAACATGATGGCTAAACAATATAGTAGCCGGAACTTTAATAATGTATATGGGGAAGTACAGATAGTTACACAAAATCACCGTATCTAATGGGTGGCCTACTGATCCGTCCGGCACATGTGCGGTAGGAATCCGCATCTCCTCCTTTCACTGGTGAAGTAACCGGGGAAGTAACCGGGGATGTGACCAGGGACCCACCGGGTGGAGGTGGTGAAATAGGGAAGCTAGGCGCTGAGTGCCATGGGGAGTTAGTAGTTGCTCCGCCTAATATGCGATTTATATTACCAAGAGCTTCCCTATGTAATTCAGTCTGAGTAGCTGCTAGTTGCTGTAATGTCCTGCAGACCAATGCTGTAAGTGGATTTTAATAAACATGTGTTATATCTTGCCGTGCATACGACTCAACTCTTTACATGGTGTTAGAAGTGGGATTCAAACCCAGGATGCGGATTCGTACCGCACACGTGCCGGACGGATCCATAGGCCACCCATTAGATATGGTGATTTTGTGTAACTATCTATACTTCCCCATATGGGTTATTAAAGTTCTGGCTACTATATTGTTTAGCCACCATGTTTCAAGTCGCTAATAAACATTCTATCGGCTCGCCAACTTGTTGCATACGAGCATAAAATTTGGTACATCCGATGATATAGTTCGAGGGGAGGTCACACAACTGTCTAAACTTTGCAAGTAGGACAGCAGGGTCATCAATCGTTTCTGCAGGCACTAGGATCTGTCTGTTTGCATCTAAAAAAGCAGACTCAAAAGTAAAACGAACCGCACGTTTCATTGCCTCAGGACGAGCCAGGTTTAGTAACACAGAAGCACATACATCTGGAGGAACGTTGTGATGAACAATGAGAACATAGTGAATGTAGTCGCGCTCAAAAATGCGCCATCATTCAGCAATGTCAAAGTCAAAGATCAGAGTACTAAGACGGCGAGACGAGTTTGCTATGATAGAGATAACAGGCACATAAAACAAATATAAAAAACAAAATAAACATGAACGGAGTAGGTAAGACTCACTTCTTGACACCATGTAATGAGTCGAGTTGTACGCACGGCAAGATATAACACATGTTTATTAAAATCCACTTACAGCATTGGTCTGAAGGACATTGCAGTAACTAGCAGCTACTCAGATTGAATTACGTAGGAAATCTCTTGGTAATATAAATCGTATATTAGGCGGAGCAACTACTGACAAGCACTATAATTGGTTAGTAGGAAATAACCAATCTACAGAGAGTAAGGGGGAGGCTTGATATGGCAAAGAGGATGTACCGGATAGTGTGTTGGGCAGTTTACAGAGCCATCTGGTTAATAGATTAATAAGTGTAGTTTGAAGGAAAGAAGACAGAATGCTGGAGTAGCGCAGCGGATCAGGCAGCATCTCAGAAGAACATGGATAGCTTACGTTTTGGATCGGTACCCTTCATTAGACTGAAAGAAAAAAACAGGCAGTGATGTGTAAAGCTGTGAAAAGTAACTCAGTTGCCAAAACGTGCAAACAAATGGAAAATGCTGGAAATGATGAGTAAATCAGGCAGTGGATGAGGAGGGAGAAAAAAACAGAGTTCAAATTACAGATTACAAACCAGGCTACTTCGGATAAAAACTGAAAACCATCTTCACTGAAATGTCTCAATGCTAAAATGCAAAAGCTTTTGCTTATCTAAACAGAAGATGAGGTGCTCATATTTTTAGACTAGAGGAGGCATTTCAGTTCATTGAGTCAATGCTGTCTCTCAGCTCATTCCCATCAATCCCTCTCTCTCATTTAATTCCCACTAGTCTATTCTCTCTCCCATGCCCATCAACTTCACATTGATTCTCTTTCCAGGCAACTATGCCAGGGACCATTTACAGTAGCTAGTTAATCTACCAACTAGCCCATCTTTGGATTACAAGAGGAAACTAGAGCACCTGAGGGAAGTTATGCTGTTCCAGAGTGAAATCACAAACTCCACATGGACAGCACCAGAGGTTAGGATTGAAGTTGGGGGTCACTGAAGATGTGAGACAGCAGCATTACACACTGCGCCACTATGACAACCTGTTCCTCAAGACTACAAAAGTGGTAAACACTGCCCAGTCCATCATCGGCTCTGACCACCCTTCCATCGAGGAGATCTATCACAGTCGCTGCCTCAAAAATACTGGCAGCATCATCAAGGACCCACACCATCCTGGCCACACACTCATCTCCCCGCTACCTTCAGGTAGAAGGTACAGGAGCCTGAAGACTGCAACGACCAGGTTCAGGAACAGCTTCTCCCCCACAGCCATCAGGCTATTAAACTCGGCTCGGACAAAACTCTGAACATTAATAGCCAATAATCTGTTTATTTGCACTTTATCAGTTTAATTATTCATGTGTGTATATATTTATGCAAAGGTATATGGACACACTGATATGTTCAGTATTTGTGCCTACTATGTTCGGTGTGCTAAAGCTAAGCAAGAATTTCATTGTCTTATCAGGGATGCATGACAATAAAACTCTCTTGAACTCTTGAACTATATTTGGGCTTCATTGGGACAATGTGGAAGTCAACAAATTGCTATATTTGAGCCATTCTAGCCATATTAGCACGTCTGCTGCTGCCTGTGTTTTGTTTGCACGTTCCCTCTGTGTCAGTGTGTACTTCTCTCGGGTGCTCTAGTAATATGTATGTGCCATTTGGCTCACAGATATCCTACAATTGTTCCCTCTCCACAATCATTATCAGATGTTTCCAACGATGTGCTGGTCAGTAAGCCAGCTATAATGGAGTCGGATGTTAGGCAACTGGAAACTCAGGGTCACCGTAACAGAAGGGATTTTAGTCAATCTATAAACCAATCTGCATTGGTTTCTCCACTGTCGAAGGAACACATGGATTCAGCTGCTTGCGCGCAATCTATTTGTTGTATTTTGCCAACTGCAAGGAAAATAATGCAAATCAGTTGCTGAAAAGCACCCAGAAAACAAAGCAATAAGATTTCCTTAATCAATTTCTTCTTGAGTGCATCAGCATCTACAAATGAAATGCTGACTGCGAGCATGACTAATAATGTTGCTCATAAAAAATCAGTGAGTGCAACTTCAGTAACTCACAGCTTTATCAACATGTGTGCAACATCTACTGGACCGGATCCAGACCCAGAAACATCTGATAATGATTGTGGACCTCGGGAGAAATTGTAGGACCACAGTCAGCCAAATGGCACATACATATCATATGCATTGAATATTTGTGAGATATTGTCTTTTTTAAAGATCAATGACTGGTGACAACTCCTGTGCAAACTCAATGTCAATTTGGTCCATGTCAATAGTGACAACTGGTCAGACTTGATGCTATACACTGCCAATTCAATGGTTCTTGTATCAGACACCAGCTTATATAACAAAGTCAGGCCATTGCCTTTGGTCCTGCAGTTTTTTGTTGCTGCCAATGAAGGCAAACATTATTCTGACACTTGGGCTAATCTTAATTGTGGATTTCTTCATTTTTACCAAATAGGCAAATATTTAAACAATGTGCAGATGCTGTGCTGACTTAACCGGGTGGCACCACCTCAGTGGCTGCCTTGCCTGCAGATAGTCAGTCCTTTCGCCTTTTTTGTTATTTTTAGTGTGTTTAAACGTATGTTTTAATGTTTCTCAGTTATGTGGGGGGTGGTGGGGGGGAATAGGGGGAAACCGTTTTTCAGTCACTTACCTGGACGGAGATGCGTCTTTTCTGCGTGTCTTCGCCCCCCTCACGACCTGCCAACTGGATTGGCATTGCCTTTCCGACTGGAGACCGGCCCAGAGCTTCAGCAGCAGGCGCAGCACGGAATTGCCATCGCGGAGCCTGGGATCCTTGTCGCGGATCGCCAGTGTTGGAGCTCCGATCGTGGGGCCTGCTGACTTTAAGATCGTGTAGCTGTGGTCCACGGAGCTTCTAGCCGCGGACGCGGCACTGACTTTAACATGACGGAGCCTGGGTTCTTTTGCCAAGGATCCCTAGTGTTGGTGCTGTGTCCAGCGGGGCCTGTAGACTTCGGAAGCTGTGGTTTCTGGTAAGAAGAGACCGATTCAGGAACTCCCAAGCCGAAGAGTGTGTTCCGATCCGTCCCGACATCGGAGTTTCGATCATCCCGGCAAGAGGGCCTGTACATCAGGCCGTCGTAGCGGCGACTGCCAAGCATGGGGAGGTGAGAGTAGTGTCGATGGGGCATGTTGGTCGGCATGAGCAAGTTGGACCAACGGGCCTGTTTCCATGCTGCATACACAATTAATTTATTGAAAAACCAAGGCCTTATTTACTATTTGGATCAACATATACACATTTTGGTATCCCGCTTCAACGGGTAGACATGAATAGGTTTTCTGGCAAATGTTTGGAACGTGATTGAGATAGGGATTTATACCATAGGTTAGGCTGCAGTTCCAATCTTCCAACATACTTCCACTGCAGATGCTGGACTTTGTCTCTGTAACGGTAAAGTTACAATGTTGGAAAGTCTTTTCCAAAGTTTCCAAAGTTCCATGTATGGCCTGATCATACTGATGTATAGCATGATCTGATTAGATTACACACAAATTAAAGCTTTGGTACACATGACAATAATAAACCAATTATCCAAATCAATCGTGTTCTTTTTCTTTCAATATCAGAATCCTCAAGCAACACTCTCAGGAAGACGTGGCAGGCCAGGAGTTCGCAAACTTTGTCATTCCATTTACCCCAGGCAGCTTTTCAAAAGTAAATTCATCCCCACCCTGTTTTGTTCAGTAATTTGAGTTTACACTTCGACCATAATAAAGCAACAGACAAAGGGGATATTTTAAAATATGTTTTTTTTTAATTAAAAATCCAGAAATAACAAATTTACCCTCTGGGGAGGCAAAATTTACCCCTGGGGTTGGGGACCCTTGTTCCAGACCTTTCTTGGAAAGTAGGATGTACATGACTGAAATAAATTTTAAAAATGAACCTATTTAGATAATATTATGGAGTGCTCGAGCAGTTGGACGAGTATGAGTGTTTCATGGGGCTTAAATGATGCTGAGCACACATCTTTAACATGCAATGACGTAGAGTCAAGTTCTGGACACTGCTTTACATTTGGAAGGTAGGCTCTGCTTGAAGGAATTCAATAATTTCTAGCATTATTTTTTGCATCAGTGAAATTGAAGCTTTTGGTCACCAGCTCTGCATTGCACTGCCTTTGTCCCACAATATCCAATGCATCAACATTGATATGTCAAGATAAAGGTCCACCATAAACTGGTCCCCCTGATAAGAGATTCCTCTGGACTCAACTAGGCAAAATAGATGGTGACACAGCTATCAAGTCTGTTTTGTTTAGCTGAGAACATTATGTATTTAAAAACGCACCTGCCTTGACCAGTATAGAAAGCACGTGCATTTTGTTAAAGAGTCTGTGTGGAAACTGTGCAATTGTCAATGTTCCAAATGAACATTGCATGATAAATGACTATATTAACTCATTCATGTCTACCCTCGTACAAAAGGAATACCAGAATTTGTTTGTGTTGATCCAAATACCCACTAAATCTCGATTTTCCAATAGAGAGTCATCGAGTATGCGTGTTTCATAGGGCTTAAATTATGCTGAGCACATAATAGCTTGTTTTCGTGGGGGATGTGGTTGGGGGAAACGTTTTCTAATCTCTTACCTTGACGGAGATGCAATTTTTTTTCCATAGCGTATCGCCATCCACACTGCGGCCTAACATCGAGGAGTTGGCAGCCTTTGCTGGAGACCGATTTTGAGAGCTGCACCGTGGTCGCCTGCGGTCTTACCATCGCAGAGCTTACGATCCCTTTGCCAGGGGCCGACCTTGGTGCTCCAACCGTGTGTGCTTGCGGACTTAACATCAAGGAGCCCGCGGTCCCTGGTCGCAGGGGTTTTGGGAGTTTCAATCGCCCCCCGACACGGGAATTTCAATCGCCCAGACGCAGGAGTTTCAATCGTTCCCTGACACGGGAGTTTCAATCGCCCAGACACGGGAGTTTCAATCGTTCCCCGACACGGGAGTTTTGATCGCCCAGACGTGGGAGTTTCAATCACCCCCCCAACGCAGGAGTTTCGATCGCCCCAACGCGGGAGCTTCAACTTACGGCTGCGGGAGCTTCAATCGCCCCGACGGATGGTTCGACTGCCCCGACCACAGGAGAATAAAAAGTAAGAGGATTGGACTTTTTTTGCCTTCCATCACAGTGAGGAATGTGGGAATCCGCTGTGGTGGATGTTTATATTAACTTTTATGCAGTTTTTTTTGTATGGTTGGACTGTAATTTGCATATCATGTGACAATAAAAGACCTTTGAAACCTTTGAATCCTTTGAGTCATACCTGCCCCATCCTATGTGACAAATAACCGGCACGTTCTAGCCATGCAAATCTGATGGTCGGTTTTCACTAACTGCACATAAGGAAGATGTTAGTGACTTACACGTAGACACTGAAATTCAATCTCATTGCATTGAAAACACAGCGGTGTGCAATCCAATCTCAAAATAATCATTTTTATTAGTACAAAGGCTGCAAATCAAAGACTGCAGTTAAAATTCAGAACGTGAATACCATTTTTGCCAAGACTAGATTTTAAGTACGGATTGTCTTGTGTATAATGCCTTTTCATTACTTCCAATCATTATTGTGTTGCAAATAGTCTCTCATTCATCTGGCTAATATTTTCTATTTGCTTTATTTACAGGAAAAATACTCCAATTAGCGACGTTGTACAAAAAGGAATCGGTGTTAAGGCTGGACATGTCTTGCACGGAATCAAATTTAATTCAGAGGACTGATGTCTGCTGTGATCTCAGAAAGACATTTTGTGCAGAGGCAATCACTTCCCTTCATCTTATTGTTTATATTGCGGAGCTTCAAACTATTGTACTACTTTTCAATAATAAATGAAAAAATACATGTAATTACATTTTGTACGGAGTAAGGAACAAGCTTGGGTTCACTGAAATTAAATCCGTCTCAGCAAGTCAAAACAGCTTTAATAATGTTTCCGGCAATCCAGTGACACTGTTAAGAAAATGGTTCAGATGAAAAAATAACTAGAACCCACGATTTCTCCTCACCCCTTCATTACTGAAAATGCTGCAGTCCTTCATTGCCACTCAATCTCGGCATGTTCAACCTGGCCAGACCATGCCAACAATCCCAGGTTCAGGCTTGAAGCTTGCTAGGCAATAACACAGCATGCTCATAATCTCTATCCAGAAGTTTGGAGGAAACTCAACTGCGGGTATTAGATTGTACACTAGCAGCAATGAGATTTAACATTGGTTTGGAAAGTTTCTTGAGAACATCATAGCTCCCAACATTGCAGCATTCCATCGTGACCACAGAGGTATTAGATTACATTATACTCTTGAGACCCTCAACGGATATGAATCTCTAGCCTTCTAAATAAAAGATTCCTGTCATCTGAAAAGTCATTTAATTTCTTTCAACTCCATGAGTTTTGTCAAAGATTGCCAGTTATGTGAATCTTGTATTTTTAAAACTGCTAATTATTATCATAAATGGTGGAGTAACTCAGCATCTGTGGAGGGAATGGATCAACAAGGTTTTGGATCGGGACCCTTCTTCATACCGATTGTAGTAGGGAAGGGAAAGTTGGAAAAGAGAGGTCGGGGTAGGGCAACACCTGGCAAGTGACAGGTGGATGTTGCCAGGCTTTGTACTGCCCTCACGGTGCACATTAATATCACTTGCAAATTTTCAATCAAAGTACAATTTGCTAAGCAGGTGACAAAATATGACGAAGATTAATAAGAATATGGCAACCTCTTTTTTGACCTCACCTCTTCCACAATGTACCACCATTACCTCCCTCACGGGGATTAGGATGTACTGGTTCACCTTTTCCCCTCCAGTTCATTCCCAATTTTAACCAACTCCGGTTAGCATGCACTCATATGCCACTTTTTCCCCATGATCAAGGATAGTGTCTGCAATGTGTTTGGGGGGGGGGGGGGGGGGGGGGGATGTTTGCCATTTTGAGCTCAGTTTCTGTCAAAGTGATCATAAGGAAACATAGAAACATAGAAAATAGATGCAGGAGGAGGCCATTCGGCCCTCCACACCATTGTGATCATGGCTGATCATCCGCAATCAGTAACCCATGCCTGCCTTCTCCCCATACCCCTTGATTCCGCTAGCCGCAAGAGCTCTATCTAACTCTCTTGTAAATTAATACAGTGAATTGGCCTCCACTGCCTTCTGCGGCAGAAAATTCCACAAATTCACAACTCTCTGGGTGAATTTTTTTAATCTAATCTCAGTTTTAAATGGTCTCCCCTTTATTCTTAGACTGTGGCCCTTGGTTCTGGACTCCCCCAACATTGGGAACATTTTTCCTGTATCATAATATTCTATTGTTTTCACCAATGCTGGCACAAACACAAACACCATTCATTAAGTAACCAATGGCTCAGCTGTTGCTGATGGGGCTCAGTTACCCACAGTCACCATTCACATTCCTCTAACATTCTCTCCTGCCTGGCAACAAGGTAAACTATATTGCATCCATGTGCTTATCCAGAAACTGATTTTGAAATTCTACAAAACCCATGGATGCTGGAAACCTGACATTAATATAGAAAGTGCTAGAAACGTAACAGGTCAGCAAGCATTTGAGGAACAAAAAATAAACAGTTTAAACCAAAGAGACCCTTTATCAGAACTATAAAGTCCAAATATCCAACTTTCTGGTAAACTCCACAGTCTGGATTGCATTGGGTTCTCTTCCACCAGCAAATGGCCAGTGTAACTCACCAGCTCTCCATTACCTTTACTTTAGACTTTGGAGATAGTGCAGAAACAGGCCATTCGGGCCACCAAGTGTGTGCCGACCAGCGATCGCCGCGTACGCTAACGCTTTCCCACACGCGAGGGACAATTTACAATATTTTCCAAAGCCAAACCACGTACAGGCAGCACCCATAGTCAGCATCGATCCCAGGTCTCTGGCGCTGTAAGGCAACAACTCTACCGCTTTGTTGGGAATGAAAATTAAACTTAAAAAACTTATAACTCTCTCTTATCTTACAGAAAGCTAAATATCAAAGGCTAGTATCACCAGCAAGAAAGCTAAACAACTCCACGGCAGCAATAAATCTTTACACTAGTCAGCAGTCTCCTTCAAGCTTTGTTGCTGGGTGGTATATCACTGCACTCTATGTTCTTCCTAAATCACAGCAGCAATGTTGGTACCTACAGGGCTTCCTTCTATGTGCAGTCATTTTTGTATTGCAGATATCCTAACAGAAAAAAACATTTTTAAGCGGCAATTTCCCATCAACAGCCAAGGGGGAAAAGTGCTGGAGTAACTCAGCGGGTCATGCAACCTATGGTATATGTAACCGCAGGAGATGCAACACCTGTCCCTATACCTCCTCCCTCTACTGCATCCAAGGCCCCCAACAGTCTATTCAGGCAAGGTAGGGGTTTAATTGCACCTCCTCCAACCTCATCTACTGTATCTGCTGTTATATATCGGTGAGACCAAGTGCAGGCTTGGTGATCGTTTGGCTGAACACCTCCGCTCAGTCTGCCTAAACCTACCTGATCTCCCAGTTGCAAAACACTTTAACTCGCCCTCCCATTCCCATAATGACCTTCTGTCCTGGACCTCCTCCACTGTAAGAGTGAGGAACTGGAGGAATAGCACCTCATATTTTGCTTGGGCAGCTTAAACCCCAGTGGTACAAATATTGACTCATCTAACGTCAAGTAACCCTTGCTTTCACTCTCTCTCTCCATCCCCCCTTCCTAGTTCTCCTGCTTAAATGTTATCTCTGTATGATCCGTTTTAACCTTCTTCTAGCTAATAATGATCTATTCTCCATTTTCCTTGAGCTGCATCCCCTTTGATGTCTCAATTTCACACCTTACACTTCCTTATCTGTGTGTCTCCCCCTCCCCTGACTCTCAATCAGAAGAAGGGCCTTGACCCAAATCATCCATTCCTTCTATCCAGAGATGCTGCCTGTCCCGCTGAGTTACTCCAGCATTTTGTGTCTATCTTTGGTGTAAACCAGCATCTACAGTTCCTTCCTCCACATTTTTATTTCAGTTTTGTTTCTGGTGTCTCCATTATTTTTTCTATTATACTCATTAAAGGGGAGGAAAGTTCATCTGCCTTGTCTCAGCAAGGACTGTGTAATTCTGCTCCAATTCTGGAAACAGCACCTGTGATGGCTTGGTATCAACCTACATATTTTTGATGCTGCTGGTTTTTGATCGGCATGGGCTATGACCTACCTTGGAGAAGAGAATTATTTGTTACCGGATCATTCCTCTCAAGGCACCTTGTACCTTCAACCTGACTCCATTGCATGAAATTCTGTTTTGAGTCAACATTTTGATTAAGCATCTATTCTAGTTTTATTCAGTCACCCATCTGCTCACTGCTAAGAGTCTGCCCACAACTTAATTGATCACATAACTTCTACCCACTCCTGTCCATTTACACATTCATTTGGTTCCTTTATTTGTATTACACATGGGCTGCTCCTTATTGAAATAAATATCACATACCGTCTACATGCCTTTCCTCATCTATGGCTGTACTCACGTTGCCATACTATGTTGCACTTAGCCACTTCCCTCAAATAGCGTCCTCAACTTTAAATATATTGACCCCTCTAGTCTCCCTGGAACCTAGGTTCTTCCCATTTTTTTCACACTCTTTCTCTCTGCAGAGAAATGTGGCCATTTTTGGGAAGGCCAGTTTCTGTGAATGTCAGCCAGGCAACATTTTTTTTTGTTCTTCAGTTTCTCCTTACAAGGAGGGCCCATTCCCCCTATGTGATCTTTCTATCTTGATGGTCTCTCATTAGTCCCAACATTTTCCAAACTCTCGCTCCTAGTTTCCTCATCCGTCAAAGATGTCGTCCTTTTCAAAAACACTTGAAAGCTATTAAAGTTGAAGTACGTAATTGCAAAGAGTGAAATAAAATCATTTAAAAACATTTTTAAAGTTATATTTAATTAAACATATTCAAGCAAACATAAATAATTGAAAAGATGTAACTTGCCTTTTTTCACACAATCAAATTTGTATTTCCAGTGAAATTGAAACAATAGTAAATGAAGATAGATGTAGAATGAGCTGCCTCCAAGATAAGAACTACACTGACACAAGAGACTGTAGATGCTGGAATCTTGAGCAAAACACAAGGTTCTGGAGGAAGTCAGCGGGTGAGGCAGCATCTAGGAAGGGAAAGGAGGGAATAGACAAGATAAGAGCTACGTAAGTCTGCAACTAACACAGAGGTTTATTACCAAGTCTGACCCTTACATCGATATTCACAATTTATGAGATGCTGCATAGAACATTCCAAATAAATAGCATATTTTCTCTTCTGTGCTGGAATATTATTCATTTACGATCGGCTAATATGATTGTAACAATGACCTTTCTCTTAGCACGAATTGACTTTGCCTTGCATCCTTTGAAATAATTTAACAGGCAGTATGAATTTATATAGATGGAATTTTGTGCCTAAAGACAATTTTGAAGCAACAGGAATACTTATAGATCTTTAATTTCTTTGGATTTTATCTGCAAATCATCAATAGCTGCTTGCATTAAATAATATGAAAATTGTTGATTGCTTCAGACCAATTTACCAGTTTACCAAAGGATAACCGATAGCTAAAAGGTAACTCAGAAATCACTCTGGGTAAAACTGTCATTAAATTATACAACATCCAGAGAAATAGCAATCAGACTGTCAGGCATTTTAAGATCTTATTAAATGTAGCATATGAGAGATCAACAAAATCCTGTATAATAATTGAAAAACTGCTGAAGGCGGATAGATTTGCTCCATGGTGATGATCTCCCTATCTGCCAAATACCAAAAATGATTAGACACTCAAACTCATCTTGAAGTGGTTAATGGTTCATACTTCACTGAAGAGAGATGTGCTAATTATGTGAAAGGGGAAAACTGTTTCCAGGGAAATATGAGAAATGCAAAATCAGGTTTAAAGAAATAAGAGAGCATTTAAAGAAAATCGTAGCATTGAATGGAATTAAGACGGAGACACAAGGAACTACAGATGCTGGAAACTTGAGCAAAATGCAAAGTGCCCGTGGACAGCAGCTGTGGAGGGAAGCAAGGTTCTTACCCCTTAACGGCGCTTGCCCTTTCCCTTCACAGATGCTGCCTGACTGCTGAGTTTCTCCTGCAATCTGTGTCTAATTCAGGAATTACGTTTTTACAAACGTGACCAAAGCAACAAAAAAATATTGTTTTTATTAATACATAAATAATTAACAAGAGAGGTAAGAAAGTACAAGTGAACTATCAAGTAGCAGCTCAAACTGAATAATTTAAGCAAGAGAATGAAACTGCAAGAAAGATTATGATCATCTAAGGAAGCTCAAAAGTGCAAAATCAATGTCACAAATGAGTGGAAACTAGGAGCAACACTAAAAAATAGAAACAGCTTGCATTTACAAACTTATTTTAACATATTAAGATATTCATAACAGCTTCACACTGTGAAAAACAAATGCTCAGCAATAATGGGAGGCATTCAGAAGCTGAGCCAAAGCTTGTATATGAAGAAACTGCAGATGCTGGTTTATACCGAAGATAGACTCCCTTGAAAGCATCCAGAGAACCTGCCTCCACCGCCCTCTGAGGCAGAGAACTCCACAGACTCACCACTCTCTGTGCGAAAAAGTGTTTCCTCTTCTCCGTTCTAAATGGCCTACTCCTTATTCTTAAACTGTAGCCCCCAACATCGGGAACATGTTTCCTGCCTCTAGCGTGTCCAAACCCTTAACAATCTTATATGTTTCAATGAGATTCCCTCTCATCCTTCTAAACTCCAGAATGTACAAGCCCAGCTGCTCCATTCTCTCAGCATATGACAGTACCGCCATCCAGGAATTAACCTTGTAAACCTACGCTGCACTCCCTCAAGAGCAAGAATTAGGGGACCAAATTAGGGGACCAAAACTGCACGCAATACTCCAGATGTGGTCTCACTAGGGCTCTGTACAACTGCAGAAGGACCTCTTTGCTCCTGTATTCGATATAAACAAGATGAGAAATTCTTGTAATGAATTTATAGGGTGAGGGCATCATAGCAAGGCTAGTAATTATTTCCCATCCTCAAATGTCCTTGATATGGTGATGGTGAGCTGCCTTTCTGAATATTGGCAGTCCTTCTTGTGGCATTGCTCCAATAATGGTGCTGAATGAAGTAGTCAGTTCTGGGATTAAAACCTAGTGGCAAATCAGAATGGTGTTTGATGCAGAGGAGAAAGTGCCGATGATGCTATATGCCTTAATTCTCTGTCCTTCTTGATAATATATAAATGTTTAATGTAGTTGGAATGGCAATCAAGTGGGCTCCTTTATTGTAGTCAGCTTTCTGAATACTGTTGGAGAATACACTATCACAGTCTTGACGATGTAGAGACTTTAGATTGTCTCAGTCAGTCGCAATAAGATACCCATCCTCTAACCTGCTTTTGTACCTACTAATAGGCACTCTGGGTAACAAAATGATGTGATTAAGAACATTGCACACTGCACTTGGGGCTTCTGGCGAGTCTGGTGGTGCTGCACACCTACTTATTAAACATTTCCCACAGCAAGCTGTTCAATGAAGAGAAATGACACTCACAACCTATGACAATGTGGGAGGTTGCTGAGATAGACTGAAAGGTACAGAGAGAATAAAGTGAATTAGCTAAAATTAACTGAAAACAATATAATAATTAGAAATTAGGGAGCTAAATTGCGAGAACTTCTACAACTTTATAAAAAGGAAGGGAGTAACATATCTATATAACTAAAAGTCTCATCTTAACCGCGTCCTGGCTGCGCTGAATATTGATTTTAGAAAAAATGCTACCCTATATCGCTATGATTTTTGGCCATCTTACTCACAAGTCCTCCTCCGTTAAGGCAGTCCCAAGGATTTTTCCGATCGGTGGAAAATAAAAAATCTTGAGATCAGCTGATTGGTCCTCTCACCTGTCAATCACTATGATGAAGGTAACGCTCCTTCCGGGGGGGGGGGGGGCAGGACTATAAAACCCCGGATGCCTGGACATGAGTCAGTGACTCTGGAAGATCGCGAGGGAGAGGCCACAACTGTGATTCTATGCTGTGAATCAACTGAACTGTGAGTCTGTCATGTACTTGCAATAAATGATTTGTTAGCCATTAATGACATTGTAATGAGTTGTTTGGCCTGCCCTGCCTGTGCTTGAAACTGCAATGCAAAATTGAAATTAAAATGACAATGCCATGAGTTGTTTGGCCTGCCCTGCCCTGCCCATGCTTGAAACTGCAATGCAAAATTGATAATGAAATGACAATGCCATAAGTTGTTTGATCTGTCCTGCCCGTGCTTGAAACTGCGATGCAAAATTGAAATTAAAATGACAATACCATGAGTTGTTTGGCCTGCCCTGCCAGTGCTTGATACTGCAATGCAAAATTGGAAATGAAATGACAATGCCATGAGTTGTTTGGCCTGCCCTGCCCGTGCTTGAAATGGATTGACTTGATTTGAATTGTATTGACTTGACTTGACATGGATTGCCTTCACTTGAAATTGATTAACTTGACTTGAACTGGATTGACTTGACTTGACTTGGAATGGATTGACCTGACTTGAAATGGATTGATTTCACTTGAAATGGATTGAAATGGATTGTTGGCCCTGCACTCACGGAGCTTAACTTGACCCACAACACCATGCTAGTCCCCCCACTGGCTACCAATATTGGGATTCGTGGAGAGGTGGAATATTGCGTTGGGGGACCAGCCCTCCCGTGTGAAGCTGGGACCCAACGGGTCCCACTTAGTCTAGTACAACAATAAATCCTATAACAGTAAGTCCCTCAGAAACAAAAAATACAGACAAAATGGAGAGTTGTAGCCCAACTGGAAAATTGTTTAAATTGGATACCTAGGAAATATAAATTATATGCACAGAGAGTTAAGGGCCTGTCCCACTTTCCTGAGTTACTCACGAATTCTCCTGAGTTTTCCCCTTGATTCAAACTCGGAGAATGTCCGTAGCGAGTCCGTAGGAGGCCATTGGAGCCCGTAGACGTTTCCTAGCGGCTCGTAATGCCAGCCGTGGGTACTCGGGGCATCAGGTAAGTCGGGACATTTTTTCAGCATGTTGAAAAATGTCCACGAGTAAAATAAATAGCCCCGAGTACCTACGGCTGGCAATTACCGTAATTCTCCGAGGTTGAATCATGGGGAAAACTCAGGAGAATTCGTGAGTTACTCGGGAAAGTGGGACAGGCCCTTTAACATAATTTGATTACGAGTAAGGTCAAGTATATATCATTTTATGGAATCTTTTTGAGTTTGTTACTAGCAAAATCAATGAGAAGGAACAAGTCAATGTGGAACATGTGAATTATTCAAAAGGGTGCAAAGTTACTCCATTAAGCAAGAATCTTGTGAGATAGGTGTTAACATATTCATATGGATAAATGGATTGGATAAATAAGCTGTGGGAAATAATGGGTCTTGGTCATTTTGACAGTCTGTTACTGATGCATCCATATTGGGCTCTATGGCCTATTACAGCTTTCATTTCTGATGTCTTTAATCTTCGAAAAGCATTATTGTATAAAGACTAATTAGCAGCCTGGCAGGTTCAAATAACAGTTATTGACAATGTGGCTTGATTAACAACGTGGCTGATGTACATCTACGCACTGTTCCTGTTTATTCGGTTTCATTCCATTCATCGTATGTACCCTACAGAGAATGATGAGCACCAATATGTCAATGGACATCCTGCTCCTGCAGCTCCAAATGAGAACAAGAACATCTATGCTCTGGAACACAATCGCCAATTAGTTCCCCTCCGTCACACGAAATTCCGTTGCATTTGGCTCCCTGTGCAACACGATAATTAACAGAAGGATAAACATGGATAAAAAGGATAAATAGACAATGGTGGCAGCCCATTACATGGCATTCAGGAGTCTGATGGCTCGTGGGAAGAAGCTGTTGCAGAACCTTGATGTTCTGTTCCTTATGCTACGATATCTTTTGCCCGAGGGCAGCAGAGCGAACAGTCCATGATGGAGATGTGTGGGGTCTTTTATAATACTGCTGGCCTTAGACACGCAACGTTTGGTCGCAATATCCCCGATTGAGGGGAGGGAGGTCCCGATGATTTTTTTGCGCTGTCCTCACCACTCTCTGCACGGACTTCCAGTCAGAGGCTTTACAGTCCCCAAACCAGACAGAGATACAGCTGGTCAAAATACTCTCTATGGTGCCCCTGTAGAAAGTGGTGAGGATGGGATGGGGGAGGTGAGCTCTTCTCATCCAGCGCAGAAAGTGCAACCACTGCTGCGCTCTCTTAACTGTTGATGAGATGTTATTTTTCATTATAATTGCTAAATTACCGAAACAATAAAAATCAGAAACGCAGTGTTCTTCAGATGCTTTGTGTGTTTTTCAAAGTCCTTTCCATTTAACTAAATAGCACGCAGTACAAACAATTCAAGAATAAATAATTCCCCCAAAACTTTGGCCCACCTTGTTTGTGCCAGGCTCGATAACAATCCAACAACCTCCAAAGTAAAACTAGCAAACCTTCCTGCAAGGAATGTGTAGGAATGAACTGCAGAAGCTGGTTTATACCAAAGATACAGTATACACAAAATGCTGGAGTAACTCAGTGACATAGGAAGCATCTCTGGAGAGAAGGAATGGGTGACGTTTCGGGTCGAGTCTGAAAAAGGGTCTCGATCCAATACATCACTCACTCCTCTCTAGAGATGCTGCCTGTCTCAAGGAGTTACTCCAGAGGTTTTTGTCTTTCTTCCTGCAAGGATATCGATAGCATTCTATTTTAGGCCCAATCGATCCTACTAGTACAGGTCCCATCTGCACTGAAAGAGAGCCCAATGATTCGGGTATCTAAAGCCCTCCCTCTGACACCAGTTCTTTAACCATGAATTTCACTGCATGATCTATTTATTTCATCATCAGCATGTAGCACAGGTAATAATCCTGAGATTTCTACCAAACACCCGAAATTTATTTTGCAAGACCTCATCTCCCTTCCTGCCTCTGGCATTAGTATCAATATAGAATTTATATCAAATGTTCATGAAATATTTTCGATCATAATAGCCAGGAATTGATGTAAATATTAAGATTCAGAAAGAATTAAAGATTATTTCTCACAAAGGATAACAGATTTCATAAAAGACAAATGCTATACCTGATTTGTTCCTTAATGACTTGACTGAAGTAATTAACCAGAAGCAGAGTGTGTCACTGAATATTCTGCTCCTGCAGAAATATGGTTAGAGGTGAAATGAGGATACAGAAAAGAACTGCAATTTTTTTTTTTAATTCATTTTTCAAAATGGAGGTATCACTGTCAAGAACGCCAATTTTTGCCTACTCCAAACTGCCCTTTAAAAAGTGGTGGTCATACACCTTCTAGAACTGTAGCAGTCCTTGTTTTGAATGTGCTACTGCAATATTATTGAGTGAGAAGTTCCAGGATTTAGACCTAGCAATGATAAAGTAATGGGAATATATTTCCATGGTGGAGAGAATGGTTGTTGGTGTTTGCATGTGGCTGCAACTCTTGACCTTTTTAAGGTTTTCAATCTGTGAAGTGCTCAGTGGGAGGAGCCGTGTCACACAGGGTATGAATCTTCACCACAATGATCCAGATGTTGTCTGGTCCCACACCCTTTATTTTGCTCAGTTCTCTCTGGCATTTCTTGATATCTCACGAAGTGAAATAAATTGACTGAAGACCAGCTTCTGTGATTATGGGGATCTCACAAGGAAACCAAGAGTGTTGTCCATGAGGCACTGTGGCATCACATAGCGTTATGAGTGACCAGCATTCACGCAGGTTCCAGTAACTGTGAAAGTCATTCAGACTTACTATTGTATGCCAACTTGAAATGAAACTGGGAATATCAATTTCATAGCATTCTAAATTCATCAATGAAACATGCAGTGAACATTTCATTCCCCACTGTTAATCTGCCAGCCACAATTTAATGAATTATGTATGATTCCAACCATGATATGTTTAACAACGGTGGGGAAAACTGCATCACAAAGAGGAACTTATATTTCTACCATAGATACTTTGCACTGGTCAAATATAAATATAAAGTGTTATCATCCTCCATGGAGGAAGTTGAGTGCAAGTTACACAATCAATTATTTTTTCCATTCTGCCTGCAATGTGCTTTAAGTTTTGGACTGTTCATGAATAAGTCTGCATTTATTCAATAAGATTGCTCTTGAAAATTACACCAACTCTAATTTGGATTTGCATTTTTCTCTCTGGTGATCCCTTCCAGCAAAAAAAATGATGCCACTTTTTTACTAAATGATGAAGGCCATGATCTCTCATTAAAAAATGTTACCTCAAAATTAACTTTCTCACTCCAGTCCCATTTAATGCACCACTGCGCACCATAATTGAACATTTATAATTTTGAAGTATTTCTCAAACTTAAACCCAGATCAACAATCAACCAGCTGGGATGCAATGCTGAGGCTTTATAAGGCACTGGTCAAACTACATTGGAAGTATTGTGAGCAGTTTTGGGCCCGAAATCTGTGGAGGGATGTACAAGCATTGGAGAGGATCCAGAGGAGGTTACAGGAATGATCCCGGGGATGATTGGGTTAACATATGATGAGCATTTGACAGGTCTAAGCCTGTACTCGATGGCGTTTACAAGGATGAAGGGGATCTCATTGAATAGTAAAATTCTTGAATGGAGTGTATGTGGAAAGGATGTTTCCACTAGTGGGAGAGTCTAGGATCAGAATGCACAGAATCAGTATAAAAGGATATACCTCAAGAAAGGAGAACGAGGAATTTCTTTAGCCAGAGGGTGGTGAATCTGTGGAATTTGTTGCCACAGACAGCTGTAGAGGCCAAGTCATTGGGTATTTTTAAAGCAGAGATTGACAGGTTCATGATTAGTAAGGGGGTCAAAGGTTACGGGGAGAAGGTAGGAGAGTGGGATTATGAAGGAAAGATAGATCAGCCATGATTGAATGGCAGAGTAGACTCGATAAGCTGAATGACCTAATTCTGTTCCTATGACTTGTGAACTTATGCCACCATTTGCATGGACATGGGAACAGCAAATTAACTTGAACCCACCAAGTATCCGCCGATCATCAATCACACATACGCATCTGTGCCCAAGATGAGGTGTTCCATATCAGGACATTCGACATGTCCTCATTATTTAGGGAAAGGAGATCCCCTCTCCCATCATAAATGAGGCCCTCGCACGTGTCTCGGTTACCCCGCAGCTGGGAAAATATCGCAAAATCCTCCAAATTCTATCAATATCAGTCCTCACCCAGGGCAGCATTTATAGCATCATGGATCCATGGATATCCAGTCAAAGGTTTTGGGGAGAAGGCATGTGAATGGGGTTGAGAAGGAAAGATAGAACAGCCATGATTGAATGGCAGAATAGACTTGATGGGGCAAATGGCTTAATTCTGCTCCTATGATTTATGAATTTATGAGCTCCGCTCAACAGGCCACATTTAAATGCCTGACAACATAGATAGTGAACATAGATATAGAACAGTACAGCACAAGTACAGGCCATTCAGCCTAAAACATGTCCCAAAACATGATGCCAAGTTAAAATTAGTCTCCTCTGCCTGCTTGTGATCCATATCTCTCCATTTCCTATATAACCATTTGTCTATCTAAAAGCCTCTTAAACACCATTGTCATATCTGCCTCCTTCATCGTGTTCCAGGCATCCACCAATTTATTTGTAAAAGAAAAAAGGTTGTCCCAAACATTTCCTTTAAACATTCCCCTTCAGACCTTAAAGGTATGCTCTTACAGAGGGTAGTAGGTATATGAAACGAGCTACCAGTGTAGTAGTTGAGACAATATTTAAAAGATATTTGGACCAGTACATGGATAGGAAAGATTTGGAGGAAAATTGACCAAATGCAGGGAAATGGGGCTAGCTTATATGGGACACCTTGGCCAGCATGCACGAGCTGGGCCGAAAGACCTGTTTCTCTTCTATACGACTCTTGTCTTTGACATTTCCAACCTGCATTAAAGAATCTGACATGAGTCTACATGATCCATGTCTCTTATTTATTTATTTTTTACTTCTGTCGGGTCTTCTGTCATCTTCAGAGAAAAAAATCAACGTTTGTCCAACCTCTCCATATAGCTAAAACCCTCTAATACCATGCACACTGGGTAATCATTTTCTGCACTCTCCAAAGCCTTCACATCATTCTTGTTATGGGCTAACCAAAATTGCACATAATACTCCAAATACAGCCGAACCAAATTCTTATAGTTTGCAACATGACTTCCTGACTTATACTCACCATATACCAGACTCATGAAACTGACACACAATTTTCTGAACTCTGCCATAGCAAGATATTACTAAGTCGACATGAAAATGATTCAAGGAAATGATCCAAGGATATTTTCAAATGATGAATAGTGTATGCTTCCCACTGACTGTGAAAAATCCCCGGGTCATGACCAATGCGCTGAGAACCTTAAGTCTATGCATCGGGTGCACAGAAAAGTCCAGTGTAAATATATCCCAAACTACCCAACTGTTTGGTAAGTCAAGCATACCTGCCTCACATGTGGCAGAGTCTGCATGCTTCATCAGTCACCACAGACTGGTCTGAAAGCAAATCAGTCCCCAGGAACAACCTATGAGGAAGGAGAGGAATATGAAGTGAAATTGTTTTGCGACTTCATAACAATGGTTGATTTGTTAGACTACTATTTTATAATTTTCAATTCAATTCAATCTTTAATTGTCATTGTGCAGTGTACAGTACAGAGACAACGAAATGCAGTTAGCATCACCCCAGAAGAGAGAACTTAGAATAATGAACGGTAAAAAAAAAATATATGTACAAACAGCATCAGTAGTGCAATTATACTGTGGGAAGGAGTGTTCGGGGGGGTGACTGGCAATCACCGAGGTGCAGAGTTAAGTATTGTAACAGCCGCAGAGAAGAAGCTGTTCCTGAACCTGCTGGTCCGGCAACGGAGGGACCTGTAGCGCCTCCCGGATGGGAGGAGGGTAAACAGTCTGTGGCTGGGGTGAGACCAGTCCTTGACGATGTTGCGCTCCCTTTGCAGACATCGCTTGCTCTGGACAGAATCAATGGAGTGGAGTGAGGAACCGGTGATGCGTTGGGCAGTTTTCACAACCCTCTGCAGTGCTTTCCGGTCAGAGACAGAGCAGTTGCCATAACATACTGTGATACAGTTGGTAAGGATGCTCTCGATGGTGCAGCGGTAGAAGTTCACCAGAATCTGAAGAGACAGATGGACCTTCTTTAGTCTCCTCAGGAAGAAGAGACGCTGGTGAGCCTTCTTGACTAGTGTAGAGGTATTGTGGGTCCAAGAGAGGTCATCAGAGATGTTGACCCCCCAGAAACCTGAAGCTGAAAACACGTTCTACCTCCGTCCCGTTAATATGGATGGGGGTGTGCGTGCAGCCCCTAGACCTTCTATAGTCCACAATGAGCTCCTTGGTCTTCTTGGAGTTAAGGGCCAGGTTATTGTCGGCACCATGCTGCTAGGAGCTGAACCTCCTCCCTATAGGCTGACTCATCGTAGTCGCTGATTAGGCCAATCACCGTCGTATCATCTGCATACTTGATGATGGTGTTAGAACCATGTTCAGGTGTGCAGTCGTAGGTGAAGAGGGAGTAGAGGAGGGGGCTCAGCACACAGCCCTGTGGAACGCCGGTGTTCAGGGTGAGGGTTGAAGAGGTGTGGTTGTCCAACCTAACAGACTGTGGTCTGTTAGTCAGGAAGTCCAGTATCCAGTTGCAGAGGGAGGGGTCGATGCCCAGGTCGCCGTGTTTGGTGATCAATTTTGAGGGGATAATGGTGTTAATGCTGAGCTAAAGTCAATGAACAGCATTGTCACGTAGGTGTCTCTGTTATCGAGGTGGGAGAGGGCGGAGTGGAGTGCCCTTGAGATGGCATCCTCCGTACTATTCTTGCGGTAGGCAAACTGATATGGGTCCAGTGTGGGAGGTAGGCAGCCTTTGAGGTGTGCCAGGACCAGCCTCTCGAAGCACTTGGTGGTGATGGAAGTAAGTGCAAGTGGGCGGAAGTCGTTGAGGCTCGCCGCAGTGGAGTGTTTTGGCACCGGCACGATGGAGGTGGTTTTAAGGCACGTGGGGACAACTGCTTGGGCAAATGACAGATTGAAGATGTTAGTCCAGACGTCTGTCAGCTGCGCAGCACAGGTCCTGAGGATGCGCCCTGGGATGCCGTCAGGGCCAGCAGCCTTACATGCATTAATCCTTCTCAGTGCTAGATACACGTCGTAGGGGGTGAGTGTGAGGGGCTGGTGATCAGCAGGGAGCATAGCCTTGATGGCCATCTCTTGGTTGTCCCTGTCAAAGCGGCCATAAAAGTGGTTAAGCTCCTCAAGGAAGGATGAGTCGCTGGATGTGGGGGTGGTGTTGGTGGATCTGAAGTCCGTGATGGCCTGGATACCTTGCCACATGCGTCGGGGGTAGGAGTTGTTGTTGTTGAAGTGTTCCTCAATCCTAAGCTTGTAGCTATACATGGCCTTCTTGATGCCCCTCTTCAGGTTAGCCCTGGATGAACTGTAGGCTCGAGCATCGCCTGACCTGAAAGCGGTGTCCCGTGCTTTCAGCAGAAGCCTGACCTCGCTGTTCATCCATGGCTTCTGATTCGGGAACGTGGTAATCCGAATTTCAATGGAAATATAACTGAACTATGTTGAATGATAAATCTGAGCTAGTCTCTGTAATTTAGTTTCTGAAAGACATCTGGAATCTACTGGAAAAAATATTTATCTAGAACAGTACTTTATGTGACAGCCATTAACATTCTGAGTACAGATGAATCATTATTGGTTCTACCTGTTACATGAATAATGCATGGGAACAAAGGTTGAAGTTATAATTTATTTATTGAAATGTGAAATCTTGTCAAGAAGATGGTTTTGGTTGATTGTTGGATATTATTCTTTGATGGCATATTATATATGTGCAGCTGCGACACACGGCATGATCTTAAGGGCATATAGTAGCTACTCAACTAGGGTCAAAAAGAAACAAACTAATCTAAAATCTTGTCCAGATACATAACATAATTGTTCGTATTATAGTTTCTGGAAAGAGGTTGCCTTTGGTCCTTCATGAATTGTTACCATATTTGACTTTCAAAGACTCTTCTCCCTTCACTGCCTAGCTTTGCAAAACAGTATCAATAACTCTAAGTGCTTGGATAGGACCCTTTAACTATTTCAAACATCATTCATGGAATCATACAGCACTGTAATGGGCCCTTCTGCCTCGCTCGTCATGTTGACAAAGATGCCATGTCTACGATCATCCCATTTGCCCACGTTTGGTTCAGGACCATCCCCATCCAGGTACCTATCAAGGGATATGGGGAACAAGCAGGAACGGGGTACTAATTTTGGATCATCAGCCATGATCATATTGAATGGCGGTGCTGGTTCGAATGGACGAATGGCCTACTCCTGCACCTATTTTCTATGTTTCTACCTGTCCAAATGTCTTTTTAATATTGTTATTGTACCTGCCTCAACTACTTCCTCTCCTCATTCTGTGTGAAAAAATTGCCCCTCCTAAAGGGCCTGTCCCACTAACGCGACTTGTGAGTGACTGTCTTCGACCTTCAAGCTCGAGGGCACTCACCTGAAAAACCTCGAGATGGATCGACCGTCAGCGATGAAACCGCGAGCCAGATCGATTGTCTACACACACACACACACACACACACACACACACACACACACACACACACACACACACACACACACACACACACACACACACACACACACACACACACACACACACACACACACACACACACACACACACACGCGGAAAGCAGGGGAATTCTGTCTGCAATTCACACCCGCGATGAACAGGAAGGTAACAGACGTCTGGCACAGTTACGATAAGTGCGGAGACGGGGGGAGAGAAGGAGAGGGAGGGGAAGAGAAGGGGAGAGAACGGGGAGAAGGGAAGAGAAGGAGAGAGAAGGGGGGAGAGAAGGAGTGGAGACACTTTTAAGAAGCCAGACAACTTTTAATAAGGTTTAGCGGGCATTTACCATTACCAGTTGGTTTACTTACCTTTTTTTTCTCAACGAGCTATTACCTTCGACAACCTTCAATTACCTTTGATTACCTTTTATTACCTACGTTAGCATTACGACCGGCTGCGGCCTACCTCGACTAAACCTATGAGTTAAAAAATATTAATTTTTTCCATGACCACCTTTTTTTACTCGCGGGCATTTTTCAGCTTGCTAAAAAAAACGCCGTGACCTAGCGGGGACTACTCTCGAACATGAAGGAGAGTTACAAAGACCTCCTAGGGCCCCGTGTCGACCATGCTGCGAGTATGAGTCAAGGCCAAACTCTTCTAAACTCGCAAATTATGTCCCCGCATTGGGACAGTCTCTTTAGGCGGCGCACTGTCACAGCGGTAGATTTGTTGCCTTACAGCGTCAAAGTCCTGGGTTCGATCCTGACTACGGGTGCTTTTGTACGGATTTGTACATTCTCCCTGTGACCATGTGAGTTTTCTCTGGGTGCTCCGGTTTCCTCCAACACTCCAAAGAAGTGCAGGTTTGATTTCTGTAAATTGTTCCTAGTGTGTAGGGTGAAACAAGTGTAAGGGTGATCGTTGGTCAACGTAGACTCGGTGGGCCGAAGGGCCTGTTTCCATGTTATATCTTTACAAGATATAAAGGTCCTAAATGAGTATTTCTCTGTATTTACCAAGGAGAAAGGCAGGAGGACGGATGGAAGTGTCTTGAGAGCAGTTAGGGTTATCGTCAAAGAAGTACTGAAGGTACTGTCCTGTTTGAAGGTAGACAAATCTACAGGGCCTGATCTGATGCATCCGAGGACATTGTGGGAAACTGGAGAGGAAATTGCGGGATTCCTGATTGAAATTTACAAGTCGTCCTTAAAAACCGGAGAGGTGCCGGATGACTTTGCACCTCTTTTCAAGAAGGGCTGCAGGGAAAATAGGTCGGTGAGCTTAACATCTGTAGTTGGTAAGTTACTGGGTAGTTTTTTGAGGGATACTATATACAGGCATTTGGATGGTAATTATTATTTTGCCGCTTATCAGCGCTTTCTTTCTCTGCCTTAGCCCTTATCTCATATTTGTTTGCCCACTGCCATTCCGTCTGAAGTACTTTCCATTCTTTTAATAGTTCATAATTCATTCCTCTTTTACAAGCACTAACTACTATCTCGCGTCTCCACCCACTTATTTTCTGCCACACTCTCTCGCTCTCTCTCTCTCTACCTTCAATAGTCTCCATATTCCATATGCCTCCTACTGGTCAAGACACATTACTCAAACGTTTGGTCAATTTATAATTCAATATTCTAGATATCCTTGTTGTTCTAATGAAATAAATAACAACTGAAAGAAATAACACGTCTTGTACAGCCGTCTTTCCGTCACTCTTATCCAAATTATTTCCATGTTTATCCAATCACCAAATCACTTCTTAGTACACAATTTAGTACACCAATTGTAACAAACTTTTTCAGCCTGTTAAGCCCAATCCTTTATTGGTAACAAACTTTGCAGTCTGTAAAGCCCAATCCTGGTTATTCTCTCTGGGAGCAAATTCACAAGTCTTTTCAAAACACTGTCTCCTCAAGACACATTGTCTTTTCAACACACATCTTTTCAAGGCACCTTGTCTTTCCAATATACATTAGTGACAAAAACGTTGTAGTCTGCCATGCCCAATCCTTTAATTGTGACAAAACCTCTTTAGTCTGCCGTGGCCAATCCTTTACCCATTTCCAATACACAAGCCAATCCTTTACACAAGTGGTCTCACCTTCGCTGTCTGCTTCTAAGGATCTTGTCTGGAACCAAGGAATAAAGTCCGAACCTGGCCAATATCTCCTTTTAGATCAGACCCTAGTATCCTGGCAATATCCTTGTAAATCTTCCTTTTGGTTGGTTTTTCCAACATATTAGCATCTTTCTTACACTCGTGATCAAAATTGAACACAATATCCCAAGTGCAATCCCATCAATGTGTTGTACAATTGTAACATGACAACCCAACTTCTAAACTAAATTTCCTAACTGATTAAGGACACAATGCTTCTTCACCACTTTCTCTACCTGTGACACCACTTTTAGTAAACTATGTAAATGCTTACATCCTTTTGCTCAGCAACACTCCCAACGGTGATTGGCAACATTAGCAATTCCTTAGCCCACTTGCCCAGCTGATGAAGATCTTGGTGTAATTCTTGATAACCAGCTTCACTGTCCATGATACCACCTACGTGAATGTCATCGGCAAATTTACTGAACATGTCTTGTACATTCTCATCCAAATAATTAATAGAGATGACAACAGCAATTTGTCCAGCACTGATTCCTGGGGTGATCACCGTGATCATTAGTGGCACTCCACTAGTCGCAGGCTTCCAGTCCGAAAAACAACCATCTACCACTCTCTGCTTCCTACCATGAAGCCAATACTGTATGCAGTTAACTAGCTCTCCATGGATCTCATGATATCTAAACTTCCAGAGCAGCCTACCAGCCAGAACCTTATCAAAAGCCTTACAGAAGTCTCTGTAGATTACAACTGTGATCCTGCCTTCATCAACCTTTTTGGTTCCTCTTCAATGAACCCAATCAATTTCATGAGTTGCAATCTCCAACACACAAAACGATGCTGACTATCCCTAATCAATGCCTGTTTCTCCAAATGCATGTTTGTCTTATTCCTCAGAATACTCTTCAATTTACTTTCCTACCATCATGTTTGGCTCACTGGGCTATACCTAAACATCAAGAAATACGAATAATAAGGATTCTTTGCATTTTACTTCAAACATTTTGAAAAACTTGTTATGTTCTCTGGCAATTGGCAAGCCATTTTCAATGGACAACCAGTCTAAATGCAATTGAGGATGTATTCATTGTAATATTCGTTCTTGGTTGGTTTATCTTCTAAAGAAAAATAACCGATTAATGAAAACTTTCCCATGATTATAATTCTGTCTGACAAGTAAAAAATTATAACCAGTCCATTCAGTCCTTCAAGTCTATTCCTCGACCTGATTAGATTATTCAAGAATTATATCTCAACCCCTGCTTCTGTTCCATCTTTTGATGCCACAATCTAACAAAGATCAATCATAGCCTTGAAAATTTCAAATGATGTTGCATCCAGCACCATGAAGAAGGATCTTGATCCGAAAAGTTACCTATTACTTCTCTCCAGAAATTCTGCCTGTCCCACTGAATTACTCCAGCATTTTGTAGCTATCATTTTGAGGAATTTGTATAAATCCTTCCCTCTTCAATAGCTAGCTTTGATTTTAAGATTTTGCCTTCTTCTGCAAGATTGCTCTTAAAACTTGACCACCTCATTTTTATGGATGTCAAAAGTGTAAATGGTAAGCCTTTGATACAGCAGAATATGAAAATTTAGCAGCCTGACAGCCTCAGATCTAATAGCAAGTATTAGTAAAGAAGCAAGCGTAAACCATATTAAGTTATCAAGTTGTAGAACTAAACAATATGATATTTCCAAAGGCCAGATGGCTCTGGGTCTTTGCAGATGATGAGTACAGGTAGGAGACTTTGAACCTTGTAGCCTGGTGCCATGACCTTTCCCTCAATGTCAACAGACAAAGGAGATTATGATCGACTTCAGGAAGCAAACCCCGGCACACATTGATGGCGCCGAAGTAGAGATCGATGAAAGCTTCAAGTTCTTGGGGGTAAATATCACCTGCACCTTGTCCTGGATTAGCCATATTGAAGCAATGGCCAAGAAAGCACACCAATGTCTCTACTTAAGTCTGAGTCTGAAGAAGGGTCTCGACCCGAAACGTCGCCTATCTCCTTCGCTCCTTAGATGCTGCTGCACCCGCTGAGTTTCTCCAGCTTTTTGTGTAACCCCCAATGTCTCTACTTACTTAGAAGGCTTAGTTCGGCATGTCCCCCACAACTCTCACCAACTTCTCCAGATGTGCTGTAGAAAGCAATTTATCAGGCTACATCACAGCATGGTTTAGAAACGGCTCCATCAGGCCCACAAGAAATTGTAGAGAGCTATGGACGTAGCCCAGAACATCAAGCAAACCAACATCCCTTCCATTGACTTCATCTACACTTCATGCTACCTCAGAAAGGCCACCAGTATAATCAAGGACAGGTTTCATCCCTTCTTCACCCCACTCCCATCAAGCAAGAGGTACAGAAGTTTGAAAGTGCGTACACTCCAGATTTTTTTTCAGCTGTAACGATGGAACTGAACCACCCTAACACAAACTAGAGACCGGTCCTGACCAACCATCTACCTCATTTGAGATCCTCAGACTATGTTTAATCTGACTTTATCTTGCACTAAAAGTTGTTCCATTTATCCATCTGTACGCTGTGGGTGGCTTGATTGTTATCATGTATGGTCTTTCCACTGACTGGAGAGCATGGAACAAATAAGCTTTTCACTGTACCTCACTACACATGATAATAATAAACTAAACTAAACTAACCACTGACTCAATTTGCAATTTAACTCCTTTGGAAATCCTGTAGGCTGACTTCAGCCTACAATGGACACAAAAAGCTGGAGTAACTCAATGGGTCAGACATCATCTCTGGAGAAAAGGAATAGATGATGTTTCGAGTCGGGCCTATTATGTTATGTGCTTCCAAATACCCTGAAACCTCATCCTTAATAATGGACGCTAAAATTTTACCAACCGCAGAAGTCAGACTACCTGGCCTATAATTTTCTTTCTTTTGTCTCGCTCTTTTCTTAAACAGTGGAGGAACATTTGCAATTTTCAGTCTTAACTCCAGTGATTCTTGAAAGATCACTTTTAATGCCTCCACGATCACAACAATGCTACCTCTTCCATCTGGTCCAGGTGACTTATCCACTTCAGACCTTTCAGCTTCCCAAGCACATTTTCCTCAGTATTAACAACTGCACTCACTTCTGCCCCCCTGACTCTTGAATTTCTGGCATATTGCAGGTATCTTCCACAATGAAGACTGATGCAAAACATTTATTGTTAATCTACCATTATTTGTTCCCCTTTATTACTACTTCACAGATCCTTTAGCAGCACTCTCTCTCCTCACAGAATTCATGGTGTTTGGTCAAACGATGCTCCTGCATCTAAAGAATCTCTGCTATCTCTCTATTAAATTATTTATATTCTTCCCTTGGGTTTTATCCATGATGATTTAATTATATTTTTTCATTGTCATTTTGTTTGAACTGTTTATAGTTGTAAACTCCAGAGAAAGCTTTATTAAATATCAAGCAACTTAAAAGCAATAGCGGTGTGGCTGAGCTCAGAATAGCTGTGTGGTACTCTGCCAGGCACACACTAAAAAAACTCCCTTTTTAACTCCCTCATCTCCAACCCCTGCCCCTCAGTCACGCGCTTCTTCCGACTATCCGATGGCGCCACAATATAATGTATGCTAAAAACTGATTAGTCAATTTATTTATAATGCAGAAATTAATTTCCTTTATTATCCTAAGTTAACAATTTAAGAATCAAATAAGATATTAGAAGACTTCTAGTTCTAGTTTCGTTGTGTAACTTCTATTATATTTTTGGTATTTGCAACCCGAACAGAGGGGGAAATATGCATAGCTAAGTCTCTTTCTTCAACTTGCCAATCCTGCTGAAGAGACAATGTAAATTGTTCTACTTGTGAAAGTTTGAATGTTTACACGTGGAAAAATAAAGATGTTAAAATTGAATTTAATACCCTGAAGCTCAGGATGGGAATGATTAATTAGGGATCTTAGAATATATTCCTTCCAATTTATTCACCATTTGGAATGAATAAACATCACTTCAGGGAAGTATCAGAATACCGGCTATGCCCTTGGTCTACTGTAAATTGGCATTCTCATAAGAGTATATTAATATCCTAAAAATATGATATGTAAAGTAAGTAGAAAAGTTAACAAAATCTGAATCCTGTGTGGCGATATTGATTGCTTTATTTATTAATTATCTTCACAAATGGGTGACAAATGATAATGCATTGATCAATTTTCCATATTTGTCCTATCCACAGAATTTAGTTGAAGGCTGTCTTTCCCATGCTTCTCAATCATTAAGTCTCTTCCTTGTATTTGTCTGTATCTTTACTTACTGGACTATCTTGCTTCCTAAAATATATCTTACATGTGGAAATGATGTTTCTTCCACAATTGCAAAAAATCTGATGTTTCTTTTGAACACTTTTCTTTTTTTTTCCATTCCAATAAATACACCTAATGTCTCGTTGAATAATTTAACTCACTGCCACCGACAAATTTACATTTAATAATGGAAAATAATATATCTGTCCGTAGGCGGTAATTAATTGCAATAACTCTTTTTTTTGCTTTAATATCCATTATCAATGCTAACCTTTCATTCATAGTTAGCTTTAGCAGGTTTTAATTACTTCCATATATCCAAAGCTGCCAATACTGGTTTAAAGCAGTTAAACACTTAAGAGCAATAAACGCCAATTATTAATAGCTGGCCGTTTTTTAAGTAGCTGTGAGACCTTTTGAGTGGTTTTAAGTGTGGTTAAGCACATTTGTGATCACCATTTAAGTGCATCTGCAATGTTTAATATGCCTAATGGCATAATTGGGAGTTATTCAATTAGATGTTATAGCAACATTTCAATGATGAATGACTATAATTATTTTGTGATTCTACTGAGTTAATTGTACACGATAAAATAAAGAGGAGGGTGGATGGGTATTTGTCCACCATGGACAACCACATCACATCCCAAGTTGTACAGAAAGGAAAGTTGGCATCAGCATTGATGATCTAGATGTGTACTTTTTGACAAGAATCAGATTAATAGACAGAATGAGCAGTGGGACTGAGTTCTGACAATTGCTTTGTTCATTATGAAAACTAACAGGAAACCTTAGTCAGATTAATTATTAATATATCCCCATCAAAAGATAACATTTGATGTACTTGGCCAGAAAAAAGTAGAAAAGCACAAAAGTTCCATGGTTATGATAGCATCAAACAACAATTGATTGATGTAAATAATTGCACCTTGCAAATTATAAGAGATTGTGGAATTTCAGCAAAATGTAATGCAAAAATAACAGATTAAATATATACACCGCATCATCTTAAATAATCTCTGCACTGAAGCACACATGGAAGATGTTTAGTTTATTTTATGATTGGAGAACAAAGACAGTCAGACAGAGACATGATCCCCAACAGGCCAAAGGCAACATTGGAATAAAGAATATTTCATTTGTCATTCACTCATGGAAAAGTGGTTATCACTGGTAGGACAACAACAGAAGGGAAATATTAGAAATGGATTGTGTGATCAAAAGAACTTAAACGAAGAATGCTGTTTAAAAATATGATGCTTTCTTAGTCCGAGACAGAACATCAAAAGACTGAAGATGCTGGAAATCTGGAACATGACAGAAACGGCTGGATTGAGCAATCAGCAATCAGGCAGTAAGTGTGAAAAGAGAAACAGAATTGACGTTTCACATCAAACGTGTTTAACATCAAAATGGAAAACAATTTCTACCAAAATAGAAGGTGATTTCCCTCAGGCATTTAAAGCTTAAAGATTTATGGATATGAACATTTTAGACGGATAGATGTCAAACACAGGCAGGTGGGATGTCTAGATGAGGCATCGTAGTTGGCATGAGCAAGTTGGGCCAAAGGGCCTGTTTCCCGTATGTCTTTGACTCTATTAAGTGTCCTTTAATTTAAGTAGTAGAAACCCAGCTTTGAACCATAGATTGTCTGTGGAAAAAAATATGATGGTGCTTTCAGAAATGGAATTGGAGGATTTTGACCTAATGATAAGGGAGTCAGGCGGAGGCCTGGACATGTAACTATCAAAGCCCAGTATCTCGATATTGTTGACTTGTAAACTATCTTGTCCTGGCCCTCTCTCACAAATACTTCAATGGTCCAATAATGATAAAATTGAAAATATGTACAACCATCTCTCCTTTCAATCGGTCTCCAACAAGCCTGAAGTCACTGATGATGTGTTTTCCTGTCACTATATGACAACTTTCTTGTGTGATTAGTGTACGACTCTGATAGTATTGTCAATACCCAATACGTCGTTGCCGGTTTCCAATCAGCATTGTATGAGTATTCAAGCCAATAATTGTTTGCTTTGTTTTCTTCTTAAGATGCCAGTACAAACTACAGTCTTATCCAATCAAAACAAAAATGTGCACTTGTAATTGGTACCTGACATTGCAAGGTCATCAACACATGTTGTTCTATAGAATTGGTCAGGGGAGAGGGAAACAAGAGATGTTGAAGGATAAGGGATAAAATCGACAGATCACAGGTTGTTCTTGAACCAGGCATAAGTGTTCTCTGACTCATGCCTTCTTCCTGATATTAGCACCATTGGAGCTTCAGGTTCCTAGACGTGCATGTCACCAACAACTTGTCAAGTGCCAAGCATAATATTTGGCCAATAAAGTTCTGTCCTACCTCATTGTTGCCCTTGCATTTGTTTTATCTGCACTTTCTCTGCAGCTGTAACAGTGTGTTCTGCACTGATTATTTTTCCAATGCATTACTGGTTTATTTGTGCATGGCTTCATTGACTCATGTATAGTGTGATTTGACTGGATAGTATGTAAAGTCTTTCACTGTGTCTCAATGCACATGACAATAGTTAACCAATACCAAAACCAGAGTTGACAATTCCACTTTATATAGGAATGTGTTCAATAATCTCATTAATCTTTACATAAAGAATCTCTGGGAACATTAACCACATATACAACCTTTCTGCATCAGAATTGTTGCAGGTTTTATTATTTGCCAAAAAGATGTTCGAAATACACTCCCAATACACTGAATTAATTTGCTTTGATAATTGTAGATTGGCTATTTCATACTAGCCAATTATAGTGCTTGTTTGTTGTGACACCGCCTATTATGTGTTTTATATTATCAAGAGCTGGCCTACGCTAGATAGTATGAGTAGCAGCTCGGAGATGTAATGTCTGCAGATCCTTGCGGTAAGTAGATTTAATAAACATGTGTTGTATCTTGATGTGTGTTCGAGTCGGCTCATTAGATGGTGTCTAAGAGTGAATCTTGCCCACTATGCTCATGTTTATCAGGTTATATTTTCTTTTGATTATTTTGTGTGTTTATTATCTCCATCATGGTAAATTCATGTGGCGGTCCAAATCCTCTGATCATTGATTCTGACATTGCGGAACGCTGGCGTCTTTTCGAGTGTGACTACATTCATTATGCTCGCATTGTTCATTGCAATGACCCCCTCACCCACCCCCGATGAGTGTGGCTCTGTATTGCTTAATTTGGCGGGACCTGAGGCAATGAATCGTGCCGACAACTTCACTTTTGCGCCTGCTGTTTAGGATGATAACGGTCAGGTCTGAGTGCCTGCTGAGACAATCGACGACCCTGTGGTTTTGCTCAGAAAGTTCAGAGAGTTGTGTGACCTGCCCTCAAACTACATTATTGAAAGGACCAAATTCTATACTCATTTACAGCAGGTCGATGAACCAATTGAACGTTTTATCAGTGTCTTGAAGCGCATGGCTGCACGCTGTCAATTTCATGATTTCGCGATGAGCTCACCCGAGACAAGCTTGTTGGAGGAATGCTTGATAGCAAGCTGCGAGCTGAGCGTCTTCGTGATACTGACTTAACTCTTGAACAAGCAGAGGAGGCCTGTCGGATTTCTAAGATAACGTCTCCCCACAATGACTCTGTGCCCTTCGGTCACCATTCGCAGCATAGTGTCAATCTTACAGGCTTCTCCTCTCGCAACCCCCGCACCGGGTCTGCTGTTCGTTGTCAAAATTGCAACTATTTCCATGCTACAGGTCGTCAATTCTGTGTTGCCTGTGGGAAAGCCTGTAATTCTGCAAGAAATGAAATCACTTTGCTCGGTGCTGCCATTCCCGTGTGACTCCTGTAGCTTCAAGGACGAGCCTGCACCTGCTTCCACATGAGCTTACTGATAATGACTGAGCCTGACTTGCCATCCCCCACTCCACACTCAGAGAATACAGATACCAGTTCTGCCATCCACTCTCGTCTCCCTTCGTCTAACGAGCTACTTGACCCTGAGGTATCCATGTTTGTGAATAACAGGCCTTTGATCGCTAAGGTTGATACTGGCGCCAAATGTAACGTCATCTCATTAAGAGAGTTTTTTAAAAATCATAATGCTGAACGTATTAATAAGGCCTCCGCAACGCTTCGGGCTTACGGGGAAGAAGTTCTACACCCACTTGGACAAGCTGATTTAAAGTGCACCATAGATGAACAGACCCGTACCTTACAGTTTTATATTGTTAAGGGAGATTCAGAGACTTTGCTCGGTATCTATGCATGCCACGATCTAGGCCTGGTTTACTTTCGCCATGCTGTCCATAAACTCTGTTTCGCTGACTGTTACTCAACAGCTACTTTCTCAATACAAAGAACTGTTTAACAATGAGATTGGCAAGTTGTCTATCAAATACCACATTGCTGTTGATCCCAAAGTTAGTCCTGTGGTCCGAGCGCCACATCGTGTTCCGTATGCCATGCGTGACAGAATACACAATGAACATGGTCTCCATGGGTGTTATTGCTGAAGTTACTGACCTGTCTGACTGGGTTCCACCATGGTAGTTGCAACAAAGAAAAACAAGGAGGAGATCCGTATCTGCATCAATCCCAGAGATCTTAACACTGCCATCAAACGCCCGTATTAACCAATGCGAACGACAGAAGAGGTTGCTGCCCAGATAGGCAATGCAGCAGTATTCTCAGTTCTGGATGACAAAACCTAGTTTTGGCAGATTCCACTGGACCAAGACTCGTCCAATCTCACTACGTTCTGCACCCCCTTTGGCCGATACAAATTTCTGAGAATGCCCTTTGGCATCAACTCCGCCAGCGAAGCTTTCCAGCGCACTATGGAACAATTGATTGCAGAGTACCCATGCACCATCATGGTTGATGATACTCTTGTCTACGGACACGATCTGGCTGAACATGACGCCAATCTGAAGAAAATATTTGACCGTGCCAAAGACATTCAGCTCAAACTGTGAAACATGGTGGTGGCAGCATCATGCTGTGGGGATGCTTTTCTTCAGCAGGGACAGGGAAGCTGGTCAGAGTTGATGGGAAGATGGATTTAGCCAAATACAGGGCAATCTTGGAAGAAAACCTGTTATAGTCTGCAAAAGACTTGAGACTGGGATGGAGGTTCACCTTCCAGCAGGCCAACGACCCTAAACATACAGCCAGAGCTACAATGGAATGGTTTTGATCAAAGCATATTCATGTGTTAGAATGGCCCAGTCAAAGTCCAGACCTAAATCCAATTGAGAATCTTTGGCAAGACTTGAAAATTGCTGTTTACAGACTCTCTCCATCCAATCTGACTGAGCTTGAGCTATTTTGCAAAGAGAATGGGCAAAAATTCAGTCTCTAGATGTGCAAAGCTGGTAGAGACATACCCCAAAAGACTTGCAGCTGTAATTGCAGCTAAAGGTGGTTCTACAAAGTATTGACTCGGGGGGGCTGAATACCTTTGCTCGCCACACTTTTCAGTTTTTTATTTGTAATAAAATTTGGAAACCATGTATCATTTTCCTTCCACTTCACAATTATGCACCACTTTGTGTTGGTCTATCACATAAAATCCCAATAAAATACATCTACGTTTGTGGTTGTAACGTGACAAAATGTGGAAAAGTTCAAGCGGTATGAAAACTTTTGCAAGCCACTGTAAGTGTCTTGCAACATTTCACTATGTTGAAGACACAAAATAAATACAAGTGATTATTGTTAAATTGATTGATTTTATCACTGTGATGAAAAATCTTGAAAAGACATGAGCTTATAAATAAGGTCTGGTTTGCATCAACATTACCTGTACTCTCATCAACGTTTCTAACTACTATTTTTGGAGCTCTTTTTTTAAAGAAAGATTAGGACTATCCCTATTGAATCAGCCTCCAATATAAGAGAGCAGACTCACTGATTAGAATTAGTA
Source organism: Raja brachyura (assembly GCA_963514005.1). The sequence continues at coordinate 24,626,193 of OY740812.1, forward strand.
TGGTGGCCATTTTGGCACTGCACACTCTGCCAGACTCAATGCAACCGTAACTGCTAACTCTATCTGCGTAGCTCTCATTGTTTTGGTGCACACGTGTTGTTTCAATCACATTAGTTATCATATGGTGACGCATGCTAATGCTGCAGTCCTCAGTACTGTTCTTGAAAGCTGTGGAGACTGTGACGTTAATCATTGTGCAAAGCTTACTTGATACTCATGTTGGCAATTTAGAACTCAACAGTGCGTTGACACACTCAATTTAAATAATCTAATGTTAAGATAATATTGTATTATTGGTTGGGACTATTAATAATTTGCAGGTTATTTGCCATTGAATTTGTACCAAGTGCTAATTAAAGTACGCATTGTTTGATATTTCCAGATCTTATTACTGTTAGTGAAGTTAATATGTGTGATATTTGGAAAAAAATAATTTATCTTCATTCCAAAGATTTAGTAAAACATTGCTTCTCCCACACATAAATGCTGCTGCCATCAATACAGCATAGTATAAAGAATAAACAAGCTGAAAAAAGATGGAGGAACATGGACAAAAGTGCTGTCAGCAAGTCCTCTCCACAAGGGCTTTATAGAAGCATTTCTTCTATGTTCACCTCAAGAAGTGGTTCTACTTCAGTAAAGAGTTGCACACTTAAATATTCTACAAGTCTCAGCCACAAAGTAATTATAGAATAGTTTTGCAGTGACTTTTATGTTCATGGCCATGAACTTTACAACGTCTGGCTTTTTCCAATTTGCAGCAGAAGATTTCCTCAACACCTCCAAGCTGTTTTCGGCTACAAATTAGAAGAATTCATATTATTCTCCTTTGACAGCAAGCAGAAGGCAGCTGGAGAAATGCTACTTCCCAATATCATTACGTGTCAATGAATACAATAATAGTACTTTTTGTGCAGCACATACATTCTACAAGATGATATAAGCAGAAAGGAGGCCACTCTGAGAATACAACTGGAATATATGGTAATACGGTCACGTGGTGGCCTTTGGATAGTATCCTGAAAGCATTACAGATGCATTAATACTGTGCCAGTTCCTTGATCCATACATATTTAATCCATTAAAACCAGGGCTGCCAACACTGGGTGAGAGGTGAGAGTGAGAAATTGCGAGGGAGTGCAGCGACCCGAGGGGAGAGGGTGGGGGAAGGGGGTGTGTCCCGTCCCCCCCCCCCCCCCCCCCCCCCACGGTAGGAAGCTTTTGCATTTTTCAGTTTGAAATCTGGTGCATACTTTTAACTTACACTTGATGCAACATGTATGCTTCAAATTGGATTAGGTGTGAATAAGGTTAGGCTAAATTACATTCCACAGTAGAGCCAGGCTCTAATCAACAGGTGCAGCACATGAATGACCTTAGTACATTCTTGTATAGAAATCAGATTATAATTCATGCTGTTATGCATATAGAGAGAGACACAAACATCGAAACAAGGCAAGTCAGACTTCCATCACTGTTCTGCACAAATAAATCAATTAACCTTACCCTTTGACAAAAGAAACAAGATGAAAATAATGCCACATATTCAACCGTATATGGTTCAATGAAATTAAGATGTATATGTAAAACATATATATGGAAACAGGCCCATCTGCCCACCAAGTCGACACCGACAGCAATCTATCATACACCAGTTGTATCCTACATGCCAGGGACAATTTACAGAAGCAAATTAACCTACAAACCTGAACTTCTTTCAGATGTGGGCGAAACCGGAATTTCCACAGAAAACCATATGGTCATAAGGAGAATGTACAAATGCTGTACAGACAGCACCCGTAGTCAGGATCAAATCAGGGTCTATGGTGCTGCAAGGCAGCAACTCTACCGCTGCGCCACCATGCCACCCATTAAATTATTTTTTCTGTAATATATTTATTATGATGTCACATCAATAAAGATGAACACATGATTCTGATTACTGCCCTTAGTTGGATAACACACATCCCCATTCATTGTGTTTTACTTTTCAGTTTTTTATTTATAATAAAATTTGGAAACCATGTATCATTTTCCTTCCACTTCACAATTATGCACCACTTTGTGTTGGTCTATCACATAAAATCCCAATAAAATACATTTACGTTTGTGGTTGTAATGTGACAAAATGTGGAAAAGTTCAAGGGGTATGAAAACTTTTGCAAACCACTGTAAGTATGCTTTGAGGAGATTTCAGAGTGAAGCAATAAAATGGAGACACAAGAAGTTGCACATTAGAATTGGAGTCGCAGGCAACCACAAGAGTGAGGTGGGTCATTGGAGAGTGAGGTAGGCCATTGAGCTGCGAGGTGGACTGCCAAGTGTGAGGTGGGCCGTTGAAGAATGAGGTGCGCTGCCGAGGAGTGAGGAAGGCTGTACGGAATTTGAATGTTCTCCTCGTGGCCGCGTGGGTTTTCTCCGAGATCTCCGGTTTTCTCCCAAACTCCAAAGACGTACAGGTATGCAAGCTAATTGGCTTGGTATGAATGTAAATTGTGTGTAGGATAGTGTTAATGTGCTGGGATCGCAGGACGACATGGACTCGGTGGGCCAAAGAGCCTGTTTCCGTGCGCCGAGAACAAAGAGAGACCATTGGGACTCCATGGAACACTTTGTAACTTTGTCAGAGCCCTATAAGTGGCATCTCTTTGCATACTTTGTATATGGTATGCAAAACAATTTCGCTGTGACATATCACATAAAGTATCAATCAATCAATCAATGCTGAAATCTTGAGCAAAACACAAAGTGCTGGAGGAACTCAGCAGGTCTGGAGGGAATAGACAGACCACTTTTCAGGTCGGGACCCTTATTCTGACTAATAGGAGTAGGGGAGGGAAAGCAGCAGGAGAGGTGGGGCGAGACAAAGCCTGGATGTTGAATTGACCTGCAATCATTTATCTTAGAAGCAAACTACAATGGAAATTGCACTACTAATCTTACACCATGCAGTTTGGCACACCCTATCATCATTTTGTTTACTTAGAATAACTGATATTTTATTGTACATTTTTATTTGTTACGTTGTTGTGTTAAATGTGCCCGTACAGCTGCGGCAAATAAGAATTTCATTATTCTGGACCCAGCGCATATGAAAATTAAACATTCTTGAGCCTCTTCAGTCTGAGGAAGGGTCGTGACCTGAAAGGTCATCTATCCATGTTCTCCAGGAATTACTCCAGCATTTTGTGTCATTTCTTGGTAAACCTGCATCTGCAGTTCCTTGTTTCTACTCTTGACTCTTGATATTATGCACTACAAGGTGGAAAGAGTAAATAAAAAATATCTTGAAGGGTTTAAGATGCACTCACATACTAGCAGGCTGCAGTTCATTTATGAATGAATGAATGAGTGGAAGCTTATTTCAGGACCTGCTATTTACAATGGCTTGGTCCTCTTTGCCATTTGCTGTCCTCCACTGTCAGCCCTGCGCAAATTGGAGGAACAGCACCTCACATTTCGCTTGGGCAGCTTATACCCAGCAGTATGAATATTGACATTTCTAAGTAACCCTATCTTTTCCCCCTCTCTCTCCATCCCTCCCCCTTCCCAGTTCTCCTACCAGCCTGACTGTCCCCCTAATCAAATGTCATCTCTGAATGCTTCGTTGCCACCTTCTATGAGCTAACAATGATCTATGTTGGAAGGAACTGCAGAAGCTGGTTTAAACCATAGACACAAAAAGCTGGAGTAACTCAGCTGGTCAGGCAACACCTCTGGAGAAAAGGTCCCAAAACGTCACCTATTCATTTTCTCCAGAGATGCTCTCTGACCCGCTGAGTTACTTCAGCTTTTTGTGTCTAGCACTGATCTATTCTGAACATTTTCCTTGAACTGTAGGTATGTTACAAAACTTACCTTGAGCAGCAATGCAGTTCTGCCGCTCCCCGTGTGCGTGACTTTGGTGCCTTTCAGAGGGGGGTGGGCTTAAAGTGTCGTTTTTCAACAGACAGGGAAAATCAATTCATGTCGGGTGATTTCGTTGCGGAGGAAAAATCGCTCCGACATTTCATTCATGAAGGTATTTTTAAATTACGCCAGATTATTTATTAACTAGAGTAATTTAAAAATCACCTTCCAAAGCCGTGAGCGCTGACAATGGGAAGGATTTTGCGTAGAGAAAAAAAGGTACACAGTTTATTTTTATATAAAAAGTTGTTTTTTATGGAGGCTTTAATCATATTTTCATGTTGCGAAATGGGGTCCAAAAAAATGTATGAACCAACAGTATTTTTCCTCCCGACTTCGCCGCAAAATGCAACATTCCAATCCACCGCATTCCACTAAAACCCACTCGCTAGTTGATTTAAATGGCCATTAATTTACAGGCATTAAACACTAAATTCCTTCCATTTGGCCTAGAAATTCATGAAAATGAGATTTAAAAATTATGTTATATTGTGGATTATTGTGTGAATGTTATTTAGACACTTAGGCAATTTTAAAAAAGTTTATCTTTTCTTAAGAAATGGATAGATGTTTAGATCTACTCATTGAATTTTGTAATTAGCTACAATTAGATAACTAACTAATTATATGCTTTAATTTCATGTCATCCAAGTAAGATTGTTTCATATTTGTTTCAGAATCTATAATAACTTCAATCTATAATAACTGAAAATGTCATTGAGTTCTCTTAATTTTTAAGAAAGATATGGGCTTTTAACTGTTCTAGATCACAGCTTTTGAGTTAAGTCAATTGAAAGGCAATGGGGAACAAGATGCTAATTTCCAAGTATGAAAATGGTCATAACTTTCTTAATACTGAAGATATGAAAGTGAATTGGGTGTCAAATTAAACTTATTTTTATGCTTTATCTGATGGGATAAATTGCAGACTTGATTTTTAAAATCTCAACATGTTTTAACATTGCTACGAACTGTATCCCTTTTGATCTCATTTTCACACCTTACCCTTCCTTATCTCTGTGTCTCCCTCTCCCCTGACTCTCAGCCTGAAGAAGGGCCTCGACCCGAAACGTCAGCCATTCCTTCTCTCCAGAGATGCTGCCTGTAGGTATGTTACAAAACTTACCTTTAGCGGCGCTGCACTTCTGCCGCTCCCCGTGTGCGCGACTTTAGCGCCTTGCAGAGGGGGGCGGGCTTAAAGTGCCGATTTTCACCAGACCAGGATAATCGATGAATGTCGGGCGATTTAATTGCGGAAGAAAAATCGCTCTGACATTTCATCCATTAAGGTATTTTTAAATTACTCTAAGTTATTTGTTAACTAGAGTAATTTAAAAATCACCTTCAAAAGCCGTGACCGCAGACCACCGGAAGCATTTTCCGTAGGGGAGAAAAAAAGGTAAATACTTTATTTTTTTATTAAAAGTTGGTTTTTCGGGAGGCATAAATACTATTTTAATGTTGCGAAATGGGGTCCCCAAAAAATGTATGAACCCCCAGTATTTTTCCCCCCGACTTCACCGCTAACCGCAACGTTCCAATCCACCGCATTCCACTAAAACCCACTCGCTAGTTGATTTAAATGGCCATTTATTTACAGGCATTAAACACTAAATTCCTTCCATTTGGCCCAGAAATTCATGAAAATGAGATTTAAAAATTATGTTATATTGTGGATTATTGTGTGAATGTTATTTGGACACTTAGGCAATTAAAAAAAAGTTTATCTTTTCTTAAGAAATTGATAGATGTTTAGATCTACTCATTGAATTTTGTAATTAGCTACAATTAGATAACTAACTAATTATATGCTTTAATTTCATGTCATCCAAGTAAGATTGTTTCATATTTGTTTCAGAATGCTTCAATCTATAATAACTGAAAATGTCATTGAGTTCTCTTAATTTTTAAGATATGGGCTTTTAACTGTCCTCGATTACAGCTTTTGAGTTAAGTCAATTGAAAGGCAATGGGGAACAAGATGCTAATTTCCAAGTATGAAAATGGTCATAACTTTCTTAATACTGAAGATATGAAAGTGAATTGGGTGTCAAATTAAACTTATTTTTATGCTTTATCTGATGGGATAAATTGCAGACTTGATTTTTAAAATCTCAACATGTTTTAACATTGCTACGAACTGTATCCCTTTTGATCTCATTTTCACACCTTACCCTTCCTTATCTCTGTGTCTCCCTCTCCCCTGACTCTCAGCCTGAAGAAGGGCCTCGACCCGAAACGTCAGCCATTCCTTCTCTCCAGAGATGCTGCCTGTCCCGCTGAGTTACTCCAGCATCTCGTCCTAGCTCTTCTGGAGTAAGCATCTTGCCCTAGATCTGCTGGAGTAAGGGGGCAGGCCTGGTTGCTAAGGGCCGCTGGGGCCGGTTGCTACGAGGAGCTTGAGCCGCGCGGGATTGTGGGAGCGGGAACGTCACGGCGGCAATTTTCAACGACAAGACGGCGGAGCGGCCGCGGGCCGGGCCTGGGCCTGGCTCAGGAATCATTGCCGCTGGCTCACCTCCGCGCCTCTTGCAGAGCGACAGGGCAATGGTAAGAGACATCATGAAACGGCAAGATTGTGCTCATGGTTGTTCTCGGCCCCGGGTGCCCCGAGCAAGGCGTGTTTCTGAGCCAAGCATGGTGGAATGAATCGTCTTCTTTCACACCTTGTCTCTGTGCCTCCCTCTCCCCTGACTCAGTCCGAAGAAGGACCTCGACCGCTGAGTTGCTCCAGCATTTTGTCTCTATCTTCTTTGAGTAAATTGAACTCGAGCTAAGAGGAATAGTACTCCAAGGACCAGGGGAAGAAGTAAACGTCCAGTCAAACTCGAACACCTGGAGACATTGTGCAAGCACATAGCAAATCTGAACTTTCTCCAGAATAACAAACAAGCTCGTCAGGTGGTACCTGTCGATTAAAACACGAAATACTAGAGTAACTTAGCAGGCCAGGCAGCATCCCCAGCGAACAGGGATAAGCGATGTTGCGGGTCGGGACCCTTCTTCAAACTATGTTGACCCTCTGAGTTACCCCAGCACTTTGTATTTTTTTTTGTAAATCAGTATCTGCAGTTCCTTGTGCCTCCACTGTAAACATTGGTGTTGGTTTACAGATGGATGGAGTAACTCACATTTCAATAACAATCCAGTCTGAAGAAGGGTCTCGACCGGAAACATCGCCCAATTATTTTCTCCAGAGATGTTGCCTGGCCCGCTGAATTACTCCAGCTTTTTATGTCTATCTTCGCTTTAAACCAGCATCAGTAGTTCCATCTTACACAAACAATCCAGTTTGTCTATTCAATAGCAAAATGAAATATACCAAGCATTGTAAATTACTTAAGTGAACAGATTTCCTGCGCTCAAATTTCTTTAGAACGTTTTCTTTGAGAATAGTTTCTAACTACATCTCTGTGAAAGATATTATTTTGAGACATTACAAAATCGTGCTGCTTTGGTCTGGCTTACAGTCACATAGTGTATGAAAAATTAAGTGTGATATCTTAGCTACTTCTGATTAACCATGCCTGGTCAACAGTGTATAATTAGGCTTAATGAGGAAAGAAAAGCTGTGGTTATAACATCTTTTCAGCTACATTTGACAGGCTTAAAAGAACCCTCAGGGCATATATGTGAAAATCTTAGGAAACAGTGGCAGATATTAAAATATTACCAATGGCTTTTTCTTGAGATTGTAGGAAAGAGTCATAAAGATACATTGACCAGAATGAAAATGGTTAATATTTATCTTCATGATTTATTTATTTAAATTGGGTTTCCAGAAGTAAAATGATCATTTCAACAACCTAATTGAAATGTTATTAGATTGTTGTACAAAGCTAACTCAGTTGTAAATCCCAATTTAAAAATATCTTTGACAAAATGCTGTATAGTTGAATAGAAAAGAAAATTAGTGTTAATGCACAGTTACCTAGCTTAAGTCTGAAGAAGGTTGCCGACATGTAACATCGTCCATTCATTCCAGCATCTGCAGTTCCCTGTGTCTCTACCTAATTTATGCATTAAGTAATAAAACCTGCCACCGAAGGTGGTTTTGGATCTGGCCATGATAATCTAAACGTCATGATTCGGAAGAATTGCAGCTTGCTTGCAACCTTTCCTTTAATTGGATAACTGGTGAGTTTTAGTAGATACATGGATATGCAGATGCTAGTTTACAAAACATAGATACAAAGTGTTGGAGTAACTTAACGGGTCAGGCAGCATCTCTGGAACAAATGGATAGCTGAAGTTTCGGGTCGGGTCCCATCTTCAGATGGATTGTGTGTGTGTGTGGAGGGGGTGAAAGAAATAAAGCAACCTGGAAGAGAAGAGGAGCAGGGCAAAGCCTGGCGAGTGACAGGATGATACAGGTGAAGAGGTTTTTTGTCAGATGTTTGGAGAAAAGCCAGAGATGAAAAGATAACATGTGTGAGATGTGGATAGTAAAGGTGTGAATTCTAAAGCCAGAGGAAGGAAAATAGATGGGAGGGGATGGGAAGGAGTGAAATTGGTGCTAGTCCAGGTGGGTCACAGGGAAGAGGAGGTAAAGAAGGAGTGGTTTGTTTGGAGATTAGTTACTTAAAATTGGAGAATCCAATGTTCATACCATTAGGTTGTAAACTACCCAAACAGGTAATGAGATGTCTCCAGATTCCTCCACTTTTCATATGGCCTCATTATGGCAATGGAGGAGGTCCAGGTCAGACAGGACTAGGAGAAGGTGTTAAAATGGTTCGTAACCTGGCGATCCAACAGAAAGTGTTCGGGGAAACGATCACAGAGTCTACGCTTGGTTACACTGATAAGGGAGACCACATCGGGAACATTGAATGCCAAGATGAGGTTAGAGGGGGTCCACAAATGACTCTGTCTCACCTGAAAGTAATGTTGGGGACCCTGAATGGATGCAAGGAGTAAGTTTTAGTGCTTGGTACAACACAGAAACCGGCGACACAAGGAACTGTGGGTGCTCCAGCATTTAGTGCCCTTTTTTCTACCAATCTTTCTACTTCTTTGAATGTCCCAAGGTATGTAACAGGACTATAAAGAGACAGAAATTAATATTGGTCTGAATAAGTATATATTAGAAGAATTACTAAATTCTTAGTCAAAACGTTAGGTACAAAAGAAACGGAAATAGAGAACCTTCTGAGAATTCCAAGCCTAATTTTCGATGGATATTGTTAGTATTAAGCATTGGCAAGAAGCATATCGAGTGTTGCGATGTAAGCATTTAGAGTTGAAAAGCCACAAGGATTAGCAACAGAATCTTCAGAAGCTCTGTATTAAGGGCATGGGACGTATGTAGCAATGTTACAAGATTTTGAGATTTAAAAAATCAAGTCTGCAATTTACCCCATCAGGTAAAGCATAAAAATAAGTTAAATTTGACACCTAATTCACTTTCGTATCTTCATTATTAAACAAGTTATGGCCATTTTCGTACTCTGAAATTAGCAACATGTTCCCTATTGCTTTTCCATTGACTTAACTCAAAAGCTGTAATCGAGGACAGTCAAAAGCCCATAACTTTCTTAAAAATTAAGAGAACTGAATGAAATTTTCAGTTATTATAGATTGAAGCATTCTGAAATAAATATGAAACAATCTTACTTGGATGACCTGAAATTAAAGCATATAATTAGTTAGTTACCTAATTGTAGCTAATTACAAAATTCAATTACTAGATTTAAACATCTATCCATTTCTCAAGAAAAGGTTAACATTTTTAAAGAGCCTCAGTGTCCAAATAACATTCACACAAGAATTCACAATATAACATGATTTTTTAATCTAATTGTCATGAAGTTATAGGCCAAATGGAAGGAATTTGGTGTTTAATTCCCGTAAATTAATGGGCATTTAAATCATCTTGCGAGTGGGTTGTTGTGGAAGGCGATCGATTGGAACGGTGCATTTGCGGTGAATTTGAACCCCATATCGGCAGGAAAAACACTGCCGGTTCGAACGTATGGGACAAAAATCACATTTTCACCAATTAAGTTTGGATTAAAGTCATCCTAAGAAGCAAGTTTACATGTAAAATAAACGACTTACATTATGTTTTGTCCCCTACGTGAGATCCGTCCCGTTGTAGGCGTTGAGGGCGTTAGAAGTAGCTTTTTATTTTAATCCAGCGATTAAATTGTCCCGCGATTTTTTAAAAAACTTCTGTGAACGGAAGTCCGGGCGATTGTTCTGCAGCAGCTGGCTGCCTGAGGAAGTTCTCCACCGACAGGCAGGAGAAAACGGCATTTAAATCCCCCCCCCCCCCCCCCCAAAGGTGCCAAAGTCACGCACACGGCCAGTGGCAGAACTGCAGCGTCGCTGAAGGTAAGTATTGTAACATCGCTGACCTATGGTTTTTCTCAAATAACAAGTACAAGAGGCTGATTGCAGAAAGGCAACATAAGTAGTATGGAGTTCGAGATGTTGTTTTCAAATCTGGACTTCTATTTCACTGGCAAAATACTTCTGTTTAAGTGGCCAATGTGATGTATTTTGGATAACACATTTTAACATCCATGTAGGTAAAGGGGATTAAATGACTTTTCCTCCCACTGTAATCATATATAATCTTTCCATTATATTTTTTCTATAATCGTGCACAAAGCCAAGATGCAGATTGTCATATCAGTATTTAAGAATATGGGCAGGGAGGTTCAGCCTTACTATTCATAAACAAACTCGTCATCATTCATTAGAGTGGAGAAGATAGTGTTCTTTTTATCTTGGGAACCTGTCTTTAAATTTACCCACAGAAAATCTTTGGAAGTGATGTGTGAAAAGAGTTTGAGTGTGCTTTTTGACAACACTGGATCCAATTAGTGTTATATTGTTAAGTAATATAGTTATAAATAAATATCCATTTGAGTATGAAGCTACATTTAATTTAGATTAAATTATGATAATTTAATTTAGGATCTGATATTGCGGGCATGGCCAGCATTTATTGACAATCCAAACTAACTGAGAACGTAGTATTGAGCCACTGCTTTGAATCAATGCAATCCTTCTGCTGAAAGTATTTCCATCATGTTTTTGGGTTGAGGGTTCCAAGATTTAAACCTGGTCCTGATGAAGAATTGGACATGTTGATTTCCTGAATTGAGTTGTCGTAGCAAAACCAAACTTGGGTAATTTTGCCCAGATAGAAATCAAAAATTGTACAGATGCTCAAAATAATAACTAAAAATGCTGGAAACACTCAGCAGTTTGGGAAACATCTGTGGAACGAGAAACATTAACAGTTTTAATGTTCTAGGCAGGGAATGTTTCCTCGAACATTGCAACTGTTTTTATGCCACTTATTTATTGGTCTCTTCATTATGAGAAACAACCCCTTCCTACTAACCCTTCTTCACCTATTGGGGGTATCCAACATTTTTTTCTTGTATCTGTGAGCAGGTTATTTGGTGAGGGTTTCCACTTGATATATCTATAACAGTACCTTCCAGTACTTTGCTGTGATGTTTGAAAGTAAATTTAATGCTCGGGTGAACCATGTACTGTTTCTTTGTGATGTACCTCGGCAATTTCCCACATTGTCAGCTAGATGCATGTGTTGTAACTACTTTAATAACTTAGTGGTGTAGCTAGATGTGGAGTGGCTGATACAGGCAGTTCTGCTATGGCACCTATTTTCCTATGTTTCCTCTGTTTCTATGACACAACAGCTGTGCTCCTAGGAAACCCTGTGTTATAGAAATCCATGTTAGAAATATAATTATGTCAATGGAAGAAAGGATGTTCGGGACAAGAGAGTTTCAGACACAAAAGTAATTTTTCTTGCAAGATTTTTAAAAAAGGATGTATTATGTTTGCTATTGAAAAAATATGAAAGTGTAGAGTAAATAGTTTTATTAACAAAACGGCATTTCAACTACACGTGCACTTAGTCGAGAGAAAACGTTTTTTAAGATCTTATTGCTGCGAAAACCACTAGCTACTGAACACACCTCCAAACTCTAGAAACCTTGCGAAAAACCCTGTCACATGACAGTCCCGACTTCTGACGAGGGTTCTGCTTAACCACTAGGTGCAGCTACATGACCCCCCCCCCCCCGAACCAGAGGAAAGAAAACGGCCGGGTGTTCGAATAAGGAGGCCAGACTGCGTGGACATAGGACCAGTGAGCAAACGCGCAACAGGCGTAGACAAAGGTGGGGGTGGGAGGGCTGGCGGACGACCTCTACGGCGGGGCGGGGCCACCAGCACCGGACGATCGATATCAAGATGAGCAGGTTTAAGATGGGCCTCCTGTTGGTTCCTGATGTCCAAAACGGAAGTCGCGACGCCCAGTTGCAATACCCAGAAGGGACCCTCGTAAGGGCGCTGCAGCTTAGTCTGGTGTGAGATGCTGCGAAAAAAACAAATCGACAGTCCTTGAGAGCAGACAGGACATGGGAAGTAGCAAATCCGTGGCGAGAGGTTGGGACGGGCAAGCTTGCCCACCTGCTCGCAAAGGCGCACCATCACAGATGAACGGGGTTCCTGCTGCCCACGTGCCGCTGGAGTGAAATCACCGGGTACTATGAGCGGGGAGCCATACACCAACTCGGCGGATGAAGGGGCCAAATTCTCTTTTGGGGTGGTGCAGATCCCCAGCAAAACCGAAGCTAATCCGTCCAATCAATCGGGGCCCGTGACTTGTACCTTCAAGGAGGTCTTCAGGTGCCGGTGGAACCGTTCCACCAGACCGTTAGACTGAGAGTGGTAAGCCGTGGTGTGATGCAGCTGAGCGCCGAGCAGTTGGGCCATGGCCGACCACAGTGCAGAGGTGAACTGGGCACCCAGTCCGATGAGATGTCCACTGGAACCGAAACGAGCAACCAGTAGGCTGTGAGGGCACGTGCACAAGTCGCGGCTGAGGTATCAGCGAGTGAAACGGCCTTGAGCCATCGCGTGAACTGGTCCACAATGGTGAGCAGGTGGGTGACACCTCGGGACGACGGTAGGGGGCCTACACGATCGACGTGGATGTGGTCGAAACGGTGTTGTGGGACGGCAGAGGTGCTCTCACGTGGCGTTGGACTTTGGATGTTTGGTAGGGGACGTAGGCCCTGGCCCAGGAACCGACTTGCTTACGTAACCCGTGCCACACAAATTTGGCTGCCACCAGTGCTGTAGTTGCCCAAATAGAAGGTCGGGCTAATCTGTGGTCTGACTCAAAAATACAACGTCGTCAAGCTGTAGGGACAATGGGTCACGGTTGCCCAATGGAGACATCGCAGAGGACGGTGATGCCAGTGGATTCCAGCGGGACGTCCTCCAGAATCAAACCTGAAATGGCAGTGCGATATGCTAACATCTCGTCGTCTGAATAGTCGATTCCCAGAGCTAAAGTCAGAATGGCATTGATGGACGTACAGGATAAGGCATCAGAAACCTGGTTGTTCTTACCCGCCACGTGTTAGATACAGGCCAAATGTCGCTGTTGTCATGCGGACATGGGATCGGACACTTTAGCAAAGGCGAAGGTAAGGGGTTTGTGGTCTGTAAAAGCCGTGAAGGTACTGCACTCCCGGAAATAACGGAAATGACAGCCAGGTAAAGGGCCAGGAGCTCGCGATCGAACGCGCTGTATTTTCACTCTGGAGGGCGCAGGTGTCGGCTGAAAAAGACAAGTGGCTGCCAGCGACCATCAATGAGTTGTTTGAGGACCCCCCAAAAAAGCCCTGACACGTGACAGTCCCGACTTCTGATGAGGGTTCTGCATAACATAGCTTAACCACTTGTTGCTGCTACAAAAGGTTGAATGTTACATTGATTAAGAAAGTATCATTGCTGAAGTTCCAATAGAAACAAGTAACAGCTATGTTTTTAACGGGCCTGTCCCACTTGGCGATTTTTTTTAGGCAACTGCCGGCGACTGTCATAGTCGTAGGGGGTGGTTGAAAAACCGGCGACAACCAATGTCATCCTGGCGACAACCGATGACAGCATCTACGTCGGGAGAAGTCAAGCTATTCTCATTGGCGTCAAGGCCACTGTCGCCGAAAAATGTTCAACATGTTGAAAATTTAGCGGCGACCAGAAAGGCGCTACGGCATTTTGCGCGACTGTGGAGACGACTCCCGGCGAACATGTGGCGACAAACTAGTCACATGTAGTTGCCTAAAAAATCGCCTAAGTGGTACATGCCCAAAAGAGACAATGATTACACAGAAATAGTTTTTTTTGTCTCTTCTATACTTTTTAAATCCAAATAAGCAATTTTTTTCTGCTTTCCAATTTCCAAAGCAAACTTAAGTGACTCTCTGGTTCCTAATCAAAATCAGTTTGGTCAGTGTACTGCAAATAAATGCAAATATTTGCTTTATATCTAATTTATGTCATGGAAACACGTTTGGTGTAGAACTTCCTGCGTGTTATCAAATCTTATAACATTTTTCTTCAGCTGTTTCTTGATATCACACGCAGTGAATTGAATTGGCTGAAGATTCATGATGGTGCAGATCTCAGGAGCAAGCAGAGATGAATGATCTGTTTGGTACTTCTAGTTGATCTGCTTATAAATGCATCATCTTTGTTTTTGGTACCTGCATGCATGACCCAGACATTACCAATTATAACTGTGGTGCAGATTATTTTCAGCCTTGTATATTTTTTTATTTGATATTTTTTAACAATGAACTGTTGCTGCTATTATTATGACCAAGCTTAGTAAATAATGGCCAGAGCAAAATAATGTCTAAATGTTAAGTTTGATCTCTCAAAAATTTAATATATGCTGATCATTCATTACTTAAATGAAGAATGTATTTGTATGATGAAAATTATTGGTGAGAAATTATGAGAAAATCAAAATTATGCATTTTATTTTGCGCACGGGTACTAATTGAATTTTAGGATTAAAAAGATTGATTTTAGTTTTGCCTCTCACATGGTTGAAAATAAGTTAATCAGTTAAAGATATCAGTCCTGGCATTTTTATTGGGAACCCTAATAAAATCAAAATCCAAAATTTATTTTGGAACATTTTTTTGGAAACAAATTATTTCTTAAAGTAATAATTGAGGCATTGTACAGAACTCTTCATAACGACAATGTTTTGTGTTTGTGTAATAGTCTCTTTTTAATTTCCTTCCTTTCTTTTCTTCAAGGCTTGTAGTATCCAGAAGTTGTTTTCTGTTGGAGAAGAGTTTGACGATGATGACGATGATGTAAGTGGTGATTCATACAATAAGCAACGTTAAATTAATTTTCAGTTTCTGCAGCAATGCGGTACATAGATTGATGAAAATACCCCCGTTTCTGTTTTGAAGTTCAATGTTGATGTTGGCAGATAAAGGAAAGCTGGCCTTCACAAACTTAAAATGAATTTTTTTAACGTAGGTAGATTTCTGCTGAACTTCCTTTCTTGCAAATTGAAAGGCACCCTTTAAGTGACAGTGAATGATTAGTTCACAATAGGCCAACTTTATTTTGTGGCTGGTAGGAAATATCATAACTCAGTAGGTCCAAGGCATTGTTTATTTTTGCCTCCTGCTAGGGTGACACAGTGGTGCACCAGTAGTGTAGCTGCCTCACAGCGGCAGAGAACTGGGTTTGATCCTGACTTTGGGTGCTGTCTGTATAGAGTTTGTACGTTCTCCCTGTGACCATGTGGATATTCTCTGGGTGCTTTGGTTTCCTCCCACACTCCAAAGACGTACAGGTTTGAGGGTTAGTTGGCTTCAATAAAACAGTTAATTTACAGCAAGTTGAGTGATGCGTTTCTGTGTTGGATTGGCCAAAACATTTAAAAACTTTTTGCCGTATATTGACTTTTTCAGCATCCTGCCATCTTCCAGCTACACTTTGCACAGTGCCATGTGGTGCAACGTGCAGCTGTAAACTATTTTCTTTATTCTTTGGGCTGAGATATAGAACTGTGGGTATTTAGTCAATGTTGCTCCTGCAGAAGCTTTGCTGTATTCATGCATCAGCTTTGTACAGTTCATGCTGATTACTCTGCAAATTCATCTGGAAACTAACATTTGGACACAGACTCAATTTTTGAAGAAAACTTGTTTTGATGTAAAATCTAAATCAACCTGTAAATTTAGCTTCGGTTTTAGTGAATGTGAAAAAGATGATTGCAACAAGATATAGGAACATAATGTCTTGGGAGTTCAATTCCCATGCCAGGGTCTGCCCCATTTTTTCCCATGGAGGTTTCAAGCACTGACAATGGCTTAAGCTGTTATTGGCATATTTTGCCCTGCTGCCTGCTGTCTCAGGTTTAACTTGTCGCTAGTATGGTAATCCCTATTAAATGATGGAGGGATATTGGCTTCTGGCAGAAGGTTAAGTAGAACATATTATTTAAGTTATTTTCATTGTTTTTATCTGTACGTTAATTTTGTTTTAAAGTTATTCCATGAGTGCTTCAGGTCTTTAATGTTCATTATGTAAAACTCCATCAGGGCCTTTTTGGAATAAACCAGTTGTCACAGCAATAGAAGATCTGCTTCTGTAATAAACTTGCTAATGAATGTATAATTGTAAAATTAAATTTCATAGAGAAAATTAGATTAACATTGGAAAATGAAGAATCTACAGATGCATCAATCACTCAAAGTACCAACACGCATTAATCAGGCCATTTAAGAAACAAAACTGAAGTTTATTTTTGGAATGAAAGAACTGAAAAGCTGAGATGTTATATGCTGGGAGTGTTCTTTGAGTAATTGTTGAAGTCCTGCAAACAATTCTCAAACCTGTTATTGAAATGGAAGCAAGTTAAGATGCAGATTCATTGCAAAAATGTCACACTGAAGGATGCTTCCATTTTGGGGTGAAAGCAGATATTAACATTATCAAATATAAGATGGTGATTAGTAATACCACCGTGGAAGTTGGGGAACATTAGTTTATCCAGAGACTGGTAAGGAGGAGTTATTGTAGTGATTACCGTGGATGTATGAATTTAAATAAGCAAAAGCATAATAAAATAATCTAATGCCAGTATTCTTCTTTGGAATATGAACTCTGGCTGGATTTTTTTGGGCTCTATGATCTGTTCCTAAACTATAATATCATAATTAAAAATACATGATAATGTATCCATTAACACATCGTGGGTGAAAAGGCTATATTCTTATTGTTTTCAGCTGTTGCATTATTTCCACTTTTTTGTTTGAGAAATCCAATAAAATGTTCACGTTCAAAACAAGATTAAGGGACACCCTTCTCATTACTTTCTCTCAACCTGGTTTTAATTTGTCAATTTGGTTTAATTCTCTCTAGGTCCTAATTATTGAGGATAATTTTTAATTAAGCGTTTTAAAATAAAAACATTCGATGTAGATGTTCATCAACAATTCTGAATGAAGAGTATGTTTATATAGTAAACTTGCATTTTGACATTTTTCTATTTTGAACAGTTATCATTTTCTTTTTGCCCAGGGTCTGTTATGAAGTATTTATTGATTAAAAAACATTCACATATTTTAAGAATGTAACTATTCCAGTTATTATACCTAATTTTCTAATTTTCTGGTGACAGGATTTGTTATCGGCAGCATTGGATGCTGAAAGCACCGCCATCAGCACATCTGGAACTAAGCCTAGTGTTGGGTTAAGGCCCATTACTGCAGCCCTTCGAACACCAGCTAGTTCATGTTATGAACCTGAAAACCTGTTATGCAGCACTGAAGCTCAGAGGTATTCTCAATCTGAACCCGATTCTGTCTCCATTAATATAACCAGCGATGAAAATCGGACACCGAAAACATTAACAGCATCTTTTGGCGTCTCTTTGAAATCACCACCGTGGGTAAAGAAGCAGAATTCAGCCCCTACTTTCAATTTTTGTAGCAACGCCTTGCAAAATACCTCCTTAAAATTAATCACGGACGTAGGAACAGAAGATGATGAGTTGTTCTGGCCTGGTTCTGAAAAGTTGAGTGAAGCTGGGAATATACCTATTTCCAAATTGGCCAAGACCAGGACATCGACCTCTTATGAAACACGTCTTTCAACTGCTGAAGATGAGTCTTCAATATATTCAGGAAGTGATCGTGCTTTACCACCAGCCAAAATTCCACGGTTGCCAGGAGGGCTTGCAGAAGCTGATAATGGCAAGAGTAGAATTTCCAAAAATGGTCAAGAGAAGTTTGTAATTAATAATTTTGAGGATGTAAGCGAAACGTACAAGTGTCTTAATCGTCCATCCTCTAGATTCAACCAGTTTCCAATTAGTTTACCCAATGCCATGACTGATGTTGTTCCAATGAAAGGTACCAACTCTTTCTCTGGTCAGATAAGTGATAACCATTGTTACACAGGTGAACAACCTAGATCCGATTCTAAATTATGTAGTCCTATTCCATTGAGCATAATCACAACAAAACAATTATCAACACCAATACCACAAAATCCTTTCGGAAAACATGTAACGGGTAATACCATTAGTCCAGGTAAAATTGTCGCCCCAAGTTTGAAGAAGTTTGCAGAACATCAGAAAATGAGCTCTACTGCCTTGAGAAACTGTCCAAATTCAACACTGTTGAGCCCAAGGACTCCTCACAATAATACGTTAACCTCCATACTCTCAAACGGATGCCTCAGAAGACCAATTACATCCACAAGTGAATCTCGAGCACTGTTGTGCACTATAGACAGACATTCAGTTACTGTGGGAGCTCAGTACTCACCAGCAGCAAGTTCAAGTTGTGTGGGAACTCCGGTAACCAATCACCTAATGCAGTTGGTATCGGCTGCCAATCGGACACCAGAAATACAAAAGGTGGACAGACCCCGGGCAAAAAGACGCTTTCCTGGACCTGCTGGAATCCTTCCACAACAGGTATGATGACGGAGAACATTTCTATCCCCGAGCTTAACAATTCACAACTCTATTTGTTTTGGGCTCGCACCTCTCTCTTCATCCCTGGCCTTTGTCCAACAATCTGCCTTTCAAAAAACCCCTCCCCTGTGTTCACCTATTACCGGTCATGCACTGACCCTCTTTTTCTAGCTTTCTTTCCCGCTTTGTGCCTTTCTTAGCTATGACAGTGGACATTGGTTTAGTAGGTTCTAAATTAGTTCTTTCATATTCTGCAGCTAGTCAGCCGACAATAAATCTATTCTGTTGTAGTCCATTTGTGACTACGTTCTGAGAATAAATGGAAAACAAAATAATCTCAAGGGAAAGCATTTTGTTCCTTTTTCACCAAAATGTAATACAGCTGTATTTCCAAATGCTGTAGATAGAGGCATGTAAACGTTGTGTGGTGTAATTAAAATTGAAACTTAAACAAGTTTAGCCTGTTACAACCTCAAATTCAGCTGTACAAATAGTTCCATATTTGTTTTTTTTGAATGACGAACCTATTAATGTAAAATGTGCAAAATTAGATTACATACTATAAATAGTATCTTGAATACTCCAGGAGGCAATAGTAGTTTCAAAGTGGGAAAAGTCAGTGATCCCAGAAGATGTGCTCTCTAACATTCTGATGGAGGTCAAAGAGGGCATATTGGAGCCCTTGCCAACTACACCACCCCACTCCAAATATACGTTCTCTGATTTGAAAAAAGCCCCCGAAAAGGAAGTGTTTAATTTGCCCACCTTCACCGCCAAGCCGGGTTGCTGACGAGATTCCTGGCCAGCTCTGCCTTCCCAGCTGCTTCCAGACCAGACCTACTGCCGCCGCCACCACCAGGCCAGGCTGCTGACCCTGCCCCAGACTGCCTCCCAAGCTGCTTCCAGGCCGGACCCACTGCTACATTGCCAGCCCAACTGCTTCCTCGACTCCTTCCAGGCTGCGTCTGCCACCGCTGAACCTCACCTGCTTGTGCAATGATTCATTATAACGAGGGTTCACTGTACAATAGTTTAACCATTGTGCTATTGCAATGCATGTATATCTTATCCCGCAGAAACCCCTACAGTAACTTGCCTACTACAGATGTTCGGCTTGCTGGTCAGTTGTTTCCATGGTCATCTTTGTATTCCTTCCTAAATAAATGCACAACATTAGCCACCCACCAGACTTTGGGGATCTTAGCCATGGTTAACAAAGATGTATTTATCTCGGTCAGGGCTCCTGCAATTTCTCTAGTTTCCCACGGTGTACTGTGATGTATGTGATCAGATTCTGTGATTTATCTTCATAGATTTTTAGACATCCAGCACCATCTCCACTGTGATGTGGCTATCCCCAAGATATTCTCATTAACCTTCCTGTTTATGATTTTCTTCATGGGAAAAGCAGAGGAGAAATGCACATTGAGGACCTTGCCTATCCCTTGTGATTCCACACATAGATATCCACTTTTGTCTTTGCGGGGCCCTTATCTCTGAATAATTTCTCTTTTTCTCTTAATATATTAAAAACATCTCTTTGGATTGTCCTTGCTCTTCTCATGCCCCCTTTTTGACCTTCTGACTTCCGTAAGTATACTCTTGCATCGTTCTGTCCTCTGCCTCCTTTTTCTTACTAGAGCCTCAATATCTTTTGACATCCAGGTTTAACATAGAAAATCGGTGCAGGAAGCGGCCATTCAGCCCTCCGAGCCAGCACCGCCATTCATTGTGATCATGGCTGATCGTCCCCACTCAATAACCCATGCCTGCCTTCTCCCCATATCCCTTGATTCCACTAGCCCTAGATCTAACTCTCTTAAATCCATCCAGTGATTTGGCCCCCACTGCCCTCTGTGGCAGGGATTTCCACAAATTCACCACTCTCTGGATGAAAACGCTTTTTCTCACCTCAGTCTTAAATGGCCTCCCCTTTACTCTACGACTGTGGCCCCTGGTTCTGGACTTGCCCAACATTGGGAACATTATTCCTGCTTGTCCGGTCCTTTTATAATTTTGTATGTTTCTATAAGATCTCCCCTTGCCCTTCACTCTAACAGGAACGTGAAAACATTGAACTCTCACTATCAAAAGTCTCCTACTTGCTGGACATCCCGTTGCCTGCAAACAGCCTCCAATCAACGTTTGCAAGTTTGTAATTAATACCATCATGATTATCCATAAAAATAATAGCATTGCGATCACTGGTCTCAAAGTGCATCCCCATTGTCCTGCCCTATGTCCTGAGTAAGTCAAGCTTTTCCTCTCCGAGAAGGTCCCTTTCCCATGTAATAGAAAGGAACTGCAGATGCTGATTTAAAACAAAGATAGATACAAAATGTTGGAGTAACTCAGCGGATCAGGCAGCATCTGAAGAGAAAAGGATAGGTGATGTTTTGCATCGAGACCCTTTTTCAGATTAAAGGTCTCTTTATATAGCTTGAACTCAACAAATTCCTCCCCTTTTAAGCCCTTAACACCATGACAGTCCAGTCTATATTTCGAAGTTAAAATGCCCAACAATGACCACCCTATAATTCTTCCAATTCTTAAAGGGCCTCTCCCACCAGCATGCGATTGCATGCGTCTAGCACGACCAAACGTGGTCGCTTGAGGCGGGGCCGGTCCCACTTTGATCGGCGGAGGCGTATGGAGTTGTAGAGGGCTGGTCCCGACATCGTGCGGGGCTCCAAAAATCTTGCACTGTCCGAAAATCCTGCCGCCAACGGCCTGTGGGCCCGCATGCACATTGAGGGCGTACGCAGCTTCTTGACGGCGTACGCCTAGCGTGTGGCGTTGCGCGATGACGTCACCGCCAAACGCTGTGCGACGTCCAAATTCAGTCGGCCCGCCTCCTGCCCAGCTGATTAGTGAGTATGATGTCGGGACCAGCCCCGCACAACTCCATACGCCTCCGCGGTTCGAATTGGGACAGGCCCCGCGAGGCCGTACGCCTCAAGTGACCAAGTTTGGTTGCGCTAGATGCATGCAATCGCTGGTCGGTCAGGCCCTTAGGTCTCACTGTGTATTTGTTCCTCCAATTCCTATTGACTATTTGGGGCCCCACAATACAAGCCCAACAAGGGTGATCATTCCTTCTTATTTCTCAGCTCCATCCATAAAACCTCAATGGATGATCTCTCAGTAATTTCATCTTGGATGACTGGCATGATGTTCTCATTCAACAATGCAACTCTCTCCCATCTTTCCTTCACCTCTATCCAGCCTATAGTACCCGTATACTGGAACATTTAGCTGTCAGTCCTGTCCTTCTCTTAACCATAGTATGTGTCTGTGATGGCTTCTTTATCTAGTCCAATATAGTTATCCATGTCCTAAGTTCATCTGTCTTCCCTGTAAGGCCTCGTGCATTAAATAAAAGTAATGTAATCCAGCAGTCTTTCCTGGCTGTCCTGTAAACTGAACCTGTTATGATTAACCTCTTTATCAACTTCCAGCCTCTCATCTGCCGCACTACTGCTTTGTATCCAACCATTTGTTCGGAATGATAATAGTGTCAATCTTTCGAGTTTCAAGACAGCACTTGAAAAGCTAGAATTTGGAAATGTCATTTATTTTTGCTTTGTTTTTAGTATTTATGAGAATTATAAGCAAGGATCAAATTTGAATATTTATAAAGCTGTATCTGAGGGACTTTGGAAGCATTTCTGTTATAAACCCAGTACATCTGGTGTGTGGAAATCTATTTTAAATTCCCTGAGATAGATGTGTGAACATAATTTGTTGGAATAAATAGGCAAGAATTCCAAAAGTAAAGTCTGAAATGTTGAACTACTATATACTACCACACCAGCCCATTGTGTGTTAGCGTATTGTAAACTGATACCTAAATCAGGGCTGCCAACTCTCACACATTGAGCGTGAGAGTCACGCATTTCATGAAATTCTCATGCTGATGGCAGAAGTTCTCCTGCTCAAAAAATTATATATTTTTAATGTAAATAAATAAAGTCACACTCACCAGTGAGAATAGTTTTCTGTTGGCGGGTTTCCCGTAAAGAACAAGCAATTTGACTGGCTTATGCCCATTGCACACTACTTAAAATGGCAATGTAGACAAAAATGCTATAGAAACTCAGTGGGTGAGGCAGCATCTATGTCGGTGACCCTTCTTCAGACACAAGCATTTCTCCAGCATTTTTATCTACAGCTCCATAGATGCTGCCTCACCCGCATTCACATTCCCGTACAGATGGTGTGAGAGGTGAGACACGGCGGTGGTCCCAGCTACGACAACTCCCCCCCCAGCACCGCTCTCACCTCCGGCGGCTCTGTCCACAACCCATGGAGTTTTAACCCCGGCCTGGAGCAAGGAGCGAACCCGGTGAGTGGAGGCGTCATTGCCGCCTCCGGAGCCTTGGGGATAAATCTTGGGCTAAGGCTCCGCTCCGAAGCCTGACCCCCGAGTCACTGACCCTCACCTCCCGCGGACCCCAGCTGGACACAGAGCACTTGTGCCGGCCCGCATTCCCGGGGAGGGGGGGAAGCGGAAAATGCTCCCCGGACATCGCCAAATCTCCGCTCACTCCGGGTGCTATTGCCGCTTCACTGACACACAACCTAACACACACTCTCACACACAACCTAACACACACTGACACACACCCTTACACAAAGCGAATGGTATGTTAGCATTCATAGCAAAAGGATTTGAGTATAGGAGCAGGGAGGTTCTACTGCAGTTGTACAGGGTCTTGGTGAGACCACACCTGGAGTATTGCGTACAGTTTTGGTCTCCAAATCTGAGGAAAGACATTCTTGCCATAGAGGGAGTACAGAGAAGGTTCACCAGACTGATTCCTGGGATGTCAGGACTTTCAAATGAAGAAAGACTGGATAGACTCAGCTTGTACTCGCTAGAATTTAGAAGATTGAGGAGGGATAGAAACGTACACCATTCTTAAGGAGTTGGACAGGCTAGATGCAGGAAGATTGTTCCCGATCTTGAGGAAGTCCAGAACAAGGGGTCACAGTTTAAGGATAAGGGGAAAATCTTTTAGGACCGAGATGAGAAAAACATTTTTCACACAGAGAGTGGTGAGTCTCTGGAATTCTCTGCCACAGAAGGTAGTTGAGGCCAGTTCATTGGCTATATTTAAGAGGGAGTTAGATGTGGCCCTTGTGGCTAGAGGGATCAGGGTGTATGGAGAGAAGGCAGGTACGGGATACTGAGTTGGATGATTAGCCATGAACATATTGAATGGCGGTGCAGGCTCGAAGGGCCGAATGGCCTACTCCTGCACCTATTTTCTATGTTTCTAAAACCAGCCATAAAACACAATGACTGGAGATGTGTGTTATCCAACCAAGGGCAGAAATCAGAATAATGTGTTTATCCTTATTGACATGACACCATAATAAATATTACAGAAAAAAACCTTAATGCGGTGGCACGGTGGCGCAGCGGTAGAGTTGCTGCCGTACAGCACCGCAGACCCAGATTTGATCCTGATTACGGGTGCTGTCTGTACAGTATTTGTACTTTCTCCCTATGACCACATGGGGTTTCTCTGGATAGTCCAGTTTCTCCCACATCTGAAAGAAGTGCAGGTTTGCAGGTTAATTGGCTTCTGTAAATTGTTCCTGGCGTGTAGGGTAGAACTGGTGTATGCTTTATTGCTGGTCGGTGTGGACTTGGTGGGTTGAAGGGCCTATTTCCATATATATGTTTTACATATATATCTTAATTTAATTGAACCATATACATTGCCATTATTTTCGTCTTGTTTCTATAGTCAAAGGGTAAGGTTGATTAATTTCTTTGTGCAGAACAGTGATGGAAGTCTGACTCCTCTTGCCTTGTTTCTATGTTTTTGTTTCTCTATCTATATATATATATATATATATATATATATATATATATATATATATATATATATATATATGCATAACAGCATGAATTATAATCTGATTTCCATGCATGAATATACTAAGGTCATTCATGTGCTGCTCCTGTTGATCAGAGCCTGGCTCTACTGTGGAATATAATTTAGCCTAACCTTATTCATACCTAATCCAATTTGAAGCATAAATGTTGCATTCAAGTGTAAGTTAAAAGTATGCACCAGATTGCACAATTTCAAGCTGAAAAATGCAATAGCTCACTACCGTGGGAGGGGGACCCCCTCCCCCCCCCACACCCTTTCCCCCTTTCCCCACCCCCCACACCCTTCCCCCACCCCCCCACCCCCCCACATCCTTCCCCCACCCCCCCCCACATCCTTCCCCCCCCTCCCTCACCCTTCCCCCCTCCCTCACCCTTCCCCCCTCCCTCACCCTTCCCCCCTCCCTCACCCTTCCCCCCTCCCTCACCCTTCCCCCCTCCCTCGCCCTTCCCCCCTCCCTCGCCCTTCCCCCCTCCCTCGCCCTCCCCGCCCATACCCTCTCACACCCCCCCCCCCGCCTCAGTTAATATGCTCCATCGCAATTTCTCACTCTCAACTCTCACCCAATGTTGGCAACCCTGCCTAAAATACAGGTATATATTTTAACTCTCCTTATCAAAGCGTTATTTTTTAATCCAAATGTTTACTGCTAATTCTGCTTGTCTTCCAGCATCATGGTAAAAACCTGGATGAGGTAATGATTTCTGCCCCACCCACACCAACGCATGGCGCAATTCCTAAACTACACCCCGAGGTAAACTGGAAGATTTTTAATAAGCATTGAGTCAAGAGTGGTTAATTGGCATATGTACTGAAAACAGAACAAGAAAATTGTTACTTACAGCAGCACAACAGGCCGGTAAACACAGTACTCATAGATAACATAATAAACAAACAAAAAAAAACATTATTGCAAAAAGCCCAAAGATATTAGTGCAACCACGACAGTTTGTACCTCATAGTTTTTTAGTCTCATCATACACAGGTAATTCTGTTACAACATGTGTTTCAATAACAGGAATTGGATATAGTGCAAGTGATGAAATGTGGAACACTATTTGTATTATGTGGGCCAAATTAGTTATAATGCTATTGACAAGCAGAAAAAAAGCTATCTTACATGGAAACATAGAAAATACGTATAGGAATAAGTCATTCGGCCCTTCGAGCCTGCACCACCATTCAATACGATCATGGCTGATCATCCTAAATCAGTACCTCGTTCCTGCTTTTTCCCCATTTCCCTTGATTCCATTAGCCCTAAGAGCGACAGTACCCTCCATAATGTTTGGGACAAAGACCCATCATTTATTTATTTGCCTCTGTACTCCACAATTTGAGATTTGTAATAGAAAAAATCACATGTGGTTAAAGTGCACATTCTCAGATTTTATTAGAGGCCATTTTTATACATTTTGGTTTCACCATGTATAAATTTCAGCCGTGTTTATACATAGTCCCCCCATTTCAGGGCACCATAATGTTTGGGACACATCGCTTCACACGTATTTGTAATTGCTCAGGTGTGTTTAATTGCCTCCTTAATGCAGGCACAAGAGAGCTCTCAGCACTGAGTCTTTCCTCCAGTCTTTCCATCACTTTTGTAAACTTTTATTGATGTTTATCAACATGAGGGCCAAAGTTGTGCCAATGAAAGTCAAAGAAGCCATTATGAAACTGAGACACGAAACTTGTTTGATGCATCAGCCAAACCTTGGGCTTACCAAAATCAACTTTGGAAGTTTGGAACATCATTAAGAAGAACGAGAACACTGGTGTGCTTATTAATCACAAAGGGATTGGCAGGCCAAGGAAGACCTCCACAGCTGATGACAGAAGAATTCTCTCTATAATAAAGAAAAATCCCCAAACATCTGTCCGACAGATCAGAAACACTCTTCAGGAGTCAGGTGTGGATTTGTCAATGACCACTGTCTGCAGAAGACTTCATGAACAGAAATACAGAGGCTACACTGCAAGATGCAAACCACTGGTTAGCCGCAAAAATAGGATGGCCGGGTTACAGTTTGCCGAGAAGTACTTAAAAGATAAACCACATTTCTGGAAAACGGACTTGTGGACAGATGCGACGAAGATTAACTTGTATCTGAGTGATGGCAAGTGCAAAGTATGGAGGAGAGAAGGAACTGCCCAAGATCCAAAGCATGCCACCCCATCCGTGAAATACGGTGGTGGGGGTGTTGTGGCCTGGGCATGTATGACTCACTTATCTTCATTGATGATACAAATGATGGTAGTAGCATAATTAATTCTGAAGTGTATAGACACAACCTATATGCTCAAGTTCAAACAAATGCCTCAAAACTCATTGGCCAACGGTTCATTCTACAGCAAGACAATGATCCCAAACATGCTGCTAAAGCAATAAAGGAGTATTTAAAGGCTAAAATATGGTCAATTCCTGAGTGCCCAAGTCAATCACCCGATCTAAATCCAATTGAGCATGCCTATTATATGCTGAAGAGAAAAAAGAAGGGGACTAGCCCCCAAAACAAGTATAAGCTAAAGATGGCTGCAATACAGGCCTGGCAGAACATCACCAGAGAAGACACCCAGCAACTGGTGATGTCCATGAATCGCAGACTTCAAGCAGTCATTGCATGCAAAGGATATGCAACAAAATACTAAACATGACTACTTTCATTCACGTGACATTGCTGTGTCCCAAACATTTTCGTGCTCGGAAGTGGAGAGACTATGTATCAACACTTTTGTAATTTCTACATGGTAAAACTAAAATGTATAAAAATGGCCTCTATTAAAATCTGACTGTGTACTTTAACCACATGTGATTTTTTTCTATTACAAATCTGAATTTGTGGAGTACAGAGGCAAATAAATAAATTATAGGCCTTTGTCCAAAACATTATGGAGGGCACTGTATATCTAACTCTCTCTTGAAAACGTCCAGTGAATTGACCTCCGCTGCCTTCTATGCAGAGAATTCCCCAGATTCACAACACTCTGGGTGAAAACGTTTTTCCTCATTTCAGTCCTAAATGGCCTACCCCTTTTTCTTAAACTGTGAACCCTAGTTCTGGACTCCCCCAACATCGAGAACATTTTTTCTGCATCTAGGGGGAAATAATTGTTTGCATATAATCTCCCCACAGCAATCAGATATCCATGTCTCTTGAAGACACAGTTGTTAGTGTAACCATGAGTGGTCATTGAAATTGACAAGGAATTGCTTCTGTTGACACTTGAGTTGTGAGACCATGTTAGCAATGAAATGTACAACCATTCATAAATTTAACTTGGAGTAACAAAAGACATTGTTATTGAAAGCTCCTTTATTTTTGAAAATCCTATGAGAAAAATAACTTTGTTATTAGGATCTGAAGCTCTGCTCTTTCTCCATTGATACCATTGTTTTAATAACTCAATTTCCTATCATGCAGATCTTTTAATGGAATGCAGCTATCGTGTTGTAGCAGACTTTTGAGCTATTTTGGGGTTCGGATTGTGCAAATCATTCAAGGAGGACAATACAGTTGACAATGTTTTTTAAATTGTACAGCTATGTTCGATTCTATTTGATGAAAAGATTGTTCACCTTATAGTTGCATCACTCTGTCATTGTACCACTGCTTAAGGGGAACAAATTGTTGGTAATTGTAACATCTGCTGGCTACCAAAGTAGGCAATCAGCGATGATCTTGATGAATGGCGTTGCAGGCTTGAAACATGATATAGTCTGCTCCTGCCTTTTTTTTCTTGTTTTGTTAAAACTCAACTATAAAGTACTTGCTATTTTAATTTGAATTAATGTCATATGGTCAATTACAAGCAAAATCTTCAGATTTACAAAACATACCAAAGTGGAACAAGGAATGTAATGAGCAAAAATGTTCATTGTTTAAATTTTTTATATAACTGAACCCAGTCTATGATGGAGAAGTGAAATTGATTAATAGGAATCAGAGACAATACACACTGAGGAGAAACAAAAGAAAAAAAATATAGCAGTAATACTGTTAATTGCCGGAAAGAGAAGGTTCTCCATAACATTAATGTGGAGTTTGGATTCAAAACAAAAATAAGTTATATTGAAGTGTTACTTGGATAGGCAACACCACATCCTCCACAATAACTCAACACCAGTGCCCTACAAGGATGCGTTCACAGTTGTCTGCCATACTTTCTACACACTTGTGACTGTGCAGCCAAATTCTGCTCCAATGCCACCCACAGTGGTGGGCTGAATCGTTAATGGGAGGAGTATGGGCAGGAAGTGGAGAATTTAGGAACATGGTGTAAGGACACAACCTCTCCCTCAATGTCAACAAGATGAAGGAGTGAGTTATCTACTTCAGATTATCTACTTGGTGTGCATTGCCAATCAGCATCAATGGTGCCGATGTGGAAATGGTTATGAACTTAAAGTTCCTTGGCGTAAATCTGACCAACAATCTGTGGTGAACCAACCACGTTGAAAGGACAGCCAAGCAGGCACACAACACCTTCTTGAGGAGTCTGAGGAAATTTGGCACGTCTCCAATGACTTTTACAAACTTCTACTGGTATACAGATGTACCATAGAAGGCATACTGTCAGGTTGCATCACAGCTTGATTTGGGAACAGTTTAGTCCAAGACTGCAGGAAATTGCAGAAAGTTGTGGATGAAGCCTAGTCCATCACAGGCCAGAATCCCCAGACGTGCAAAGTACTCCATCTGTACTTTACACAGCCCCAAGAAATCAGCCAACATAAAGGACCTTTCCCGCCTCGGTCATTCCTCCTCATCCCCGCTCCTATCAGCAGAAGATATAGAAGCTGGAAAGCACACAGGATCGTTAACACCTGCTACCCCTCTGATTCAGACTTCTTAATGGTTCTGCTATAATGGTATATGGACACACTGATCTGTTTTGTAGTCAATGCCTACTATGTTCTGTTGTGCTGAAGCAAAGCAAGAATTTCATTGTCCTATCAGGGACACATGACAATAAACTCACTAGAACTTGAACTTGAACATAAGCTTAGGCTGTAGTCCCGATTCTCCTACCTACCTCAATGCGGACATTGAACTTTTCTCTGAGACTGTTACACAACAATGCTGAGAACTGTATTCCGCACTCTGATAACTTTATTTTTCCCTTACCTTTTGTACTCGTGTTTGGCTTGATGTTTGCCTCGTTCCTGTACCAAAGAGGAAGCACCCCTGCTCCTCCTATGACTACAGACCGGTGGTGCTGACTTCACACATCATGAAGTCCCTGGAGAGGCTGGGACCCGTGGCCAAACCCTTCCCGGACCGCTTGCAGTTTGCTTGCAAAAGAAAGATGGTGGTTTGAGGATGCCAACATCCACCTGCTCCATCATTCCTATGCTCACCTGGATAAGCCGGGAAGCATTGTGAGAGTCATGTTTTTTTACTTCAGTGCTTTTAACACCATCTGACCTCACGCTTCTGCTATGGAGCCAAAGATTGAGTAAGAAAGGGAGTTTAGAGAAATAACTGAGCCGGTCTGTTGGAAGCACCACTAGGGATTTGATCAATGAGTTGATTATTCTGATGTATGGATTAATAACATTGAAAGCATAACACGCTATTTATTTCACATTTCCTATGTAACCTTTTTTATTTACATTTAAGGAAGATCTGAGTTCTCAACAATCTGTTGAAGATGATTTTGGGAGAGGCCCATGGGCTACCATGAAGGAAGATTTGAGGTTGGATGAAGGAGACACTCGCTGCTTCCTTCGAAATTATAGTATTGTCATGGTTCTTCGAAAGGTATGTTTAATGGGGAAAAAAAGCAACAGTCATGTTATTCTGGCTGATCTTATTAAATAACTACATTTTAATTGCTGTCTCAAGGGTAAAGAATGCTGGCCATGTCCCCTGGAATAGGAGTGAATAGAACTGATAGGATGGAGGGAAAAGATGTTTGTACTTGCAGGGGACCATCATTTTGACAGAAATTATTGCTGGCAAATTTATATATTTTTCCCCAATGAGAGAGAGATGGAAATGGGGGGTGGTAATAATGGTGATTTGGAAGTTGCTATAAAATCACACTATTGGAATATCCATGCTTTAAAACAGTAAAGTAATGGTATAATCCCCCATAAGATGTGACGAAAACTAAGATTTGCAAGGCAAACAGCGGTAAAATAATTGGTGCACTGACCCAGGGTATCACAGAGATGAGGACAGATGTGGAGGCAGATCACTAAAAATGGGAACCATGCCATGGTGTGGTTGGGACCAGCACATGGATCTGCAGGGAGAAGCCACTCTGCACTTTGAGCAAATACCAGGCTATTGCATGGCAAAGGTGTGGGTGGTCTTGCACAACCCCCACCCTGCATCTTGAAAATAAAATTTGTGGAAGATACATTAATCAGGCATAATTTGCATCTAAGTTATCTTTAAATTAACTGAGGATTTTAGACCTTTCCACTTGGTTAAAGGTGTGGTGTGGACAAGAGAGGCTGTATTCCATGGACCAAGCTTCCCCAAACCCCAGCTGGAACCCATGTTGTTTGATATAGGGTAAATAGTTGTCATGAGCTTTTGTAACGGTGATGAGGACTTGGCATGTTGGGAGAAAGACAATTAATGGTTCTGAAGCAAATGAAAGTTCAGTTTCTGATTCTCAGAAAATATGTTTTCAAGGTGAAAATACCGAAGGTAATCAGAAATGCGAATGTATCTACAGGACTGAAGTATAAGGACACAGGGGATGGGCTACTGCTGTAAAATAGCCTGAATTGAACATGCCTAGAATGGTTTAAGCAGTTTCATGTACCACACCTTGGGAAGAATATATTGTCTTTGGTGTGGGTTCAACGCAAAATTGCCAAACATTTTATTATCTGGGCATTATTAGCAAGGTTTATTGCCTTTCCTTTACATATTGAATTGTTCCAGTCCTTCTGGATGACATTACTCCCACACTGTCATTAGGGGATTCTTAAATTCAGACCGAGAGACAATAAAGGAACAGAAATATTACCAAGTCAAGGTGGTTATAGATTTGGTGGGCAAAGTGCAGTTGGTGATACTACCATGTGTTTGAAGCCCATGGCCTCTTGTTGCAGATTTGGGAGGTTTGTCAGAATGACAATGCCTGTAACTACAATGTATTTTGTAGCTGGTAAATACTGCACAGTTGTGCCTCAGTGATGGACAGAATGAATGGTCAGAGTAGTAGATTAACAGTCAAGCAGGCTATTTTCCTCAATAGAATTGAGCTTATCTAATGTTATTGGAACTTCATTCATCCAGGCAAACAGAGAGTAAACCACTGTCAACTAAGTAGAAACATAGTCTGTGATATATCTGGAGACAAGTCACTTGATGTAGGATACTCATCCTCTGATCTTTTAGTTACCGTATTAGCATGACTGGTCCAGATGGCTTCCAAGTCAATGTTGAATCCCTCCACCCACCCTCCCACACCCCCCAAATCCCAAATTGCTGACCGGGGATTTTTTAAATAGCGTTGACCTTCCCCACTTTGATAACTGAGAGTACAATGATTAGGTTGTCATTAGTTGGATTGGAGGTGTGTTACTTTTTTGCAATTGACACGTCCGGTACATTTCCACATTGTCATCCACTGTGGCACACATACTGAGTGAATTCCGTGTAACTTAAGGTGATTTGATTTAAAGATACTAAAGGGCCTGTCCCACTTGGCGATTTTTTTTTCAGCAACATATCAGTGTCGCCAAAAGATTTTGAACATTTTGACAAAAAAAAAGTTGCAACACTTGAAAAAACACCGCGAGTCATATGTGTTCACGCCACAAATTGTTCAGTCACCTGATACGTCAGTCAATGATGCCGACAGTCGCCGAAAAAAATCGCCAAGTGGGGCAGGCCCTTAAGGGGTTAGAAATAAAAAACAGGCTCTACTGGTGGAGGAGTCTAAAACTGGTGGTTACAACCTAAAGATTAGACCTTTGCTCCATTGGTTAAGAGACATTAATGCAATACATATCCTTAAATCTACATAATTAAATCTGATTGTCTGGTACGTATAATTATATGTGTTTTGGCTGCTGTACTTGCATTAAGCTCTGCCTAGACTTTGTAAAATACTTAATTTGCTGTTAAAGTAACTTAGATTTTAATTTTATTCAAGAAACATGCTCTGTATTCCTAAAATGGATGAATATTTCAAATCTTTTAATGACTGAACTGTTTTATAGGCGGCCTTAAAACAGCTCCCTAAAGGCAAGGTTCCCCACATGGCTGTGCTTGTGAAGTCACTGACTCGAACGAACACGGATGCCAGCGCTGTTTTTAAAGATCCGTCAGGTAGTGATTTTCTTCTTGCATTTCACTTTGGATTTAATAATTGAAACTTCAAGAATAATCTAACAGCTCATTGCAGAGTTATGGGAACTTTAGCAGGATTGGTCTAGAGTTATAGGTCTTACAAACACAAAAGTGTGCATCCCAAAACCACATTGGGTGCAGTCTATATAGATGTGAGTCCTATTAACCCACTTTAGAAATACAGCGTGGCAGCAGGGCCTTCGGCCGACCGAGTCCGCGCCGACCAGCGATCGCCCCAAAAACTAGCACTATCCAACACTGGAGACAATTTACAATGTTTTTTTACCGAAGACAATTAACCTACAAACATGTACGTCTTTGGAGTGTGCGAGGAAACCGGAGCACCCGTGGTAAACCCACGCAGTCACAGGGATCACGTACAAACTCCATGCAGACAGCCGTGTAGTCAGGTTCGAACCTGGATCACTAGCGCTGTAAGGCAGCAACTGTGCCGCCCTGGTGAACTGTCGGAAGCCATCTCGGCAAATATATGCTTTCCATGGGAAGCACTGAACAAAAACTTCTGTTAATTGCATTTCTTTAGAAACGTTATGATCAGCTGCAATGTACTTGCCATCCCCACAGGCGATAAGTAATTCTGCACAGGCTGATGATCACGTTTCAGGTCAGCACCCTTCTTCAGACTGATTGTGGAGCAGGGATGGGGAAGAAAGCTAGAAGAGAGGAGGGGCAGAACAAAAGCTGACAGTAATGGGTGGATACAAGTGAGGGGAGGGTGGGTGTAATAGGCCTGATTGTTGGGCAAAGACCAGAGATGAAAAAGACAAAAGGTGTGACACAAATGGATTGAAGATTTACGAATTGTGAAGCTAGATGAAGGAAAGTGAATGGGAGGGAGCAGGAATAGGTGAATAGGTACAAGTCCAGGTGGACCATATGGGAGGGGCGTTTGCAGTTAGTTAAAATTGGAGATTTCATTATTCATAGTGTTGGGTTGTAAGCTACCTATATGCAATATGAGGTCCTGTTCCTCCAATTTGTGTGTGGCCTCACTCTGACAATGGAGGAGGCCCAGGACAGAAAGTTCAGTATAGGAATGGAAAGAGGAGTTAAAATGGTTAGCAACCAGGAGATCCGATAGCCCTTGTCAAAGCCCTTGTCGGACCAAGTGCAAGTGTTCCGAGAAACAGTTAGGTATGGTGCGTGTGAACCTCCATTAACCTCATCTACTGCATGAGGTTGGGGATGAGTTCTGTGGAGCAGGAGCAGGTGAAACAATAGGTCTGCCAGGCAGTCCTGTTTGATGATTTTGGCAAAGAGATAGATTTAGGCTTTACAGGGCTGGGGAACTATATCGTTGGAGAGGGAGATCGCCAGAGGTGATAAAAATAGTAATGATCTGGGAGATGGTGGCCTGGAGTTTATCTTGGGATCATGGTCAAGGAGTTGGTATGTGGAGGGTGGTGGTGGTGGAGCAGCCGGAGAGTTGTTGCCTTACAGCGCATGCAGCGCCAGAGCCCCGGGTTCGATCCTGACTACGTCTGCTGTCTGTATGGAGTTTGTACATTCTCCCCGTGAACGCGTGAGTTTTCTCAGAGACCTTCCATTTCCTCCCACACTCCAAAATGTTCAGGTTTGTAGGTTAATTGGCTTGGTATAAATGTAATTTGTTGCTCGTGTGTGTAGGATAGTGGTAATGTGCGGGGATCACTGTTCGGTGCAGACTCGGTCAAAGGACCTGTTTCCACGCTGTATCTCTAAACTAAACTAAACAGAGGTGTCAGACAGCTGGTGCTTGGTCTCAGCATGGTGAAGGTCAGCCTGCCAGAAGGAAACTTTCCTGTGCTCCACCTGGATGAGCACCTATTTCTCCCTTACCACTTCCAGTGCTGGCTTCACATTTCGCACTTCTCCTATCATTGCTTCACACTTTTGTCTTTTCATCTCTGGCCTTTGTTCAGCCATCTGCCAATCAAAAAACACCATCATTGCCAGACTTAGTTTTCCCTCCACTCATCAACAATCAATCTGAAGAAACGTTGTCTATCAATGTTCTCCAGAGATGCTGTCTGACCCGCTGAGTTACTCCAGCACTTTATCTTTCATAGTAAACTGGAAGTTGGGTTGCTTGAAGTCTAATTGTTTGTGTTTTTGCACAGGTGAGATGCAAGGTACCATTCACAGACAACTTCTGGTTGAGCAACCGAACGATTTAAAAGTTGGAACGGTTCTCCTCCTGAAGCAGGTTGTTAGCTTGATATTTAAACGTTAATGCTTTTGGACATTAACTACTGCTCTGTTAACGCCAAGTAAATGTGATTGCCTCATCTGTAAAGGAGAATATCATCCAAGTAAAATGACGACTTTTGTAAGCTTCAGGCAGTCAACAGTGAAATTTGATGTTAAATTGGTGGCAGGTGAAATGAGCAATGCTTTTTTATTAATGATACAGTCTAAGCACATTGGTAACTTGTCGACATGACTATCAATAGGCCATTTATCTTCCTCAGTTAATTTCAATCTGTGAATATAATAGGTGAATTGTTGCTCATCAACTGAAGCATGTTTTTTTGTTTCTGTGTTTAGGTTGGTGTATTTTCTCCATCCCTTCGAAATCATTATTTGAATATAACGCCAAGTAATGTGATTAGAATATATCCGCAAGGTGCCACGGAATACATTCATAGTCAACTGGCCCAGAGCTCCCAGGTAAGAATTCCAAATGATCTCTTGTATTGTACCATTGACAAAGGTACTAAACAGCAAGTGAACTTTTACTAATCCTTCGGATTCCTGTTATGGAACTCCCTGCCCTTTACATCTTTGAAGTTCAAAGTTGTTAAAAGACAAGTTCCTTTATCAGTGATAGTGGTGTCCTGCACTTCGATCCAGTAAATAAGAACTTTAATAAGAGCAGAAAGGAACTGCGGATGCTGGTTTATATCGACAGTAGACACAAAGTGCTGGACTAACTCAACAGGTCAAGCAACACCTTGGAGAAAAAGGATAGGTAACATTTCAGTTCGGGACCCTTCTTCAGAACTTTAATTGAATTTGAGTTGCTCTATCTTGACGACACCAACTTTCTATGAAGCTCTCTGATGAATCTATGATTGTACAATCTACAAAGTGTTCCAAAATATGACAATTTAAAATAAATGTAAGTAAAATTCTTTGTTTGCTCATTTAAATGAACAAAATATAAAATAACATAACCAAGGGTATGCAGTGAAAAATAAAATAAAGCAAATAGATGATGTACACCTGGCATTAAAATAGTTTATAAAAACAATGACTGAGAAGTGAATCAATTGTACTTCACCATTTCATAGCTGCTCTCGTGCATCGGTATCATTTCAAGGCTGGTGACATTGTGCATGCATAGCGAGATGGTTTGTCTTTACTAACCTTTGAATTTTCTACTTAGACTCTCACTTGGTGCATTTTAATGAGCAGAAGTATAAAAGTTGCTTCACCGTACGAGTCTATTCAGTTTATGATCAGATGCTGCTGTTTGCTCTTCAAAGCCATTCTATCAAATTTCCTTGATCTTGCTCCATACGCTGTTTCTACTTTCTTCTCAATTATATAACTAATTAAAAAAGCTGCTGATGGCAAGGCAATTCCATTTTCTATTGACCTTTTGTAGTGAAACACTTCCTCCAGCTTCCCTCTTTTATTTTTCTACTTTTAATCATCAGTCTGCATCTCGTAGTCACTAATTCAACAACCAAGACAAATAACCTTTCATTGATTATTCTCCAAGTCATTTGGTTCTGAATACTTCATCTGGGTCTTCATTTAAAGTTCTTGTTCAGGGTCAGCAAGGTGTGGTATTTTGATTCTTTTTGTTTTAACTGCAAATTTTTTTGCAAATATCCCATTGGTTCTTCAATGCGCCATTGCTCTAATACTTTTCCTACAATGGACTCCCCATAATTATGTGCAATACATAAATAGTAGTCTGATCATTTTAACCACATAACCACATGGCTTGGTTCAGCAACTTGAGCGCCCTGGAGAGGAAAAGACTACAAAAAGTAGTAAACACTGCCCAGTCCATCATCGGCTCTGACCTTCCTTCCATCGAGGGGATTTATCGCAGTGGCTGCCTCAAAAAGGCTGGCAGCATCATCAAGGACCCACACCATCCTGGCCACACACTCATCTCCCTGCTACCTTCAGGTAGAAGGTACAGGAGCCTGAGGACTGCAACAACCCGGTTTAGGAATAGCTACTTCCCCACAGCCATCAGGCTATTAAACTTAGCTCGGAACTCTGAACATTAATATCCCTCCATCTGTTATTTGCACTTTATTAATTTATTAATTCACGGGTGTATTTACGTATAGAATTGTAGTCAATGCCTTCTATGTTCTGTTGTGCTATGCAAAGAAAGATTTTCATTGTCCTGTCAGGGACACATGACAATAAACTCTTTTGACTTTTTGACTAACCACTTGTATATTTGATATCACTTCCTTCTACTTACCCTTGGACCATGATCCCACAGACGAGCACCAGTCCTTTTCAGATTCGCACACCATTTCTGATTTCATTACTTCAGGCTCTCTGCTCTCTAAAGCGTCCATCCTTATCGTTTCCCAGCCCCGCACGTCCCAATTTTATCTTCTCCACAAAATCCACAGAACTGTCCTGGCAGACCCATCGTTTCTGCTTGTTCGTGTCCCACTGGATTAATTTCCACATACCTCGACTCCATCCTATACCCCCCGGTACAATCCGTCCCTACCGATGTCCAAGACACCTCACACATTCTTTGCCTCTTCAATGACTTCCATTTTAAGGGCCCCCACTCCCTCATCTTTACTATGGATGTCCAGTCACTCTACACCTCTATCCTCCACCAGCAAGGGCTTAAAGCCCTACGTTTCTTCCTCGGCTGCAGAACCAGCCAATTTCCGTCTACTAACACTCTCTTCTACCTCGCAGAGCTGGTCCTTACCCTTGACAACTTATCCTTTGATTCCCATTCCTCAAAATCCAAGGTGTAGCTGTGGGCACTCGCATGCGCCTATTGACCTTGTTCTTTGTGGTAGTCGTTGTTGTGAGTTGTTAAGTTGCTGTGGGAGAACCATAGCTAACTAGCTACAGTGTATTTTGTAAATTTTACACACTATGTCCACTGTGTTGGTTGAGTGAATGAATGCTTGAGGTGGTTAGACTGCCACTTTGAATGTTAAAGAACATGCAGTTAAATGTTCTTGTTGGAAATTAGATTGCTTGTCATTCTTATGACATGAATGTTTGTTAGTGTCCTTAATCCATTGCTGAACATTGTCTAATAGGGAGTTAGAAAGGTTTGCTAGATTGAGATAAATGGTAACCAAAATTTAGGCCTACACTCACTGGAGTTTTGAAAGATGAGATGTGATCTATGAAGAAGCTAAGAGAATGTTTTCATTCATAAGGGAATCTGAATCTGTAATTTCAGATTAAGGGACCTTCCAAGGTGAATAAAGTTGTGTCTACCATCATATTACTTTTATATCCTCTGGTTCTTCATTCACCTATTCTGGGTAAAAGACTGTGCAGAGAATTCCTGCGATAGGAGGTAACTGGTGGAGAACCCCAGGGATAATTCTTGGAAGACATTTGTTTATTTATCACACTCACTTGGAGGAAGGAATAATATGCAAGGAATGCAATGGAATATGGATGGATTGAGTGAGCAGACAAAAGGTTAGAGTTCAGCATGGGGAAATGTGAAAGATATGAAAAAAACCCATATTATTTAATTATTTAAAATAGCCTGCAAGTGTCTGAGGTTTAAAGGGATCTAGGCTCAAAGATGGGGTCCAATAGGTAATTGTGAAGGCAAATAGCATTCTGGTCTTCATTGCAAAGAGATTGGAATTTAATAATAGGGAGTGTTTGTTAGAATTGTTGGTGAGACCTTATCTGGAATACTAGATACTGCTTTGGTCCCTTTACCTAAAAAAATATATAGTAACATGTGAGGCTTTACAAAAAGCAGATTCACCAGGCTAATTCCTTGTCTGAGCGGTTTGTCTTGCTGAGAGAGACAAAGTAGTCTGGGCGTGTGATCCTTGAAGTGCAGGAGAATGAGGTATGACCTTATTCAAACATAACAGATACGAGCTGGCCATTTACAACTAATGTACGTTGACATTTATTTTCTCAACCGGTAGTGAATATCTGGAATTCTCTTCTCTGATGATTAATGGAAGCTGGATTATTATAAATATTTAAAGTGGAGGTTAATAAATATGTAATATAATCGCGGAATAAAGGAGATAAGGAGAAATCTCACAATCTGAGGCTAACAGGAATTAACCATGACTAAATTACAATGCGGGGCAATCATGAAGGGCCTGATGACCACCTCGCTCTGATTTTCTTGAGTTCATTCAAAATATTTTCCTTTTTTTCAGAACTCCATTGGACTTCTACAGGTTTCTACCGTTGACTTGCTAGAATCGAGATGTGGCAATTCTTTAACTACAGAAAAAATCCCCTGCATAGCATCTACATCTTTGGACTGTCAGACACCTACCAGGACAAGAATGGGAACCATAGAAGCATCTGGATGTGAAAGCACAGCATCACAGGGACAATGTCAAGAAGAATGGGAAACAGGTAGAGTGGATGTTCAAAACAAATGCTTGAGATAAATGAGTATTTAAGTTATTTGCACATAGTTCTATTGAAAAAGTTCACTGAAAAAGATAGACAAAGTACAAATTCTTAAGACCATACGAAGCTTTAATTTAACGTCTGACGGGTGTGGACCTAGAGACCCAGAGGCAACAGTTTTACGTCTGAATCTCCAGCAGCATACACAAAGAAATAAAGAAAACATGACCTTATATACGTACAGATATAAAACCAATTGCATGATGTAATGTATAAAAATCATCATCCACCTCCAAATATGGAGTTGTTTTTCACTCTTTGCCAAAAGCCAGTTACCCCAATGGCATCCTCTGGGGCCCCTTCTTATCTGATTAACCTCTTCAACTTACATTAAAAAACCCTGTAAGAGAGCTGTGAACTATTCAACTTAAGTTAAAAAAAACCCTTGTGACGCTGGGAGTTGTCCAAATCCCATCATTCATTACAATTGGCTTTTTACAACAGGAAAGCTTAAATATGACACCAATCAATTAATAACTAACTCCACTATTATTGATACAGGTTTAACTTCTAAATTATGTATTGTCCAACATTGATCTGAGGATTGGCGGGTAGCAAACGTAACCCCTCTCTTTAAGAAGGGAGGGAGAGAGAAAACGGGGAATTATAGACCAGTTAGTCTAACATCAGTAGTGGGGAAACTGCTAGAGTCAGTTATTAAAGATGGGAGAACAGCACATTTGGAAAGTGGTGAAATCATTGGACAAAGTCAGCATGGATTTACGAAAGGTAAATCATGTCTGACGAACCTTGTGGAATTTTTCGAGGATGTAACTAGTAGTGTGGATCAGGGAGAACCAGTGGATGTGGTGTATCTGGACTTCCGGAAGGCTTTCGACAAGGTCCCACATAAGAGATTAGTATGCAAACTTAAATCATACGGCATTGGGGGTTTAGTATTGATGTGGATAGAGAACTGGCTGGCAAACAGGAAGCAAAGAGTAGGAGTAAACGGGTCGTTTTCACAATGGCAGGCAGTGAGTAGTGGGGTACCACAAGGCTCAGTGCTGGGACCCCAGCTATTTACAATATATATTAATGATCTGGATGAGGGAATTTAAGGCAATATCTCCAAGTTTGCGGATGACACTAACCTGGGGGGCAGTGTTAGCTGTGAGGAGGATGCTAGGAGACTGCAAGGTGACTTGGATAGGCTGGGTGAGTGGGCAAATGTTTGGCAGATGCAGTATAATGTGGATAAATGTGAGGTTGTCCACTTTGGTGGCAAAAACAGGAAAGCAGACTATTATCTAAATGGTGGCCGATTAGGAAAAGGGGAGATGCAGCAAGACCTGGGTGTCATGGTACACCAGTCATTGAAAGTAGGCATGCAGGTGCAGCAGGCAGTGAAGATAGCGAATGGTATGTTAGCTTTCATAGCAAAAGGATTTGAGTATAGGAGCAGGGAGGTTCTACTTCAGTTGTACAGGGTCTTGGTGAGACCACACCTGGAGTATTGCGTACAGTTTTGGTCTCCAAATCTGAGGAAGGACATTATTGCCATAGAGGGAGTGCAGAGAAGGTTCACCAGACTGATTCCTGGGATGTCAGGGCTGTCTTATGAAGAAAGACTGGATAGACTTGGTTTATACTCTCTAGAATTTAGGAGATTGAGAGGGGATCTTATAGAAACTTACAAAATTCTTAAGGGGTTGGACAGGCTAGATGCAGGAAGATTGTTCCCGATGTTGGGGAAGTCCAGGACAAGGGGTCACAGCTTAAGGATAAGGGGGAGATCATTTAAACCGAGATGAGAAATACTTTTTTCACACAGAGTGGTGAGTCTCTGGAACTCTCAGCCACAGAGGGTAGTTGAGGCCAGTTCATTGGCTATATTTAAGAAGGAGTTAGATGTGGCCCTTGTGGCTAGAGGGATCAGGGGGTATGGAGAGAAGGCAGGTACGGGATACTGAGTTGGATGATTAGCCATGAACATATTGAATGGCGGTGCAGGCTCGAAGGGCCGAATGGCCTACTCCTGCACCTATTTTCTATATTTCTATGATCTTGAGCAAGTGCTTAAACAAGTGCAAACTCCATATTGAATATCCAAAAATCCTTCCAATTGAGGTTTTGCAAATAACTTGCACCAATGAAACATGTTTTTTTAAACATGTGCTCTTGGTTGCAGTCTTTGAGATAAATTGAATTGGAGAGGTTTTTGATTCTTGTGTGGAGCATCCATCCAAAATGCCTAATTTTCAGGTTGGCGCAATGACCGAGCTAGTGAAGCTGCTGCCTCACAGCACCAGAAATTCAATCCTGACTTCCGGTGCTGTCTGTGGAGTTTACACGACTGTGACCGTGTGGGTTTACTCTCGCATCTCAAAAAAGGCGTATGGTTGGCCGGTTATATGGCCGCTGTAAATTACCCCTAGTGTGTTGGTGAGTGGTGGTTAATTGTTTTTAAAGGGATTCATGGCGGATTAGCGTCAATGAGTAGTGGATGGTTGGCGTGGATTTGGTGCGTCCGAAGGCGTGTTTCTGTGCTATGTGTTTCTGCAACTCTGAAATTAGAATAGTTCTGATGTGTTTACTTTTGCTCACATAAGACTTAAAATATGATGAATAAAACCCTTGTGTTACATCCTGAGCTTTTGTTTTAAACCTCTGAAGAAGTTTGATTAATCTTGTGTGTGTCAGTGAAAGTAGACAACAAAGCTTACATGCATACCGATTCCTTTTTAGGTTTTAACTAATAGGGAAACAGCATCTCCTGCTGTCAGTACCAAGTAGATCGGCTTTGGTTCTCTGCTGGGAATAATATCTTGTTTTGCAAACTCGTAAATCGCCAAAGAAGAAAGCTGGATGGGGATTGGGTTGATGAGGTTCAAAGTAGAGAAATGTGAAATTGTACTATTGAGAAAAGGAATAATGAAAATTGGATAAGCTTTGAGATATTTACTGATGCAAATGTAAGTTGGTATATCAGTCTTTGAAGTGGCAGTTCAGAAGTAAATTGATCTTTTTCAAAACAGCATTTAGGATTCTGTAGCTGTTGTTTATGAAAGGGTAGCATTGTTAATGCAAGCTGTTGATTACGCTGCACCATGGGAATGAATTCTGGGAAAACAAATGAATGAAATTTGTGTCAGTAGAATGTTTGAGAATTATGCTAAACTAAATGTTTTTTATTACAAAGGAGAGATGGGAAATTGGGTGTAAATTTACAGAAACTAAGTGGAAACTTGCATTATGGAAAATTCTCACAAAATTAGCAGTTGTTGGGGACCAGATGAGTTTCAGAAAGCACCAAGGGGTAAATTACCACCTTTGCATATCCTATTCCTTGAAATTTACAGCTCTGGAATTTGAACATGATTTGAAATTTGCAAAACCATCTGATTTTTTTTTTCTAATTAACTTTTCTAATATTATTGTAAAGAATAAAGTACCAGCTCAATCACTGAAATAATTTGCCTTTCAATATGTTTGTTTCCTGCTCTTGTGGTCTGTGATTCTTTGATTTAAATTGGATTGATTTAAATGTACAAATTGAAATTGAGTGCATATGATCTGAAGCTAGTTTAGCCGTTTACCATCAAGCCTGACCAAGTAGCAATAAGTTATGTTGAATCACATATTCCTCTGCCAAAAGTAAAAATACTCTGATTATGCCCAAGAGGAAATACATTTCCCATCTTAATTTCCATCACTTCTCATCAACTTTACGTGGCCATGGCTGTTAACGTTCCAAAGTCCTTGCATTTTCTGTTTCTATTTAAACCACGTTAAAATCCATTTCATGGAATAATCGCTTTGTTATTTCTCCTTGCATCAGGTCAATATTTCATGGGTCATGGGTTTTAATAATGGTATAGAAATGAACTTGATGCCAACAGTTGCACCTGTCACTATACCTCCTCCCTCAACTGTCCAGAGACCCCGACAGTCCTTTCAGGTTGGGCAGTGGTTCACTTGCACCTTCTCCAACCTCATCTACTGTATCCGTTGTTCGAAATGTGGACTCTTATACATCGGCGAGACCAAACGTAGATTGGGCGATCGTTTTGCTGAACACCTTCGCTCAGTCCGCCTGAACCTACCTGATCTCCCGGTTGCTATACACTTTAATTTTCCTTCCCATTCCCGCACAGACCTTTCTATCCTAGGTCTCCTCCATTGTCAGAATGCGGCTAAATGCAAATTGAAGGAACAGCATCTCATATTTTGCTTGTGCAGCCCAGTGCTATGAACATTGATTTCCCTTAACTTCAGGTAGCCCTGGCATTCCGTCTCTCTCTATCCCTCCCCCACCCAAGTCGCACTAGCTTCTCGTTTTCACCCAACAAATAGTTAACAATGGCCTATTTCCGTTATCATCGTTATTTTTTTGCATAGTTCATTAATTGTTCTTTATCTCTCTACATCATTGTCTATATCTCTCGTTTCCCTTATCCCTAACCTGTCTGAA
The DNA here is from genome assembly GCA_963514005.1 of Raja brachyura. The sequence goes on from OY740812.1 coordinate 24,670,176, forward strand.
GAAGGGTCTCGACCCGAAACGTCACCCATTCCTTCTCTCCAGAGATGCTGCCTGTCCCGTTGAGTTACTCCAGCTTTTTGTGTCTATCTTTGGTTGCAATTGGGATTGCAGTTTGTCCATTTTGTATGTGCCATTGCCATTTGTATCAATGGACAAAACCACAGTTTCAATGGGAGAAACAAAATCTAGTGTGCAAATAGCCTCCAGTATATTACATCTTTAAAAAAATATCACTCACAAACAGTTGCTTTTGCAAGGAGATTACTGGTAGGTGTTTAAGAAATGTATAAAAACACTGCAACATTAAGTATTTAACATTCATTTTTGCATCAATATGTCCTATATGTTTCAGTTTTCTTTGCCAGAAATGCAATTGATCAAACTTGTATTCTGTGTACGTAACTGCAGACATTATTGGATCACAATCACTGTACTCTCTTATCAGTTGCCTGCAATTTAATTTTCGCTTTATTTTTTTGCAGATGATTTTGATTGCTTGATGGCTGAATTGCCAGAGGAATTCTTCTCCCTATAGAACCTCCTGCGTAGTATAGGATTTCATCTTGGGAAGCTGCTTATTTATTTATTTTGCCTCTGCTCAAGCTGATAATTGTGTTTAAAATATTCATTGGATTTTGGATTAACATGAGATCATCCAGTATTGCTTCAAATAAGACTTGAAATTATGGTCATTAAGGAGACGTTCTCTGTTAGAATGTGAATCAGCCTCTAATGTGGGGCCTTTTTGCACGGATGTACCGAAGCAGTCTTCGTACATATTTAAATAATTATTTTCGCCCATTTAAAATTGACTGGACTGCTAATTTGTAATTGTTTAAATTTAGATATTTTGTTAAACCTTGCTGTACATCAATATTGCTGATATTTGAAGATGATTAAAATATGGATTTTGTGTTGATGTTACTTTGTCAGAAGAACAGAGTCTCTCTTTATAAGCCTGTATCAGACAAAAGCTTTGTATCACAGAAGATGAAAACTAATTGATCCCATGGCAAGTTGTGCTGTTGAGTACTTCTCCCTGCTGTCTTCCATAATTTTCAATGTCCAAAAGGAACTTTATAATGAGTTCGTAAGCCGTTTTGTTTTAATTGAGCCAGGCGCCCATTTGCCTTTGGCTTTGGTGGACTGAAACTTTCCTAATTGAAGTGTTCTTCGCAGAGTTCCATTGAGGGCCATTCTCAGTCCTCTTGCTGGTGCTTGGTTTGCTCTATACGTATTAGATCATTACAGGTGTGTAATCAGGCCGAGTCCTCTGAACTTCAATTTGCATTGGTTTCCCCCAGCAACTTGTGATATTTGTTTCCAGATTGTGAAATCACTTTGGGGATTTGTGTTCAGTGGTGTTGCACAAGTGCAAAAGTATTTGTATTGCGTTACAAATCAACATTAAAGGCAACAGCACTGGCTAGTGGTTATAATGTGCATCGTTCCAGCTTCCAGCTTTTTTAACTTTCAACCCAGCACCAGCCTTATCGTTGTATGTCAAACATACCCAGGCAGTTCTATAACTTCAACTTGTAAATTTAACACTTCAGAATATGTAAGTTCAAATAAACTCTGCAGTTTATGAGTGCGAAAACAAAGGAAAGACTGGTATCTACAAACTACAAAGATGCTGTTGTGTCTACCACTACATGGTGTTCATGGGTTACATTTCTTGAAGTTTGGAATGATGATTGATAAGTTTGAATTTAAATATGTGGAACTGTTTTTGTTTTACTCTCCTTTAAACATTGACAGCCAAAATTGCATTATATATAAAGTACATCACAGAAAAAGGGACAATTTGAATAAATTCGCAGGGTCAATGATGCTCCTACTACCTTACGTGCATCTGCAACAATGCTAACATCTCTGATGTAAAATCTAAGGAGTATATTTGCATTCTCTACTACTAGTTTGCAGCTACAACCTTGGTTATTTTCTTAAATTCTTCAAAGAATTCTGTCTTTCTTCAGTGGGGCTTATTGTCCATTTTATTTTCCATTGCTTGGACAATGCCTCTGGCGTTTTTATTTCTGAGAGGAGCTTCGAATCTTCTAGTTCCACTTTAGAAACTTCAGCAATCTCTCTCCCTGATGGTACTTGGGATAAAGTAAGTTGAAGGAACAGCACACAATCCATGTTGCAGCCTATGGCACCTAATACCAAATTCAATAATTTCACATAACCAACCTTTCCTGTTGGTTTCATGTTGATTTGTATCCCACAATTCTGGTATTCATTTTCTCTCTCCTGCACTTTATTCATCTCACTCTATATCTTATCCAGGCACATGTCACCTGCTTTTAGATGATACCAACAGAATTTGGGTCATGTAGATTTTGTTTATCTCCACCCCATCACAGACCTGTCTATATTCTCTCTAAAACCTCACTTATTCTCTACGTTCAAAATGTTTTTGTTTTCAGATTTAAAATATAATTGTCCAGAATATTTTCTCTCTCCACAGATGCTGCAAGACATGCAAAGGTCCTCTTGCATTTTCTGATTTTATTTCATATTTTTGACGTTCAAATTTTAGCTTTTAAGTTATCCTGGTCAAGGTTTATCTTGCAACTAACTCAATAAAAACATAATTATATCACCATGGCACTGTTTTATTGGGGTTTGTGTTCACTTACGTGTGCCTCATACTACGAAGTGTTTTGAAATGCCTTTGTCATAAAGACACCACATCATTCCACCTTTTAAAATTCCGCAGTTACATTATAGACTCTCTCTTCCAAGGATGATTTGTTGGTTAGTTCCATCTCAAACGTTAATCTAAAACTGGACTTTCCAGATTTGAATCTATTTTGAAGAGTTTATGATTTTATTTAAGAAATTGATTGATATGTGCATATGAATGCAGGCAGGTTGTTTTAGGAGTGATCTGTGTTCTATTTCAGGATTCTTTTGCTTAGATTTATAAATATCAGCTGTAGTAATTCAATCCACTGATGTTAAAATGGCAGGGGTCAATAATTTCAGAGGCCGGCTGTGTATCGCCACACTTGAACAGCTCAAATGAAATGCAACAGAAGTTTCCACAATTACTTTTTGCAGAATAATTAGGGAACTGAATGTCTTGGGCCTTACCTGCTAGGGTTATGCAGTGCTTGGAATTGCCACATTCAATTATCAGATTAATTTAATTTGGAAAGAGAGAATTGAAATAGGCCATTCGGCCCACCGAGTCTATGCTGACCATCGATCACCCATTGGCATTAGTTCTATGTTATCCCACCTTCCTACCCCCCGCTACATATTTGGGGCAATTTACAGAAGTTAATTAGCCTACAAACCCGCATGTCTTTGTAATGTAGGAGGAAACCCACGCAATCGCGTAAAACATGCAAACTCCAGACAGACAGCACCCCGGGGTCACGATTGAACCCAGGTCTCTGACACTGTCAACTGCTCTATCAACTGCACCATTATGTTGAACCTGCATAATAGAAGCAGGTGTATGCCATTTGTTTCCTCATGCCTGTTCTGCCATTCAGTATGATTACATTGAACATTTATGGCAGTCCCACCTATCTGCATTAACCCATATCCCTTGATTTGCATAACAACATCTATAGATATCTGATACTGATCTCTAAATGAAGGTTAGCAGTTTTAGCAAATATCTTCCACTCTTGCAAGCCAACAGCCACATTATTTTCTTGATCAAATTTCAATTCTATTGCTGGAAGTGAAGAGCTGTAAATAAGATTGCAGCGAGAGAAAACAATTCTTGGGAATTTCTACCCAGTCTTCTAAAGGTAATTAGTCAATACTCCTAAATAAAGATTAAAGTGTTCCATTCAATTCACAAAACAATCCACAGAGGAACCATCTACGAATACAGCATGATGTGAAGTATCGTACAGTCAAAGAAAACACAACTGGAAATGATACTATTTGATCCATGTCCACCAACCAAGTAAAAGATACCCAGTCTAATGCCACCTTCCAGGTCGAGGTCCATACTCCCGTAGGGCATAGCTTTTTACACATCCTGTTCCAACTCACAAAGCATGCAACATGTATTCACTGAAAAGTTTCAATCGTCTTAAATGCCCATTTCATTTTAATACAATAACTAATTGAGATAACAATGTTTTCAGATATTTGGGAGGAGGAAGGGGGAGTAAGGATTCTATTCCAAACATCCATAGTTCAAATTCTAATGATGTACGAAAGTCAGGTTTCAAATCCAATTGTTCATATTTCATGTCCTTGTACTGATTTTGCTCTTCATTGCCCTCACTTCATAACGTGGCTGACGTGGCTGTGTGCTAGTACTTGCTTTGTGTAAGTAGGTTGTGTGATCAAGGCTCGTTCCTAAAACTTGAGCACTTGATATAGGTCAATGTAACGCATTGCTGCATTGTTGAAAAGTAATTTTGGGGGTGATTAGTAAGGAAGTGATAACAACTCTCATAGCTTATTGTAAATGATCCATAGTTTCAGCACGAGACTTCTGGTGTTTGGGGTAATATTATTTTGTGATCAGTTTCAATGTTTGAGACTGCTGTGCATAAATGGGCCAGTTGACTTTTAAATTAACCGATATGAATATACTTTTAAAATAGTGAAGTTGGCATTATGGGTTTTGCAGTGCCTTTTGAGGTTCTGCAAATTTGTGTAGAAACAAGATCCTTTTTTCTTGCTTTAAATGTGCTGTAGAGCACCCATGTTGAATGCAGGAGTTGCCCAGATCTTCCAATCACCTGTCACTTAATTTGCTATCAGTTTGGCTCTGACCTTTTTAACCTCTGACCAGTTGCATCGTGGCTTGGTTCGGCAATTTGAGTGCCCTGGAAAGGAAAAGACTACAAAAAGTAGTAAACACTGCCCAGTCCATCATCGGCTCTGACCTTCCTTCCATCGAGGGGATTTATCGCAGTGGCTGCCTCAAAAAGGCTGGCAGCATCATCAAGGACCCACACCATCCTGGCCACACACTCATCTCCCTGCTACCTTCAGGTAGAAGGTTCAGGAGCCTGAAGACTGCAACAACCCGGTTTAGGAATAGCTACTTCCCCACAGCCATCAGGCTATTAAACTTAGCTCGGAACTCTGAACATTGATATCCCTCCATCTGTTATTTGCACTTTATTAATTTATTAATTCACGTGTGCATTTACGTATATAATTGTAGTCAATGCCTACTATGTTCTGTTGTGCTATGCAAAGAAAGATTTTCATTGTCCTGTCAGGGACACATGACAATAAACTCTTTTGACTTTGACTTTTTTGTCAGTGGTCTCCTGGCCCCATACGGGCTTGATGAACACCTCATTTCCATCTTGGAAATGTTTCTCAGATAGGTTGAATTCCCATCTTTTGATGGAAATATCTGATTTATTTTGTGTACAGTGTACTATGTTTACATATTCTATTGTGCTGCAACAAGTAAGGATGTCATTGTTCTATCTGGGATACATGACAATAAAACGCTCTTCAACTGCGTTTAAGATAATTTTATCTAACAAAATTCATGGTTTGTAAACAGGAACTCTTTCATATCTTTTGTCTAACTGTTCTTCACAAAATAGAATGTAAGGAAATTAAAGAGTAATTTATTCACGTGATAAATAATGGAAGCGTGTTTCTTTAAAACAAAACACATTTCTATGTATTATAACTTGTGAATTGCAGATAATTTCAGCAGCTTTGGCAATTATGCAGAATGTAAATTCATGCTTTATAGCACCGCTCAAACAGCCCAAAGCAGTTACCACTGCTGCCAAACGGCATGGAGTGGAGGAATCCACTGATACGTTTAAACTAAGCTTTCGATCATAGATACACATACTGCTGAAGTTTAAATGTTTCTTTTAATGTGATTTAATCTAGATAATGAGTAAAATTGCTATCAGTGACATATTTCACAGATGCAAGTGTGCATTCAATCGCTCAATCCATTATGCATAATGTATGTTTTTGGAAGAACTTGTGCTTTAGTTTTCTTTCAGGAACATTTTCAACTTGACTAAACCCTGTACCTCGGAACATTCTACCCATTCTAAAAGCATGCAATGACACTGCAGTATTCACAGCTATGCTCACGGTCTGTTTATGTCACAAACATCACACCACACACGAGCGAAGCTCAGTGCGCGGCTGCATGTTTGGTCTTGTGACCGTGTTTAAAAATTACTTGGAATCGTGACTGAATATTGGTTTCAGCCAAGTGTGACGGCGCGGACCATCTAATTGTAACCCGCTTCAGGATTTGTAACGGTGAATGCCATTCGAACCATGTTCCGGGACACTTTTGGTGCTTCCTCGACATTCCGGTCGCTGAGGTTACGGAGAGAATTGCACGATTTGGAGGAACGAAGACGTGGTTTGTACAGACATAGACACACAACCGCTGTCAGCCAAAGTCCAGTTGGGGAAACGAGACCACGGCCGAAAGTCAGCACCGATTCGTCAGTTCACGATGCCCTGTTGAACGGGGATTTGGACAAGATCAGGGACATCTTCCTGAGCAAGGATTCGGTCAACAGGATCGTTGCGACTGTCAGTCATGAACTGAGCTGGTCAGCAGAACTAGGTATGAACCCCACTCCAATGGTGCACACTTTAGACTAAGGTAGTTCCATGCTTTATTGTCGAACGTTATGTAACTTTATTTTGCTCTTCCCAACAATGGTTACACAGGAGCCAAGTTGCATGAAGGACTTCCTTCTTCTTCAAACTGCATTTCTTCTTCAGACTGGAACCCATCCTATATTACCCCCAGGGCTCAATCTTACTTTCCCCTCTCTTCCCTGTGCTCTTGAACTCTTCCCTGGTCAGTTAGATGCCTTTTTTATTTTAGCTCATCCAATGCCCAGTAACTGAAGTTGAATATGCCATAAGGGAATCTTGGTTGTATCAGTTTCTTTGAGGCTGGAGATGATCTTCAGCTTTTCTTCCTAGTAAACTGTTTACAAATAATTGCTTTGTAGTTTTTGTCATTGAACCAAGAAAATCCATTCCACATTTGACCTCATGGTTCCCGAGCTGTGAATGGTCTCCACCCCAAATATCACCCATTCCTTCTCTCCAGAGATGCTGCCTGTCCCACTGAGTTACTCCAGCATTTCGTGTCTATCTTTGGTGTAAACCAGTATCTAGAGTTCCTTCCTACACTGTTGGAAATTACCCTTGGTTTATTTGCAACATGGATAAAATCAGAAGCATCTTTGCAGACACAAACCATTATTTTAATTGCTTTTGATGTAATATTGATGAGTGGAGAGTGAATGATGCACTGTGTATCAAACAGAATTTCTGTTCTGTTTTACTATGATTGGAAAGCAGCACATCTGTGTCTTCAGCGTTTTAATATACAGTAGTTAACAACACTTTGTCAGCCTGCATGTTTTTTGTCACAACTTTTCATGAGCCATTGAAACTTGCTCAGCCTGCCAACATGTCTTCTGTTCCACCATTCCTATGATTATTAACACACAATGTGTCATGTAAATATATTTCTTTGATATCTTGTTATGTCAACTTTTAGCTCAAGTGCCTATTATCTACCATTGAATCCAACAACTGTTCTCCAGACAAAAGCACTAACATTCTTCACATTCCTTGCTGCATGATTGTTATGGGAGTTTTTTCTTCTCCTTCTCCCTGTTCTACTCTTTCTAATTGTTGTTTGTTTGCAACAGGACAGAAGAAAGAACTGAACATGCTATATCTGTTCTCGTTTTCTTCAAAGATGTTTGTTAGCTTGGTTTTCTGAATATTTTGATTTATAAATTCCATTTATCACTTAAATCTGCAGAAAATGATTTTCTGCAAAAGGCTCAATATTTGAATAAGCGAGGTTCTTCTTATAAATGGCATGCATAGTCTAAAGTTCAATTTGATCTAATTTGATTGTGCACGCCAGGTTGATTGCATTTGTCAAAACAGAACGGACCACGTGAAGGTTGCAATCTCCCACCCCATGATCGAGGTTGAAATTTGATGAATTGTCGGTGACTGAGGGATTCAAAGGTTCTGGGTATTGGGTCGGAAAGCAAGCATGGTACCGGATCAGTCATAATCGTGTCGAATGATGGAAAAGGTTTGAAGAGCCAGACGCAATGTGTAGGAAGGAACTGCAGATGCTGGTTTAAACCGAAGGTAGACACAAAAATCTGGTGGTGGTGCCTAGGCCGGGTGAGGCAGCCAATCTCGACCTCATCTGGATTTCCACCACTGATTGGTGGGTCAAACCTGCCCCCTTGTGGCCGGGACTCTTGAACTCTGGCCTGGTCAGATCAGGCTGATCCTTTCTAATCCAATCTGAAGAAGGGTTTTGACCTAAAACGTCATCTATTCCTTCTCTCCAGAAATGCTGCCTGTCCCGCTGTTACTCCAGTATTTTGTGTCTATCTTTGTTGCATTTGCAGCTCCTTCCTGCACAGATCCATTCCAGTAGTCGAATTCCGTGGCCGACTTTCAACTCCTCTCCTCAGAGGCCGTAACCTCTGATCCGGCAATATGGATAGTCCAGCAAGGCTTTGGAACCAAGCAGGCTGGAAAATTGTTGATGGACCTGCACCTCGTTTGAAGGAGCCTTATTACTTCAAATGAATAAACTTCTCCCGTCTGTGGTTCATAAAAGGAGTTCCAGATACTGATCTGCTTTGCTCGCATGCATTATGTGCACCAGTCACAAATCACAAGATTAAAGGTGAAAATGTAGATACTGCAAGCATTTTAAGTCAGTGAAATCTATGTAGACAACATTCACTACACTACCCTCATCGATGTCCTTTATCATCTCCTGAAAAAAAACACAAACCAGTTACTAAGACATGACTTCTACAGATAGAGCCATGCTGACTGTCCCTAACTATCCCATTCTCTTCCAAATGTGACTAAATTCTGCCCTGAAGAAGCCTCGCCAGAAGCTTCCCTACCACTGATGTGAGGCTCATCGGCCTATGATTTCCAACTTCCCTTCTTAAACAAAGGAACCACGTTGGCTAATCTCCAGTTCTCCAGGACCATGCCGGTGGCTCGAGAGGATACAAAGATCATTGCCAAAGCCCCTGTAATCTCCCCGCTTGTCCCTCTCAAGAACTTAGGATGGATCCCAACTGGTCCTGCGAATTTATCCACCTTAATGCTTTTCAAGAAATCGTAATAATAATACTGATAATCTTTGGGACTTTGGTACTGTAGGGCTAGCAGATTTTCTGGATTATCGGTTGTTTATTTAATTTTTATTTCACTGTTTTCTTACAAATTTCGAAAGGCTCTTCCATTGTATGTACCATTATTAATGGCACATTTTTGCCAAGTGAATCTTTACAGAATTGCATTGTTCAAATCAAAGATAATGGTACATCTGTGTAACATGGAATTAAAAAGATTTGCTGCATTGTGTGGTAGTTTGAGTCAGAAATGCCACGTACAACATTGTAAAGATTGTGCAATCTGTTGCTGTGCTTCAGGTCTTTGGTCACTTACCTCCAAACAGAAACGAACAACGGCGCTCTATATCACTGCACAGCGAGGCCACACAGAGTGTCTGAAGCACTTACTGGGACATGGCGCTGATGTTAATGCAGAGCCTGGAGGAGCAACGGCTTTGCATGCTGCCTGTGCCAATGGACACGCTGAATGTGCCAAACTTCTGCTCAGAATTGGAGCTGATCCCAATGCAATCTCTGACGAAGGGTATGCTCCCCTGCACCTGTGCACCAGCCCAAAGACCATTTTGTAAGTTCATTTCTTGCAACCTATTCCGAGCAGAATAATTGTTCCTTCACTTAAAGTTTCAAGAAGGGAATATAGGGAAATTCACAGCAGTCAACATATAATCCATTATTGATACACCAAATAGTAGACATATTATTAACTTTTCAATTACTATATCATTTTTAGCACCTTAGATGGTGAGGACAGGTTTAAAGTGAAAGGGGAAAGATTTAATAGGAATTTGAGCGGTAACGTTTTACACACAAAGGGTGGTGGGTGTATGGAATGAGCTGGCAAAAGAGGTAGTTGAGGCTATTGTAACAATAAAGAAACAATTAGACAGGTTCATGGATAGGACAGGTTTGGAGGGATATGGGCCAAACACAGCCTGGTGGGACTAGTGTAGATGGGACATGTTGGTCGGTGTGGTTGTTGCCAGGTGTTGACTTTGGTGAATTCCATTGGTGACTACCTATGCCAACCGGCGACAGGTACCGGCGACTGAATTGTCTTAAGTTGTCTTCAGTTGTTGCCAACAGGGTCGCGGGTGGTTGCAGGTTGTCATAGGTGTGGTCGTAGGTGGACATCCTAATGGGTCGCAGGTTGTGGTTAGCTTGCAGTAGCTTGACGTTGACTAGGTGGTAGGTTGTTGTAGACAATTGTCGTAGACATTGTTGTCGGGGGGCCCAGTCACCGTTTCTTCGTCGACCTGCTACGATATTGACAGTCGCGGCAGTCGCCAAAAAAATTGCGCAAGTGGGACAGGCCCATTATTACTCCAGCTTTTTGTGTCCAACTATAAGTGTGATAATCGATAATAACACCACAAGGGAAATTCAGAAATGCCTTCATGATGCCAGATCAATGTTACCTGTATATTCCTGGCCCCATAATATGCAGTTATAGGCAGTTGAAGACACTTGAAGATTTCAATATGGGTTGGCTACATACATAGTTTTTGACTATCTGTGAATGGATTTAATTTGCAGAATAAATACATGTCTAAAATGACATTCTGTATCAACAGAGTACTTGGGACGTTTAGTGTATAAGTGTCACTGGCTTGCTGTGCTCTTGTAGTTTGTCTCAGTTGACAGAACTAACAAAATATCAACCGTCTGCAGTTGCAATTGAGGAAATATGTAAAGTGGGGCTCATTTAGCTTTTCCATGGCTGTTTCAGGTGTGCTAAGCTCTTGCTGGAACATAATGCCAGAGTGAACATGCAGACCCGGGATAGACAGATCACTCCACTTCATGTTGCTGCAAAGCATGGTTTGGACGAACACGTGGACCTTTACCTGAGCTACTGTGCCTACTGCCACAAGAAGAACCGTGAAGGAGAGACTGCACTCAATGCTGCCTGTTCTTATGTGGAGAAACGAGAGGCTTTTGGTAGATATTACAAAGTCTGCAAGATGCTGATCAGTAATGGCGCTGACGTGAAAACTGCTGGGAAAAAGAGGCACACGCCGCTCCACAATGCCTGTGGGAACGGTCACCCTGCGATTGTGGATTTATTACTGATGCACGGTGCTTCTGTCAATGCTGAGAACTGTGCTGGCTACACACCAATGGACTGCATCTTACTGGCGGTTGAAGATCACTTGGACTATCACCCAGAGCAAATTGTCTTAATGCTCCTGAACCACGGAGCAGCTCCGGTTAATCCCAAGGTATCAGCCTTTGCAATTATTATTTTGCACAGATGCCAATGTGAGCTTCAAGGTTAGCGTTAGAGAACCAACAAACCTGGAAAGAAATCTCAATCTAATCTAGCTGTCAGCAAACTGGCCAATTTGGGTGCAACGCTAATTTTACACTCCATTCATTAGACAGTAAAATGAGGAGAATATTTATTGATTAGTACGGTTTCAGGGGTTATGGGGAGATGGCACGAGGATGGGGTTAGGAGAGAGAGATCAGCCATGATTGAATGGCGGTGTAGACTTGATGGGTCGAATGGCCTAATTGCGCTCGTATGACCTTATGGGAATATGGTTGGTATTATTACACCTAACACCCAAGGGATTTTGGATTGCTAAACAAGTCAAATTATCATTACCTAGAGTCAGAACTGTACAGGACAGAAATAATCCATCCGGCCTAACTCGTCCATGGCAATAAAGTTGTCTAATCGAGCTAGTCCCACTTGCCTGCCTTTTCTCTCCATGTAGTTGTCTAGGTATCTTTTAAACATTGTAATTGTACCAGCCTGTACCACTTCTTCTGGCAACTCATTATATACCCTCTGTGTGAATAAGTTGCCCCTCTGGTCACTTTTTAATCTTTTCCCTCTCACCGTAAATGTATGAGATCTAGTTTTAGAATCTGTTACCTCGGGTCTATTAACCTAGTCTATGCCCCTCATGATTTTTATAAACCTCTCTCAGCTCACCCTTCAGCTTCCTACGCTCCAGGGAAACTGGTCTCAGCCTATCCAAGGTAGACACAAAATGCAGCGGGTGAGGCACCATCTCTGGAGAGAAGGAATGGGTGAGCCCATCCAGCCTGCCTTTAAAAACTCAAACCCAGCAGACCTAGTAACATCTTCGTAAATCATTTTTGAACTCCATCCAGTTCAATATCTTTTCTCTAGCAACGCAGCAAGAACCACACACAATACTGGTGCTGTACATGGTTGGTACTTTAATGGTAATGTAATTGTCAAGCACTGTGTTGCAGAATTGTATGCCCTTTCCTTACAAAGTTTGTTTTCTAGTTCTAGCAACATGCATTATTATTATTATTATTATTATAAACTATCGCTGAGGAATATGTAACATTGTAAAGTTTGTCTCTCTTTCAGATACTCAAGCAATGCGCAAAGTCTCCCCAGACAATGGAAGTTGTGTTAAATACCTACCAGTGCATTCCATTCTGCGACTCTTGGTTAGAAGCGGTGCCCCCAGAAGTGTGGCAAGTATGTGGAGGGGGAATAGTACATTATGGGTGACCAAAGAAATGCATTTTAATAATCTCATAACAAATCACATAATATAACTAACAACATAAATGTTCTAAAGTTAGACACAAAGTGCTGGAGTAACTTAGCAGGTCAGGCAGCATCTCTGGAGGAAAGGGATTGAAGAGAAAAAGGAAAAGGACATATTATTTTCCTCTAGAGATGCTACCTGATACGCTGGAGTTACTACAGCACTTTGTGTCTATCTATGGTATAAATAAGCTTTTGCAGTCCTTTGTTTCTACAAAATAGATATTCTGCTAGATTCACAACATTTCTGTGGGGTTTTCTGTTGATAAAATTTATACAAGTTTCCAGAATCAGGAAATCAGCTAAGTAACAACATCTGAGGAACAACATCTCATATTCCGCTTGGGGAGTCTGCATCCTCTGGGCTTAAACATTGAATTTTCTCAATTCTGTTAACCCAGACTGCTCCTTCCCCCCCCCCCACCTCTCCCTCAGCCCTCGGGCCCTGACATTCCTTCTCCATCTCCCCCCCCCCCCCCCTCAAGTCGCACTAGCTTCTCATTTTCACACCAGAAACAGCTTACAATGGCCTGCTTTCCTTATCACCAATACTTTTTTGCATATCTTTCACTCATTGTTCTTGCTTTATCTCTCCATATCACTGTTTATATCTCTCGTTTCCCTGATCCCTGACCAGTCTGAAGAAGGGTCTCGACCCGAAACGTCGCCTATCTCCTTCACTCCTTAGATGCTGCTGCACCCGCTGAGTTTCTCCAGCTTTTTGTGTAACCCTCGATTCTCCAGCATCTGCAGTTCCTTCTTTAACAATCAGCTAAGTATAATTGTTTAATGACAAAAATGGACGAGGTTAAAATTCAATTACAACATGGTATGAATGAAAAGGGTACACCCTCCCCGTGTTATGTTCTCCACCCTCATGTTGAATGGGGTAGATTCAGAACAGATGTGGCAGCTCAAAACTGAGTTTCCTTCAAGCCCCATGCATCATCAGCATTGGTCGAGTTGTATTCTTCAGTCTATATCCACTACAGTCAAACCGGCCCTGATTTAATCCAGAGCGCAGGTAGTCACATCAGGATCAGCATAAGATGTATTTAGATTGAGAACAACCCGGCTAAGCGACAAAGCACACTGAACTATAAAAGCAAAATGAAATAGACACTAATTTATCCCACAATCATTGATTAGATCAAAGCTCTGCTAACCAGCCCCATCTGTTTTTGAATGAGGAGGATGATTTCATTAGGGGAGTGGGAGGCTGCAAGAACATCCACAATGCTGATGGAGCTTCGTGCAGGTGCCCTGGGATAGATATGAAGCTTTTGTAATGATATTTAGCTAGAAGTGCCGTGTGGATGATCCAATTCAATCTCTTCATCAAATTCTCACTATCTCAGAAGTCATGCTTATGCCGTCAATTCACTCCTCGTAATATTATAAACTAACTGAGAGCACGGTGCCACAAAGGCTATAGAGCCGATTGCCTCACGTCAGAGGAGGGGAAGCTATCGGAGAGGATTCTTTGGAATTGGATTTACTCGTGGAAGAGGATGAGCTAGTTAGAGATAGTCAGCATGGCTTTGTGCAAGGCAGGTCATGTCTAACAAGCTTGATTGTATTTTGTAGAAGTAATGAGGCCAGCAGATATTGTCCATGAGGGCTTTGGTAAGACATTTGGCCAGTCTCTTGAGGCAGGCTGGTCTGGGATATTACGATGCATGATATCCACAATGATTTGGTAGTTTGGATTGAGAAATGGCTTACCCATAGAAGACAGAAGGTAGTGGTGGAAAAGTATTGTTATGGATGGTGGTCTGTGACCTGCGGTGTTCTGCTGAGATCAGTGCTAGGTTCTCTTGTGCAGGCCAAGTCAGTGGATATTTTTAAGGCAAAGATAGATAGATTCTTGATTAGTACAAGTGTCAGAGGCTATAGGGAGAAGGCAGGAGAATGGGGTTGGGAGGGAGAGATAGATCAGCCATGATTGAATGGCGGAGTAGACTTGATGGGCCGAATGGCCTAATTCTACTGCTATCCCTTATGACCTTGTGGAAGGTATACAGCTGATGGCTTTGCCCTCAACAACATTGAAGTACAGTGGGATGTTGGTGTCCAAGTCTACAGCTCCTTGAAAGTTGTAAGACAAGTAAATAGGTTCGTAAAGAAGGCATATGGTATGCTTGGCTTCATCAATGTGGACATTGTATATGAGTCTGGAAGCTGCGGCTTTATTAAACTTCGACTGGGTTGTATTTGCAGTATGGTGTGCAGTTCTGGCCACCTCATTACAAGGATATGGAGGATTTGTATAGAGTGCAAAAGAGGTTTACTAGAATCCTGCATGGATTATCGAAAAGGAGCAGTTGGATTATTGGAAATCTTGGATTGTTTTCTCCGGGGTATCAGAGGTTGATTGGTTTATAAAATTATGGGAGGCACCGTAGGGTAGATGGTTAGAATTTTTGTTATAGGGTGGAAATGTCAAATAATGGAAGGTACAGCTTTAAGGTGACAGGGGAAATCCTAAAGGGGATGTGAGAAGCAAGTTTTAAAATGGTGGATGCCATTGTGTGTTGATGGAGGCAGATGGCGTAGTGGCATTTAAGTCTCTTAGATAGGCACATGGATATGCAGGGAATGGAGAGATATGGATCATATGCAGTCTGAAGGAATTTGTTTAATTGGTTATATTTGCCACAGGCATTGTAAGCCAAAGGGCATGTGTTCTGTCCTGGGGAAACAAGGAATTGCAGATGCTGGTTAATACACAAAAGGACACTAAGTGTTGGATTAACTAAGCGGGTCACGCAGCATCTCTGGAGAACCTGCTTAGGAGATGTTTTAGATCGAGTACCTTCTTCAAACTTAAAAAGGGTTTCGACCCAAAACGCCATCTATCCATGTTCTCCAGCAATGCTGCCTGACCCGCTGAGTTAATCCAGCACTTTGTGCCCTTTTGTTTCTGTGCTGTACTATTTTAAGTTCTAACTAACATTTTAGGTCTGAGACCTTTCATCAGAAATGAGAAAGAGATTGTCTGAAAGGAGGGAAGAGTAATTGTTGGAACAGAGGGACTTCCCCTGATAAGATGATGTAATGTAGCCTTTAGACTGCGGTAAAGCTCCTATGGAATAAGTTGCTGGTATATGCTTTGCGCTTAGGCATTCCGAGACAGCATATACAAATGATAAAAGGGAAGGGGATGTTGCCAGACAATAACATGCACCGGTCCCTCGGGCTGTGAGGAAGTAGAACCATACCACCCTGTGTACTTCCAGAAATCACCCTATCTAGTGCCCTCCATAATGTTTGGGACAAAGACCCATCATTTATTTATTTTCCTCTGTATTCCACAATTTGAGATTTCTAATGGATAGAATCACATGTGGTTAGACTGCACATTGTCAGATTTTAATAAAGGCCATTTTTATACATTTTGGTTTCACCATGTAGAAATTACAGCTGTATTTATACAAACATATGGAGGACACTGTGTAAGCACCATGTATGTGAAACTCCCTGTACACAGGCAGTGCTAAACACATCTGACAAATAATTCTTCCTCCCGGTGACAGCAGCGCCTACAGGCATCTTTGCTCACCACAACACTGCAGTCAAATCCTCGTATGGCCTCACTGCTTCATTGCTGATATTCTTTGACAGTTCAACATACTGTCACTACCAATCTCCTATGAACCAAAAAAAGATACTGTAAAGTTCATAATTACAAGAAAGATTTCAATATTACATCAAATATATGGTATCACATACTCTCCAGCACTGTTATTTTCCATATTCAATAATCACTTCATTTCATATTGAGAGCAGTCCATTTAATTTAGAATTTACTCTACTACTAATGGATCACATTTGTATCTGAACATGGCAGTTTAAAGTAATTGTGCCAAAACAGTATTCATCTGAATTTAGCCTTTCTCTAATGAGTAGTAAATGGAGCATTATAACAGGCAGTGCAGTCTTTTACTAATGCTTTTATTTATGATCAAATAGGCAGTGTTTCAAACTTGGAAGTGTCAGAGTGAGGCCAAACGCAAATTGGAGGAGCAGCACGTCATATTTAATTAGGCCATCTTACAACCCTGTGGTGTAAACTTCAAGTAACCCCTACTTTCCTTCGTCAATATGCTGAAACTTTTTCTGCGACCTATTTTGGTCGGCATGGGTCTTTTTCACTCGTAGTGCAGTGGAGTGGGGTCACTATTTACTTACAGGCAGTCGAGGGCAGCCGTAGACAATCGCCTTCGCTGACCGGGCATTTTGATTGGCTCATTGGAGTTTTCAGGATCAAGGAAAACTTACCGGTAGGTAAAATGCCCGCTAAACTTTATTATACTTCTTAAAATTGTCTCCTTCTCCCCCCCTCCTTCTCCTCCCCTTCTCGCTCCCCCCCTTCTCCCTCTCCCCCTTCTCTCTCTCTCCCCTGCTCTCTCTCTCTCCTCCCTTCTCTCCCTCCCTTCCCCCTTCTCTCTCTCCCCCCTTCTCTCTCTCTCCCCCCTTCTCTCTCTCCCCCCTTCTCTCTCTCCCTCCCCTTCTCTCTCCCTCCCCCCTTCTCTCTCCCTCCCCCCTTCTCTCTCCCTCCCCCCTTCTCTCTCTCCCCCCTTCTCTCTCTCTCCCCCCTTCTCTCTCTCTCCTTCTCTCTCTCCCCTTCTCCCCCCCCCCCCCCCACGATTTACGGTACTCTGTGGCAGCCGTTTACTTTCCCCTTCATCGCTCAGACAGTGCTCCTCCGCTATCCTGGCCCCCACCTTCATGGTGTGTGTGTGTGTGTGTGCGGTCGGTAGATGCAGCTCGCGGTTCGGTCGATCCAGCTCGCGGTTTCAACGCGGCCAGTCGATCCAGCTCGAGGCTTTCAGGCGAGTGCCCTCGAGCTTGAAGATCAAAGGCACTCTTCTGGACTCGCAGATTAGGTCGCCCAAGTGGGACAGGCCCTTTAGGATTTCACTAATTCATCTTGGCAAACTAAAGATGTATTCAGTTTCACTTCTGACATTAGAGATCTTCTTTCGAGTGGATTAAGTGTGGTTTCAATATCTGAATTGCTAAAGATTGCCTGTCTAATCTGAGCAATTTTGAGGTCAAAGGGTATTTTTATATGAAACTTTCCTCATGGAGAGAATAGGTGGACAGAGTCCATTATTATGCTAAATTGATTGGTACTTTTCCTTTCAAGAGACTGAACTCGCAGGTGCCATCACATGTGATGCATTTTTATATTTTTTATAAGTACAAGTTTAATTTATATTTAATTTAATATTACATATTGCCTATCCACAATTATCATTACATTCGGTCCCAAGATGCTTCTAACATAATTTATCGAAAAGTTATAATGCATTGATAAGCCTTGCATGAATTAACCATATGCCTTTCTAAGCAGAGTTGTAATAGCACTGTTGCTCTGACTGAGATCGGCTAATTCACCATCGACTGGAGATGAAACCTGGGACTCGGTGAGAGAGTTCAGGGTAACCCTTTGACAAAATGGTTTAAAAATGAGAACAAGAGGGTTAAAAAAAATAGTCTTTTTTTTGGTCAAGTGTCAAATTGTCTTGTGTGTCTTAAAATGAGTAACAGTGTGTCACATTCCGTATCAACAATTCCGTATCACATGCAAATAAGGTGCCTGACACAAGTTTTAGGATTCTTGGACCTGAGCTACTGCCCAAGTATCATGGGCTTCAACACTGAAGCCATTGACACTCTGGGTCGGTGGAGAAGAAATCAAGCAAATGTGTGGGTAAACCTTGTGTACTAAATGTAGACTGCTGAAGCACAATGTATGCTCTACCACACTGGCTTCTACCAAACCCAAAGTTCACCAAAACTAATTTATAAACACTTCACCTCTGATCCCACGAAATAAACTCGCGTACTTCACCGTTGTAAATGCAAACTAATTATTAGAAATCTGAAGACAGAGGTTAGAATAATATGTAAGAAGGAACTGCAGTGCTGGTTTACACCGACTATGTATACAAAATGCTGGAGTGACTCAGTAGGACAGGCAGCATCTCTGGATAGAAGGAATGGGTAACGTTTCGGGTCGAGACCCTTCTTACGCGAGACATCACCCATTCCTTCTATCCAGAGATGCTGCCTGTCCCGCTAAGTTACTCCAGCATTGTGAGTCTATCTTCGGTTAGAATAATACTGACACTTGCAAGATTAAAGGAATCTGGCATAAAAACAGAAAATACTGAGAAGCTGTAGCAGCAGAGCAGACAAGCATCACTGTCGAGCAAAACCTAGATTGCATTTTAAGACCTTTCATAAGAAATAAAGTGTTCAGTTTATCTGTCAACTTTACAGATCTCTTGGGAGCTGTTTGAGATGCCAATTTAATTATCCTTGTCTCGCCTTGAGTACCTTTTGGAATTTTTACTACAAAACTTTCTTAATGGAGGGAAAGTAGAGACACAATCCGTAATTCCGATCATAGTTTGTTAATCTCCTTCGAGCTTCTGCCTGACCTACTGTATGCTTCCTGTAGTTCCAATTTTATGTCATGTTTCCAACATTTTCAGTTTCTCTTCTAAATGATAAAACCTGGAACTGTTTTAACCACCACTGACTAAAATGACTGCGGCTATAAACTGATAGAAAGGGACTTAGTCAAATATTTGAAAAGAAAAAAATACAAATGGACACAGGCGTAAGCCAGCAAATATAATCAAATAGTTCAACACAATAGTTGATCAATCACAATGGGATACATTGTTAGACTTTAGACTTTGGAGATATGGCATGGAAACTGGCCTTTTGGCCCCCTGGTACTGCGCCGAACAGCAATCACCTGTACATCATCCTACACACCAGGGACAATTTACAATTTTACCAAAGCCAATTAATCTACAATCATGTACGTCTTTTGAGTGTGGGAGGAAATGGGAGCACCTGGAAAAAACTCACAGGGTCATAAGGAGAACATACATACTCTATACAGACAGCACCCATCGTCAGGTTGAACCTGCAACAGCGGCACTGTAAGGCAACAGCACTACTGCTGCACCACTGTTCTGCCCCATGGTTTCCATTTTCAATATTGCATTGTTTCCAATATCCCCAAATAATCTGAACGTTCAAGGTTCACTGATTTAGGTATGATACAGATCAATTTGCTTTCTTTCAGAAACACGAGGCTTTCTACGAATCCATTGTACAAATGACCAACAAACCGCGTTCTCTTCAACATCTTGCACGCTGTGCTTTAAGGAAGTATCTTGGAACTCAATGCCATTCGGTCATACCACAGTTACTACTTCCAAGTAGTTTCAAGGAGTTTTTACTGTTGAAATGTGAAGGTGTTTTCAAATGAAAAGATAATAATAAAAGTAGAACATTCTGGAAAGGCACAGATTTTTGAACAAGATCCGAATCCTTGCATCACCGTATGTTATTGCATGGTTACATGTACTGGATTAGAAACAAAAATGCTCTGAAGTGACTTATCCAGGATGTGTTTGGTGCTTCCTATCTTTTTCTTTGCCTGCCAATTTGCACTCCTTGCAACCTCCTTTCCTATTTGGTATTTATTTTTCATTTCACTGCACATCTCGTATGTGTATGTGACGAATAAACTCTTGACTTGACTTGGTACAACTAAATGAACAAAGCCAAAGGTATTACGCTGAAATGGCAGGAAATCTGACTAAATAATGCTGTTGTTTGCTATTGTTGTTTGCTATTATGCATTTGAAACTTGTTTTTTCAATAATTCCTCCCAAAGTGTGTTTTAAGTTATTGGCACATTAGATGGATCTTGCAGATTTTATTTTCCATACTGTAATTTAAGAAGTTAGCCTGAACTTCAGTTACTGTTGCCTCACAGTTCCAAGAACCAGGGTTTAGTCCTGATCTCTGGTGCTGTCTAATTGGAGTTTGCATGTTCTCCCACTGACTGCTTGGGTTTAGGTGGATGAGGCGGCGTAGAAACATAGAGAAACATAGAATCATAGAAAATAGGTGCAGGAGTAGGCCATTCAGTCCTCCGGATCCCGGAGGTTTTTATCAGTCTCCCTAATGGTCGAAACTGACAAAAACCGCCAGGAACCTCCGGGAACCTCACGGAAACCTTGGGTGGGGCACAAAGTCTCCAGAGGTTTCCATTCAGGTTTCCTAAATGGGACAGGGGCATTACTCCAGCTTTTTGAGTCTATGTACCATCAAGATAGTATTTAACTTTAAACTCCTTTTCCATCTCAAGTTATTAATTGTTTTAAATAAATTAGATATGACAGTCTCACATATGATGATTGAATCAAAAGATGAATGTAAGATTATTAGTGTCCTCCCTAACTCCTGCCCCAAAACCCCTTCCTTTGCCCCAACCTATCTAAGTGTATTCCTCCAACCATGACTTCTATTTTGCTTTTGTTACTGCTACAATGTTTCATGTTATGTAACCATCTGTAGCATCACCTTTTATATTCCACAGTAACCTTTTGATGTGACAACTCATCAATTGCCTCCTGGAAACCAATGTATGAAACATCCATTATTTCCCTTCATCTACACAGTTGTGAGTTTCTTCAAAAACTCTTATCAACTTAATCAAATGTGATGCCCTTTCCACTAGCATGCTGACTTTACCTGATTATCGTGAATTTTTTTAGTACAGACTTTCCCTGTCTTACTGTGTTGGAAGGAACTGCAGATGCTGGTTTTTAACTGAAGATAAACACAAAATGCTGGAGTAACTCAGCGGTACAGGCAGCATCTCCAGAGAGAAGGAATGTGTGATGTTTCGGGTCGACACCCTTCTTCAGACTTGCTTATGGGTTATGGTCCGTAAACCCTTGCATAAGTCAGATTCTATGTAAGTCAGCGTTGCCTAGAGTACTACGGTGCACACGTAAATTTTCTTATGCAAAATCGGAAACGTCCTGTGTGGTCCCCCTCATTCCCTGAGCTATCCTGATATGTAGCATTGTCTTTCAACTGACACATTGCACATCTTCAGGGTAGATTATTTGCCTTTCAAAGAGGTAGAACCAAGTTGTCGATCTTTCAGAATAACTTAGTGGTTCTTAAAAGATCCCTTGGTCTCGACCCGAAACGTCACCTATTCCTTCTCTCCATAGATGCTGCCTCATCCGCTGAGTTTCTCCAGCATTTTTGTCTAGCTTGGTTCGCTAATCACTTCTCACTTTGATCTTTTAGACTGCGAACCCAAACAAAGTGTGGCCCCTAGTATTTCGATGCATTCAACATGTAGGGTGCAGTTACTGAATCCCTGATGGCATTCTCAAGGAAAACCTTAACTCCAGGCACTTCCTCGTAGATTAAACTAGAAATAAGCTTGACGTGGAAGGACTGAATGGCCTACTCCTGCTCCTATTTTCTATGATTCTACGTTTCTCTATGTTTCTACGCCGCCTCATCCACCTACATAACATATGGCAAGTTGGGGCACCTTCTGTGGCATGTGGCCTTCTGGGTAAGCACCGCCGCCATTGCCGGCTTGTTTCCGCCCCCTGCCTTGCAATCATTTAGTCACATGAAACTACAGATGCAAATTTAAAAATACAAACTGCCTTGATTGAACTCTGGACTGAGTTATAGAATTGTTTATGCAAGTGCGAGTGTACGTAAGTTACATATTGAGTAAGGTGACACGTAGATGGAGTGGTCAAAAGGGCTTTTGATACATTGGCCTTCGTCAGAGTATTCAGTATAGACGTTGGGAGGACATGTTGCAGTTATATAAGATGTTGGTGAGGACGCATTTAGGGTATTGTACTCAGTTTTGGGAAGCATGTTATAGGAAAGATGTTGTTAAACTGGAAGAGGGTGCAGAGAAGATTTGCAAGGACATTGCTAGGACTCGAGGGCCTGAGCTATAGGGAGAGGTTGAACAGGCTGGGACTCTATTCGCGGAAGGATGAGAGGTGATCTTATAGAGGTATATAAAATCATGAGAGGAATAGATCGGCTGGACATACAGAGTCTTGCTCAGAGTGGGGGAACTGAGAACCAGAGGACATAGGTTTAAGGTTAGGGGCAAAGATTTTATAGGTATCTGAGGGGTAACTTTTTCATGCAAAAGGTGGTAGGTGTATGGAACGAGCTACCGGAGGAGGTAGAGGCAATGACTATTGCAACATTTCACAAGGAATTAGACAGACACATGGATAGGAGGGATATGGGCCAAACGCACGCGCTGGTGTAGATGAGACATGTTGGTCAGTGTGGGCAAGTTGGGCCGAAGGGTCTGTTTCCATACTCTGTAACTCTTTCTAAGGTGGGGAGTGTCTTTATTCTATTATAATGTCATTAAAATAGTTTCTAACCTTTTTTATATGATAGTTGTTAAGGTCATAAGGAATTGTCGAATTAGGCCATTCGGCCCATCAAGTCTACTCCGCCATTCAATCATGGATGATCGATCTATCCCGCCTAACCCCATTCTCTTGCCTTCTCCCCGTAACCTCTGACACCGTACTAATCAAGAATCTATCTATCTCTGCCTTAAAAATATGCACTGACTTGGCCTCCACGGCCTTCTGTGGCAAAAAATTGCACAGAAGGGTGGACTTCTTCAACTGGCCTTCCTCAACCCCTCCCTCCCTAAAGTTGGCTTACTTTTATAATCCAACTGACCTTACTTTCCTGCTTCCTATCTCCCTCCTTTTTGAATAGATCAGTTACATTTGCTAATTTCTAAACATGGGTTTCCTGAATTTAGTGAATTCTAGAAAATTGAAATCAACATGTCATCAATCTCATCACTCGCTTCTTTTACGACCCTAGTATGGATTCCATCAGGACTCTGAGACTTAGAACTCCAGCAATTTGTCCGGCACCACTGCCCTGGTGATGGAGATTTACCTGAGTTTATCCCTCCCTCCCAATTCCTGGTGTACAGCTTTTCCTGGGATGCTTCTTGCATCCCCAGCAGTGAAGATTGATACAAAATACCTGATTTAGTTAATTATGGTCGGTAGACAGGCCCACCCCTTGGATTTTTACTCATTGAATCTACCTATTGTATATATTCTGAAAGATTCCCTTAAATGTCTGCCACCGTTTCCCAACTGTCTGCTCCTTCAGCCTACTTTCCCAGTTTGCTTTAGCTAAAAGGCTTCTAGAAACATAGAAACATAGAAATTAGGTGCAGGAGTAGGCCATTCGGCCCTTCGAGCCTGCACCGCCATTCAATATGATCATGGCTGATCATCCAACTCAGTATCCTGTACCTGCCTTCTCTCCATACCCTCTGATCCCCTTAGCCACAAGGGCCACATCTAACTCCCTCTTAAATATAGCCAATGAACTGGCCTCAACTACCCTCTGTGGCAGAGAGTTCCAGAGATCCACCACTCTCTGTGTGAAAAAAATCCTTCTCATCTCGGTCCTAAAGGATTTCCCCCTTATCCTTAAGCTGTGACCCCTTGTCCTGGACCTCCCCAACATCGGGAACAATCTTCCTGCATCTAGCCTGTCCAACCCCTTAAGAATTTTGTAAAGTTTCTATAAGATCCCCTCTCAATCTCCAAAATTCGAGAGAGTATAAACCGAGTCTATGCAGTCTTTGTTCATAAGACAGTCCTGACATCCCAGGAATCAGTCTACTAAAAATACTTTCTGCCCTGAGAATTATCCTTGATCTTTTTAAAGTACTGGTCTTCCACCAATTCTTCTCTCCCTCAAATTGAAGTAAACCTCACTCACATGAAGACTCTTGCTGCCCAGAGTTGCCTTTGCTATGGGGTCAAAAATTAACCATATCCTGTTGCACAATATCAATTGTTGTGTAGTCAGTTCACTATTTGGTTCTTCTAAGAAATTACTTCAAAAACACTCTGACCTTCTTATCTAGGATACCTTGCCCAATTGATTTTTCTAATCAATATGTGGATTAAAATCCTTATGGTTATTACTGTCTCTTTCTGATGAGCTCTCATTATTTCTTCCTTTACACTCTACTGCATTATTATTGTGAGGGAAACACAAGGGCATTCTTGACAGAGGCGAAAGTTAATTGTTATGGGCTGGTGCAACACACTGGTAAGTAAATGGCAGACACAACCTGTATAAATGGGTTAAATTGACAATGGAAACAATATTACCTGAGTCAATTTCAGGACTACTTTCTACCTTTTTCATATTTTGTTTGCTCATCCCAACGGTTTCTGCATCCTGGTTGCCTGAGTTTGGGACATTACTCTATTAATTAAAATAGCGTTAAAACCATTAATTAGCACAGCCACTTCCCTGCTTTTCTAAGCTTCCTGCCCTTCCTAAACATCAAATGTCTTTCATGCGGCACAGTTGCTGCCTTATGGCACCAGAGACCCGGGTTCGATCCTGACTGAGGAGGTACTGTCTGAGCGGAGTTTTACGTTCTCCCTGCGACCACGTGGGTTTTCTCTAGGTGCTTTGGTTGCTCCAAAGATGAGCGAGTTTCCAGGTTAATTGGCTTCTGTAGATTGTCTCTAGTGTACGGGTGATTGTTGGTCGGCGCAGACTCGGTGGGGCGAAGGGACTAAAATAACAGTTATTTAGTTTAGTTTTCGAGATACAGCGTAGAAATAGGCCCTTTGCCTACCAAGTCCACACCAACCAGCGATCCCCGTACACTTGCACTATCCTACACATAAGGGACAATTTACAATTTTTACCATTGCCAAATTAACCTGCAAACCTCAACATCTTTGGAGTGTAGGAGGAAACCAAAGCACCAAGGAGAAACCCCCCGCAGTCATGGGGAGAACGTACAAACTCCGTACAGACAGCACTTGTAGTCACTTCATGATCGAACCCAAGTCTCTGGCGCTGTAAACCAGCAACCCCACTACTGCGCCACAATGTCGCCCCTTATCCTGCAGCAATATATCTGTAATGGCTATCGGGTCAGATTTATCTCTATTTGCCCTCTCAGTTCATGTGTGTTCACTTGTAGTACAGCATGCATTCAGAAGAACCTTTAGGTTTGTCCTTTTAATATTTTTTAGTTAATTCCAGCTTAGTCTGCTGTTAGATTTACTGTTGCACTTGTACTTTCCATCCCTACTTGCCAATCTATTAATAATTTCACATATGAATTCCTTCCTGTTGAGCCTTTTCGCACTGTTTTATCGTAGCATCCCAACTTTGATCCTTTGCCGCAGCTCTTTAGTTTAAAGCCTTCTGCACTTCATTAGTTATGTAGCTTAATGGCAAACTTGTTCCCAGCCTCTTCAGTCTGTCGCAACAGGACAACTTCCTCTTTCCCCAGTACTGGTGACGGCACCCCGCAAACCAAAACCCACTTCCACAACACTGAGACATTCTGAGATTATGACATAGACCATGGAACAGTACAACACAGGAACGGGCCCTTCGACCAACAATGTTTTCACGGAACATTATGCCAAGATTAATTAATCTCCTCTGCCTGCATGTGATCCATATACCTCCATTTTATGCATGTTCATGCACCTATATTAAAAAGCCTCCTAAATGCTACTTTCGTATCTGCCTCCACCACCACCCCTGGCAGTGCGTTCCAGGCACTTGCCACTGCTCACCATTCTCTGTATTATTTTTTTTTAACTTGCCTGGCACATCTCCTTAAAACTTTGCTCATCTCATCTTAAAGCTATGCTCTCTATTCTTTAACATTTTCCACCTGGGTAAAAGGCTCTGTGTATTTGAGCCTATTAGGTCTACCTTCGAGGTTCTTAAATTATTTTTTTCTGAATTCTGAATTTGTGCCCAGCTCCTCATTCTGGCAATTTCTTTGTCCTGACTGTCTTTGGAACCTACCCAAAGCATGCCGTCTGATGTTGTTGGATGAGCGAGCTGATTGTTTTGCTGACAGTCTTAAGGGGCTGTCCCACTTGGGTGACCTAATTGGCAAGTTTAGAAGCGTTTAGGAGAGTTTGAAAAAAATGTCATGTTGAAGACCTCCTTCAACTATGTAGAAGACTAGCTACGACTAACTTCGGGAAAATTGGACACTGAATAGTGGAGAGTGAAGACGACCTCCTTCGCCCTCCCTTCGACTATGATGAAGACTATCTACGACTATCTTTGACTACCCTCGATTACCTACTACGACTAAACCTACGAGTAAAAAAAGTGTTGATTTTTTTCCATGGCGACTTTTTTTAACTCGCGGACATTTTACAACATGTTGAAAAATACGCCGCGACCTAACTGCGGCCTTGAGTACGCGGGGACTACTCCCGAGCATTAAGGAGAGTTACAAAGACCTCTTACGACCTCCTGTTGACCATGCTCCGAGTATGAGTCGTGGGCAAACTCGCCAGAACTCGCGCATTAGGTCGTCCAAGTGAGACAGGCCCAGATATTACCTCTTCCTCTTGCTGATGTGACGTCCAGCACGCCGTCGAGTGGGGGAGCACAGCTTGTGGTGACGCCACGGCGCAGTCGGGCGGCGGCGCGCAGTGTGGGGGTGACGTCACGACGCAGTTGCGCTCCGGCGACGAGGGCGCAGTTTGCAGTGACGTTGAGCGCAGTGTGTGTGTGTTGATGGTGGCGGCGGCGGCGGCGGCAGCGCAGGCCGGGAGGAATCTGCTGAGCCGACATTTCGCAGCGCCCCGGGAATATGGTGTCAGGCCACAGGTGAGGGCGAGGGGCGACGATCGGGGCAGCGGGCAGCGGCTCGGCGTGAGTCTGGGGCCGGGGGGGAGGGGAAGGAGGTGCAGCGGGGTCGAGTTCCCCTCAGCCCGGCCCAGGCACCCACAACAACGCCCGCTCCTCGTACAAACCCGGCCTTGCCCCGGGATACCTGTAGCTGCGGCCGCTCCTGGGACGCGGGGACCCTGTAACAGTCGCCCGGGATCCTACGGATGTTGTCCCAGGAATCTGGGACCCTGTTCCCGGGCCCCCTGTGGCTGCCTGCGGTTCCCCTCGGCGACGGCCAGAAGGGCCGCAGCAACCGGGCTCAGAAGGCTCTCTGCGAGGAGTCCCACCCCTGACGCTAGCAGCCTAGAGCGGCTGGACCCATTCCTTCTCTCCAGAGATGGTGCCTGACCCGTGACAGCATTTTGTGTCGATCTTCGTTGTTAGCCAGCATCTCTGTAGGTATAACCATTCATAGAAACATAGAAAAATAGAAAAATAGGTGCAGGAGTAGGCCATTCGGCCCTTCGAGCCTGCACCGCCATTCTACCTTCCTCAACTACCTTCTGTGACAGAGAATTCCAGAGACTCACCACTCTCTGTGTAAAGAATGTTTTCCTCATCTCGGTCCTAAAGGAATTCCCCCTTATCCTTAGACTGTGACCCCTTGTTCTGGACTCCCCCAACATCGGGAACAATCTTCCAGCATCTAGCTTGTCCAACCCCTTAAGAATTTTGTAAGTTTCTATAAGATCCCCCCTCAATCTTCTAAATTCCAGCGAGTAGATTCCCAAACGTATCACGGGCACGAGTCCTGATGCAGTTTACATCTGCATCAAACCATAAATTATGGAATTAAAATAAAAAGTCCAAATTATGTAAAGCAAGAATTTCGTGCACACATTTTATTCATGTGTGTATATATTTATATAATGGTATATGGACACACTGATTTGTTTTGTAGTCAATGCCTACCTACTATGTTCTGTTGTGCTGAAGCAAAGCAAGAATTTAATTGTCCTATCAGGGACACATGACAATAAACTCTC
This sequence comes from Raja brachyura, assembly GCA_963514005.1. Next base: position 24,698,459 of record OY740812.1, read on the forward strand.
TTGAATGTTTAAATCTTGAGTATCTATGCTCTCTAAATGGATCAATTGTAATCATGCATTTTCTCTCTGCTGACTGGATAACACATAACAAAAGCTTTTCACTGTACCTGGTGCATGTGACAATAAACTAAACAGAATTGAACTTTTAAACAGCTTAAAGAAATTCCGCCTTAAAATAACCTTTTGGTTCAAGTCTGTCAGGGTATGGCCTTTCCCCGATTCAGTGTACATCCCCATCAGACATGAATTATGGAATCACTCAAAATAAAAAGCTACAAACCATGTATACCAAGAATTTAGAAATTGCCAACTTACTGGTGCGGAGATGGGCATGATATATTTCAATCGGAAATGAAATTTAATCAACCCATGAAGAAGGAATTCTTAAATGTTGGAGAGTTGATTTTCCACTCAAAACTTTAAAATGTTTTATCAGATACTTATAAAATAATTTATGATGGGCAAATGTTATGTTTAGGGACGTCTTTCACCAACCATGGAAACTTTAACTTCTCTCACACTTAAGATACTGTCACCCTTGTTATTTGGTGTCCTGTAATAATACACTATAGAGCATTCATTTCATTATAACTGAAGTTTGCTACTAATTTGTTCTTTAATTACATAGGTAACGGAACAGGTCTCTGAAATATTATCCTTATCCCACATGGCAGTGACTGTAACTTGCACTTCTGACCTCGGTTGTCAAATGGCAAGTGAATTTCATCCCACAATTCTCCATGTATCTTCTGTATCATCCAGCTCTTCCTGAGCCAAGTGGACTATACCCACTGATTTATCTTTTCTGTCAAGCTCAGTTTTATGCAGAGATAGACATTTATTGGGTGCTGCTTTAGTGACACAGTAATCATAAAGCAATTGAAATATTTCACGCATGCCTACATGCCTAATGATGTTTTGGAGTCTTCCTTTACTTAGGATGAATCAATGTTATTGAGCCAATAACTTAAACATACATAAGTCGTCCTTCCGCTTGTCTTAAATGTGATTTTTGTTTATTTTCATTACAATGAACTTGTTCTTTAAGGTCTCGACCCGAAACGTCGCCTATCTCCTTCGCTCCTTAGATGCTGCTGCACCCGCTGAGTTTCTCCAGCTTTTAGTGTAACCCTTGTTCTTCAAGTATGTAGTGAATCATTGAATTTTACTTTTTGCCATCTCAAAGTCTCTAAGCCCATCAACTGATACGCTGTTGAATTAATTATTACTAATAATGGGTGCCTGTCGATCGGTGAGCCAAAGGGCCTGTTTCCACTAAACTAAACTACAAATGTAGCCTCACCAACGCCTTGTGTCATTCCCTCTTCTGTATTTTAGTACAGGCCCCCATGGTCTTTTTGAAAGGCTTTACTAATATATACAGATGAATAAATATCTATGAAATTCTAGAATTATGCTAAAGATAGCAAATGGATATATCAAAATTTATGTGATATCTTCAGTTTTTTGATTTAAGACAAGTGGAAGGACGACATGTATGTTTAAGTTATTGGCTCAATAACATTGATTCATCTTAACTAAAGGACATTTTGTTTTTGGTGTAATTGAGGTGTTTAAGATTATTTTTAAGTATTTCTAAGATAAATACATTTTTTTTTAAATCTTCTCTTTGGCAGGAGAGTCCAGGACCAAGGGCTGTAAACATAAGCGCTATCCAGAAGTGATGTCAGAAAGCATTTCTTCATAGAAAAGGTTTGTTTAATTAAGCTGACTCCTGTTGCCTTCAAATTCATAAGAGACAAAGGGTTTTAGTTTAGTTTAGTGATACGGCACTGAATCTGCACCAACCAGCGATCCCTGCACATTAACACTATCCTACAAACATTTGCCTGTCGGAGACCAGCACCACTGTGTCGCTAATGTTTTAAACAATTTAATAATAAATACAAACACTAGGTACAATTTACACATACACCAAGCCAATTAAGCTACATACCTGTACGTCTGTGGGAGGAAACCCACAGGGTCACGGGGAGAACGTACAAACTCTGTACAGTACAGCATCTGTAGTCGGGATCGAACCAGGTCTCTAGCGCAGCAATCGCTGTAAGGCAGCAACTCTACCGCTGCACCACCTTGGCCGCCCACAAACCAAGTGTTTATGTGAGTGGTAGAATCTAGGGAGAGTTGATGGGGAAAGTGGGAAGATTCTCCCTTCCTATTAATCTATTTACTCTTTTAACTTTCCATAGCTGTATCAGTATTAATGATTGTTGAACTGATGCTGAAATTCACGCTGAAGATCAACAGTTGTCCTTGGTTTGGTTCTTGTGAGATTCACAGCACCATACTATGTGCCTTAATTTGCAGGCATTTATTGATCTCCTTGGCCTTGCTTTGGATATTTCACAGTAAAAAATTCTAACAGTTTGTCATGCTACAAGTACTGCTATTGTCCCATCCAATGTGACCCTGGCGTGTACCTCTGTTGATTAAATGTTTCCTTGCATTTTTATTTAGATCTCTTATAGTCCTGCTGTAACTGATGCTCAGTAATTCAAAAATAAAATGTTTTACAAAAGGCTGAATCTTTCATTAGTCCCCATTCAAAAATATTTTGTTCAGTTTACCTTATGAATATTAACTATTTTTGTTGAATATTTGTATCCGAATTAAGAGAGCTGGCTGAACCAAATTAGCGTGATTGTGTAAGAATATTAAGATTCTGTTTCCTTCCTTGTCAGTTGTAGAGCAATCGAGAGATACAATGCACAAAGAGGCCATTTAACCCATTTAATTTTTCCCACTTTCCTATCAACTCTCCCCAGATTCTACCACCATACTTGGGGCTGTCCACAGTCATCCATTAATTTAGCCTGTGTTTAACCTGTGTGTTTTGTGGAAGTGAGAAGAAATTGTTTATCAGATTCCTTGTGATTTAAAGTTTCTAAACCCAGTTCTCCTAACAATCATACATTTCAACCTTATATTGCTTATTTCAAACTAAGATATCCTCAAACTGAGGATATTTATTATAAAAATGAACTTGATTAGCAGGTGAATATTGTAACTAATGGATAAATAGCAAAACACTTTTAGGATATCTAAAATGTTTGTGGTGACGTTAGTAACAAAGATGTTAAATGACAGATTGCATGGCATTATTGACATTGTTTTCATTTTCTTCAGATTTTTTGAGCATTTTTTATAAATGGACTCCAGCAGTATGTCATTCATTGAAGGAGTTGGTGATGAAGTTACAGTCCTGTGCGGAATAGTCTTCTTGGTACTGGCACTTGTTCTTGCCTGGCTCTCCACACATGTTGCTGATCGTAGTGATCAAATATTCGGGACCATTGTCACAACGGGGAACTCTTCATTAGTCAGGCTGAGCAGCGTTGAGCGATACGTGGCAAATGTAGCAGCACCCGAGGCCGATGAAGCCCAGTCAGCATCTGCCCCTGCTGAGCAAAAGCCAGAGGAAGAAAATGATTCTGGGCTTGGAGCATCACCTGGAAACAATGGACCCACCAATGAGCAGGTGCCAGTCGAAGGGGCTTCCGGTTTAACAGATGCAAATATCGATCCTCTTTTGAACATACAGGGTCTGCGCAAGCGAACGTCAACCAGTGGGATTACTGGTGAGGGACTGGACCCTGCAATGCTTGAGAACTGTAATGCTCGTACACGCACAGTCGATAGTGTTGAAGAGGGTGAAGGGCAAATTAAAGTGAGGCTGAAATTTTTAAATGACACTGAAGAGGTTGCACGAGTAAAACCAGAAGATACTATTGGATTTCTAAAGAGGTAAGATATTTGTAAATTAAATTCATGCATGTTCTCTCTCTGACAGCTTGGGTTTTCTCTGGATGCTCCGGTCTCCTTCCACTTCCAAAAGACTTGCAGGTTTGGAGGTTGATTGGCTGTGCAAATTGCCCGTAGTATGTAGGGAATGGATGCTAAAATGGAATATGTAAAATTAGTGTGAATGGGTGATAGTGAATTGGTCAGTATAAACCCGGTGGGCTGAACGGCCTGTGTCCACGCCATATCAACCTTTGCTAACTGCTATATGACAGGTATTTGCCCTTTGGTAACAGGTGACAGTAATGTATAAAATTCTAATGGGGCTTGACAGGGTAGACAAGGTTTTGTTGTACTTTAAGAGACTGACAAGATTAATTTAGTAATGATAAGGGAAAAGGTGTGGTAAGAAACCAGAGCACTCAGAGAAAACCTATGCGGTCACAGGGGGGACGTGAAAACTCCGTACAGCCTGCACCTATAGACAGGATCGCACCCGGGTCTCTGCCGTTGTAAAGGAGCAACTATATAGCAACGCTACGGTGCTGCCTTAGTCGACACCTTAGTTCTGATACAGGGTCTCAACTCGAAACAGCCAAGATCTCCATGCAAGACAGAAAAGGGGCAAGGAGCACAGTGACTAACCTACTTTCTATATGTTCTTATTTAAAAAAAATGTGTCAACAATCAACAATGAGGTGAATGACAAGTTGATCTAGTTACAGTCATGTTTCAAAGAACATTGGAGCCCAAAAGACAAATTATTGGAGGAACACTATGGGTGGCGGCAAAGTGATAGTCGATGTTTCGAGTTGAGACCCTGTATCAGAACTAAGGTGTCGACTAAGGCAGCACCGTAGCGTTGCTATATAGTTGCTCCTTTACAACGGCAGAGACCCGGGTGCGATCCTGTCTATAGGTGCAGGCTGTACGGAGTTTTCACGTCCCCCCTGTGACCGCATAGGTTTTCTCTGAGTGCTCTGGTTTCTTACCACACCCCAAAGACGTGCGGATTTGTGGGTTAATTGGCCTCTGGAGAAATTGTAAATTGTCCCCAGTGTATAGGATAGTGCTAGTGTATGGGGTGATTGCTGGTCATCGTGGACTCCGTGGGCCTTTTTCTTCGCTGTATCTCTAAAGTCTAACTCTTTGCCTCTGAAGATATTGTCTGATCAATTTCAAATTCCAGCATTTCCATCTTCTGGGAAAACTTTCCGCTCTTAATGTTAAGATGCAATGTCATCTTTAGTATCCATTAAGCAATGGTAATGTCACGTGGCTTGAATTTAACATGCCATAAAAATAATTATATCTTCATTCAAGCAGCTCTGTCAACCTATTATTCTGAAATTGCAATTTAGAGTATGTATTCACATTCTTGATTGAGTATTGAATTCATAGTTTTAAAAATAGTGTCAAGCAAACTGTCAGTCAGGAGACATAAGACACTGCAGAAGCAGGAATCTGGAGTAAGAAACATGATACTGGAGGAACTCAGTGAGTTCAGCAGTATCTGTGGAGGAAAACGAACACTTCAGGTCAGGACCCATCACTTGGACTGAATGAGAGGGTAGTTGTCAGGTTTTGTCCCAATCCTCCCCCTCACTCTTTATGCTGGTTATCTCCTCTCTACTCGTTCAGTCCACATGAAGGGTCCACAACCCAAACGTTGACTATTTCCCCCAAGGATGCTGCTCAATCTGCTACGTTCCTTCAGAAGATTGTTTGTTACTAAGTAAGTCTTGTTGCTGCTTGCTTGGAAAAATCAGGAAGACCATAAGTAGAACTTAATTAACCACCCATTCATTTTCATGCCTCTGCACAGGTCCCATTGAATTCAGCATGTGAATGCAAGAAGAGCTTTAACTTTGTTGATGAAGTGATGATTTTGTGCATAAATGGCCCATCTTTTATTATTTCCTTCTCTTCATACCCAACAATTTTTTTAAGCTGTTTCCATTCTCTGTGTTGCTTCCTTTATACTATACAGAAAGGAGAACATAAATTGCATCCCTACCTTACTGAAAACATTGTGTGCAGGCATGTAATAGCACGAGTAGACTCTCTTGCATGATAGCACATCAGGCTTCATTACCAGACCTCGCACATGAGGAAAGACCATCTACATGAAGCTGAAGAGGTGCCAATTATAACACTTCATCGATAAAGGTGATTAGTCTCAGGAATAGAAAGGAGTAGAGTTGATAGTAGGATGTGACACTTCTGTCCTAGTCAGAAAATATAGATATCACAAGATACCTCCATGTAAGTTGTACTCTTTAGCATAGCAAAAACATCCAAACGTACTGTGCAAGAATTTTATTGAACAAAAAAAGAACCACATAAGTCAGATGACCAGAAGTTTGATCAAGGAGGTAATATTTAAAGAATGTAAAGGAGGAAATAAAAGCGGAGAGGTTAAGACAGGACATTCTTGAGCTTATGACCTCAATAGGGGAAAGCACATCCGCTAATAATGGTGTGATGAAAGTATGGAATGAGCAAGAAGCTGGAACTGAAGGAGTAACAATGCAAGGGTTATGAGACCAGAAGAGTTCAGGGAACGGATGAGGCCATGGAAGGGTTTGATAACAATCAAGTCATTGCCTGGAGCCATTGTAGGACAGCAACCACTGGGATGACTCAATCTGGAGAATTTGTATGTCTATAGTTAATTAAGCTACCCAAAATATTTAAACTCCTCGATGATGGAGACCGGTTGTTACTTGTTTGTTCTTTCTGATGACCTCTGAATTCAGACACTCCCATCTCATTAGTCTACCTATATTGCATGACCTTTACAGTGAAGCAGAAGTTTCCCTTAAGGTAGGAACTGCTCTTTCTTTATTTAAGTTTTCAGGAACCTCATCCATATTCTTTATCAGGCTTGGTATCTTATGGTTTCATATTTCATGGAACTTGTTAATGTCCTCGTGTCTATTTGCTTGAAATGACATTGAACTCAATTCTATGGTTTTAAATGAGTAATGATCACAATCAGCTGTAATTCTTCTGCTAATTGATACAATGACATTGAGGATGGATGAAGAGGAACATCAGTCACAGTTGGAAATACATCCATTGATTTGGCATTGGTTTACACATTTTCAGAAGACTATACAGTGCCCTCCATAATGTTTGGGTCAAAGACCCATCATTTATTTATTTTCAGGTACACAAAAATGCTGAAGAAACTCAGCGGTTGCAGCAGCATCTATGGAGCGAAGGAAATAGGCCAACACCCCCCCCCCACCATGTTTCACAGATGAGGTGGTATGCTTTGGATCTTGGGCAGTTCCTTATATCCTCCATACTTTGCTCTTGCCATCACTCTGATTTATTTATTTGCCTCAGTACTCCACAATTTGAGATTTGTAATAGAAAAAAACATACATGTGGCTAAAGTGCACACTGTCAGATTTTAATAAAGACCATTTTTGATACATTATGGTTTCACCATGTAGAAATGACAGCAGTTAGTGTTTATACATAGTCCCCCCCCATTCCAGGGCACCATAATGTTTGGGACACAGCAATGTCATGTAAATGAAAGTAGTCATGTTTAGTATTTTGTTGCATATCCTTTGTATGCAATGACTGCTTGAAGTCTGCGATTCATGGACATCACCAGTTGCTGGGTGTCTTCTCTGGTGATGCTCTGTCAGGCCTGTATTGCAGCCATCTTTAGCTTATGGTTGTTTTGGGGGCTAGTCCCCTTCAGTTTTCTCTTCAGCATATAAATGGCATGCTCAATTGGGTTCAGATCGGGTGATTGACTTAGAACACTCAAGAATTAACAATTTTTTAACTTTGCAAAACTCTTGGTGCTTTAGCTGTAAGTTTGGGATCATCGTCTTGCTGTAGAATGAACCGCCGGCCAATGGGTTTGAGCCATTTGTTTGAACGAGCGGATAGGATGTGTCTATACACTTCAGAATTCATTATGCTACTACCATCAGCAGTTGTATCATCAATGAAGATAAGTGAGCCAGTACCTTCAGCAGCCATACATGCCCAGGCCACAACACCCCCACCACCGTGTTTCACAGATTAGGTGGTATGCTTTGGATCTTGGGCAGTTCCTTATATCCTCCATACTTGCTCTTGCCATCACTCTGATATAAGTTAATCTTCGTTGCATCTGTCCACAAGACCTTTTTCCAGATCTGTTGTTGCTCTTCTTGGCAAACTGTAACCTGGCCATCCTATTTTTGCAGCTAACCAGTGGTTTGCATCTTGCAGTGTAGCATCTGTATTTCTGTTCATGAAGTCTTCTGCAGACAGTGGTCATTGACAAATCCACACCTGACTCCTGAAGAGTGTTTCAGATCTGTTGGATAGGTGTTTGCGGATTTTTCTTTATTATAGAGAGAATTCTTCTGTCATCAGCTGTGGAGGACTCCCTTGGCCTGCCAGTCCCTTTGTGATTAGTAAGCACACCAGTGCTCTCTTCCTTCTTAATGATGTTCCAAACAGTTGATTTTGGTAAGCCTAAGGTTTGGCTGATGTCTCTTAACAGTTTTGTCCTTGTTTCGCATTCTCATAATGACTTATTTGACATTCATTGGCACAACTTTGGTCCTCATGTTGATAAACAGCAATAAAAGTTTCTAAAGGTGATGGAAAGACTGGAGGAAAGACTAGGTGCTGAGAGCTCTCTTATACCTGCATGAAGGAGGTAATTAAACACACCTGAGCAATAAGCAAAAACACCTGTGAAGCCATGTGTCCCAAACATTATGATGCTCTGAAATGGGGGAAAATACAACTGTGATTTCTACATGATGAAACCAAAATGTATAAAAATACCCTTTAATAAAATCTGACAATGTGTACTTGTACAAACCACATCTTTTCTATTACAAATCGTAAATTGTGGAGTAGAGGCAAATAAATAAATGATGGGTCTTTGTCCCAAACATTATGGAGGGCACTGTATGTTATGTTTTATCAATTGGAATATCAAAAGGAGTTGTGATGGTTGTTATTTTCAAAAGCCTTGGGATTATCCATGCCATTATTAATACAGAGATATTTAACACTCTGTTTAGCATTCCACTGCCAGCTATTTATCCTCTAAAAAAGCATGTACAATTAGCACTTTTTTCTAACACCATCAACAAAGGACAAATTTCATTTTGCCAGAAGCAATTGTTTTTTGTTAAAAATATTTGATTACCAAAAATGATAAGTTGTTTTTTATATAAACAGATGATCATTCTGCTGATTTTTCCCCTTGTTTGGTTGGGTGGGGGGGGTGACGCTACTCTTCTTAAATAAATACTGAATACTTGTCAACGAAGTGACGTCCTAGACAGTTCATCAAATTTAGTAGTGCTAAAATGTGAAATGTTTAGAATTATGTTAAAATGATTTCAAAAGTTATGGAAATCAATTCTTATGAATTGTTCAAAGACCGTACTGGGGGGAAGGATTGATAAATCAAGGTACGTAACTTGAACAGAACCATTTGATGTGGGTTTCCTGCAGCAGGTGAATGGCTAAAATATAGGAATGCTAGGCCCTCCAGTTTCCATGACTTCAACTTTACGGGGCCTGAGTCAATCACACTCTGGTAACTTATTCTATGCTGTAAGGATCTGGAGATATGCCATACACATTGCAAGATCTTACCATTAATAAAGATTTTGGAGTTAAATCGATCAATTTAGTACAAAAGCCAAATTATAACTATGTTCTAGCACACATGTACTAACAATGAACCGTGTTTCTTTGCCTACGCTGGTTACAATTTGGATAGCGGAAGATTCATTTGGTTTCTACACTTAGTTTAAGACTTGACATTGATTGCTGTCTGCAACCCTGTCTAAAAACATGTCTCGACTTGGCTAACGATCTGTTCTTCACACTGGGAATTGGAACAAGGTACAAAAGAGTGGAATGTCGGTTTTTAAAAAAATGGAAACCGAAAGTATTTTCGGTAACAGAACATTTTTTTCTTCTTGAATACAGCTTTGTTGGTCAGCATTTTCCTGCTTATTTAAGTCATTTATGAAGACCGTCGACTAATTTTCAGTTTTGTCTCCTTGTTAATGTTTGTCCCTTCTCCCTGAATTCCAGCAAATATTTCCCAGGACGAGAGCAGCAAATGAAGTTCATTTACCAAGGCCAGCTTCTGCAAGATCAGTCCCGCACTCTTGGATCACTCAACATCACAGATAACTGTGTCATCCATTGTCACATTTCACAAACTTCATCCTCCCCAGGCCCTGCTGTTTCTTCTATGGTGGAGCAGAACCAAGCCGCCCTTAATGTGGGTAATCTGATGATCCCAGTTTTTGTCATCATGCTTGCTGTAGTCTGGTACTACCGCATTAACTACCGTCAGTTCTTCACTGCACCAGCCACAGTTTCCCTGGTTGGTGTTACCGTTTTCTTCAGTTTTCTTGTGTTTGGCATTTATGGTCGATAAAGGCACATCGATATTTTCTCATTCTTCATCATTGCTTATCCAACCCAACTGAATGTGGTAGCACTGGTCAATGTTGAAATCAGATGTCATGTGGAAACAGTGTCTTTTTTAAAACAACAAAGGTAAACTAGAGGTCCAGTTTAGCACTGATTTTTGCCAGAATACCATGCTGTTGGCTATTTACTAGCATTTAATAGAGATTTTAAAATGAAGTCTAGCTAGGAAAATGATTGCAATTAGTTGAATTTGGGATGGGAAATTTTACTGTTGATTTATAAGGGGATGGGGTTACATTGAGCCAGAAAACATTTCACACAGCCACAGCCAGCTTCATGTTAAATGCCATGTAAGTATCCCCCAAACAAAAATTCAAGGATCTGCTAACACTGGTAGTTTAATACGCATTCAGTGAATAGTGAACTGCCAATATGAATAATCAGGTTTCAAATTCATGGGTTATTGTCAAATTGCCTTTGAATATCAGAAATATCAAGGCCTTATAGCAGTGAAAGTGGGTGTGATTAGATTTTATTGTGCCAGCCTGTCAAAACTCTTATCACAAGCCAAGCACATGTTTATCTGGATTTCCTATATTTACAGTGCCAGTGGTTAGCTGGTAAAGCCTAAAGTTTGTTTTTACAAAATGTGGTGACCACGTTATTGTAAAATATGATATACGAAATCATTGTACAAGCAGGCAAAACCTTAAGTGGACAAAGGAGGTTATTTCATGTTACATCATAACGTTGGTTTTCCAAAAGCCAGGGAGATAGTTTAATGCCATGGTAAAAGTTGTTTTTTGCTGTCCACAACTGCTCAATGCCTTTATTAATGGCAGTTGGCAAAGAAGCTCAACAAATTATCAATTCTACGAGTTTTACCCCCTGATTTTTTGAATGTCAGGCTATGTAATATTTACATGATTTTTATAACTGCTTGATCATAAGGTGTAGCAATCATTGTATTTGCATTATTGTATTGAGATGTGCCCAATCTCTGGTTTGTTCTATGACTGCTTTCCTGATCATGTATCATGTTATCCTAAAAGACACAGTACTACTGCTGTTAAAGTTCAGAGAGGGAAGGCGAGGAGAGTAGCTAGCCACTGCACAGATCAGACTGCCCTTTGGATAAGTTCTACAACCAGAAAAAAAAGCAGCAAATTTTTAAAGTAGACTTTAGGAAAGAAAATTGTTTAATTATCAAAGAATACAGGGATTCAAATTGAGAAACCTACATAGAGCTTTAAAAAAAAAATAAAACAGCAGCAGAGATTTACCAGTAGGTAGAATGCCCCTCACAAAAGTTAAATCTGCACCTTACATTGTTCAGTGTTGTAGAAAGGTATAGTTTGTCTAGATTAATACTGTGAGTTATTTGTGCTTCTCACTGAGTCTAAAGCTATGCAGGTTGCAGCAAATATTGGCTGAATTGATTAATGCTTAGTTTAATATTCAGACTTTAAATTACACCTTCATTAAGAGTTGTATCTTCTGGAGATTTTTTTTCAATAAAACAAATCAAGACTGGTATGAGCCTAAAGTAAATGCTTCAAAAAAGGGAGAGTACATTTGTAGAAACTGTGTAGATAGATACAGTACATATATAGAAATGTATGACATCAAATGTACATGGAGGCAATGAAGAGAGGAGGAGCTGGACAGTGGGTTGGGGAGCACACTAGTCCCTGAAAAGAATAGGCAAGTGGATGTGTGAAGAGAGTTGCCAGTATCTCTGCTGCTTTTATAGGTTTTTTTTTTTAATTGTTTGTGCCTTCAGGATTTTAAAATATTGCTGACATTTATTTTTTCAGATCTGTAGAACAGACCTGTCTTGTGCTAAAGCAGGGCACTAGGTTATTGGATTTAAAATCTGTAACTTTTCTGACTTGTTCTCCCTTTTGTTTCAAAATAACAGCTCATTGAATGTAATTAAATACAGAAACCAGTTCAGAGTTTGTGGTTCATTTGTTTGTCTTTATAATGCTGGAAATTAGTATTGACTCAGTAATGGGACTGGGCTTGATCAGAGATGAACCACAGGTGAGAATTTTTTCACTTCATCTTTAAAACAGATGAAGCTAAAACATTTGTGTTAACTAGGATTTTTAATCTTACATTCGAGTTAAAGTTCCTGGCCTTTAAAAAATTTCCCTTCTGATCTCAGATGACATAACAAATATTTAATGTTCTATTCTGATTTATTAATGGTTGTATTTATCATGACTTTTAACCAGTCACTTGTTAGAAATTAAATTGGGATGTTACGGAAAACAGACAAAAGATTCAGTTCAACTGTACACCTTTATTTACACTGAAGCAGCACGTAGTCACTATGGATTACAGAAATATACAGTGAACCAGCATTTCTGGGGATATGTATGAAAAATTAAAACTCAGGGCCATAGACTGATTAACAGATATAACTGCATGCATATTTTTGTATCACTACACATCACAAAGAACTGTAAGCCAAACATCTTACACCATGTTGTTTTCCCCTGAAAACTCGTGATTATACACATCCTGCTGAAACCTGCATATAAATGCCAAAACTTGTGGTTCCAGTTTAACAGCCAAAGACAAAAAATATTTGGGGGGGGGGGGGCTATGTGGCTTTCAGTGTTACACAGCAACTCGAGTGATTCCCTGCTTCCCATACAATGCCGATACAGGATGTTTACCAAAGCAATCTAAGATTTTATCAAGTACAGAGGACGTCTTCAGTTTTTATGAAAGTCACATCTGCTAAATACTTAGTAAGACTGCATAAATGCTGTATATCCCACAGCAAAATATACATGGCTATCTGTAACCCTCATCTATAAATGGCAAATCTGTAAGATCACCCTGTGCTTCCATGCTTGTTAGGTCTGCAAGAATTCTAGCATTACTACATTGTAACAGAAACGCTGTTAATGATGAAGCTTGCTAATTTCACACAATATTAATAAAAATAAAATGAACATCAGTCTGTGTCAAGTACTTGCGCACCTACCAATGTATTGACCGTGTACTGACATAATTAACTAAAAAAGAGGAACAGCATTACAAAGCAGTGTAGATATGACTGGCAGTGTTAAAAAACTCAATATGTGGTATAGAAAAGCCAGAGCCAATATCTCAGATCTGCAGAGGGAATGAGTATTCCAGGAGTAAACCTTCCGTACCAATGAGAAATGAACATCAATACTTGTCATGTGGTAAGATGCATGTGCTGTTTGGTGGCACCCTGTTTGTTGCGCTAAACATTTGTATTAAAGAAATCAATATTCCAAGTGAGGTGCTGCATACAAATTGCTACCTCTGGGTAGAGATAGACACTGCACACATTTAAAGAATGATCTTTCACTAACTGCACTATATGCATGAATATTTAGATTTTATTTTGCCTATAATAGAATTTGGTACAACAAAAATAAAGGATCAAACAAGTTATAAAATATAATTTTAAAAAATCCTAATATTGTGGAGACATTTCCATTTTCACATTTGAGACAAGTGCCCATAAAACCCCAGTTTAAAAACCAGCCTAACCTGGAACTGCCATACTGTTCCATTCAGAATTAAACATAGACCAAAAAAAATACAGGCTTTTAAAAGTATTTAAATCCAACCAACCCTTAAACTGTTACAACAGTTAAGGGGATCATAGTTTTCATTCAAATTGCTGAGCAATTTTATATGTTCCAACCAATTAAATTCCCTATGTTACTGACTCACAAATTATATAATCAATAAAGTGACAAATTAGTCTGGACTGCAGACATGGGCAAGTTACACTATAATGTGCGCTGCCCTACAAATAGGCAATTCCTTGCATTCAAGATGGTGAACTCTTAGATCCTATGAAAATTAAAACTTGATGTTGACAAAATTGGGACTGTAACAAACATCTGATCAGCATCGAGGTATAGCACTAGAAAGGCACATTATCTCTTGCTACAGAAAGGAAGACCTGCATTTTTGTAGCACTTCTCACAACCTTCGGGCCTCCCAAAGCTCCACTGCTGATCCAACGTGGCAAACAAGAGTAGATATTGCGCTATAAACTGACACACACACAGGCTTACAGCTGCAATTATGACTGGTAATACAATGGATAGCTGGTGAGCTCTCTGACCAGCAGATGGTACACCAGCCTATCACCAGCCTACAGAACACTTGCAAAAACAGAAGGAAAATCATCACTTCCATGACTTTAAAAGGGATCTCAAATCCCAAATGCACGCATACATTTGTTTAGACAAATGAACAACCCTTACAACTCAAGAACACCCATCTGACTATTTTAGTCTGCTCCAATTCTCTAGCCCAAGATACAGGGAAGCTGCAAATTACAACCTGAATCATAAGGTAAAATATAAAAAATCCAGAAATAAATGTGTCAAACATTATCTGTTTAATTGAAATTCATCTAAAATCTCTTTAAATAAAATTGTTAATATGAAAAGACGACAGCTCCAATGTACTTACCTGCTGTAATCTTATTCATACAACCTTAACAAGGCAAAAATATTATAGCGACTGTTAGTGGCTATTAATGTCCAATTATAAGGCATTTCCCATGCTCTGCAAGGATCCAAAACAGAATATATTTGTCCATCAAAAGTAACTAGCCTGTTTGCATAGCAAGGATTCATTCTGCTGCATTCACTCCTTGATTTATATTTTGTTTTTATAGTCGAGATGCAATGAAACTGGAAGCACAAGTTTTAGTCATTGTTACATAATGATTCAAAAGAATACGCTCAATGTGCTACACAGGTCAGCTGGCTACAACATAAAATACAAATGCAAGGCATTTGCCAAATTCATTCATGATTTTCTTTTCATTTTCCTTTCTTTGAAATCTACGACATATCATTCAGTTTCATCTGCAAAGCATTTCACAACGGTTGTGTTGGTTCTTTTTTTCAGGGCCCCGAGAAAGGGCCATATCAAGTCCAGAAGAACCCTTCAAATCCAGCATACACACACAATCAGACGTAAAGTGCAATGTTTTTTTTTAGTGTTGGGCAACATCATGCTGCCCGGCAGGAAGCAGCACGCAGATCATTTCTCCCAACCATTTTAATGTCCAATGGCGATTGAGACCCACCCATGTTAAGTTTGTTAATACACACTTTTGGAGGGGGGGGGGGAGAAAGACTTCCAGCTTCTCAGATGTAAACAAAAATGAAACGTCCAATTTGGTCCCACTGGCAAAAAAAATGACATGCTGCTTTGAAAAGTGATGACAATTGATGGTCTCCTTCTGCAACTACCCCTCAATCCAACTTGGATATCAATTTCTGTCAACCAATGCTGCATTAATAAGATTGGAAACCAGGGCAGTCTCACAAACAATCAACTAACGTTTTCCAACGTGAGATGCAACCATTTGCGCTGATCCTATTTGATCCATAAGTTCAAAAGAAAAGGACCAAGGCATCCATGTCATGACGGCAAACAGACTGTAATGAGTTGCCAACTTACCAACTCGGTGTTGACCAAAAAGGACTTGATGGTTTGCTGCTGTCCATCCATCTGCCGTGCTGCTTTGACTGTCTAACCACGGCAGCCTTGTGCCTCAATTCCAACTGACAAGTGCCAAAAGAAAACGGCACTTGTGCCCGGATTGCATTTCAAATTCATGAGAGACTCCTAGTCCTTCAAGATCTTTGTTTCATTAAGAAATCAATAATTGTCCATATCATATGATCCATATTATAGAATTTGCTCAGCCATCATTATTTAAATAATGAAAGGCAAGGCCATGTTTGAGAATAGTCAATCCCTTACAAACCATAGTCAATAGACACTTTGGAAATTGTTACAAGATTAGACATAAATACCTAGCAGTATTTAAACTAATATTTCAATTGACTGGGAAGTGTGGAGCTTTAAAACGGTGCAATGGACAAATCGAAATATTTTTGAATTACAGTTTGGATAAACTAGCAAAGATGTCCGGCTTGTAATGCTGACGTTATTCGTCAGGATCATCAGATTAAATCCAGCTGTGAGAAGCATTTTCACAACTTACTCAATCGTCGTAGTCCATTTGTTGCACTTACCATGCTGAGTGTCCTGCTCTCCACAGCCTTTATGAAGAACACTGCAATCAGAAAGGCTAACCTTTGATAAATACACAGTAACGCTATAAAGTTACACAGTGACTAACTCTTGCCCTCGCACAATTGGCACCACAAATGCTATGAGCAGCACTCTGACATCACAAAATGTTGCAGTATAAAGGGGAATAGTTGTAAACTCATAGCCAGATCTGGCATAATGAGGGATTATAAAGGTGTATCGAGAGGCAAGTCAGAAATGAGCGGCAGCTTCAGGCATGAGTTTTTGTCATTGAGACCAGGACACAATTAATGCAATCAAACAGCAATATTTCATCAGCTTTGTACACCAGCAAAATCCCTCATTCTTTGTATAATAAATAAAGACAATGTCAACCATCATGGAATGAAGCCTTCAGTTTACAGGACCACGATCATCCAAAGCCCAAGTATGATCTTGAAGCCAATCCACTCTTCTCAGGAAGTGGGTGGTTCAATGGTCATCTCATCAAAGTAACCGCAGATGTGAAACTTGTTGAGACAGAGCAAGAGAAGAAGTAGCTCAATTTTTTCAATTGATGTCATCATATATACTAGATGTGGGTGGAGCAGGTGCTTTCAGTTTCTTCTTCTTACTGGCGCTCATGCCAGGAGCACTAGGAAGTCCTAGGTGTGGCTTCTTTTTTTTGCTCTTCTTGGAATCAGAATTGTTGGTACCTTCACATGCAGCAAGAAAAAATGTGTTAGCAATGTGTCTGTTTCACCAGATACATGGTAATTTATTACATTTCTACACACAAAACTAGCAAACAGTCTATTATGCAAAATGCAGAGTGCTGGAGGAACTCAGCAGGTCATGCAGCATCTGTGGAGGGACTGGACAGCCGATGTTTCAGGTCGGGACCCTTCGTCATACCAATGCAATGGGTCTGTCACGGCAGTTCTGCTTGTGGATTTTGGGAAGGAGATTGAAATGGGTATTGGAGAAACTATGGTCGGAGGTTTTGGAGGGAAGATCACCGGAGGTTTAGGATTAGATGTATTAATGACACGTGTACAGTGAAAACATTTGTTTTTCATGCCATCCAAACAGATCAGATATAATATGTAACCACAATCAAATCAAACTCAAGTACAATGGATGACATCGCTCAGCATGTCAAAATCATCCTGGCACAAGAGGAGAAAACAGAAAAGAAATGTGGCAATTCCAGCCTTACTAATTGGAAAACTAACATCTTAGACAATGCTCTAACGTGGGCACCTCCAAAGGATGCATATCTAGTTTGTTGGTTGGATTAACCAGTCCACACCACCAACCTTTAGTACGAAAAAGAGCACTCACTTGCTTTGGAAGATGCTGAGTCAGAAGGTGAGATATCTGAAGTGCCATCCCATTGCAGTCGGCTCATAAAGCTCTGACTCTCTGAGGCATCGTAACTCTCATTCTCTACAGTTACTTCAGATTCCAGAAGGGATCTGAAATGAAGCATAAGACACTCTGAACCCACAGCGCTGATGTAATGTCACTTAGGCTAAGCCATAAACAATAATGGAGAAGATGGAGATATTTATCTGCTGATTGATTAATGCAGGAACACAAGCTTTGTTTCCTTCTTTGGAACAGCCTGTGCTGCTGCATTGAGATGGCAGAACCAGCATGGATTGGAGCTACTTCACTTAACCAAATCTGCTTCTGAATAAGAAAAAAAGCCACCAGAATCAATGAATCATAAAACATGGAAACAGGTCCTTCAGCCAACAATGCCTGCCTGACCATTAACCCTCATTTACACTAATCCCCACATTACTATCAACTCTCCCTAGCGTTTACCGTTTACCTATATACAAGAGACAATTTAAAGTGGACCATAATTTACCAATCGGGTCAGTGGGATGTGGGAGGAAACTGGAGCACCAACTATACCAGTGCTACCCAACAAACCTGCCCTTTTTATTATTCCCAATGCCATTAATCCATAATATTCTCTCTGAGGGGAGGGGGGGTGCTGCGTGTTAGTCATTTTCTACTTTTTTTGTATTTTTAGTAAAATGTGTTTTTTTTAATGTTTCTCGGTGGGGGGTGGTGTGGGGGAGGGGAACCGCTTTGGTCGCCTCCTCCACAGAGAGGCGACCTTTTCCATGTTGCCTCACTCACGTCCTAACACAAAGGATCTGTGCGGCCTTTCCCGGAGATGGGCCCAGAGCTTCAGCAGCGCAGACTTTTTTAACACGGAGTCGGCTAGCCTTGGCTGGGAGTCGCCAGAAGGGATTGCTCTGATCACTGGCCCGCGGCAGCCTGAAACTGCGGTCAGTGGAGCTTCCAGCTGGAGCGGCATCCGAAGCCTGGGATCCCTTGTTGGGGACCCCGGAGAAGAGCTCCGACCGCTGGCCCGCAGCCTACATCAGCTTGAAGCCGCAGTCTGTGGTGCTTCTAACCCTGGGAGCGCGGGGACTTACCGTCCGGAGTGGGATTCCTCGCCAGGGATCCCTGGAGAAGAGCTCCGACAGCCGGCCTGGGGCCTACACCATCTTGAAGCTACATCATCCCTACACAGTCTCCAGTAGGGAAGCACTGATTCGGGACACGTCTGCACATCTGGCCGCCCGCAGCGGTGACTGCGGAGGTTGGTGGTCCCGACCAGGGAGGAAAATGGAGGAGGACTGACTAAACGTTGTGCCTTCCACCAGTGATGAATGCTGCAGTGGATGTTTGTTTAAATTTTTATTGTGTATGGTGTGTTCTTTTTTATTGTACTGCTGCTGGCAAGTTCATTTCACTGCACTTTATTGTGCATGTGATGAATAAATCTGACTATTGACTATTGAACAAACATCTCATGAATCCACCTGCTGTAATGGCTTTTCCACCAGCGTATTTCACAACCCCACTATCCTTATTTAATTACACTAGTATTAGGACATTCTCTTCATCTGAGGAACTTGATCCAGAATAAGAACTGCAAGAAAAAACTGCATAATGCAAACGATTTTCACAAAGTACCAGTGCCCATGTATATAATATGCTGCCTATGTATATAATATAGTGTAGGAAAGAACTGCAGATCAAAGATAGACACAAAATTTTGGAGCAACTCAGTGGGACAGGCAGCATCCAGCATTTTGTGTCTATACATAATAGCAGGAAAGGTTATTGTTGTTTGTCCATTATAACTGAGAAAGGTACTATCATCGTATGTAGTATAAACAAATGGCTGCAGTTGTTTGTTAATACAAAAAGTGCTGAACTAACTCAACAGGTCAGACAGCATGGAAGGAGAACATGGGTTGGTGATGTTCCGTGCTGGGACATTTCTTCAGATTCTCGGTCTGGGACTATTCCTGGAATCCAGGTGACTTGACATCCACAGCCTGTTGGATTCCGGGGAAGAGGCCGGATAGGCCGGAGTACAGGGTGGGGTTTTCTGTGGCGGTAGGCATGGCGTGGGTGGCTGGTGTGGCGGTGGCAGGCACAGTATTGGAACGGTTGGGACATGGAGCAGGCAGACCTGGGAGCAACCATAACAGCGGCAGCCAGCACTGCGAATGTCGTGCAGGCAGCCATGGGGTAGGTCCGTCCACTATAACCAAAACCAGTTATGAAGAGGTCCGTTAAAACAAGTGATATTGTATTATGGTGCCACATCTGAGCAACTTTAATTGAGAATTAAGACAGCTGTGGGGTGGAGTTA
This sequence comes from Raja brachyura, assembly GCA_963514005.1. The sequence goes on from OY740812.1 coordinate 24,718,404, forward strand.
TAGAGGTGTATGAAATCATGAGGGAGAATAGATAAGGCGAATACATAGAATCTTTTACGCAGGGCAGCAGAAAGAGGCCATCTGTTTAAGTTGAGAGGGGAAAGATTGAAAAGGAACCAGAGGGGCAATGTTTTCACTCAGAGGGTGGTGAATATATGGAATGAGCTGCCAGAGGACTTAGTTGAGGCGGTTATTATAACAACATTTAAAAGACATTTGGCCAGGTACACGAATAGATAAAGTTTTGAGGGACATGAACCAAACATTGACAAATGGGAGGAGCTTGGATGGGGTATCTCAGTCGGCATGAATGAGTTGGGCCAATGAGCCTGCTTCCATGACATCCCTGAAAGATACCATTCAAGAAGTATTCATAGGAACGGCATTATCCAATTCTATTGTGCATTGTGGTTTCACTGTTACTGTATCAATTCCACAACCTCACACAATTGGACTTACACTGAAGATCCCAGGAGGTAGACCCGTACAGATCGCCGCTGCTCATCTGTGTGCTGAGGACACCGCAATGACCTAAAACAAACAATAATCAACCTGTAGTTATATCAGGAACATAACAAGTACTGCACACATACATCCATGATGGACATAAAGAGTATTACTCCACTGGAGTAACTTTGCGGCTCAGGCAGCATCTCTGGAGAAAAGTTCTGACTGTCCACAGGAGCTTCTCCATCAGATAAACCCATCACATGCATCATCACACTCACAGCACAGTTAGAGACAAAAGGACACAAAGTACTGGAGTAACTCAGCAAGTCAGGCAGCATCGCTGGAGAACATGGATATGTGACGTTTCTCTTCTTCGGACTCAAACAGAGGCATTTCAATCCAACATGTCCATATTGTTGTTTACATTCCTCACTAAAGACAACAGCTCGGCGTTTAATACCATCATCCCTTCCAAGCTGGTTACCAAGCTCACGGAACTGGGCCTCTGCGCATTTCTCTGCAATTGGATCCTCGATTTCCTCATCCACAGACCACAGTCTGTTCGAATTGGTGGAAACACTTCATCCTCAGTAACAATTAGCACAGGAGCACCTCAAGGCTGCGTGCTCAGCCCCCTGCTTTACTCACTCTATACCCATGACTGTGTAGCCAGACATAGTGCGAACTCCATTATCAAGTTCGCCGATTACATCACTGTTGTCAGACGAATCACAGATGGGGACGAGTCAGAGCATGGAAGTGAAATTGACCATCTGACCAAATAGTGCCAGTACAACAGCCTGGCTCACAACATCAATAAGAACAAGGAACTGATTGTGGACTTTGGTAAGGAAGGATGAGGACCCACAATCCTGTTTACATCAACGAGACGATGGTGGAGAGGGTCAATAACTTCAAATTCCTGGGGGTGCATATATCAGAAGATCTTTCCTGGACCCAGCACACCGATGCAATTATAAGGAACATCAGCGACTCTACTTCCTGAGAAGATTACGGATATTGCCTGGTTCAGCAACTTGAACGTCCAGGAGCGAAAAAGACTACAAAAGGTTGTGACCACTGCCCAGCCCATCACCGGATTTGATCTCCCCACCGTCGAAGGGATCTATCGTAGTTGCTGCCTCAAAAAGTCAGGCAAAATCATCAAGGACCCACACCATCCTGGCCACACATATCCAGGAAGAAGGTACAGGAGCCTGAAAACTGTAACATTCATGTTCAGGAACAGCTTCTCCCCTACAGCCATCAGGCTATTAAACACAACAACGAATACGCTCTGAACTGCAAAAGACTATATTATTATTGCACTATATTTGTTATTTATTAAACTTTTTCTTTTTTTCTCTTCCCCCGTTATGTACTATGTTTACATATTCACATATTGTGTTGTGCTGCACAAGTAAAAATTTCATTATCCCATCCGGGACATGACAATAAAAACACACTCTCTCTCTCTCTCTCTAAATGAATTACAAACACTGGCCTCTCATGAATCCTCTGAGAATTTTAAAACAACCTGGTTTTTCTGCGTGCACGGTATTGAGCTTTGATAATTTTTTGTCTAATTTAATAATGATTTAATCTATTAACCTTTTACAAAAGTGCTGTTTGCTCCTTTGCTCCTCAAAATATGCATTAAGACTTCTAACATATAAAAAAGTAACATGTATTTATTACATAATTACTATTCTACAAAGCAACGCATGTTAATAGCTTCACCCATGAATGATACATTACAGAGGTCCTTTCCAACCTGTAGTTTGGTTTTAGTTTCTACTTCCCTGCTCTTTTGCACACATCACGACTTTCTCTCTTCAGGCATTTTCTATTTTATGATTATAGCCTCAGCTTCTTCCATCCTTTGATCCAATACACTCACAATAGTTCATTGCTATTTTATTTCATGTCACATAGAAACATAGAGTCAAACAGCGTAGAAACAGGCCCTTCGGCCTAACTTGCCCACAATACCCAACATGTCCAATCTTAAACATTGCAATAATACCTGCCTCAACCATCTCCTCCGCCACTTCATTTTTTTCTGGTGAAAGTATTTCCACAACGTTAACCAGCAAGTTTCAGGATTTAGCAAAAATAAACAACTATTATAAATTTCCTAGCAAGTATGGTATGTTACTTGGAAGCAAACCGCAGGTATTGGAATTCCGATGCATCATCAGCTCTTATTCGTCCTGCTGTGGAATTGTTAAGGGTAAAAACAATGGGCCATTTTGTAGATGGGGCGCACTCAAGTCGTGGATGGGGTGTCAATCAAGCCAGGTAATTTCTCTTGAATAGTGTCGAGTTTCTGCAGTGTTGTAACTGCATTCACTAAGATATTGTACGCTGTGCCATCACCCTCTTGACCTTGCCTTCTATGTGGTAGAAGGACATTGTGGTGCCAGGAGGCGTGTTACTCCTTGCAGGATACTCATTCTTGAGCCACAGTATTTATGTGGCTTGTCCACTTGAATTTCTGGTCAATGGCAATCCGCAGGATATTGACAGTGGACTCACTGAAAGCAATGCTACTGAATATTAAGAATTGTTGGTTAGATTCTCTTTTATCTCCTTCCTGGTACTTTTTTTGTGGCATTAATGTTGCCTTTATTTGTATGGCATTGTTAAACCAGAAAAAGACACAAAGTGCTGGAGTAACTCAACAGATTAGGCAACACCACTGGAGAATATGGATAGGTGACATTTTGGGTTGAAATCCTTCTTCAGTCACCTATCCATGTTCTTCTTAGAAGCAGCCTGACCCACTATGTTACTCCAGCACTTTGTGATTTTTTTTTGTAATCCAGCATCTGCAGATCCTTGTATCGTCGTATCCACACTGTTAAGCCAGAGTGTGGGTTAATTATCTTATTAAATAGCAACACAAGCCAACTTTTGCTGCAAAGTAGCATGTATGTCTGTTTGCCATTGATTACCCAATGCTTGCATGTTGTATATGTGTCATGTTGCATGGAGACAAGTGCTGCTTCATTTGCTGCAATGCTACAGATGGAATTGAACACGAGCAACCATCGGCAAACATCCATATCTATAACCTAATTATGGAAGTTCATAGATGAAGCAAATGAAGATGACTGGACCTAGTACACTTACTTTGCAAAACACAGACTGGTTATGATTATTTGTGAGTATTTGCCATTTAACTACTATTGACGACAAATTCCATCAGTTTGTTTATGACTGAGAGAAATACACGATTAGATGTGTCCCGATTTTGGTGAACATGACAAACTTGAGCAATTTTCTACATTGTGAGGTAAATCCCAATGCTAGAACTCCACCATCAGTCTGAAGAAAGGTTCTGACCCAAAACATTGTCTGTTCATTCTCACCACAGATGCTGTCTGACCCACTGAATTTCTCCAGAACCGTATTTTGATCAGGCTGCTTTGATTGTGAACTCAAGCCAACCTAAGCAAGTATTTCTAGCTCTACTGGTGCTGTAAATCATTATCCAGCATAGGTTCCCAAGTCCCAAAGTGACCGACACAGTAAGTACAATACCATCCATTATTGCATCTGCAAAGTCAGGACCACAATCTTTCAAGTTCCGAGTTCAACATTTATTAAGATTTCAAATATTGCAGGTATTCCTCTCTTTGTGACTTTTAACACTTATTAATTGGCATTGCAATAATGAACGTTCCCACCATCACTTCTAATGATTATTGCATTTTTTTTCCAACATGCCTGCAAATTTACTTCTCAGCTCCACATTTTTTCTGCACTCATCCAGGCTTCATGCCTTAATGTTTGGGGGAGGGGAGGAATTTTCAAGTCACAGTTATAAGTGGTTACTTAAGTGCTACAAGGTATCCATGACTGGTGGAGGACAAGTTATTTTGCAGGATTCTTACCTTGTGCACATTTTCTTGGTGTGCTCAGAGATGACACCACATTGCTGAAAAAGAGAAGGCGGATTTACTGAGAAACACCCATGGAATCTGACCAAAAGCAGACATAAAACTGGACGTGCAAATGAACAGCATAAGGAAAATGCACTTACATAACATTGTTACAAGCAAATAAATAAAACAGGAGCAGGAGTGAAATTTATGTTCACTGTACTTTAAGAGTACACCAGTTCTCCAAGATCTTTAACTCATAATTGGTTAACACTAACCGTTGTCAGCAATGAGCGTAATTCTTCAGGACCCAGGTTTTCATAGTTGATGCCAGAATTATTGTTGTACTGTACAACAGAGAGCAGAAACAAGTATTACTACACACTGGGAGGCTTCATTCTGGTTTAATTAGACATTTATGCCACAAGACCCGCACCATCAACTGATCACGTTCACTTCCATCTTGGTTAAAACATTACTTAGACTCATCTCATTTCCCAGCCTATAGGTTACAGCCCACAAAATGCTCAAAAATGTTAGGATGATCAAAGGATCATGCCAACATAATCAAATGTTAACATGTGTTAATCACATTTTTCACACATGATGTTAGCATGATGTTAATGATGTGAACATAATCAAGTATTAACATCACATGTACGGTGCCCTCCATAATGTCTGGAACAAAGACCCATCATTTAGTTATTTGCCTCTGTACTCCACAATTTGCGATTTGTAACACAAAAGATCACATGTGGTTAAAGTGCAAATTCTCAGATTTTATTAAAGGCCATTCTTATACATTTTTGTTTCACCAACTAGAAATTACAGCTTTTGTTTATACATAGTCCCCCCATATCAGGGCACCATAATGTTTGGGACACATGGCTTCGCAGGTGTTTGAAATTGCTCAGATGTGTTTAATTACCTCCTTCATGCAGGTATGAGAGAGCTTTCAGCACCTAGTCCTTCCTCCAGTCTTTCTATCACCTTTGGAAACTTTTATTGCTGTTTATCAACACGAGGCCCAAAGTTGTGTCAGTTAAAGTCAGATAAGCCATTATGAGACTAACCAAATAAAACTGTTAGAGGCGTCAGCCAAACCTTAGGCTTACCAAAATCAACTGTTTGGAACATCATGAATAAGAAAGAGAGCACTGGTGAGCTTACTATTCACAAAGGGACTGACAGGCCAAGGAACACCTCCACAGCTGGTGACAAAAGAATTCTCTCTATAATAAAGAAAAATCCCCAAACAGCTGTCCGACAGATCAGAAACACTCTTCAGGAGTGGATTTGTCAATGACCACTGTCTGCAGAAGATTCATGAACAGAAATAAAGGAGACGCTGCAAGATGCAAACCACTGGTCAGCCGCAAAGATAGGATGACCAGGTTACAGTTTGATAAGAAGAACTTAAAAAAAAAAACAGTTTTGGAAAAAGATCTTGTGGACAGATGAGACAGAGATTAACATATCAGAGAGATGGCAAGAGCAAAGTACGGAGGAGAGAAGGAACTGCCCAAGAACCAATGCATACCACCTCATCTGTGAAACACGGTGGTGGGGGTGTTATGGCCTGGGCATGTATGGCTGCTGCAGATACTGGCTCACTTATCTTCATTGATGATACAACTGCTGATGGTAGTAGCATAATGAATTCTGAAGTGTATAGACACATCCTATCTGCTCAAGTTCAAACAAATGCCTCAAAACTCATTGGCCGGCGGTTTATTCTACAGCAAGACAATGATCCCAAACATACTGCTAAAGCAACAAATGAGTTTTTCACAGTTAAAACATGGTCAATTTTTGAGTGGCCAAGTTAATCACCCAATCTGAACCCAATTGAGCATGCCTTTTATACTCTGAAGAGAAAACTGAAGGGGACTAGCCCCCAAAACAACCATAAGCTAAAGATGGCTGCAATACAGGCCTGGCAGAGCATCACCAGAGAAGACACCCAGTACCTGGTGATGTCCATGAATCACAGACTTCAAGCAGTCATTGCATGCAAAGGATATGCAACAAAATACTAAACATGACTACTTTCATTTACATGACATTGCTGGGTCCCAAACATTATGGTGCCCTGAAATCGGGGGACTATGTATAAACACTGCTGTAATTTCTACATGGTGAAACCAAAATGTGTAAAAATGGCCTTTATTAAAATCTGACAATGTGCACTTTAACCACGTGTGATATTTTCTATTACAAATCTCCAATTGTGGAGCAAAGAGCCAAATAAATAAATGATGGGTCTTTGTCCCAAACATTATGGAGGGCACTGTAAATGTGATGATTTTCCACCCAACCCTAGCCTAAGAGCCGGACCTGGTGGCACAGACCTGGTCATTGCTGCTTTCTCCTGAACAGGATTCTCCTCCATCAGTATCCAAAAACATAGATTATTGAGGTGAATGCTCATTGCGATTCCTGTGCTCTCAGCCCACACCCCTTATCCTTCCTTAATGTCACCCATCTAACTTCTGCCTGCACCCTAGGCATGACCACATCACTACAACTCCTATCTACGATGCTACCAATCCCCCAGATGATCATAGTTGTTCAGCTGCAGTTTCTGTTCGCTCATGCTGTCTGTCAGTAGCCTCAGCTGAATGCACATTCCAGAGGTGTAGTTCTCAGGAACACTGGAAGTTTCCCTGATTTCCCACATCCCTTAGGAGGAGCATACCAACTCCCTACCTGCCCATAGGCTAAAAAAGTTATAAGTCAATAGACAATAGGTACAGGAGTAGGTCATTCTGCCCTTCGAGCCAGCACTGCAAATCACAGTGATTAAGGCTGATCATCCACATTTTACCCCGTTCCTGTCTTCTCACCATATCCCCTGACTGCGCTATCTTTAAGAGCTCTATCTAACTTTCTCTTGAAAGCATCCAGAGAATTGGCCTCCACTGCTTTTTGAGGCAGAGAATTCCATAGATTCACAAGTGTGTGGGTAAAAAAGCTTTTACTCATCTCCGTTCTAAATGACCTACCCCTTATTCTTAAACTGTGGCCCCTGGTTCTGGACTCCCTCAACATCGGGAACATGTTTCCTACCTCTAGTGTGTCCAATCCCTTAATAATCTTATATGTTTCAATAATATCCGCTCTCATCCAGTGTATACAAGCCCAGCCGCTCCATTCTATCAACATATGACAGTTCCGCCATCCCGGGAATTAACTCAGTAGCAAGAACGTCCTTCCTCAAATTTGGAGACCAGAACTGCACACAATATTGCAGGTGTATATAGCAGATAATATATAGCAAAACTGCCAGCGTCATCAGGGTCATTTCCACATAAATGTAAAGCCTGCATTGCCGCTGACACAGGAGTAAGCTCCACCACCCGCTGTCCTGTTATCCATCGGCCGCTGACCCGCTCCGCTCTTTGCCCTGGAGCTGGTCCCCTCACTGTCCGGTCTCCCAACCAGGTCTAAAATAGGGATAACGAGAATTTCAAATCTAATACCAACTATTTTTGTGCGCGTCTGAGGCCAAGGCAGCAGCATTCTTATTCTCTCTGTTATTCTCACTTGACCGACAACCGCCACACACCTCCAACGCATGTCCCCATGCAAATTGACATTGAAAGACACGGACCGGGCAGTGAATGCCATGCAATGTCACCCAACGCAGCAAGTGAGGCCATGTCCTGCTCCCAATGGCAGTCGGAATTTAAGGATTTGCGGGAAGCAGCTGACATGAGCGACGCCGGTGAGCGGCAGAAGCGAGGTGTTCAGATGAAAAGCACTGCCAGAGGTGAGCGGGCCGGCAGAAGGCGCTGAGGTGGCGGTCGGTTCCGCTGTCCGGTCCCAGCAGCCACTCGCAGCCACCCAGGCTACAATGCGGTGGCTACGCGCCCAGAGGGCCGCTGCAGCGGTGAGTGAGTTGCTGGCATGATCCGCGACCCCATCCTTCTCAACGCTCCTGCCCGTGCTGACTCGGGCCAGAATCCCCACGTTCTTGATGTTGCTGTACTGAGGGATAGCCAAGTCTATCTTTCTTGGCTAAAAACCTAACCTTTGGCTTCCAAGACGCAGGTAAATTTTCGTGCCTTATTTTTGGGTAAAAAATAGCATCTTCATTGTCGGGAAATACGGTAACGCCTGTTCATAGTTTCCTTGGATGCTATTGAGCTGGCTTAAGCGATTGCAATGTTAAACAGTGTTAGTAGACACAGAATTCCATAACTCACTTTCTTAGCTTTATTTTCAGAAGAGTTGCAAATGGAATTGAGCATTGTGCGAATTGTGTGTGCCATCAATTAATATTTACTGGTTGCAACACAGCCTGGTTCAGTAATTCAAATGGTCAAGAACGAAGGAAGCCACAGAAAAGTGGTGGACATTGTCTGGTCCTTCATGGTTACTGACCTCGCCATGATCAAAGGGATCGACAAGAAGGGCTGCCTCAAGAAGACAGCTAATATCATCATGGGTCTACAACACACTGGCCACGCTCTCATCTTGCTGCTACCGTCGGGAAGGTAGTAGAGGAGCCTGAGAACCGTTGCCTCCGAGTTCAAGAATAGCTTCTTCCCCTCAACCATCAGGCTCTTGAACCACCAATTACAACCCAATCTCCGCACAGAACTACAATTAAATGTATACTATTATGGTTGCATTATGTACTTTGGGTTGCACAATTATGGTCTGGGTTATCGAGTACAACTGATGATTTATTTTATATTTATTTGTTGTTGTCTGTGCCTGTAAAGCTACAACAAGTAAGAACTTCATTGTTCTGATCCTGGTCATATGACAATTAAACACTCTTATTGTAATTGTTATTGTAAGTTGACTGATGAAACAAATGAAGATGGATTGGCTCTATGCATAATGTACAGATAACTCCTACAGTGATATTATGGGCCTGAGATAATTGATCTAAAAAAAAAATCACATGATATGACTTTGGCTGAGGATTTTTTTCTTCTGGGTTCCCATTTACCTCAATTTTTCATCAGCCGTTTTTATGCCATACTTCAATACCCAGTCATCTCTGATCAGCAGGACACATTAGCAGGAACTAATATATAATCCCAAAAGCTCTGAGTAAGACATCAGCAGGTGGATGGTGGAAGTAATTTGAGGATATTTCCCTGAAAACGTAATATCCCTGCTGATTTGCTGGAATCTCTGGCCTCTGACTGTTAAAAGAGAGAAGGCATCAAATGTGGAACTTAAATCTTTCTGGACTCAAGTATTCAGTTCTACCACTGGGAAGATGCCTGGTCAATAACCTTTGCTATGGTCTCATAAAGCAAGTTGAATTGGTTAAAGACTTGTCAAGAGTCAAAAGGAAGTAAGTAAGAAAGAATTTCATGGCTCCGTTATTGGTACAGATCATAATTAAACCCTCTTCACTCATGGCTCTCTTGACAACACCATTTGGGTTGTTTAGCTCTGTCCATGCATGCTACTTTTGCATTTTATCTTGCATAACTTTTTCAATTTTGCCACAATTACATTTTAGTTTTTAGAACAGCTGGTGCTGCTCTGCCTTGTTCTCTCTCTTTCCACATTTAACCAATACAGGTCCACTACAATTATACAGCAATAATTTTGTACTCCTGTTACAGAATTTTAAAAAAACCTCTCAATCCCTCATGGTAATACCATGGTCATTGGCAAGCAGAATCTCCTGAAATACAACTACCAATAACATCAGAAAGTGCAGCCTTGTCAAATATAAACATTCGAGCATAAAGTTCTACCCAAGTGTCCGCTGAGCTGTTTTTGCATCATTAGGGTTAAAATGGAGCATTAATAATATTTAGCAGCAGTTTATATAGATAAGCCAATCAACTCGTGGAACATTTCTGCTCCTGCACATACTTAGATCAAACTACTCACATTATGTATAAACAATACTAAAGTGTTCTTTATTACCTTATATGGATCAGAATTTCCACTGAGCTCCCCTGCAAAAATACACCAAAGGTAATTTGATCAAATTAGTTTCATGCACATCAAGATTCTATCATGATAAAGAAGGGATGCTTCATTCAGATTGGAAAATGTTCTTTGATTTCACAAAATATTTAATAACAAAATGGTCTATCATCTTTTGCCACATCCTCTCAATTTTCACAAGAGTCAGCAGTTGGTCAGTGCATTTTCCACATGGCTGGGTATTATGTATGAACCTATGGAGTGAGTGTTAAAAGCTTATACAACAGTGACAGAGCTGGATCTTGCCATCATTCACATCCATACACAGGCACATCCACAAAACTCATTCAAAAACCAGCAATCAAGAAAAGGAAACAAGGCCAAATTTTTACATCAAGCCGGCAATTCAACATTCCTGCCACCCTACTGAGATCAAACTAATGAGCATTTGCCACACTGAAACTAATATAATGAATTTTAAAAACACTTTTAGGGAATAGTGATTTGTTATGAGTATAACTTGAAATTTAATTAGGTAAATTCATTGGAATATGGTATCTAGGTACACGCTGCCTTTCAGCAATGGTACAATTGTGTCATAAAGCCAAAATTGATTGTTTGTTGTATAGTCTGCATTCAACTCCTTAAATACTGACATTTATCCTACTCTACTGAATACTTTCTGAAATTTATAGGTGAACTTTGTGCTTTTCAAATTGAACTAACTGCATAGAACAGAATGTCTTTCTTTTTTTTTGCATCAGTGACAAAGAATTAAAACACAGCCACCTTACATTCTTTAAAACTGAAGTGACAAAAGTAGCCAAATTTTTCAAATATTTAACATTTAGTTAAAACAAAAGTATATATTAATTAAACAATCTTAGCAACTGCAGTACTAGACATTTAATGACTTCCTCCTCCACCCCTATAATTTTGTTAGCATTTTGCAGGTTGGCCTCCCGATCAGAATACATTACCGCCAATCAACCCTGTCCCCCAAAACAGTCTCCCTTTCTGATGGAGCTTCACTGGCTTGATATATTAACTGTTTCTTTCACCACAGATGACGCCTGACCTGCTGAGATTTTCCAGAGCATTCCATTTCACCGCCTCCCACAAGTTGCTTTGAAACTCAAGATATTAGTTGGCTCCAGTGTGGCTAGGTTTGTTGCATGGCACTGGTAATATCTGCTTTGACAAGTTAATCAAAGAATTTGTTGATAAGAGCTTGGTCTGCTGGCTGATTTGTACGGTATTAAATTGGTATCAATGGAGAAGAAAAAAATCTTACCTCAAGTCTATAATCAAGAATTGATAAAATTAAGTTATTTGGTTGTACTTGAAGCAAGGTTTTCTCTAATCAACAAACTTCATTGCTATTGCATGTGTCATCTGTTAATCTGATGGCTTTATGGTTTATTTACTTGGAGTTTCAGCCAAGAGCTCACCTGCAAATGGGTATTCATCAACTAAATCTGAAGAAAGGACAGAATATCTTGGTGAACGGTTTGCATATTATTGCTACTGATACCTAGATTTCTGTTTAATTTCTACGTTTCTGAAACATTGTTGGAAACAATTAAGTTTCTAATGTATTTTGTTGTATGTGGATATTGCCTTACTGGCCCTAATTTACATGATTCAAATGATAAACAAAACTAACCCATAACCTATGTACGGGTTGATTTGTGCCTAATGCCACCTTTCATAATTCACTACTGCCACTATGCCTCAATGCACATCAGGGATCAGGGTGCACACCAGGGCCGTTCTAAACCTGTCCATTCCAGGTATCATTTAGGAATTCATGCATTATTTAGGTGCACGAGAATACATTTTAATGGTATATTGAGCCAAAATCATTTAATAGCAATCTTGATTATTCTAAACAAAAATTAGGTTTGTGTATGTGAATTTCCCTCTTGACTATTTCACAATATATTTCTACAATTATTATTTGCAGATGATAAGTAAGGTAGAAACTAAAATATTAAGTACAAATTACAAGCAAGAATTACATTGTTCCGCTTCTCACATAAGACCATAAAACACTCTTGAAAGTTAGACACAAAATGCTGGAGTAACTCAGCAGGACAGGCAGCATCCCTGGATAGAAGGAATGGGTGACGTTTCTGGTCGAGATCCTTCTTCAGACTGAGCGCCAGGGGAGAGGGAGTTACAAAGATAAGGAAGTGTAAGAAATCAAAAGATGTGAAGGGCAAGGAAAATGTAAAATACACCATTGAAAATGCATCATTTGCAAATTGGAGGAACACTTCATACTTTGCTTGAGCAGCTTACACCCCAGTAGTATGAATATTAACTTCAAGTTACCCTTGCTTTCCATCTCTCTTCATCCTTCCCCCTTCCCAGTTCTCCGACCAGTCTGACTGTCCCACTGATCACACTGTATCTGTTTGCTTTGTTGTCACCTTCTCCTAGCTAACAAGGATCCATTCTACATTTTCCTTGACCTTCATCTCTTATGATCGCTTACACTTCCTTATCTCTGTAGCTCCCTCTCCCCTGAGAACTCAGTCTGAAGAAGGGTCTCAACCCAAAACGTCACCCAATTCTTCTATCCAGAAATGCTGTCTGTCCCGCTGAGTTACTCCAGCATTTTGAGTCTATCTCGGTGTAAACCAGCATCTGAGGTTCCTTCCTACACACTCTTGAAAGTTGCTCTGCTGGAAATGCGAAAGAGCCCCGAGAAAGAGGTGGAAAATAATAGAACCATATGTTCAATTGGAAACATTACAAACATTAATCAAAAAACAAGCTCACCATTTTTATGTTTTAGAGATTTGGATCTCCGTGGCGAATTAGGATTCTGAAAGACAGAAGCAGCTCTTTAAACAGCTGCAGCAGTGGTGTTCACGCCATCAGGAGAACAAACAGGAGAATGCTCTCACTTTAAATACATTAATTCTAGGCAGGCACATACCTTATCAGACTTTCTCTTCTTTGCTGGATGAAATAGGATTAAAAACAAAAAAAAAGTTAGTTCTCACAGAAAAAATCTCCAAATGCAGTGTTTTTAAAGGAACTGAATTATATTTTTTTCAATTAAAAATCCACATTAGCTACATGCTTGTACAACTAAAGTGTGAACAGGGCATAAAATGAAGCATGCTGATCAGAACAATTGCAGAAAGAAACTGCATTTGTTATCAGGTGTGTTTTAACTTCCAATCAAGGATAGTGATGAAGATCACCTTTTTTCTCAGATCCATATGACCAGTCATTATCATTGATGTCATCATTGTCCTCTTGGTCACTCTCAGATTTGCTGAGGTTGTTGCTACTGGCTATTCTATAATACAAAACAAAGCACACATCAACATGGCCACTATTATATTATGTTCCTTGGCATGGTATATCAGCAATTTTGATTATTCTAAACCAAAATTAATTTGTATATGTGTATTTCCCACTTGACCATCTCAAAATATATTTCTAAAATTATTATTTGGAGATAATATTTTAGTTTCTGCCTTCCAATGCGCAGGATGAATCTATGTTTGCATTTTGTTAACATATTAGCTAAAACTTATGTATTTTCCTCTCCATTAGCTGATAATTAGCTTTGATATACTTTGATGCTTATCTAGTTGCATGACAGTTGCTGATTGCTAGACATTTTTTAACCATGGCTTCTTCTTCTTATCGTGTCCACACACAAGATTAGAAGTTGTTCTGCCAGAGCTGAATACACTTCTCGGCATCCGCATACAATCGAGTCTGTCTTGCGCTTCTTGTGCGTGGTGGTGGAAAGATTGGTGAAAACAGGGCCGCGACGTGAACGCTCTTTCCTTGACCCCTTTAACCCTGGCAAATGATAGCAATTGATATGGAGATCCGTTTCCAGAAATAAAAATTCCTTCATCTTCATGGATCATTCTCGATCACAAGATCCAGGCCAATATTGTTGGCTGTTATTGTTCTATCATCATTGGTAAGATTTAATTACAAGCAACGGTGTGTTAAATTTACAAAAGAACAATTCAAAGTATTTCCTGCAGTACCGAAACATGACAATCATTGCTGAACAACCAACAATGACACAATGCAAGACATAGCAGATGTGCAGTGTAGAGGAAACCAAAGATCTCAGAGAAAACCCATGCAGGTCTTGGAGAAAACGTACAAACTCCGTACAAGCACCCATAGTCAGGAACAAACCCGGGTCTCTGGCGCTGTAATGCAGTAGCTCTACTGCTATGCCACCATGCTGCCCTTCTCTGTGCTCTCTCTCTCTCCCTCTCCACCCCCCCCCCCCCTATGATATCTGTAAACAACTTGGTCTCTATTGCCTTCAGTGATAAATAATTCCACAGGTTTCCTACCCTCAGTGAATAAACTTCTTAACTCAGTCCCAAATGTCTAACCCTGTATCCTGAGATTATGACCCTTCTGACTCAGCACATCAACCAAGGAAAACATTGTATCTAGCCCTGTTGGAATTTTGTATGATTCAATGAATTTCTCTCTCAATCATGCTCAATAATACATGGAATATGGAAAGATTTCAGCGCTGATGCTATGGGTATTGGCCTGTGGGAGGATCTATCTACTGTTTCGAGGGCCATTTTGTTAGTACTCTGTGATGCAGAATATTAGGCAAAAGGCATTTATTGGTTTACAATGCCATTAATTTTTATCTTACATATTAATACTTCAATTAATAATTTTCATTAAAATCTTAGTTCTCCAACAGTTCAAGGAAGATATTTGTGTTATCTTCTGTGAAGATAGATATAAGTATTTGTTCAACTGCTCAAATATTTATTTGCTCCCTTTATAAATTCACCTGCTTCTGATTGTAAAGGACTTACACTTGACTTCACTAATCTCCAGCTTTTTATTTGTACTTACAAAAGCTTCCACGGACCACTTTTATGCTCCTTGCTCTCTTTCCCATACTGTCATTTTGTACTCAAACTCGGCCTTTGTTTGCTGAATACTAAACTGCTTCCAATTCCCAGGATTACCACTGTGGTGGTAACTTTATACATCTCATCTTCTGATAACATTCTTAACTTCTTTTGTTAACAGGGTTGTGTCTTTTTTCTTTTGTTTTTCTGTTCCCCCAATGTATTTGACTTAAAAAAACACCTTGAATAAACTACAGGAATTCATCCTCCACAGAATTATTATTAATCTGTTTTGACCAGTCATCCTTAGTACTCTAGTATCTATTTTATCTGCATATGTAAGGAAGTCTTGATGCAACACCATAAGACTTTAGTTAGGCTGCGTTTGGAGTATTGTGTGCAGTTCTGGTCGCCCCATTACAAGAAGGATGTGGAGGCATTGGAGAGGGTGCAGAGCTGGTTTACCAGAATACTGCATTGGTTAGAGGGCTTAAGCTAGGAGAGGTTAGATAAACTTGATCGTCTTCTCTGGAACGTTAGAGGTTGAGGGGAGACTTGACATGAGTATATAACAATAAGGAGGAGGATTTCCTGGAGTGTGTTCAGGATGGTTTTCAAAGCCAATATGTGTATGAGGCCATCCTAGATTGGATATTGTGTAATGACTAATGAGGAAGGAATAATTAGCAATCTTGTTGTGCAAACCCCTTGGGCAAGTGACCATAATATGGTAGAATTCTGCATTAAGATGCCAAGTGACACGGTTAATTCAGAGACAAGGGTCTGAACTTAAAGAAAGCTAACATTGATGGTAGGAGCCGAGAATTGGCTAGGATAGACTAGCAGATAATACTAAAATGGGTTGTCAGTGGATAAGCAATGGCAAAGGTTTAAAGATCGCATGGATGAACTACAATAATGGTACATTTGTTAGGCATAAAAATAACAGGGACGGCGGTTCAACCGTGGCTAACGAGGGAAATTAGGGATAGTGTTAAATCCAATGAAGGGGCATATAAATTGGCCAGAGGAAGCAGCAAACTAGAGAAATTTAGAATTCAACAGGATGACAAAGAGGTTAATTAAGAGGGGGAAAATAGAGCATGAAAGAAAGTTTGCGGAGAATATAAAAACTGACTGTAAAAGCTTCTTTAGATATGTGAAGAGGAAAAGATTAGTGAAGACAAATAAATGTAGGTCCCTTACAGTCAGAAACAGGTGAATTTATAATGGGAAACAAGGAAATGGCAGACAAGTACTTTGGTTCTGTCTTCGCCAAGGCAGACACAAACAATCTCCCAGAAATACTAGGGGACGGAGGATCTAGTGGGAGGGAGGAACTGAAGGAAATCCACCTTAGTTAAGAAATGGTGTTAAGTAAACTGCTTGGACTGAAGGCAGATAAACCCCTAGGCCTGATGGTCTGGATTCCAGAGTACTCAAGGAGGTGGCCCGAGAAATCGTGGATGCATTGGTGATCATTTTCCAATGTTCAATAGACTCTGGATCAGTTCCTGTGGACTCGAGAGTAGCTAATGTAACCCCACTTTTTGAGAAAGGATGGAGAGAGAAAATAGGGAATTATAGATTACTATAATACTATATATTACTAATCTTCTGGAATTTTTTGAGGATGTAACAAGTAGAATAGATAAGGCCAGTGGATGTGGTGTATCTGGACTTTCAAAAAGCCTTTGACAAGATCCCACACACGAGATTAGTGTGCAAAATAAGAGCACATGGTATTGGAGATAGGGTATTGACATGGATAGAGAACTGGTTGGCAGACAGGAAGCAAAGAGTAGGAATTAACCGGTCCTTTTCAGAATGGCAGGCAGTGACTAGTGGGGTGTCGCAGGGCTCAAAACTGGGCTCCAATTATTTACAATATATATTAACGATTTAGATGAAGGAATTAAATGTAACATCTCGAAGTTTATGGAAGACACAAAGCTGGGTGGCAGTGTGAGATGCGAGGAGGATGCTATGAGGTTGCAGGGTGACTTGGATAGGTTGGGCGAGTTGGCAGATGCAATATAATGTGGATAAATGTGAGGTTATCCACTTTGGTGGCAAGAACAAGGCAGATTATTATCTGAATGGTGTCAGATTAGGAAAAGGGGAGGTGCAACGAGACCTAGGTGTCCTTGTAGATCAGTCACTGAAAGTAAGCATGCAGATACAGTTGGCAATGAAGAAAACTAATTGCATGTTGGCCTTCATAGCGTGGAGGTCCTACTGCAGCTGTACAGGGCCCTGGTGAGATTGCACCTGGAATATTGTGTGCAGTTTTGGTCTCCTAATTTGAGGAAGGGCATTCTTGCTATTGAGGGAGTGCAGCATAGGTTCACCAGGATAATTCCCAGGATGGCGGGACTGACATATGATGATAGAATGGATTGACTGGGCTTATATTCACTGGAATTTAGAAGGATGAGAGGTGATCTTATAGAAACATAGAAAATTCTGAAGGGATTGGACTGTGCTAGATGCAGGAGAATGTTCCCCATGTTGGGGGAGTCCAGGACCAGGGGTCACAGTTTAAGAATAAGGGGTTGGCCATTTAGGGCTGAGATGAGGAAAAACGTTTTCAGCCAGAGAGTTATGAATCTGTGGAATTCTCTGCCACAAATGGCAGTGGAGGCCGATTCACTGCATGCTTTCAAAAGATAGTTAGATATGTCACAGCTGGCGTCCTGGTGCCGTAGCAACAACCTAGAGCTCAATGCTCTTAAGACAGTGGAACTGATTGTAGACTTTAGGAGAGCTCCCCCTCCCCTCACCCCACTCACCATCAACAACACCACAGTCACATCTGTGGAGTCTTTTAAGTTCCTGGGAACCATCATCTCCAAGGACCTTAAGTGGGGGGGGGGGCTATCATCCACAGTCAAAAAGGCACAACAGAGGATGTACTTCCTGCGGCAGCTGAGGAAGCACAATCTGCCACAGGCAATGATGGTCCAATTCTACACAGCCATCGTAGAGTCTGTTCTCACCGTCTCCATCATGGTCTGGTTTAGCTCAGCCACCAAGCACAACACCTGGAGGCTGCAGCGAATCGTCCGATCAGCAGGGAAGATTATTGGCTGCAACCTTCCCTCCATTGATGAACTGTACATTGCAAGGGCCAGGAAGCGAGCCGCCAAGATCATCTTTGACCCCTCTCAACCTGGCCACAAACTCTTTGAATCACTTCCCTCTGGAAGGCGACTCCGAACTGTCAAAGCTGCCACAGCCAGACATGAAAAGTTTTTATCCACGAGTAGTTGCCCTACTCAACAGCCAAAAATCTTCGATTGGGTATTTTGTTGGTTCACATGCTTGATCAATGGTGTTTTATCATTAATGTTTTATTATTATTAATGTTTAGTGTTTTCTGAGTCATTGGTAACAGTCACTGTATGTCATGTTGTTACTTGTGGGCGGAGCACCAAGGCAAATTCCCTGTATGTGAATACTTGGCCAATAAACTTACTTACTTATATAGCTCTTAGGGCAAGCGGAATCAAGGGATATGGGAAAAAATAAATCAGGAACAGAGTACTAATGCTGGATGATCTATAGGCTGAATGACCTATTCCTGCACCTTATTATCTATGTTTCTGTTTCTCTAAAATTATGAGAGGCAGAGATATGGTAGTCAGAACATTTTTCCCAGGATGGTAATGTCCAACACTAGAGGGTATAGATATACGCTGAGAGGGGGAAGTTTAATGGAGCTGCCGAGAGCAAGGTTTATCTTAAAAAAAGGGAGGGGTGGGGGCCTGGAATACATTGCTAGGGGTAGTGGTGGAGATATAATGGCGGTATTTGAGACGTTTACATCAGCACATTGAAGTGCAAGGAATATAGGGATATAGATCAGGTTAACTTGGTTCCGGTTTAGGTGTAAACATTGTTCCTGTGCTATACGGCTCTATGTTATTTCATATTCAATGCCATCCCTACATTACCACTACCGCTTGGAAGCTGAAAGACAACTCCCACCAATGTTTTCTGCCACTTTCTGTTTCTTCACTCCACCTTGACTGATTCAACATTTGATGTTCTGAGCCAATATCCTTGCTTGGGTCCCATTCTTTACTAACAGTACTTCACTACCTTATTTTCCTTTTTGTGCGCCTTTGCTGAACATTAAATAACCTTGGATATTCAGTGCTCAGCCTTGGTTAACCTGCAAACATGTCTCCACAATGGCATACATCATACTAGTCCATTGTTAATTCATCGATCTTATTATGAATGCTGCATGTAACAAACTATAACACTAGATTTGCCTTTGTAACATTTTTGGACAGTTGTGCATGTGCCTTACACCAAACACACAAGAAAGACTCTACTTTGAGCCCCGTCACTGTAAGACATTATCAGTAAATTGAGGAGACAATTCAATGTCTTACAGCCACCGAGAAAAAGTGTAGAACAACCACACCAGCTGGAGGGAATCCCTCATCTCTATGACTGTTCAACGTGGAGAAGGAACAATTCGGACAGCTTCAAGAAACATTTGTTGGGAACGTGCAGAACAAAGTGAAAGGAGCACACCACCTACCCATCCAGTCACATCTCCAGCCCCACTAGTGGCATCCCACGCTAGTCTCTTTTTTTGTTGTAAACTAGAATCTGCAGTTCCTTGTATCTAGTCTAATCTACCTCAGAACCCACATAACTGAATTGAAAGCATATCACCCTCTTCCCCGAGGGACTATTTAAGTGGAGAAAAGCAGTCCTTAGTTTTTTTATTAGTTTATTTAGAGATGCGAACAGGTCTTTCGTCCCACCAAGTCCATGCCACCCATTGACCACCCAGTCACACTCATTCTATGTGTAGGAAAGAACTGCAGATGCTGGTTTGAATCGAAGGTAGACACAAAATGCTGGGGTAACTTGGCGGGACAGGCAGCATCTCTGGAGAGAAGGAATGGGCAACGTTTCGGGTTGAGATCCTTCTTCAGACTGAGTTACGCCGAGTTACTCCAGCACTTTGTGTCCACACATTCTATATTATGCCACATCCTCATTCACTCACTACATTCGAGGTCCATATTCCTGAAATTCACAGCTCAGCAATTACACATGCAACAACTACCTAAATACAGTAAAGTGAACTTCCTCAGAGGAAATCAGAGGGGGAGTAGTGAGAGGGTCTCCAGTACTTTGTTTTCACTCCTGCTGAATTCACCCAGCACTTTGGTTTTTGCTGAATGTAGTTGGGGATTTTTTCTGCCATCTCTATCTCTCTTTCAGCAATGATGTCCACACTTGATGCCCTCTGGTTAAATATTTTTTACAGTTCCCCCTCAATCCAAAGATTGGAATTCTATTCCCCCTCCCCCACTTAAAAAAAAATTCTATTGCGAAGGACAACATTACTCATTCTGTCTGGACCCACATCGATTAAATCTTCACTCTGCCTCATCTCTTGCAAAGAAAACAACTTTAGCATATTCTATTTTCCCACAAAGCTACAATTTATTAATGTTTGCAAAATCCTCATGAATCTCTGCTCTATAAGCAAGTTCAGTATTCTGACTGCGCATGCCCAGGTTAAAGGTCACTATGCATAAACATTGCTGGAAAGCAGTGGAGCTGTGTCCAAAGAAATCTTCATCTCTTCCATTTTTTTCCAGCTTTGATTCTTCTAGGTAAGAAAATACTGCTTTCAAACCATGAATTAGTTGTATTTGTTGTTCCTTGGTTAAAAGCTAAGATTATTTTTTCATTTTTATTGCTTAATGCTTTGGTGAGTGAGCGAGATCGTGCTCATCCATGGTCAGGGTCGGATCCAGGTCTCCGGCACTGCGGGCGCTGTTGAGTTGCTGCTGGCCATCCCCGTTTTCTCTCGGGTGTCCCGTCCCTGTCCGGGGGCGGCTGGAGGTGTTGGGCCGGACTTGTAGCCGGCGCGTGGAGGAAGCGCTGGCTCCGGCTCCCGGCGGGGCCATTCCCCGGCGGGCCAGGGACCTCCAGCTGCGCCTCTCTCCTTGTCCAGTGGCTGTCAGTTGGCCGCCCACAGTGCCGGCGGGGGCTAATGCCGGTCATCGACAAGGATTACACACAGGGTGGTTCGGCGGGTCAGGCGGAGTTGAGCTGGGGTTGGCGCTTCTTCGCCGCGCTGGCTGTGGGCCTGGGGACACTGGTGTCGTCCCGGACGCCGCCGGCCCTTGGGCGAGGATAGTACACTCGGGGGGGGGGTCCAGTGGCGGTTTAGCAGTGCTTGCGCCGTTGGGGACCCGGGTTCGATCCTGCTTGCAGATGAGACGCGGGTCTATGTGCGTGCATTCCCGTTTCCCACTCGCATCCTGTTCCTCAGATTAAATATATTTTTACACATAAATTGTGAATAAAGATAAGAATTTATACAGTTTCTTCAGCCAGCACTTCGTTGTTTTTTTCTTTATGGTGAATAACCTTTGACAAATTCTATGATCCCTTGCATTTTTTAAAAATACTGAACTTACTTATTGCAACGATTGCATACTGTGGTGACCAGAACAGTATGCATCAAGCATGCGGTTTTAATTTAGCATGCAGTGCAAGCATAATCCTGCTGCTTTTACATTCTAAATCAAGCAATATTCTGCAATTTAATTAGTTAAAAATTGCTGAGAAGAAATTGGTTGATGGAGTTAGCTGACCTTCTGTTTGCAATCCGACTGCTGTTGCGACCCATTCCCAAACACTTTTCCAGATGAGGAGCAAAGCGGGAGGCGGCGATACTACGACTGCAGTTTGGACATTCACACTCCTTGTTCTTCCACTGGTTGTAGACTTGACCAAAAATGTCCACACCTGGCTGGTCCACAATTTCTGAAACACATGAACAAAATGTATTGATGAGTTTACCATGAAATGTTGCACTTTATCTTTTAAGTAGGCATTACATCACATGATGAGCATTTGACAGCACTGGGCCTGTACTCGCTGGAGATCAGAAGGATGAGGAAGACCTCACTGAAACTTACCGAATAGTGAAAGGCTTGGATAGAGTGGATGTGGACAGGATGTTTCCACTAGTGGCAGCCTAGGACTAGAGGTCATAGTATCAGAATTAAAGGGAGTTCCTTTAGGAAGGTGTTGAGAAGGAATTTATTTTGTCAGAGGTGGTGAATCTGTGGGATTTGTTGCCCCAGAAGCCTGTGGAGGCCAAGTCAATGGATATTTTTTACGGCAGAGATAGATTCTTAATTAGTACGGGTGTCAAGGGTTATTGGGAGAATGCTGGAGAATGGGATTGGGAGGGAGACAGCGGGCGTGGCAGCATCTCTGGAGAGAAGGAATGGGCCACATTTCGGGTCAAGACCCTTCATCAGGCTGATGTCAGGGGAGGGGGCGGGACAAGATATAATGTAGGCGGAGACGGTAAGACTAGTGGCAGAACTGGGAAGGGATTGGAGAGAGAAAGCAAGGGCTATCTGAAGTTAGAGAAGTCAATGTTCGCTGGGGTGTAAACTACCCAAACAAAATATGACGTGCTGTTCCTCCAATTTGCACTGGGCCTCACTCTGGACAATGGAGGAGGCCAGGACAGAAAAGTCAGATTGGGAATGGAAGGGGGAGTTGAAGTGCTGAGCCACCGAGAGATTAGGTAGGTTAAGACGGACTGAGCGGAGGTGTTCAGCGAAACGATCGCCGACGGAGAGAATTGACACCTGGAACAGCGGATACAGTAGATGAGGTTGGAGGAGGTGCAAGTGAACCTCTGCTTCACCTGGAAAGACTGTTTGGGTTATATTAGATGAGGTTGGTGGGGTTAGATCATCCAAGATTGATTGGTGGAGTAGACTCGATAGGTCAAATGACGTAATTCTGCTCCTATCACATCACCTATGATGCTCCATTCTAAAGCAAAGAATATTTACACCATAAAATCTGCTTTCAATCTAAATGAGACTGTAAGAGGATGGTTATATGGTGCCTTTGTGTGAAAATAAATAAATATTGGAATTGGTCCAACCATATG
This sequence comes from Raja brachyura, assembly GCA_963514005.1. Next base: position 24,741,488 of record OY740812.1, read on the forward strand.
GACACGCTTCCTCATTTTATGCAAAGTTATTTCTGGCTTTCAGGAAATTGAATTAAAATTTTGAGCTGATACTGGTGCATATATATATATATATATATATATATATATATATATATATATATATATTATGCTCAAAATTTGTCAGATTTTATACTGCAATGATGAAACGTTCTAGACCTGAATATATTCTTGGCTCTAGGAAGAAACCTGAAAGATCCCACCTACCAAATCTCTCCCTTCTTGTCTGCAAACACCAGATTGCTTTCATGATTCGATAGATGCAAATTCTGTGTTTCCAACTGAGATAGCACTCATGGTAAATCAGAAATTTCACATGTCAGCACCCAATAGGAATTTCAACAACATTTTCATTATAAATGAGTTTTAAGTTTCACAATTCGAATTGTTTTGTGTTGATCATCAGTGTCCCTGACAATGTGAAAATGCTACTTAAAGAAAATGGCACATGGCCAATATATTGTATGGACAGTCCACAGCACGTGTTGCATACTCATGAATTAAGTGGAAAATTGATCAAGGTCATGATATACATTTGTTTATCCCTCGCCACACGAGGGGATTTTTTTCTGCTAACAATCCAAAAGATTATAAATATGCATTTCAACGAGAGCAATTCTCATAGATTTGGCTCGCCAAGAACAGCTTCTTCCCCACTATCAGGATTCTGAACTCATTCCATTAGCTAGGGTTCTGTCCGATTCACCTCGATCCCATTGTGGTCTATAGAACTGATGCACGACAATGCTGAGCACTGTATTCTGCAGTCTGTACCATCCCTTTTGCTCTACCTATTATACTTAAGTTTGACTTGATTGTATTTATGTATAGCGTACCCGATTTGTCAGCCGATATAGCATGCAAAACAAAGCAGTTAGTTAATGGTACCTCAGATAACACGTGACAATAACAAACATAAACCTAATGGATCTGTTCCTCCATTGAACAAAATCTATAAATACCATATCAATACAATAAACTATACACCTAGCTATTGGAAATCAGAGAAACACGAGATTGCAAATGCTGGAATCTGGTGGAAAAGATAAATGGCTGGAAGGTGTCAGTGGGTCAAGTAGCATCTGGGAAAAACGATGTGTGTCGATATTCTGGTTGTGCTTATGCATCAGAACTTGAGGGGCAGGTGGGAAGGAGAAAGATGACCCCATATAAAAGTGCATGGGTGGGGCAGGACAAGAGCTGGTAGGTGAAAGCTGGAACCGGGCGAGGTGGGTGGAATGGTGTGCAGATGGAATCAGGTAGCTGAGGGCTGGAAGTAGTGAACAAAGGGGAAAACCTGGGAGTAGGTAATGAACAAAGGCCATGTGGGTTTTCTTGAATGTGAAAATCCATGTTCATAGCATTGGGCTGCAAACTACGATGTAGAGGAGGCAACAGCAAATGCAATATTCAAGGCTGGAGGAATGCATGTAAATCTCCCTCACCTGAAAAAATCTGTTTAGGTTCTTGGCTGATGGTGAGGGAGGAGTGAAGTAGCAAGTGGTGCACCTCCTATGAAGGGGGAAGTGTCAAGGATGGGAAGGATTACGGGAAACATCAACACACTCCTTTCGGCTTCGCATATACCACCTGACTCGCTGAATTCCTACAGAAGTTTCTTTGCATTGGTAATGAGATTTGAGTTTATTAAAACAGAAGCTTAATCATTTAACTACCTCTGTTTAATTCAACCAACCATAATCTCGGTCAATGGTCTGGTTGCAACACTTATGCAAATCTAAAGATAACCTTTCCTCTTTTTGTTCCCTAATTTTTGTATTTCAGGATTGAGTCCATTTTGTTTAACATTAATTTTTCAGACTAGGACTTCACAAACCTCAATAATCTCAAGCTAATGGAGAGGCTTTGGTAGCACATGAAATCAGAGGTTGAATCTTAGATTATGATTTGGCTGGATACAGGGGCAGATAATTCATCTGGTATGCCAAAGCTATCACACTAATCTTTCTCTAAATTTAAGAATAGATATAAAACATGAAAGAAAACTCAGTGGACAGAACAAAATTAGCCACAGGAGATGAAGTGAAACCAAATGATGCTGAAACTTTCTATGTATGGAAGGAGGAATCACATTTGTAATTAATCTCTTAATTAATCTCTTTCCACAAAATGTTACTTTCTGATAATTTGAGGCTGGCATTCTTTACATGGAGGATAACAAAATGAAGAATGTGAAGTTATGTTGTCTTAAGACAGGGGACGGCAAGCTAGGCCGAATGCGGCTCGTAACCTGAAATCATCCGGCCGGCAGGCGTATTTGTTCCTCGTAATTATCCGGCCCACAGACTTCCGTCATCTCTGGTACCTCCCGAGCCCTAGGACTTGGCGCCCAGGTGACACAAGGAGGCCTGCGCTGACGGCCGCAATGGCAGAGCCACCGAGCAGATTTTAATCTTAAATTAGGTTTAAGATTAACACAATTTAAGTGGAGTGAAGTTGGGCAAAAAAAATGCCACTCTCGTAGCGACGATGCCATGCCTTCAACCCTGGAACATGAAGTGGGAAGCGGCTGTAAAAGGACAGCGCTGCTTGGGGGGGGCGAGAGTTCCTCTCCAGGGCCTGTGGGGAGTCTGGCCCGGGTCAGCACGGCCTGGGCTGCACAAAGTAGCAAACTTGGCTGGGTTGCCAGGGGTAAAGTTGCAGGAAGAGTAGGAGTGTTAAGAAGGAGGGGGTCAGGGATCATGCCAGCAACTCATTCACACATTCAGTAGCTCAGGCAGCTGCGAGCGGCCGCCGGGACCGACCGCCACCTCAGCGCCTTCTGCCGGCCCGCCAGCAAGCCACGGTGTCCTTCGGCACAGGCACAACTGGTGGAGGTGGCGGTTGGCGGATAGCTACAGGGCGGAAAGCTGGCTGCTCCGTCCCGGGCTCTCTCTCTCTCTCTCTCTCTCCCCATTATGTGATCTCCCTGAGCCAGGAAGTCCCCGTCCCTCAGACCCGAGCCGCACAGCGCATTGTGGGACAGGCGAAGATGGAGGCTCTCCGGTCCTCATTGCCTCCTTGAAGGAGTTTCACATCTTCCTTTCTACTGAACCAGACCCTTGATCCTGTCCCGCCAGCCTTTTTTCAAAATGTAGCAACTCAAAATGGAGGTGCGTCTTCATCGCCGGGAAATACGGTAATTCAAATTTTACAGGTTAAGTGACAATAAACGCGGTTGATCTTGAGGGTTTTTTCAATACCAGTGTCTCAAACTAATTCCTATGTTCAGTACACACAATATTTCTTAAATATATAAACCTGTCAAAGTTTATTAACTATGGCAATTGATGTGGCCCTCCAACCGCTCACAGACCTGTGACCCGGCCCCTATGCACAACAAGGTTGCAGACCCCTGACTTAAGAGAACAAAATCATTTCAAAAAACTCTCCAGGCATGTACTTACTGTATGCCAGATTTATCATCCGAAACCTAAATCAGCATTGATTGCTCAATTAATCTGTCACATGATTGTCTCCCAAACATAATGCACAAGAACATAGCACAGGATTGGCGCTTCGGTCCACACCACACCAAACATGACACCAGGTTAAACTAATCTCCTCTGCCTGTGTGTGATACATATCCCTCCATTTGCTGCCTATCAATGTGGCTACCTGAAAGCCTCTTAAATGTCACTATTGTATCTTCTGACAACAGTGCGTTTCAGACACCCACCACTCTCAGTGTAAAAAACCTGCCCGCACATCTCCTTTAAACGTCGCCTTAAACCTATGCCTGCTAGTTTTGACATTCCCATCCTGAGAAAAAAGTCCTGACCGTCCATCCTATCTAGGACTCTCATAATTTTATATACTTCTATCTTTCCTCAACTAAGACATTCCAAAGTAAATCTAAGTTTACCCAAGCTCTCTTAATAGCTCCAATCCAGGTAGCATTGAGGTAAACCTCTTCTTACCCTCGCCAAAGCCTCCACATCTTTCTACTGCACACAACATTATAACCAAAGTCATATAAATCTGCAACAGGTCATCTGACTCTTGTACTCAATGACCTGACTAATGAAGACAAGCAAATCATACTAAGCAATTTACCACTCTAAGCAATCCTAGCCAAATAAATGGGGACAAAAGAGCTGCAATCTTGAGCAAAAAATAAAGAGCTGAATGAACTCAGCACAGGCAGCATCTGTGGAAAGAAAATGGCAGACATTTCAGATCAGGCCTACCTTAGACTGAGAAGAAAGGTACTGACCAGAAATGTCATTGTCCTTTTCTCTCTACAGATGCTGTCTGTGTTTCTCCAGCACTTTTTGTTTCTCTCTTAGCTCAATAAATCCCTGAAACAGTCCAAATGATTGTGCCCAACTATTTTGTCCTCCCCCTCCTGAAACATGAAGTCATAGTAACTCTTATTGCCATGACCTGTTATCATGTGCTCAGACTCTCTTTGTGTGTTAGTTTCACTAATGTCATACTCCACTTAGGTTTTGGGAGCCATTTCTGCTTAATTCTGAATTCCAACAGTGTCAACATTTAATTATTCTGGTTTAGGTTTATTATTGTCACATCTACTGAGGCTAAGTGAAAACCTTCTTTTTGCATGCTATCAAACAAATCAGATATAACATACATAGAAACAATCAGTTCAAACTCAAGTACAACACACAGAGCAAAAGGAAAGATACAGGGTGCAGAATATAGTTTTCAGCATTGCAGCACATCAGTTCCATACACAAAGTCCAATGTCCTCAATGAGGTTGAGGTGAACGGCACAGTACCCTAGCTTATGGAAGGACCGTTCAGAAGCCTGATAATGAAGGGGAAGAACCTATCCCCGAGTCTGGCGGTGCACACTTTCAAGCTTCTGTACCTTCTTTCGGACACGATTAGGGAGAAGGAGGAAAGCCAGGCGTAGGACATGTCTTTGATTCTGTCGCCCTCTTTGCTGGAGGCGGCAGGGCAACTGTGGATAATCACAAACCCTTCCTGCCACTATAACCGAGATCAACAAACTCAGCACTGATAAAATCTGACCCTGGGACTTTCCTGGACTGCAAGCCTCAATTCCTCATTTACAACAGTTTTATTCCATAAACCAACTGATGCTCTAGCTATTGCCAAAGGAACATGTTGATGAAATGCACATCATTGATTACACCCATAAAGGTAAGCATCCATGCAGTCACATTAAACACACCTACCAAAATCCTTCATGCTGTCAGGGTCCGTCTCGTCCAAAAAGAAATAACCACACTTCACAGCTCGGTGCACCTCAAAACAGAGTCCCAGACACGCATCGTCTACCAGATCAGAATAGATCTCATGAGCTAAGGCCTGAAACACAAAGCTCACCGGTAAACAGAGATTCACAATAAAATCCATTGATAAAGGAGGTTAACTGACAGTCTTCAGACAAGCCAACGGAAACCTATCAGTCATACTTCATAAATGCTTTCTTTCTAAGGAATGGAGTTTTGAATGTTATTATTAGGGATTGCAACACGATTAGCGATTTTAACTAAAATATTTAAATCGGGAAATTCCTGGGAATCATTTTGCTCTCTCCCATGGTAAGTAGTCTTAACGTGAAACAGTGGAATGCTGGTTTTCTGTTGTTGGAGCACACCACACCAGAATCCTGGGACTCCTGGACATATTTGAATGCTTTGAGCCAAACCAATAATCCCACACTAAATGGGTTTGTGCATCGCACAACCTGCTATTAATGGACCCTGCATCAAGTTGCATCGTATTCCAATGGCTTTTCTGCAGAAAAGAGCAGCAAACCACGTTGGATGTACACATAAATCAAGAAAACATTATGTACATGCAGTGAACTGAAAGGAGATGGCATACGGGTGATACAGATTTACAATATTTCTGCTGAAAAAAAACAAAAAACAGGGGTGACTAAGGACGACATTCCAGGCACTTGCAACACTAAAAGGCTGAGAACATGCTGCCAAAATTAGCCTTCTATTTAAATTATTCCGATAGACCACGATCATTCTGTCCATGCCCATTCAAAGCCATGCACAATGGCATCACTATGATTCATTCATGCTTTTAAACCCGTCTGACATTCCTTGCCCAACAGCTTGTCACCCGTTCTGACAATGAGACCGCACCCGTGGGAAACAAACAGAACAACTTTTGATGAATTTAGCTGTGGTTCCCTTCTCAATATCCAGCAGCACAACTTAGAGACACCATCAGAGCACACACAGGAACAATGCACGGTGACAATAGGTAAAGTCTGTACAGGTGCGTAGAAGCTTCAAACTCACAGGGGTATTTGTCCCCATGCTACCTGCAAGTTGGGAGCCATGTGAAACAGGAATAGGTGGAGATCACGTGGCCCCTTAATCCTGCTCCATCATTTAATAAGGTCATGAATTAACTTTTTCATCAACCACAGTCTCCTTTAACAACCTTATAATCACTTAATTCCCCAGGTGCTCAAGGGTCCATTAGTCTTGATTTAAAGACACAGCATGCTTCAGGCCCTTCGGCCAACACCCATTCACTCTAATTCTCTGTCACCTCCACTTCCTACACACTTATAGGCAATATACAGAGGATAAATTAACTGACAAACCCACACATCTTTGGGATGTGGGAAGAAACCGGAGCACCTGGAGGAAACCCACACGATCACAGGGAGAACATGCAAACTTCACACGGGCACCCAAAGTCAGAACGGAACCTGGGTTTCTGAGGCTGTGATCAGCCGTGCCATTGTGCTTCCCCTAAATATTCTGAATACATTCAATGACTGATCATCCAGAGGCATCCGGATAAAGAAATCCAAAGGTTCATAACCCTCTGGATAAAGACATTACTACTTATCTCATACTAAACATTCAGCCCCCCCCCCAATAAAACTGTGAGCTTCAATGGACGCAATGCCGTGTTAAGAAGCCCAGCCTTCAAGCTCAGTGAAAAGCCATGGATAGTTTTGCATGAATTACCGCTTCAAAAATAAAACTGCAAAAGATGGATCAAAGAAATACACGGAAATCCAGCGTTGAAGACAGAACCTTTATTCATTTAGTGAACCATAAGTGCAGTCTCAACATAAAGAAACGTGTGATAAACATCAAAAGCATTCAACGCTGGGACACGCAAGCATGGTAGAGCAATGAAAGGCAATGATAGAGAACAGAAGAGGGTTTGGGGGGTACTGGCCTGCTCTGCGGAACTTTCAGGGGTAGCATCAAACTCCATGGCCTGGTCACTGTGCTCTCTGTTCAGCTGCCTCTGGTCCCGTTTCAGCTGCCGCCAGTATTTCTGCTTCTTCTCCGAAGAAACTCGCTTCAGCTTGGGCATGGCTGCAGAGTTCGTACTAAACGATTTTCTCATGAAACGACTTTGCTCGTCATCTGTTCTATCAGGTTAAGAGAACAGAAATTTAGGCCAAGCTAGATCATGCCGCGAAGCTGAGCAAAATTATTCTAAGTTTAGTCAGTGCGGGTGGTCCACCTAGGCAGATTCAGTTCCCAGAGAGTGTCATACACCCAGTGTTTGGCACACACTATGGAAACACTGACTAAAGGTAAAAGATGGAATCAGTCAGTGTACTCACCAGTCAATCCAGAGCCACTTTATTCATTTTCCATTTTTGAGGAGAAGCTGGTATTCTGGACGAACATCTTCGCTTGTGGCCAAAATGGAATCTTGAAGATTTGCTCAAAAGTTTTCTTTCCTCTGACCCCAGAAAGCTCTAAAATGTAGAAAAAGAAGGCACTGTCCCATTGTTGACCCGCCAGGGGATCACTACAGTGGCAAGCTCGTTTTGAAATTTTCCATCATCATTGAAGAGTATATTCGTTCGTGGAGATCAAGAGTCTGTACACTCGGTTACAGAGAACAGCAGATATCTGCAGCAAGAACACCGCGGCAGGACATTCAATAAAGGTGGTTGGCCAGCTGAGAGTTGAGGGTAACCCTCAATTAATTAATTAATTGCAGAAAGTAAAATCAACGCACTGCAATTTTTTGGCCTAACCCGAGGCTTCTTTTTATTTTGAGTTTTCAAATACAGAATACAGATTTCAAATACAGAATCGTCCTGATTAAAAAGTCTGCATATTTTGATGTTGTTGACCATACCCAGACAGATACCGCAGAACATCAAAGCTGCAGGTCAGGCAAATCTGGTCCTTAAACGAGGCAAGTAGACTTTGTGGTTACTTCTATTCCGTTCCATAGGTGTCTAATGATCTTTCCAAGCTTTTTTCGTTGATAACAAGGGTCAGAGGTGAAATGCAACAGGGAAAATTGCACCAAGTCAATGGCCTCCCATATGAAGAAACGATGTCAACAGTTAGGATTAAGAAACACAGTGGAACGTCCAAAAGCAGGATTATCACAAGGATGATTGTGAACAAAAACGTCCAATGTCAGTCATCAGAATATAATGATATCCTAACATTAAAATTAATCCTGTACATGGAGAAAATGGTTATTTCAGTGTTGTGAACCATCATCACACCATTAACACCATATTTATAGGTGCCTGTGGAACCTGTAAAAGTGGTGCCCTGGTGAGCTCAGCTTCCCAGTAAGTTCAGCCACATCTGCCTGTCCAACCTTGCCTCCTCAGGCATGAAATCAGTGTCTTATATAAATCCTTTGGAAAGACCAGGTGAAGAAAATTCATTCATGAGTGCACGGCAAGCACAGAGAACCGTGGTCATATGTAAACATTAAGAGTGACAGATAGACTCACGCTGAAGAAAGATAGACACAAGGGAAGAGGAGAGATGGTTGGAAGAGTGTTCAAAAAAGCTGCAATAAAATAAAGGGATATCAAAGAAGTCGTTAACAACACAAAGAAACTGGGAGCAGTTTACAATTGAAGGAGGCTGAAACTCATCCAAACCCCACAACATATATAAAACACAGATGGCAACAAATAAACTGCCCGATTAATTTCTACTGCAGCTGATGGAAACCCATGGTTATGACTTAAAGTAGCGCAAAGTAAGTTGCCAAGGTTAATTTATTTTCAAGTAATTTTTTAACATATAATATGCACACAGATTGTACATACTCTCTCACTGACCACTCATGCATATCTTCTAAACAAACGCACATGGGACAAACACACACACCAAATGTTTTCCTCATATTGCAGACATCATCATTGATGAGATTACATCCATGCACCACTAAAACCAGGCAAGCATACAATCCGCACAAAACCAGACCACCTGCCTGGTCTTTTGCACCTTACCTCGGATTTGCTGTTCTCCGGGCCAGATAACGGCATTTCTTCCATTCTCATTGGCAAACAATACTGTGTGCTTTTTTCTTTCTACATAGTAACGAGGTGGTCACTGAGAATACTGAGAGAAAACAATCCATTAGTTTACAAAACACACTGAAAATTAAAACCTATTCTTAACCAGGGATACCCAGAGAAACTAAATCAGGATCGAAGTTGCGGACTAATAAAAAAAATGTTGAACTCAGCAGGGTTCACAACTGGACAAGTAGCAAAGATAATAAGATCATAGTCTTCTTAATAATTATTGTTAATTCTACTAGCTGACTTAAAACTCCTACTTTACTATTTACAATTGCATATTGAACTAGAGCTGTATATAAAATGTATCAGCACTGAAATAGAAAAATAAATCATAATTGGACCAATCTGGAGTGTCTAGAAATTTGATTCCGGTAGACTTCCTGTAAGTCGTGTTTAATAAAGTGTAATGATGTACAGGAATGTTCTTCCAGTACCCATACATTAGTATATATTTGACTCACATATTCCAATACAAGTGATCTTATTTTGTAAAAGAATCTTGTAATTGCTCTGTTATAAACTTCCACTAATGGGAACTGTAGGATTAGACCCAGAGATTCTAAGATTCGCCATTTTAATTAATTTTCAATCCTATTAATCTGGACATAGAAGAAAACATTTAAAACCATTTCTAATGGTTGCTGACCCAAAACATTGCCTGGTTTCTTTTTCCACATATGCTGCTTGACTGCCTGAGTTCTTCCAGCATATCTGCATTTGTTTCTGGATATGGAAGATATGGAAGTGTGATTTTAGACGATCCAGCTCGCCTAAGCCATGGCCTTTTCCGCTAAAGCACCCTGGACTCCAGAAAACACATGTGAACGGGAACATCCAAGTTGGTCTGGGGACACCCAAAAATGGGAACCACTACAATCATTGGGCCAGAATTCTGTGTAACACAATCAGGCCCTTTCATTCTGTAAATATTTTTTTTTCTCTCTTCCCGATCAGATATCATATCATCCCTGTTGAAAAGATCCAGTATGAGAGGGTTGTATTCAGAGCCAGGAATGTTATTTCACTGAACAGAAGATGTTTTCAACCACCCTGAACTGATGTTCCCTCTCACTGGCTGCATCTGCAGATTCCTATCTCGGGTTGTCTCCCTCGATCTCTTAAAAACTGTATCTGCAGATCATCTCCAACCCTCTTTTCTCACATCACTTCCCCCTCAAGATGGATTTGAGAAATCCTTCCTCCTTTCATTTTTATAGTTGCAAATGCAAGCTCACCCAAGAGATCCTTTATCTCCTTTCTCAGACTCCCTTCTTAGGCTATCCTGAACATCTACCCCCATGGTAAACCGTCCCTGGGTGCTCATTGCAGACGGCAACCCTCTCCCAGATTTCATCCCTCTCTCAGATTGTATCCCTTATCAGATTGGATCCTTCATTCTCAGATTGCATCCCTCACTCTCAGATTACATCCCTCTCCCAGAGTGGTTCCTTATATAAAACTGCATCCCACTCTCAGATTACATCTCTCACTCTCAGATTACATCCTTCACTCTCAAATTACATCCCTCTCTCAAATTTCACCCTTCACATTCAGATTACATCACTCTCACTCAGATTACAAGAGACAATAGGTGCAGGACCATTCGGCCCAGCTTTGCTATTCAATCTGATCATCCCCAATCCTGCTTTCTCCCCATATCCCGTGACTCCGCGATCTGTAAGATGTGCATCCCTCGCCCAGAGTGGACCCTCCATCAGACCGCATACCTCATTCTCAGATTACATCCCACACTCCCAGAGTGGATCTCTGGAACTCCCCGCCCACCCCCACTTTGCCCAGGCTGTACCTGCAGATGCCTCTCTAGCGCCACTGCTTCCGCACCAATCAGTCGTGAACGGTGCAACTCTGCAGCCAGGGGTCCATGGCGTCTAGAGCCCGGCAGCGCCCCCGACCCCACGGCCCTCCTGCATCTCGCTGCTTCCTCCCCAAACAAACACACGCACACGGTCGCTTCCGATCCTTCTCTGTCTGGGCGCAATCGCACTTTAAACCCGGGCTGCCATTTTGCAGAGAGCCGGGCGGCGGTGGCGGTGGTGGCGGTGGCGGTGGCGGGGCCGTGACAGGGCTGGAGGCGCTGTGGCGATGACGAGCTGCCCGCCCGCCCGCCCGCCCTCTGCTCCGCCGCCGGGCCGCTGCCCTCTGGCTCCCTCGCTCCCTCGCGCTCGCTCCCGCCTCCTCCTCCTCCTCCTCCTCCCGCCGGGCGGCCGCTCGCGCTCGCTCAGCCCAGGCCGCGTGCCACAGGCGGCGGAGCCTCACCCGCCAGCGGAAGCCGCGTCATCCCGCCGCCCGCCTGACCGGCAGCCCTGGCAGCCAATGGGAGGGGACGGAGGGGGCGGTGCCTGGGTCTCCAGGTGCCCCGCTTGTGCTGCGCGAGGCTGGGGATGTGGAGCTTCGCAGATGTGAAGCTTTGCAGATGTGGATCTCTGGAGATCTAGAGCTCTGGGGCTCTGGAGATGTAGAGCTGGAGATGTGGAGCTCTGGGGCTCTGGAGCTCTGCAGATGTGAATCTTTGCAGATGTGGATCTCTGGAGATGTGGAGCTCTGGGGCTCTGGAGATGTAGAGCTGGAGATGTGAAGCTGGGGCTCTGGAGCTCTGCAGATGTGAAGCTTTGCAGATGTGGAACTCTGGAGATCTAGAGCTCTGGGACCAGATGTGGAACTCTGGAGATCTAGAGCTCTGGGACCAGATGTGGAGCTCTGGAGATCTAGAGCTCTGGGACCAGATGTGGAGCTCTGGAGATCTAGAGCTCTGGGACCAGATGTGGAGCTCTGGAGATCTAGAGCTCTGGGACCAGATGTGGAGCTCTGGAGATCTAGAGCTCTGGGGCTCTGGAGATGTGAAGCACTGCAGACGTGGAGTTCTGGAGATGTAGAGCTCTGGGGCTCTGCAGATGTGGAGCTCTGGAGATGTAGAGCTGGTGCTCTGGCGCATGAGTTGTGGACCTGTGAAGCTCTGCAGTTGTGGAGCCCTGGAGCTGCGAGGCTCTGGCGCAGGGGGTGTGGAGCTCTGGAGAGCTGGAACTCTGGGGAACTGAGGCTCTGGAGCTGGTCCTGGCCATCAAGCTGCACACCGTGCAGCTTTTCCCTGCATCTCCATCCTTGCCATAAACTCCCCTCCACATCAGTCCTTCAGTTGATAAGTGATAGCAGCAGAATTAGGCCATTCGCCTCATCTAGCCTATTCCTCAATTCAATCGTGTCTTATCTATCTTTCCCTTAACCCTATTCTCCTGCCTTCTCCCCCATAACCCCTGACACCCGCATTCCTCAATCTGCTGGCAAGCGGTTTACAATGGGCTGGATTCTGGATTCTGGATTCTTGGACTGAATTCTGCATCCAGGCCCAAGCGCCTACCCATTCCAGCTCACTTGAGTAGGAAGGAACTGGAGACGCTGGTTTACACCGAAGATTGACACAAAATGCTGGAGTGGGTCAGGTAGCAGCTCTTGAGAAAAGGGATGGGTGACATTTCGGGTCGAGACCCATCTTCTGACTCGTCGAAATGTCGCCCATTCCTTCTCTCAAGAGATGCTGCCTGTCCCGCTGAGTTACTCCAATATTTTTTGTTGATCTCCAGCTCGTTTGGGAATTGGCATTTCAAGCAAATGCAAATATTTCTGCTGGTTTTCCAAAACTGGGGCAGAAGATGAATTCTGCAAATAATCACATCCACGTCGGATGATATTAGCATTTGACAACAGGGAAGAATTTACTTAGAGCTGGCATTTTTAGCTCATATGGAATACAATAAAGTAAGATTACACAAGGAACACAAAAGTGGGGTAACTCAGCGGGTCAGGCAGCATCTCTGGGGAACATGGATAGGCTAACGCCGTTGGTAAGTGCTGTCCCTTTAACTAAAAAAGACGAGAATATACTATTTCGAGTTGATGACATCGTTCAGGACGTAACATGGACAAAGGAAGAAAGATTACGGTCAGTTTGGATGAGGTGGGTTAAGACCTCACTGTTTTTATTTATTGTAAAGTGTCAATTCACGGTTCTTCATTTGCGTTTTATTTCCTCTTCTGTCCCGAGGAGTTGGTAGGGTAAAATATGGCAGCTGCCTCAAAATAAAATGCAAGTATGTTAGATCGATGTTTAATCGGCTGCTATAAATGAAATTGAGCTTTTAAGTGTGATCCTGCGAAACAAATCCTTCAACTGCAATCGAGCCGAGTTTGCGAAGTGTGAAATCTAGGTAGTGCAGTCATGAGATGTGTTGCTAATGTCCAGTCATATAAACCTTTATCTTAAGTTTAAGTAAAAACCGTTTGGTTAAAAATAGGGTACTTGATGCTGAATTGTATACAAACATGAATTTCACTGTACCTCGGTACGTGACCAATAAATTACCATTGAAAGTAGCGTTATGGCAGGGTGGTTGATATATATATATAATGCATAGAAGTCAGACTGAGACTGTTTCGCTCTCTAGAAATGTCTTTCTAAACAATCACACATGCCATCACGCTTGAATTTAACGTAGCGCAGGCGTAGGTGAACGATACCATCTGCTCCTGGGTCCAAAGTGTGAAGGAAGGAATTGCAGATGCTGGTTTAAAGTGAAGACATACAAACAGCTGGAGTAACTCAGCGGGACCACCAGCATCTCTGGAGGAAAGGAATAGGTGACGTTTATCCATTGCTATTCACCGTCCTATTCCCTTTCTCCAGAGATGCTGCCGGTCCCGCTGAATTACTCCAGCTTTTTGTGAATACAAGACTGGTCTCAATGACAAATCTTTTGCTTGGAGTCACTTGTTCTTAAACATTAAGTCAAAATGAACACCGCTGAAATCCAGAGTCTTTAGCGACAGTACAACTGATTATTTGATCTAAGAACAATATGTGAAATATAAACTTACCTAGAAGCGCAGACAAGACAAGTTAGCCTGAGAAATTGGTATCGTTAGAAAAATCAGTTAGAGATAATGGAAAGGATTTACAAATCAGCCGTAGTTCTTCCAATTTTGAAAATTACAAATGCCTGGAGCAAAGAGATTGATTAAAGAGTAGCCACAAAAAGCTGGAGGAACCCAGCGGGCCAGGCAGAGAAACGGAACATGGACGTTTCGGGTCGAGACCCTTCTATTGATTAAAGAGAAATTTGGAGTTTTCGAGCGAAAGCCGAAGATTGTATTTGGATTTTCAAAATTAATTTGCTTCAATGTTTATGTAAAATAATCACCCGTGATTGGGGTTAATATAAATAACAGAAAACGACGTAATTGACAGGAAATGCAAAGACATTATTTTTCTTGTTGTCCGAGGTTGAGGCGTACAACGAATAGTATTTCAGTTCCTATTAATTATTTAGATGAAGGGACTGTAATGCATCCACATTTATTGACAACGTGTGAAATTGAGAAATTAAGCTGAGAGGAATGCTAATTGTGTGCAAAGGGATGTGGGCAGATTAAGCAGACAAGAACACATGTGGTATTATAAAATTGACAAATTGCTTTAATGTTCTTCCAGAATCCAATTCCAAGATTCATCGTTAAAGAGCACAGAGATAGGCATAACTCATCTATATGGTCTATCTGCACTAAACCGGATTTGCCCAATGCTGTCCCAAATCCCTCTAAACATTTCCCATGTAAAATAAATGAGAAAAACAAGTAAAATTGATATCCAGAAGAATAGCTCATGACCATGAATCACAATATAACTGCATCAGCAGAAGCCATGATGCTGATTTTGGGGTTATAGATATACCAAGTCCATGACCTTGACTAGAATTTATGCCTCCTCATCCAAGACTATACCTGCATTAGAGGATATCCAGGTAGATATGGTGATGAGGGTAGCTTTTGGTAGATCGGTCTTCATCATTCAGAGTACAGAAGTTGGGACAGATAATAGACACGTAATGTTGGAGTACCTCAACGAGACAGGCAGCATTTCTGGATAGAAGAAATGGGTGATGTTTCAGGTCGAGACCCTTCCTCAGGTGTTGGGATGTTATTTTACAGCTGTGCAAGACTTAAGATCGAATTTGCAGTTCAGTTTTAGTTACGCTGCTATATGAAGGATCTTGTTAAGCTGGACATAGTGCAGAGAGTCATTTGAAGACTTCAAGAGTGTTTTATTGACATATGTCCCGAAATAGAACAATGAAAATCTTAGTTGTAGCAATACTGACTCTGTAAAACCCAAAATAACAAAAAAAATCAATGAAACACACAAACAAATAGTAATATAAAGTAAAAAATAATGATCAAGTCATAGTTCAGAGCATATTTGAAGGTTATAATGTTTAATATAGCCTTATGATTGCAGGGAGGCTGCTGCTCTTGATTCTGGATGTTAACGGTTTCAGGCTCCTACACCTTCATCCTGATGACTAGAATGAAATGAGAGCGTGGCCAAAGTGGTGTACATCTCTGATGCTGCTTGCTGCCTCTGAGGTGGTTATTGTTGTCGAGAAATGTAGAAAATAGGCGCAGGAGTAGACCATTCAGCCCTTCGAGCGAGCACCGCCATTCAATATGGTCATGGCTGATCATCCAGAATCTGTACCCCGTTCTGTATCTGATCATCCAGAATCTGTATCCTGGTTTCTCCCCACAAGCAGCAAGACATACAACAAAGTTCACAGTGTACACATACATCAGCCCCCCAACAATGTTTTGACCCTTTAACGCTTTAGAAAAATAAAGTGGGCATTGCCAGAAGTTTCACTGGTCTTGCCCCAATGGCGGTTGGAGCGCCACAGTGGGGCAGTGGTAGATTTGCGGCCTTACAGCGGCAGAGACCTGGGTTTGATCCTGACTAAGGGTGCTGTGTGTGGAGTTTGCATGTTCTCCCTGTGACCACGTGGTTTTCTCCAGGTACTCTGGTTTGCTTGAAAAAAGTGTGGGTTTGTAGGTTAATTGGCTTTGGTAAATTAACAAAAATTGTAAATTGTCCCCAATGTGTAGGATAGTGCTAGTATATAGGGTGCTCTTTGTTCGGCACGGACTTGGTGATCCAAAGGGTCTATGTTTAAAGACTAAAAGATGCACACAACAAATGATCAAGTTGCATCAAAACTACAATCCCTCGTATTAAATCACAGCTCATTCCCTTGTTTTAACCCTCACTGCCAACGACAGCCCTTGTTCAGTCACTTGCTTTACAATTCCATTCTCCTTTACAATCACCTGCTCCCAATTCACCAGGAGAATGAAAACACATTGTTCATTTAGACTGTAGATGAGCTAAAGAACATGCACATTTAAATGCTAAAGAAATACTAGAGGGTTAAAGTTGCTTCTGTGTGTAGATCCCTTGGAGAGGTCAGTACCTGTGACAGACTGGCCAGTGTTCACTTTTTGCAACTTCTTCATTCCTGTGCGTTCGACTTTAATAACCAGGTTGTAATGCAGCCAGTTACTGTGCACTCTACTGTACACCTGTAGAGATTCAATAGAGTATTCGTTGACATACCGAATCTCCTCAATTATCTAAGGAAGTAGAAGCATTGGTGATCTTTCTTTATGCTTGCACTGATGTGCTGAATCGAGAATAGATCTTCAGAGGTACAGTTTGCATGCGTAGGAATTTGAAGCTTTTGACTCTCTCCACCAACGTCCCATCGATGAAGACGTGGTTATGGATCATCGTTCCTCCTCATCCAAAGTTCAGTCAGTTCCTTAGTCTGTCAATCAATCTCCCACGTATACTCCCACTCATCGTCATCTGTAATTTATCCAACAATGGTGTCATCAGCGAACAAAGATGGAGTTTGAACTGTGTCTGGCTACGTTGCCAGGACTTCAGGGACCGACCGGTGCTATTGATTGGAAAGTTTTAGAGGGATATGGGACAAATATAGGCAGCGTAAATGGGGCAAGTTGGGTCAGTTGGGCTAAAGGCAGTTTCCATGCTGACTGACCCCCAGCATGGCTGGATGTTTCTTTGAGAAGCGACCGAGTGAACAGCAGGCATAGTCTGTGGGGCTTAGAATGGAAGGAAACTCATTGAAGTTATTGGGCAGTTTTATAAGATAGGATGTTATCGCTGGGTACAGCATCTCACACCAGAAAAGTTAATCAAAATAAAGTGTATGGTCCAAGTCAGAAATGGAAAATGTTTTAAGATCTTGAATCTTTTGGAGTTTGCTACACCAGGTTGCAGTGGATGTATGGTAATTGAATACAATCAAAACATCAATAAATGTTTGAGTAGTGAGAAAAATCATAGGATGATGGTGAAGTATAGGAATGTGGAATAATATCGATCAGATATGATCTCATTGAATGGCAAAGCACACGCATATGCGTCGCAGTTATCTTCTGCGCAGACTAATGGTTTTGTTTGCAACAGCTCTGCCTCATAAGGACAATCCAATTGTGGGAAGAATAATCCATTTCACCAATTAGATGGTGATCACTCTTGCAATTCCATAAAACCTGAAAATTCCCCAATAACCTGCTTCCACTATCAAAAAAAACCATTTACTCTCAAAATACCTCACTGCCCAAGCAACCAGTGTACAAGAGAAAATAATTCAGATTTCTACAAGTAGTTCCCAATTGGAGTTTTCAGGACCAAGGAAAACCTCCTGATAGGTTAAATGCCCGCTAAACTTTATTAAACGTTGTCTGACCTTAAAAGTGTCCCCACTCTTTCTCCCCCCATCCCCTTCTCTCCCACCCTCCCCGCTCTCTAAAGGACTTACCGTACACTGTGCAGCCGTCTTAATCGCGAGTGTGAATTTCAGACAGCGTTCCCCCGCTTTCCCTTGCTGGCACCATTGCGATGTGTTTGTGCGTGTGTGCGCGCGCGCGCGCTATCAGTCGATCCAGCTCGCGGTTTCTTCGCTGACGGTCGATCCAGCTCGAGGTTTTACAGGCGAGTGCCCTCGAGCTTGAAGGTCGAAGACAGTCGCTGAAAGGTTGCATCAGTGGGACAGGCCCTTATGTGATCTTCCAATTTAAAGCAGTTTAGATTTCTCTGCACAACTGTGAATTCAGTTAAAACATGGTATTACATTTCATGTCTAGTTTAGAGATACAGCGCGGAAACAGGCCCTTTGGCCCACCGAGTCCGCGCCGACCAGCAATCCCCGCACATTAACACTATCCTACACACACTAGGGACAATTTAATTTATACCAAGCCAATTAACCTATAAACCTGTGCGTCTTTGGAGTGTGGGAAAAACAGATCTTGGCGAAAACCCACGCGGTCACGGGGAGAACGTACAAACTCCGTACAGACAGAACAGATAGTCTGGATCCAACCCCGGTCCATGGCGCTGTAAGAGCAATTCTATCGCTGCGCCACCGTGGCAAAATGTCAGGCGAGTTCTCATGTTAACTTTAGCATCTCAACTATAAAGGACGATTGTTAAGCCTTTATTTTAAAAAAATCATTCGCGAGGTGTGGATAGCACCAGCATTGCTAAGAATTATATTCCACATTGACTCTGAAGTGAAATCAGTGATTCAAAATGTGTTTTGTCTAAAAAGTTATTAAAAATATAAAATGTGGAATTAAAAAAACTCTATTTATTTAAATTATCATTCAACCTCATGCCTGTGTATCAATGGTCCAGAAGTGTCACTACTGTTCTAGTGACTTAACCCATTGTACTCACTATGCTGAGTGTGGCGGAAGGAATTGCAGATGCTGGTTTTCACCGAAGATAGAGACAAAATGCTGGAGTGACTCAGCGGGACAGGCAGCATCTTTGGATAGGAGGAATGGGTGACGTTTCGGGTCGAGACCATTCTTCAGACAAGCTGAATGCCTGCTGAGCTGCAACAAGAAAACATTTTCACAGAGCCAGAGCAGGCAATGCAGCAAAAGGGTACAAAATTTACCATGTCTCTGAGCATGCTTTTTCAACACTTGCCATCACAGAGTTCTCAGCAAATGTACAATCCATAGAGAATCAAAAAACGCGTCACATTGTGTTCTTTCTCCTCCTGAGCAAAGTGTATGCATGTATTTCCAGGGCAAGATCAAATAATTGTATTCACCCAGCCAACAAGTTCTTTTTTTTTTAATGGTTGCCGATAACCATTTAAACAAAAGGAACACTTTCCCTATAAAATGTTTCAGAAGTTCCAACATCAAATTACAAGAATCTGCAAATACAAATCAGTGAGGCATTCTCTCTACAAAACAATCTTTTAAATATTAGAAAAATTTCCAGAAGGTCACAGAAGCTAAAAGTAACATGGTACGGATGGGTTACTAGCACAGCTTCACGGGAGTGCAAAAATGCACTCATTTCACCTCTTACAGTGCACACGCCCAGTGCTCCTGGCCTTACTGTAAGAACCAGAAAATAAAATGGAAAGTAAAGCTGCAAAATACAAACAACATTATAAACAGATACCATACATCCTCATTCAAACCCAATACATGTACGACAAAGTGCCTCTTTTAGTACCCTTTAAAAAGACATCCACCCGGCTCTGAAGCTGGGCACAAGCTGAAAGGTATTCAATCATGATCTGGACTTTAAGCAAAGCTGCAGTTGGAAGGAAGGTTCAGTCGCATGGTGTTCATCCATCCACCCCCACACCCCCCCCCCCTCCTCTCCCACCCTATTACACAGAACTATCGTAGGCTTACAATGGGAATACACGGGGCAGGAGGATGGGGTTGGGCTGCTGAGACCACAAACTCTCTCCTTGCTCCTCCTTTTCCAAGCTGGGACTCGAAAACCTATTCACACTTCCTGTAGCATGAAGCAACATATTTCTTTCCAATCCCCAAATTTGTAATTATTCCTTAATTCTGGTGTGCAAAGAAATTACAAACAAAAAGTCTCACCGTGTAAGTGATGCAAAGAAAAGTGCTAAGCTCGTATTTGTTAGAGATATTGCAGTACTGTAGTGTTCCAAACCCAAGTCGGCTATGCATGTGACCCGACTTCAGCAGCTCTGCGCTGCCTCTCTTGAAGGACTCCGGTACTGAAACCTTTCAACTCTACAATTCAAAAGGAGGATGAAACAGTCTATTAAAACCTCACAATAGGCTTTGCATTTGGTTTCATGACCAAAGTTAAATGTCCATTCCATTCAGAAGTGACAAAATAGAATGTGAATTTACAAAGCTACTTGCAGTCTTTTGCTGCAAGGATCTAGAACATCAAGATTAACTTCCACCAATATAGTGACGCTGCAATCAAATCGGATTGACGGCCTAAAATGGTACAAAATACTTAGCCTCTGCAGTTACATCCTCCATAAGTTAAACACTATAAGGAAAGGACTACACATGCAGAAAGAGCAATCAGAAAGTGTGTTGGGAAAAATCAGATTCCTTTGCAATATTGGAGGGCACTGGGAGCACACTTCATCCCTCTGTCCAAAAATGAACGAGCAATTGCGTTGGTGCAGACTCCTCAATAACTCTGAAATCTTCTTAGTAATGTGAACATTCACAAATACCAAAACCTCCCTTAAAAACATTCCTTTGTATTTACAAGCTGCAACATCACAAAATACTCTTCACCAAGTTGAAGACAAGCTCTGGCCTGTCCCACTGTCAGACTCATCCCTTGCCCATCCCGAGCGCCTGGGAACTAGACTTGGGGGAAATATCGAAGAATAGATGGCTTCAATGCGTGCCGTGCGACCACTCTGACTTTTCTGTTCTCCTCGAGTCGTGAAACAAAAAATTGTACACGGGACCAGGTAAATGAGGCAGAAACGCAAGTTCACGATAATCATATTTAAAAAAAAAAATTCAAAGTTTGTGTCTGGCAATGCAAGTATGAATGACCTGATAAACCAAACATAGTTTTAAATACCGAGTGACTTCACTCTCAACACACTACTTTGATCTTGTGTGCCTAAACATCTGATCCCAAAATTTATTCTACGCCATACTAGAGAATTTGCATGTCAGTTTTTTTTGTTTTTTTTAAAAAAATGGTCCTGAACGTCGCTCATTAGCACAAAGATGGAAGGTAATTTCTGAATAATTTGTTACTGGGATTGTTCCAGTGAAAAACCACCACAAAATCTTTATTTGGTCCATTCTTACTTGCATCACTAGTGGTTTTCAAGGAGCCGAAAGCAATTCAGGAAAGCCCAGAAATTTCGTTCCACGAAACTGACTGGACAATGATGGCTGGATCACATCAGATATTAGCATGTCTGCTTCTGCCATTTTGTCTCTCAAACAGTGCTGGTAGTGGGCACGAGGGCTCATCTTTAGGCCCCTGATAATTTCCAGTACTGCCTGGAAGATCAACGCAGAACACTTCAGTCAGAGTCAGAGTCAGAGGATTCTTCAGACGAAGAACTACTGCTGCTGTCGGACTGGTTTTCATCTCCCTCTTCATCCTCATCTTCGTCCGCATTCTAGGAAGTAAGCAGGGAAACGCTCAGTATGCAATGGTTTACGAGTGGACTTCCTACCGTTAAAGCTAAACATTAGTGGGGACGAGGAAAGGTGGAGAAAGGGGCAAAGAGAAGTTTCCGACCCAGGGACCAAATATCAAATACATTGTTGTGATTTCCAAGTTAAATACAAGTTCATTTATGTGAAGAATTGATGACAAGTCCTTTGTTTTAATCCATTGAAAAATGATAAAAAGCAGACTTTGTAAAACAGGCAGAGAAAATGTGAAATTAAGTTATTAACCATCCAATAAACCACAATGGGTTTTCCAACCACACATACTTGCACCATACTTGCTTAAAAATCAAGCCGTACATTTTTCTCTAATTCACGCACTGCAGTCTCAATGTTGACTTTGTGCGACATGTGTTGCATGACCCGATGATCGCAAGTTTGGCAGTTTCAATTCTATGTATGGAAATTTATTGGCAAATACAAACAACTAAAAGTTAGTACTTAGGCTGATTAAAAAGTATGATTTCCATCACCAGCAGCCACAACAGCTTTGGAACTTAACTGGTCATTAACAAACATTAGATAAATGGAACAAATTTGGAGCATGGAGCACCTTGTTTACATATCTGTTCTGCTGGTGCAAGTAAGAATTTTATCGTTCCACTTCGGGACATATGACAATAAAACACAAAGACTTTGGGAGATGGATTCTGCATTCGATTTGCCTTGTTGGGAGATTTTAAATCTTCATCCCCATGTTTAAGTTCCTGTGAGGATGTATCCTGCATTAGTGTAACTCTCTCGAGTACTCACGATTCCTCTGACAAAGCTGTTGGTTTCCCTACACACATGCTGTTGCCACAGTGATTAGGGGAGCACAGTGGCGCAGCGGTAGAGCTGTTGCCTTCAAGCGCTAGAGACCCAGGTTCAATCCCGACCACTGGTGCTGTACGGTGTCTGTACATTCTCCCTGTGACCGCGTGTGTTTTCTCCGGGTGCTCCGGTTTCCTCCCACACTCCAAACCCGCACAGATTTGTAGGTTAATTTCCTTCGGCAAAAATTATAAATTGTCCCGAGTGTATAAGATAGTGGTAGCGTACGGGGTGATTACTGGACAGTGTGGACTCGGTAGGAGGAAGAGCCTGTTTCCATTTTGTTTCTCTTAAGTGTCTTCGAGCTACTTTGTCAGATTCTGGTGATATCCACCTCTCAAGTTTTAATCAATTTGAGGCGAATCCCAACAATCTACCCGTTCAATCTAATAGCTCAATTCAAAAGGAGAACAATTTACCCCTTCCGCATCATCCTCTTCACTCTCCTCATCACTGTCAGAGCCCGAGGAATCGTCAGAATCTGAAGAATTGGCTTTCTCTTCATCATCATCCTCGTCATCATCATCATCATCATCGTCGTCATCATCATCATCAGAATCATCAGTTTCCTGCAACAACCAATGTCAACAGAATATATACACAAGTCAATCCTTTAAATCTCACGCTCCACATTGGCAAACTTTAAAGACCAGTTCGAAAGTCCAGCATTGATGGGGGGGGTGGGGGGGGGGGGGAAATCATGCTCAGATGAAGAAACATTTCCAAGTAACTAAAAATAATTGCTGAACTGTGTTGCACCAACTAAACAGAAGATGAACTGCCACCTGTCCAAATGTTATGAAGTCATTTGTACTATTCCCTGTGACCAACATCCCAAAGGTTTGTAGGTTAATTGGCTTCGGTAAAGATTATAAACTGTCCTCAGTGTGTAGGGTAGCAGTATTGTGTGGGGTGATCGCTGGTCAACACAGATCAGTGGGCTGAAGGGCCTGACTGTGCTGTATCTCTAAAGTCCAAGATATGGAGAGGCAAATAAATGAGACCCTTCTGCTATTTCAGCTGATTAGCAGCAACTTAATTTGTCCACT
Source organism: Raja brachyura (assembly GCA_963514005.1). The sequence goes on from OY740812.1 coordinate 24,765,035, forward strand.
GCAGAGTGCCACACATAGCGTTTAGCAATCAAGGCAGGGAAGTACACCTCAGGAACAGTTAATCTTGAGGAGGTTTAAGCAAATGATTGGGGAGAGTGATTGTCACAATCCCACTGGGTAGTTGAGTGATGTCCCTGGGAATTTGTAACGGATTACAGCTTATCACAAATTTTTGGAAAGTTGGTGCTACATATAAATACTAATTGAATAGATAACATAGGAAGATACAAAGGGACCCATTTATTTTCGGGACATCCGGGCATAAATCTAAATAGTTGAAATAATGGATTCAACATAACCGAATGGCTTGACAGGTTTAAGAGACGGGGTTTAAATCAATTTGAGTGTGTTCAGTAGTGGCAGAAAACAAGTGGACATTATCGGTGGACAATACGGTTGAGAATTTTCTAATAGCATACTTGGCAACTCTTTTAGGTAGAGATCGAGTTTTTGCAATTCCAAAAGCAATGCAATTATAAACACTTTGTTAATAGAAAAACAACATTCCATTTTGATCCTTTAACACTTTAGAAAAATAAAGTGGACGTGCAAACACTGAGGCACTTCCCAGAAGCCATAGCGATCAGAGCAGCTGGAAACGTTCTAACTTCAGATGTAAACCTGTACAACCCGACACCAATGATCTTACACATTATCTATCAAGATGAAGCTTGCAATTCATCAGGGACATTAGATTAGCTGCGAACATGGAAGCGCACACCAATACAAGGTGAGATGTGGCTTTAGTGACCTCTCCATGCAATGACCCCAACGTCCCTATCAACAATAAATTCAGTCCATTTGATACTAAAGAATAGGAATATCAATGCCAGAAAAATGGCAAATTACGTGAAGATGCAAGGAACTGTAGATGCTGCAGCACTTTGCATTTTTTTTGGTAAACAAGCATCTACGGATCCTTGGATCTCAAAGTATTTTGCAGTTTTTCTGACATTAAAATTCCCATTCCTCAGTAATAAACTAACTGAATTTATAGTTGAAGAATTGATGGGGGTCATTGATGGGGAGGTCACTAAAGCCGCATCTTACCTTGTATTGGTGTGCGCTCCAATGTTAGCAGCAAATATTATATCTTTGATTTTGAATAAAGAAGGGTCCTGACCCACAATGTCACCCATCCATGTTCTCCAGTTGCCTGACCTGCTGAGTTACTCCATTACTTTTGTGTTCCTCGTGAAATTTTACTTTATTGTATTGCATTTATAAACCAAGATTACACTCTGGATAGGTTTTGTTTTGGGTCAGGCCCCCTTTTCAGACAAAATCCATGCATAATAAGTGCAAAAATAACCGATATATTCTGCTTATGGTAACATCAAATTTTAATTGTCATAGTTTTATGCAAACTTTAAGGTAGTGGAGCAAACAAACTGTTGGAAGAACTCTGCGGATCAGGCGGTAGCTGAGAGGGGAAATGGACAGATGAAGTTTTGGGTCAGGACTCTTTCACAGACAGAATGTTCATTCCCTCCACAGGTGTCCAGTTCCTCCAGGTGTTGTTTTTTAAAAAAAAATTCACTATTCCTAAATCCGCTTTCCTGCATCTCTAAACAAAGTTAGTTGCTTTTGCACCCAACAAATATCAAACTTCAATGCTTGCATTTACCATCAGCACGTTTCGGCACCAGGATCTCGTAGAAACTAGGAACTGCAGATGCTGATTTCCAAATAAAGACACAATGTGATGGAGAAGCTCAACGGATCAGGCAGCGTCTCTGGAGAACATGGATAGGTGACATCTCAGGCCAGGACCCTTCTTCAGACCGATTATAGAGAGGGGTCCTGGTGCATTATCAAATCGCGAACATTGTAATAAGCCTACTATGTAAAGTCAAAACTTTATAAACACTTACACTTGCATTCTGTGCTGGTATTGCAATTTTCATTTTGGGATTTGGAGTGGATACCTTTGCAGTACCTCTGCGTTTCTGTCAATGACACAAGTTCGAACATAGTTAAAGGAATCAACGATCAGTATTAATAAATATTTTCCTACTACCCGCCCCTCATTCAGATCGAACAATCATTAGAATCAACGGAAGCAACACAAACCCTACACTCCACCCCTGTATAGTTCAGACTTAAATACATGGTACCTCAACAATTTCCTTGTAATTAGGACATGTTAGTTCACAGGCTACAAAATGCAGCACTCATAGTTTATTACACAAAACAAGCCAGTAGAAAATAAAAACAGAACTAAATACAAATTTCCCCAGACAAATATTTTTAAGGAAAATAAGAGCATTAAGTTTGTGAAATGGGATTGCTTACATTTGAAGTGTACTCCTTGTATGCAGCTCTCTCTTGGGGCGATATGCTCTGAGGAAATAAAGCAATATCTAGGATCAAATATTATACTATCCAGTTCAAAACAAAAATACCGTCTCGAAGTGGCTTCAAAGCCCACAATGCCAGACTCTGCTTTCTTATGATGCATTTGCAATCCATTAAACATCAGATAATGAGCATCCATGAGCGAGTCCATTTAGAAGCCACTTGACTGCTAATTCAATTTTTAAAAGCAGAGTAGGAGTGGAGGCACCAAAACATAGCTGGGTTATCAGCATCGTCAAATGGCAGAGATTGGGTGAAAGAATATTGCTGGACTGAAGGCATACGTACACTCACTATGCTGAGAAAGTGAGAACCAAATTCACAATTGATAATTTTCCAATATGGTAAACTAGGACTGATCACTATTCAATGCAAATTCTGGAAAAATGTAATTGCCCATCACTCAAATGTAATTGCCCATCACTCCTTCACTTTATTTCACCTTTTTCCTGCAATTCCTCTTAAATATAGAAAAGTCAGGGGATATGGGGAGAAGGCAGGAACGGGGTACTGATTGGGGACGATCAGCCATGATCACATTCAGGGCCGGCCTTAAGCCAATTGGGCCGATTACTCCCAATTGGGCCCTGCGCCGAAGGGGCCCCCGCGCTAGAGTAATCTACTATCGGTAGATCTACCCTGGGTGGAGGGGGCAGAGTGAGTAGAGGGGTGGAGGGGGAAGAAAGGGGTAGACGGGGAGGGGGAATGGAGAAGGGGGAGGTGGGTGGTTGGCTCACGGTCCGGGGCAGCGCTCCCGCCCTTCCAGTCGCCGTGCTTCACGCACACAGCCCCGGCTCCACCCCTCTCTCTCCCCGGGGAGACGCAGGGAGGGCTGGCCCGGGGGTTGGAGCAACGTTTACAAACATCGGCCTCAGCTCTCACCAATCCACCCGGACCCCGGCATCCGCTCCGGCCCCCTCCCTTCTCTCCTCCCCCCCTCCTTCCTCTCTCTCTTTTCCCTTCTTTCTATCCTTCCCTCCCTTCTCTACTTCCCTCGCTATCTTCTGTCCTTCCTTCTCTCCCTCCCTGACACAATACACACACACACAACTATCACGCGCACACACACATAACTATCACGCGCGCACACACACATAACTATCACGCGCGCACACACAACACACACACACAACTAACACACACACACAACTAACACGCACACACACACAACTAACACGCGCACACACACAGCTAACACGCAACTAACACGCACACACCCAAGTTAGGATGCGGAAGCCCAAAGGGTAGGATGGGGCTGAAGCCCAAAATTTAATGCCTGGACTGTTTTTTCGCCAATGGTTATTGGTTTTCCATGATCTATTTAATGAAATTACTTTTTTTTTCATTTCACAGTCACTAAAATGAATGATATTGTAACTATGTACTTTTCAGAGGTGATCTGCACATTTTGTTTGTTACTTGTAGGCTTACAAGTATGCAATTTTATATAAAAATATCTCTTAGATCTGTTTGGTCCATCAAGTCGCATGCACTTTTTGAGCGCACATTTTGATTACTTTCCATTCTACCATAGAGATATAAAGTCTATAATAGACTTTATTTATACTTCTATGATTCTACAGACCATGGTTGGGAACCTGAGGCTCACCAAAATTGTTCCCAACTGGGCCCCACACCTCCTAAGGCCGGCCCTGATCACATTGAATGGAGGTGCTGGTTCGAAGGGCCGAATGGCCTACTCCTGCACCTATTGTCTATTTCATCACTCTGCTATTCACTAGGTGACCATTTTCATCTGCATCCTTTCCAAATTATGCAGAGTGCAGCACAGTGGCGCAGCTGGTAGAGCTACTGCCTTGCAACACCAGAGACCCAGGTTCGATCCTGACCTCAGATGCTGTCTGTGGAGTTTGCGTGTTTTCTGCCGTGTCTGCATGGGTGTCCTCCAGGTGCTCTGGTTTCCTACCACAACCCAAAGACGTATCTCTATGAATTGCCCCTAGTATGGTGGAAGTGAATGAGAATGTGGGATAAAAGAAACTAGTGTGAACTGGTTGGTGTGGACCTGATGGGCTGAAGGGCCTATTTACATGTGGTATCTCAAACCTAAACCATATATTAATATTCTGATGAATGCAGACCAAAGTCAGCCGTAGTGTGCAAGAGGGAGAGAGATAGCTTGATGAGGCAACCAACTAAACAGATCTGTTCACTACCTGATCTATTGGAGGTTAGAAAATACATCAGAAACTGAAAGGGCACAATATAATTCAAACATGCCAACTGCAACACTCTACATTTGAGCTGCAGACTGGGAAGTCTTGCTACCTTAAGCCAGGCCTCAAGAATGATTTTGTATTGACATTGTTGTTCTTCCGCCATCTTCTTGTAACGATCCTTTTGCGCCTGAGTGACCTTCCGCCATCTTTTCCCAATCTCCACCATCCGGTCTTTGAGATTCAAGTGGTTCAATTCACCGCCTGTCAGTAATTCCTGGGAAAATTTCTGGTAGCCATTCCTGAAACACAGAAATAATAATTCAATGTATTAAATTTCCTCAGTCTCCAAGTGCTAAAATAGATTTGACAAAACGAATATTTAGGATAAATTTTAAGTTTAGAAAATGTATTACAATCCACTTCTTTACAGGCACTCACTCAAACACTAGAAATATAGAAAATAGGTGTAGGAGTAGGCCATTCGGCCCATCGAGCCAGCACCACCATTCAATATGATCGTGGCTGATCATCGAGAATCAGTACCCTGTTCCTGCGTTTTCCCCCAAGCAGCAACACATACTACACAGTGTACACGTACATCAGCCCCCCTGCAATGTTTTGATCCTTTAACACTTTAGAAAAATAAAGTGGACATTGCCAGAAGTTTCAATGGTCTTGCCCCAATGGCGGCTGGGGCGGCACAGTGGGACAGTGGTGGATTTGCGGCCTCACAGCGGCAGAGACCCGGGTTCGATCCTGACTAAGGGCGCTGTCTGTATGGTGTTTGCATGTTCCCCGTGACCACGAGATGAGATTTTTTTTCTGTATCGTATCTCCGTCGCACTGCGGCCTAACATCGCGGAGTTGGCGGCCTTTCCTGGAGACCGACCATCGCTCCATCCCGCAGGAGTCTGCGGCACTTTAACATCGCAAAGCTTGCCATCCCTTTGATGGGGATCGAAGCTCCAACCACGGGACTTGTGGACTTTAACATCGCGAAGCCGGCGGTGTCTGGTAAGAACAGGCAGACTCGGGAGCTCCATGCCACTCCATAACTTTTATTATATGTGGCCGTGTGTCTTGTTGCTTTTCACTTAGTATGGCTGTCTGGCAACTCAAATTTCACTGTACCTTAAATCGGTACATGTGACAATAAAATGACGGTGAAGCCTTGACCTTGAACGGCAGTACTTACATTGGTGGTTTTTTGGGTTCTCCTTCAAATTTGATTTTCCTGTTCACGTTTGTTGCTGGTGCTCGTATTTCACTCAGTTCTTTCTGAAAGAGAATGTTCACAAAATTGAATTCAACAACAGAATGTCTCGGCATTTTTTAAGCGAAAAGCAGAACACATCGACCATTTTTCATATCTAGGCCACTGTTCAAAAGATCTTTCCACTTTCTTTATTACAATATCTCCGCAATCTTAATCCCAACACTAGTGCCACTTGTGTAATGAAGTAACTCTCACATCAATGGAATTCCCTACTGAAAAATTCTGTATTCCTTTCATGCATTTTTTTTAGTTGAACATACGGTGTGCAGAATGAAGATAAAACACAATGTATGTAAAATTCCCTTGAATTAAAAATTCATTGCTTACTTATGTGTAAATGATGGCCATCTCCAACACAATTGGCTTTGTCATGGGCTGATCCCACACACTGGGCTACATACTTCCAGGTCACAAATAATGGTAATCTCACTTACACCTCATTTGGTTTGCATCCGTGCAATCTTAGTTCTACCACATTATTATAAAACTCATTGAAACACCAAGGGATTGACATCTCTGGTGGCCACAAGTGAGCAGTCTCCATTTTCCTGAGATCACTGAGTCACGCATTTGAGTTTCATTGGCATTCATTTTGATGGACAGCAAGAGTAAAATTAAAGATTATCGGTAATTCATTAAATGAAGTTCCTTTGAAGCGTCGCCTCTACACCTCTGGCCAACAATGGGTTCTCCAACAAACAAAATCACCACACAGTAAGTCCCTTCGATCGTGGTCACGTGACCATACTGTCATTGGCTACTTCATTAACTGACCAAAAGTACAGTCGTTTTCAATTAACCCAATGATGATAGGATTGGATAGGGAGGGAAGCACAATGATAATCTATGGATGAACACAATCTAAATTGTGACGTTTTTACTATACAGATTTACAAAATGTATCAACAAGTAAATCAATGATGTTCAAAGAGAAACAATGATCAACATGAAACAAAGCATGAGATTGGTCCAAAAATAGAAATGGTATAGTGGTCAGTGTTATATGGCCTTTGATACCAATGACAATAATTCTCATTGATTCACATCGTTGTTATACTCCTCAGTCCTTAAAGTGTCACTGAGGCCGTTTGATCAGACATTTTCTTCTATACATCCCATTAGAAGAATTTTTGTTCTGGTACCATTCAACTTCCAGTAGTGTGAAGTACTTACTTACTGAATTATGAACCTTTGCAAATCACAACAAATGTAGATAGGTTATGTTGATGACATATCTGAAGTGCTTTCCAATCTCTCAAATAGGGAATCCAAACATTTTTCCTTAATTCTGCGTTCACGATATATTAAAAAGCATCATGAACATTTCCTCAAAATTATCAAAAGCACTCAACGGCAGCAATCGCTGCTCTGCAAAACTACATCCAAACGGTCCATGGCCCAGATGCAGCACCAAGTAGGCACATTGCCGCCCATGCGGCCAAGAACTGGGCAGAGGCAAAATGGAGTTGAGAGTCAATGCCCATGTGGAACTGGGTGGAGATTGGTCAGAAGGGTTGCTGCTGAAGACATTTGGAGCACGCAGCAAGTGCTACATTTTTCACCCTGCAATTAAAATGGCTGCCAAGAGACAAATACTGCCAGACTACTCTGATGCAGCAAAGAAGGGTTACAACCAACTAGGGCAGCGCTGCAATAAACCTGAGCAGAAACACAGGTTTGGCAGTTTGTTACTCGGTGTGAACCAGCTGTTCAATGAGCAGCAGGTAATTAATTCCCTAAATTAGCCAGGAGCCAGTTGCTTTAGCATCGAACTTGCTTTAAGGAGGAACAGAGAGGAGTGTACCTCATATCGCTTTTGATCCTCAGCCGCCTTTTTAATCCACATTAATTTCTCCTTTTTCTCCATCGCACTCCAAGTTGCCTCCATCGCTTTTATAGCCTTAATGCGATCACTCTAAAAAAAAAAGCAAAAGACACACCATGAAGCCCAGCATTTTTTGCAACGTCAAGACATGGTCCAGATCACAATCAATCTGACAGCATGCGCTTTTAAATGCACTCGCATTGCTTCAAAAACCTCCATTCTCTGGGAGTACGGGTTAAATAAGTCCCAAAAGAACTTTGGGCATAACTGGTGTGTCTATTAAGAAATGAGGGCAAAACAGTGGCCCTCAAGAACAGTGCTGAAGTTGAAGAGTTACATGCACTGTGCAAGGTGCACATCAACGGCACTATAAACTGCACAGACAGTAAACAGATCGTACGAATCACCAAGATGTCAAGATCAACTATGTCACTGCATTGATATCTCAATTTCCTCGTATGCGGAAAGGGAAGACTTAAACGTTAGTCCATAGTCTTCGAGGCCACCGATTCAACCTGCAACTGTTTTGAAGAAAGAAAATGCTCAAGAAACAAGCAGTCACATTTTAAAGTGGTCACAAATGTGAAGCGCTTTTGATAGATTTAGGGGATTAACCACCCGGAACATGTTGTCCAAACTTGGAAGCCTTTAGTGCAGCAGCTGATTCGAAGCTGAATTCTCTGCGAGGAGTTTTAGACCCAGAATTGAACTAGAGGAACAGAAAAGCATGGATGCCAGGAAGCACGAGGCAGCCAACATATCCATCAGGGTGGTGAGAGTGTTTCAAGGTCAGGCTCATCAAAACAGCAATGACATTTTTAATAATGCAAAACATTATTGATAGGTAAATCTGGCTGGAGGGAAAATACGTGGTGTGGTCAGGGATCCAAGCCAGAAATGTCAAAGGCCCCCACATTGACCTGGCCCGTGCAAATTGTCTTTGCCAGTGCCATTCAAAGCTGAGAGTTCTGGTTCGATGCTAATTTGTTTTGGGACCAATTTTGCTTCAGAAAATGATTCTTTTACTAATCAATGCAAAATAGTTAATCCTGAAGTCTATAAAGTACTGCTAATTTAGTATATGAAATGTTTAAGAAGGAACTGCAGATGTTGGAAAAATCGAAGGTAGATAAAAATGCTGGAGAAACTCAGCGGGTGAGGCAGCATCTATGGAGCGAAGGAATAGCTGATGTTTTGGGTCGAGACCTTTCTTCAGACTGATGTTTTGGGCTGGGATGAAGAAAGGAAGAGGTGGAGACAGTGGGCTGTGGGAGAGCTGGGGAGGGGAAGAGGGAGAAAGCAAGGACTACCTGAAATTGGTGAAGTCAATGTTCATACTGCTGGGATGTAAACTACCCAAGCGAAATATGAGGTGCTGCTCCTCCAATTTGCAGTGGGACTCACTCTGGCCATGGAGGAGGCCCAAGACAGAAAGGTCGGATTCGGAATGGGAGGGGGAGTTGAAGTGCTAAGCTACCGTGAGATCAGGTTGGTTAATGCAAACTGAGCGAAGGTGTTGGGCGAAGCGATCGCCAAGCCTACGCTTGGTCTCACTGATGTAGAGCAGCTGACACCTAGAGCAGCGGATGCAATAGATGAGGTTGGAGGCGCAGGTGAACCTCTGCCGCGCCTGGAAAGACTGCTTAGGTTTCCTGCGGTTGCAGAAATGTTACACTTGTCGCTTTACCTCCGCCCTTGACTCCATCCAAGGACCTAAGCAGTCTTTCCAGGTGTGGCAGAGGTTCACCTGCACCTTCTCTAACCTCATCTATTGCATCCGCTGCTCTAGGTGTCAGCTGCTCTACATCAGTGAGACCAAGCGTAGGCCTGGCAATCTCTTCGCCCACTTTCGCTCAGTTTGCATTAACCAACCTGATCTCACGGTGGCTCAGCACTTCAACTCCCCCTCCCATTCCAAATCTGACCTTTCTGTCCTTGGCCTCCTCCATGGCCAGAGCGAGTCCCACCGCATATTAGAAGACCAACACCTCATATTTCGCTTGGGTAGTTTACATCCCAGCGGTATGAACACTGACCTCGCCAATTTCAGGTAGTCCTTGCTTTTTCCCCTCCCCTTCCCAGCTCTCCCACAGCCCACCGTCTCCGCCTCTTCCTTTCTTCTTCCCACCCCCACCATCCCAACATCAGTTTGAAGCAAAGATCTTAGAGCGGAGTAAGGTGGTCCACTCCTGCAAAATCCAATGGACTGACGTGTAGTACGCAACGGAATGGAACTTCCGCCATTTCAGTGATCCCGACCCGACTTCAGTTGTGCCTCTCGCAGTGTAATCAGCATTGCAGGGGAACAGTTTGTGTGTTTTTAAATGTCTTAAATGGTTTTTATTTTTATTTTTTAAATGGCTCATGTCCTGTGTTTGAATTGATTTTTGTATTAAACTTGCACTCTAATTCATCTAATCCCATTGTTCACAACTGCTTGTATGTACCCATAAAGGCAATTATATTTGTGTGTGTGCGTGTATATATACACACATATATTTGTGTCATATATGTGTGTAATGCGTGATATCGATGCATAATTATATAACATATATATTTTTCTAGTTTCTTATAAACACATATATATTTTCATTTATAATATACATATATGTGTATAAATATATATATATATATATACACATGTATGTGTATAAATATATACATATATGTGTGTATATACACACACACATATGTGTGTATATATAATATATGTACATAAATATATAACATATAAATTCTCTTGTTTTTCTTGTGATCTCTAATTATTTGTTGAGCAACCTTTTTCTTTCTTTCATTCATTCGACCTATCTCTCTCGCTCTCTCTTTCCCTCTACGAAATCCTAATATTGTGAATAAAATATCAATGAACACAAAGGCTGGCGGGACAGGATCAAGGGTTTGGTTTAGTCCAGGGGTCGGCAACCTTTTTTGTACATCGTAACTTTTAAGAAACATTTAGACAGGTACATGGATCAGACAGGTATGGAGTAGTAATAAATTCACAACACGATGGTAGCCTGAAATTTGGCAAAATTGTCTGCAATTTAGTAATCACACGCTGAGAAGCTTAGATACAAAAAATGGGAATAGGTAACATTGCACTCAATAAATTTGGAAACGCATTGACATTAAGGTGTAGGAAGGAATTGCAGATGCTGGTTTAAACCGAAGATAGGCACAAAAAGCTGGACAGCATCTCTGGAGAAAAAAAAACAAGCAACGTTTCGGGTTGAGAACCTTCTTCTGACCTGCTGAGTTACTCCAGCTTTTTGCGTCTATCCTTGACATTAAGGTACATCATTGGGAAGATCGAAGAACTGCCCCGAGTTATGTCTGATCCAGCGTACGGAGGATTTGAGGTTTTGTTAGGGTCCCAGGTAATCCTTTAGCAAGGAAAATCCGTCAACCCTCTGCAAGATTAGCTCAGTCTAAAACCCCAGATAAAATATTGGGGGGGGAGGGGTGTAACGTACAGGAGATGAATCGCAGAGGTGCCTCCAAAGTAATTCCGATAGTTATAATTACCGCAGTCTTTCTTACTATTGTTAGCGTGCTTATACATTTAAAAAAAAGAATTAAAGTGTGGAACTGCTGCATTTACGAAGAACCCTACAATCATCTGCTTGTAGATGACGCCGCCATGACAGAAGCCGGTTACGGGAATGTCACTGAAAATTACCCATCAGCTACTACGGCTTTTTTAACGGAGTGAACCATCGTGCTCCGCTCTAAGATCTTTGGTCTGAAGAAGGGCCTCGACCCAAAACGTCACCTATTCCTTCACTCCATAGATGCTGCCTCACCTGCTGAGTTTCTCCAGCATTTTTATCTACCAGCTAATTTAGTATATATTTGCATAAACATTGAAGCAACACTTTGAGAAAATCTCATTCAGCGTTCATTTTAGAATACGATTTACACAACTGGGTTAACATTTGTCCAGCGTAAAGAGACAGTACTGTGGTGCAGCGGTAGAGTTGCTGCCTTACAGCGCCAGAGAACCTGTGTTCGATCCGGACCACAGGTGCTGTACAGAGATTGTACAATCTCCCTGTGACCGCGTGGGGTTTCTCCGACTGATCCGGTTTCCTCCCACGTTCCAAAAATTTGCAGGTTTGCAGATTAATTGGCTACTGTCAATTGTCCCTAGTGTGTAGGATAGAATTAACGTACAGGTGATCGCTGGTCGATGGGCCAAAGGCCCGTTTCCACACTGTATCTCTAATACAGAGAAGCAAAAAATCTAAAAAGAACTGTGGCGCAGCGGTAGAGTTGCTGCCTTACAGCGCCGGGCACCCAGGTTCAATCACATCTGTGAATGCTGTCTGTACGGAGTTTGTATGTTCTCCTCATGGGTTTTCTCCAAGATCTTCGGTTTCCTCCCACTCCAAAGACATACAGGTATGTAGGTTAATTGGCTTGGTGTATGTGTAAATTGTCCCTGGTGTGTGTAAGATAGTGTTAATGTGCGGGGATCACTGATCCCGGTGGGCCGAAAGGCTTTTTACCGCGCTGTATCTCTAAACTAAGTTAAACTTTACAGACAGTGACTGAATGAACAAGCCACAGCTGAAACGAAATTGACCAATTCTCCAGGTGAATTCTCAAGAATGTCACAAATTTTGAGCCTTTGACTGCACAGCAGACACGACAGCATGGCTCAAATCAACATATCCAGGCTGGAAACAATTTAATTCTTCAATGCGAAGGCGAATATTCACAAGTGCGTGCCATGGGTGTTAGATACACCAAAGAGATAGATGGACTATGCTCCAGCATTGTCAAATTCAGGATATAGATGGTGAAAATCACTCCATCAGCAATTCAGACAGAGAATCTAGCGATGGAAGGCTCAAACAGTACTTTCATTTTCAAAATATTAAAAGGATATTTGAGCAAAGGTATTAGCCGTTCATCACTTTCCATTGCTTCAATCCTGGATCAGTCCATAAAGGATGCTTTTATACAAAGTAAACAATTCCAAGACGAATAGGGCTGCACTGGAATTATTTATGGCATTCCGTTAATGCAATGATATGATTTCAACTCTTTTACAATGGCAACCTCAAATTAACGCTCGAGGATGACCAAATGTGGCTTACCTTTTAAATGGTCAAGGAAATCAGCTCAATTGGTCCAAGGTTTCCCCCAAGTCATTCCCGAATTGTTGTTGCCACTCCAAGAAACAGAACTGGCTCTTTTTTTTTTATTAACTATACAAGGGAGTGCACAGTAGAATCGAAAATTTCCTGTTAAATGAATAACTATGATTGGCCTTGCTACCACTGGAGCAAGTTTCCTCATAATAGCTTTATCCAAACTTTTTTCCCCCGTACAGAAAACATTTTGGGGGGTGGGAGGCGATTGAGGTCCTTTGGATGAAAGTGTGCATTGCATTCCTGCTGCACACTGCACACCAAACTGAACAGGAGAATCCGGGATAAAGCGTGCTAAAAATGCAGCTACATTGCTACCATTTAGCTAGATGGCTCGGGCAGAGCTGAAATGTGGAGCTTCGACATGGTAAAAACCGTAAAATGTGCCAAATGAATTGCGATATTTATTGCTAATGCGTGTACTAGGAACAAGTATAAAGGAGGAAGAATCAAGCATCGAGACGGTTTGTCAAAATGAGGACAAGAACTTCCTTCCAAGGAAAAAGTACAGCCCAACAAGACATGATAATCCAAGGGTCACTCTCGATGGCTATGAGATTCATTCATCATTTGCATGATGCAGATGTAAAGTTAATCGAAGAAAATCAAACTCAAAGGTAAATTGTGTTAAAGTACCTGAACAATTGGGCACCAGTAACTTTGGATGAAATATGGTCTGATCTGGGGTTTGGGACGAGATTGGGGGGTGGGGAGGATTAGTTGGTTGTTGATACGATTAGGGAAGCGGAAAGAGCAGCCATTTTAGAGGATTCACAGTTGTGGACGGTGCTGCTCTGATTATTATGCCCAATAAAGCTAGCGGAGCCACTTTGAAATAGCCTACTCACATCAGCCAGCAAGAGACTCCCTGCATGTTAGAGCACAAACATGCTGAAGAGTCCCACCAGGATCTATAAATCTGCCAGGTTTGGCAAGTGGTCTCATTCCGCATCCATTTACAAAGTAGTGTCCTCCTCTCTTTCAACTACCCCGGTGCATACCCTGTACTTGGCCAGGTAATCGCCAATGACATTCTGCTGCCAGATCTCTTCTGCAGTCTTGGGTGGCTCTGGCAGTTTCCCACGGATAGCAGTGCCTTTTCCTTTGCCAAAACCCTGCCTTTTCTGCTCCGATTCGGCTTTTGCCGCTGCTTCCAGGCGACGATACTTTTCCTGTTGCAGCAAAAACATCATTAGGTCCTTTAAAAATGTTGATCCTTCCATTTAACACAGAAAAACAAAACGCATTGAAATCAATTCACAGTTCAGACAGATACGTGTCGCTGGGTTATTGACCTCGTGTGGTACCATTTCATTAAATTCCACTTTAACATAAAACATTGCAATGTCCTTCAGAGAAGCATTACCAAAGATATTCACATTCAACAACCTTAGGTTGACTCCTATATGGGGCCAACCATGTCACATTCTCCTTTCATGGACGGGCATTTCTGTGACAGCCAGCGGAATATTACGGCTCCAAATGCGCAAGACATACAAAGCTTAGTCCTTATATTGCCTCTTTCCATTGAGTGCACAAACTCAAGAGATAGTAGCAAAAATATGAATCTTGAATATCTTCAAGGAGGATGGGTGTTGATAACATTTAATATCCATTACTCAAAAACTATAAAAATCCTGGAAACATCTTTGTAATGAGGCCAATTGGAATCGTACATTACTAGAATTATGTCAACCACCAAATGCAAATAACCCACACAGTCGAAATACCGACTCTCCAATGAAGATGATGTCAAGAATTCCTATGTTTAAAATACAAGGTCATCTTCCCCAATCTCAGTAATAGTGAATACAATGAAATAAAGGAAAAGCTTGGACTTAACACCATCTTATGAACGATTAGTTCAAGAAGCTGACAAGCTGACCAAGTTAAGAAAAATAGTGCACATTACCTTCTATTTAATCATTTTCCAAATACAAAAGCAAGTTCTGATGGATTACAACTTGCTAAAAATAGATTCTGCACCCCACAACCCACATGCTTGTTTTTCACTGCCAAAAGCTGTTCAATTACAAACTCATACAAACATCTGAAGTAGCAGCACGTTCATTAAATTGCTGTTGCCAGGGAAGGAAAGCAATACAGGCTGGTGGTGTTTGAGCAAAAACAAGGGACTGGTGGGGGTGGGGTCAAGGGGAAATTTAAAAAAAATCATACGACAAGTAAAGAGGAAGAAGCCTCGATATAATATTGGCTTAAATTGTGGAAGTGATCTTCGGATGTTTTGTCAGTCAGAAAACATCTCTGCAATCAGGTATCTCCTCTGACCACATCATAGGAACAGAATGAGGCCATTCAGCCCATTTAGTCTGATCCACCATTCGATCATGGCCAATCTATTTTTCCCTCCCATCCCTGTTCTCCTGCCTTCTCCCCCTAACCTTTGACTTCCTCTGCGATGGAAATGAAAACCAAGAGCACTTTGGGTGTGAGGAAACATTAGTTGGCAAAATCAAATGCTGAGAGTGAGAAAAACAGGATTACAAATTTTCAAGTGAGATAGATAATAGAAGTGGCTTACATCCCTGCCGCTGGTTATCTATTTGTCTGATGCACTTTTGCTACTGGGCTCTAATGACAATGCTGTCCTCAATGACAGGTCAAGAGCGTGCAGCAGAATGAACTAGACCAGGGGTGGGGAACCTTTTCATGTAGGAATACCGCATTAAGTTGGCTGTAATTTAATAAGGCCGCATCCAAGAAACTTCAATTAGATACATTTCAAAATGTACATTATTACTAATGTTTTAATTGTGGCCGTTAGTTTGGGAGGATTATTTCATTGAATCTTCTTTTACTCTTTGGTATTTTAAATATGTTCATTTTAAGATTAAAATTAAAAATAATAAAAGAGACGAACAAAAACATATTGATGAAGATAAAAGGATTTGTTCTGCCAAATTTAGATTCATTCAAAAGGCCGCATGGAGCCTTAAGGCCGCAGGTTCCCCACCTCTGAACTAGACTCACAGGTGCTACTGTACCAGGTAGGGAGGCTCAGGGAAACTCAGCAATAATAAAATTAATAAATAAAAATAAAACCATGTACAGAAACCTCAATCCAAGACCACACCTGTAATGAAAGACACAAAATGCTGGAGTAAATCAACAGCGGATAAGGGAGCATCCCTGGAAACCATGGATGATTCTCAGACTGAAGGGTCCCAGCCCAAAACGTCGCCTGTCCATGTTCTCCAGCGATGCTGTCTGACCCACTGAGTTACTCCAGCACTTTGCCTTTTTTCCATAAACCAGCACCTGCAGTGCTTTGCTTCCACATCCATGATAATTCCAAGTGCGTGAGAAATCTGAAATTTGCTTGAAAATAACAAGGTGCCAGTTCAGGAGTTCTTTTAAATATCTTTCAACTCATACACAGGCAGCAAAAACTAATTGACAGCAGTTCTAATCAATACAAGTCACAAATACCGTTCTAATTAATATGACGCACTTATGGATTAACATTGCAAGATGGGTTTATTTCACTCCATGGCTAAAGACTATTTAAAACTGTGGGGGAAAGATCACTGATCTGCTGCTTGCTTCTAACCACGTGTGTGACCTTTAGATTCAGGTATTTGACTACCGCCATCTGTTCATGCATCAAACTCACAGCCAGGCTGTGGATCATGGAATATTGGACGTTTTATTTTGAAGGGGATGGAAAGATTGAATCAGCTAATCAGAGTACGGTCATCCTTATGTACTCCAATTACAACTCTGCAGCTCTCATCCGTTTAATAAAAAGGTCCAAAACACCGGCAGATTTTGCCATCCACAAAGCTAACCTGCACCCATTGCTGTTTAAAAACCAGAACCATTTGAAATCAAAATTTGACAGATCGCAAATGCTTAACGAGTCATTTCCCTTCATCCATGACCACCTTCGATTAACGTTTGATCACTCGAGGTCAATAATACACCATAAAATACAAGGAGAGACCTCCAGCCACCCTCGGCCCAGCCCGCTCTGTGGTATCTCTTAGGCACTCAAACGATTGTTACCTTTTTCTTCTCAGATAGCTCAGTCCACATCCTGGCCAGTTTTCTTGTCAGTTCACTCTCCGACAGCTCTGGCTCGTCCTCCTGCAACTTCTTGCGCTTCTCTTCCGAGAAAATGAACATGGCAGAGATCGGACGCTTTGGTTTGTCAGGAGTAGTCTGATAACAAATGTGAGAAGAGACCCTTTAACCATTTGCTTATGCTGGCAGCTGGTCTTCCTTTTCCTTTACCACTCTCAAGCTGCCAGGTCTAAGTCCTACTTCATTTCTTATAACCATTCTCTCTGCAGAGGCCTCATGATGCTAATCAGGGATTGCGATGTGCTCTAACTAAGCACCAGAGGCATTCCAGGAGTGCACGAGTTAACGTGGATGCAGCAGAATGACTGCTCTTTGTCCAGCTTCCTCTCATCAATCCCTACTATTCCAGTAAAAGTAGAGGAGGAAGGTACTGTAAAAGTCATTTTTTCTCTCCCAGCCTGCACACTTGTCTCTTCAATACTATCGGAACCGTCAACGCACGCAATTAATCTGCCACGCTAAGCAATGGCATGTCTGACATCCCAGCTCAGAGCAGGAGCATTTACAATTTCGATCAATGGACCATCACCACCTGTTAAAATGTCACAGGGGCCACAAGAGCTCCACAAGTAAACAACCGGTTGGAGATACCTGGACACACACACATTAATGACCGTTAGTTGTGGCCCACACACAGCCAAGAATGCGATAGGTTTGTGGGCTAAACTAGATTAACACTAAAGATAGACACAAAATGCTGGAATAACTCAGCCATGTTTCGGGTTGAGACCCTGCTTATGAATTCTGAGGAAGGGTATCGCACTGAAACGGCACCTATTCATTTTCTCCAGAGATGCTGCCTGGCCCGTTGAGTTAGTCCAGCATTTGGCGTCTACCTTCAGCGTAAACCAGCATCCTCAGTTCCTTCCCACACATATATTAACACTATATCTATCTCCACTCTATCAAGAGTTGCCAGGCTTTTGATACCTAGAAAAAAAGTCTTTGTTGAATCCTGCATGGCTGCACTAAGCTGGTGGACCATGTCACCATTACATTCAATTGCTGCGCTGGTACACATTAACCACTGAACCTTTAGCTCTGGAGTACCCTTTGATGCATAGTTTCCCCCCACAAGAGAACCAGTAATATCCAGCTAACAGTTCAGCAGATAATGAGGTAGCACAAATTGTGTGGGGAAGAAAAGATCAGCCAGCTAAATAGAAGTAAGAGAACACAGAAATAATCACACATCTGCCACATTGATTGGGTATTTGTTTATTAAATGATTTCAGCTGGTGATCCAACCACAAAGTGCCAGTGGCCAGAGAAAGGACGAGTCGTTCCAAACACATACATCCTGTTACCCATTACAGATTTACATTGTTGTAAACATTTGGAGACCACAGGTGGGCTGGACAATGGCAGTGAAGGTTTCTTTTTGGATGTGGTGATTAGCCAATGAAGAAAAGAGTGATAGCACTCCATCATGAAATGGAGATAATGGCAATGGCAGGAGCAAGGAGGAAGGAAACCTACTGAACAGCAAAATGGCAGAAAGATGAAGGTTAACAACGTCCAGCAGGACATCAATACCCACCAAATGGTTTGGCCGTTGTCCCACCCACCGGCCTTTTAAGTGAAACAGCAATGGGTGCAAGCTTGTACCGACCACTCTGTTAACGTGCGCTCTGCCCTAGCCAACCAACTCAATTGCCACAAAGTGCACAAACGATACTTGCATACCGTTTCTCCTCATTCCTCCCATAAACTATCAAATGCAAGTAATTACGAAAAGTAAAAGTAGTCAAGAACCAACATGCACATTGCAGGATAAACGAAGAGCAAAAGTAAAGCAATTGGAAGAATTTGAACAGACTAAATACTGGTAGACTACACCATTTTCCTTCCCACATCCAATAACTTTATGCATCTGGAATCAGCTGTGCTAGTTGAAGTAATATGCTTGAAATAACTGAGTGCTTGGAAAACCACATTACTTAAAATCACCATGGTGTCAGCCTGCCAGCAAATGCAATTTATAGGCAGACCTGTCTTTTCAAAGAACATTGAATGGATTGTAAAATGTATACAAGCCTGAGAATGGCCATTATAAAGACCCTTCAATGGCCCCTGATCACATTAAGGCTGCTGACAATAAAAAAAAACTTCAGGGAAAAGACAATGTCAAAAGATCCTGGAGATCCTTAGAGATTTGCTGTGGACTTGAATGCATTCTCTAAACAGCTCAATGTCTACGCTCAGTCCGCCTGGACCTACCTGATCCTCGGTTGCTAAACACTTTAATTCCCCTTCCCATACTGACCTTTCTGTCCTTAGCCTCCTCCATTGTCAGAGGCTGAACACGAATTGGAGGAACAGCGTCTCATATTTCACTTGGGCAGCTTACAACCCAGGGGTATGAATATTGATTTCTCCAACTCCAAAGAACCCTTGCATTCCCTCTCTCCATCCCTCATCCCACGCCAACTTTTGTTCTCACCCAGCTATAGCTAACAATGGCCCGTTTCCTTTAACATTGTTACTTTTTTGCATATCGTTCATTAATTTGTTCTACGTCTCTCAATGTCATCGTCTATATCTCTTGTTTGCCTTTCCTGTGACTTTTTTTAAAAAGACCAAAAAGAACTTCCTTTGCCAACACCAAACTGGCCTCGAATGAAAATCGCACCAAAATGCAAATTCATTAAAGACTCATTTACACACATGGGCATCACTGTTTACAATTCTACACATCTATTACTGCATTTTTGTTTTAAACGCTCTTCTCTGTCCACACAATAGACCACTGATATTATGTAGTTTATTCTGAATTTGATGTTATAGCTTGCAGCTTGCTCTGCTAAACAAATCTGGAAAATAACAAGAGCCAAGTCAGCAACTTCACAATCAGGGTGATGGTTAGAATGGTGGACAGCAGTTTTGTAAAATATAAGGGGAGCTAATGACCATGAGCAGCACTAGAATCACAGAGATATCGAGTGGCGGGGAGAAACCAGCATTAACAGACATGCAGCCAGGTTGCACATAGACACACTGGAGCAAGACAAGTACGTCTTTAAAAAAATAGCCCGGATGGGAAAATTAATACAAAATTTGACAGGAGTGAACAGATTGTTCATGAAAGTCAGATTTGAGAGGAGCTATCAAATTAAAAATCAAATAAAAATGTAATTTGATTGTCAAAGCCACTCAAGTACAATAAAGAGACTTTAAAAATGGGTAAATTATGGCAAGTCAATACCAAGTATTGATCAAAAATATGCAGCAACAAAGGTTTGACAAATGAGGAACATTTTTCAGAGACTTCAATGCGTGCACAAGTAACAACAGCCATTATATCATGACAAATTTGGACCTTTTCAAAATTAACCTTGTCAAAAACAAAATTTAGCTCCTTGCCATAAAACATTTTTTGCCTGTGCAGTATAATGGGCAGGAGCTAAAGTGCCTCATCACATGATGCAAAGCCACTCCAGAACAGAGTCACAAAGCAGCATCATTATAACCCTTCCGGGCTCCCTTGCCACCAAACTCTTAAGTAATGGATATTTACAACACGCAAGGCAGGCTCGGTCAAAATTCAAAGAAACCATACCCATATACCACCAGTTCAAACAATTCTTCTGACAATCTCAACTCATCTCCAACAGGGGAAAACAAAAGCATCACAAGATAATGGCGTTCAGAGGCCTCGATACAACAATAAAATAAACCATTTGGTGCAGGTTTGCACAGAGGGAAAAACCTTGGGCAGCAGTCTTTAAGAATTAAAACCCAGAACAAAGGATTTCCTCTTAAAACCAGTGGATCAAATATGAAAAAGAGGTTTATAGAAACGGCTACTGACCCTACCATCCACCCAACTCCCAATCTCTTGGCAGAAATAGTAAAACCTGGTGAACATTCAACAGCGCATACACACACACAAAATGCCTAACGGACTGAAATGTTAACTCAGTTACACCTGCAACAGCGAATGCCTGCCATGCTGATTGTATATAGTGTTTTCTGTTTTTTCTCAACCCGATAACAAAAACTGCTTTACAAAGCTTCATCTTCAGTTTGTGATATAAAACAGTTCAGCAGAAGCCACCAGAGACAACAAACTAGCAACCAAGACAACGAAAATGGAATCAGACAACCAGATTAAGTATACCAAATTTAAATATAGGTAATCATTTCAAAAATACAAGGTCCACATCCAGATTATTGTCCTGGCTTGACATTTGGTGCAATTCCAGTCCCAATTAAACACATAGATTTTATAACCAAAGTATACACCACCAATATCTGCACAATGAGGCAACAACCCAATAAGTGTTTGCATCATCTGAACCTTGCTTATGGTGTTACATTACTGGGTTCATCCCAGGTTTAATCTCACTGTAAATAAGGCAAGAATCAACAATGAATGTGGTAGAACTGAACTGAATGCTCCTGGATGCTGTATGCTTTATGGAACATGTCTCAATGATGTGATGCAAATGCATAGGTTTGGAGGCCATGACTTCCACCATAACAGGAGCGTACTAACACTTTATTTAGTAGTCGGAGGATCATCAAAATGCGTCTTGGCATCAGCAACGAGGCGAACAGTAATGATTGACTCAGTGTTCTCAGGATTGGCACAATGTCCCTTGAGATGACCATTGCAATTTTCTTACCTCAGCATCAATGTAAAACAGGCACTTCAAAACTTAATACTTTGTCATAAACAAGTTTCCAACACTAATACTGGGCACTTGTGTGCACAGAAACTGCATGGACACGCATTGATCCATTTTCTCTATAAATATACTGGAAGAATTCCAGGTCACCGCAGATGAAAATGAAACTGCTGGGCCAAAAATATGTTACGCACCTTGTTGGCATCTGAGGGGGATGTGGTGATGCCTTTAACTGCACTCTGCTTCAGGTTGCTTGCTGCTTTTTTGTGTATTCCAATCATCTTCTCCTCAGACAGGACCCTTTGTTGCTCATGTTCCGGGAGGCTCTGCCGTAGGACAATAAATGCTTGATTTTGTAAAATGAAAAACCTGGTGCATAATACAGAATTGTTGCAATCCCAAGATCAAAAAAACATCTTTGCAGCTTCAAAGAGAAAGGGCTTGATTTATTGTATTCATCAGTGGTGCTTTCAAAGTACAACCACCCAATAATATAAACATATAATAATACCTACCAGCAAAAACCGATGAAGATTAATTTCATATTCCTTCTTTTTCTGTGGGAAGGAAACAAATGAACCATCAAATTGTTAGAATCTACATGCCTGCATTTGGTAACAATGCTCTTCATAAGATCATAAGGGATGGGACTAGAATTATACCATTCAGCCCATCATCTACTCCACCATTCAATCATGTCTGATCTATATCTCCCTTCAAACCCCATTCTCCTGCCTTCTCCCCATAACCTCCGACACCCGTACCAATCAAAGGTCTATCTATCTCTGCCTTGAATACATCCACTGACATTGCCTCCAGCCTTCTGTGGCGACAAATTCCACAGATTCACCACCCTCTGACTAAAGAAGTCCTCCTCATCTCCTTCCTAAAAGAACGTTCTTTAATTCTGAGGCTATGACCTCTAGTCCTAGACTCTCTCACTAGTGGAAACATCCTCGCCATGTCCACTCTAGCCAAGCCTTTCACTATTCTGTACATTTCAATCAGCCTCCCCCCCCCCCCATTGTTCTAAACTCCAGCGAATATAGCCCCAGCACCTTGAAACGCTCTTCCTTTCCAAATCCATTGCAAGTCTAAATTAAACAAGTTTAAACATTTGGAATCATGTCCTAACTTCATAACCCGCACAAGTGCAATATCTATACAAATATCATGAACGTAGTCCTATCACCCATGACACAGTGCATTATTTCCCTCTCTGTGGACATTAATCCTCATTTGTCTTTGATGATTTTGGTATGGTTAAAGTTATCCTTTACATTTACTAATTACTGTGGATTCTACAGATGAACATTTTTGAATGCTTATGCTGTGTGTTCCCCATTAGATTTTAGAAAGTGCGCTCAGCTGTCCCACACTTACTTGTTCGCATCGTTTTTGATACGCATCCTTCTCTTTTTGGGACAGCATCTTCCACTGCTTGCTACACAGTACCATGCGTTCTGTGCTGGGAATATCTTTCATATTGGACATCAGTTCAGCACAATAAAGAGAATAGCCATTTCTTTAAAAAAAAACCAAGAGAAAATGGTGATGTATGGTGTTGTACAACTATTAGGAACGTTATATCTCAATGTTGGTACAACAATATCGAGAAGTATAATCTCCGTGGGATCATGACAACTCCATGTTGAGGTAATGCAGGTCATGATGAGAAGAACAGAGGCAACTCAAGGAGACTGATAGGTACAAACGGTACACGGAAATGTTGACAGATGGATTATAATGCAGATGGCCAAGAGTTTGATTGTGTAACCCAGGGATAGAATAGGGTTTTCAAATGGTGAAAGGTTAAGACTGGATATCCAAGTATGCAACTAAAATGTAGTAAATATTTTACTTAGCAAGTTGCCTGCTGATACAAAAGTGGCTAGTTTAACAGATAGTGGATTTGGTTGTAAAAAAAATTGCAGCAGGATCTTGATCGATTGCTCAGGTGGGCTGAGGAATGGTTGATGGAATTTAATACAGAAAAATGTGAGGTGTTGCATTTTGGGAAATCTGACATGGGCAGGACCTACACAGTGAATGGTAGGGCTCTGGGGAGTGTTGTAGAGCAGATGGAATCTTAGAGAGCAGGTGCATGGTTCCTTGAAGGTCGAGTCACATGTAGATAAGGGTCAAAAAGGCTTTTGTTACATTGGCCTTTATTCAGTCAGAGTATTGAGTATAGAAGTTAAGAGGTCATGTTGCAGTTGTATAAGACGTTGGTGAGACTTCATTTAGAGTACTGCGTTCAGTTCTAGGCACCATGTTATAGGAAAGTTATTGTCAAGCTAGAATGGGTTCAGAGAAGCTTTATGAGGATAATGAAAGGATTAGAGGGTGTGAGCTATAGGGAGAGGTTGAGTAGGCCTATTCCTTGGAGCACAGGATGAGGGGTGATCTTATAGAGGCGTATAAAATCGAAAGGAATAGATCGGTAGGTGCACAGAGTCTCTTGCCCAGAGTAGGTGAATCGAGGACCAGAGGACTTACGTTTAAGGTGATGGGGAAAAGATTTAATAGGAATCCGAGGGGTAACTTTTTCACAAAAAAAAGGTGGTGGGTGTAAGGAGCAAGCTGCCAGCGGAGGTAGTTGTGGCTGGGTCTATTCCGATGTTTAAGAAACAGTTAAACAGGTACATGGATTGGACAGGTTTGGAGGGATATGGACCAAAGGCAGGCAGGTGGAACGTGTAGCTGGGGCATGCTGGCCGGTGTGGGCAAATTGGGCCGACGGGGCTGTTTCCATACTGTATCACTCTATGACTCTAAGCAGATAAAAGAGAAAAGGTAATTTATGATATGGTTGCCACCATAACCACAGGTTTACAAAATAAAAGGAGGTGATTATATTGGCATCAGAAATTATTCATACAGACTCAAGGATTTTACCAAGTTTTCAATATTGAGAGATATCAAACCAGGATTGAAGTCTCTGAAATGCATCTTGAGGGATTGGATAGAAAGTAGCAATCAAAAAGAGGTCCTGAGGAAAATAAACAACTTAGTAGATAAATGATTGATCCCCAGTGGTGAGCTTAGGATAGGGAGCAGGCCATACATGAGATAATTTAGGAAACATGGCTTAATGTGAGAAAAGATAGAAGCTTAGAATTCTCTTACAATGAAATGGCCAGATCAAATAATTTTACATCTGAAGTTGAAGCACATCAGCCACAATCTCAATACATAGCAGAGCACCAAAGGACTGAATAGCCCTTGGTACTGTTGGTCTAATGCCAAGCAGTGTGTAGCGCTGGAATGTGCCAATTTGTAGGGTGGTCATAAAAGCAGAAACAATTCGATAGGGGGAAAACATCTTCCAGTCACAGATGAGATGACAACATCATGGTAAGTCTGCCAGAGTGTTAAAACAGTGGACGGGCCAAAATGCTTTTCCGTCTTGCAAATGAGAGTGGCTTATGTGGTTGTTTTGTTCAACTTACTTCCTAGAGACACATTTAAGAGAGATACGTACGGTGGTGGTTTTGTGGGTCGACCATCAAACTTGTCCTTGAGCTGTCGTTCAGCTTTGGTCAGAGTATTTTTGGTCAAATCGTCCAGACTGATGCTTTGTTCAGGGTGGCGTAGAACATAATCTCGCATAGCATCCTGCAATCAGAAGATCCGCATTCACACTCATTGAGTGGTCGAAAAAAAATCTCTTCTCATGGTCACTGCAAACAATCTCCTTTATCTGTACCATCAAAAAGTTTAGATCCGCAGAAGCTCCCCTGAAACATCCAACCCAAGAAATGACCCTTACTCCAGCTTTTTGTGTCTATCTTCAGTTTTTTCAGTGTTTCCTTCTCCACGCTCTTTTCTACCCAAATGACCAAGTGTAGTGCTCAGATTATAGGCTTACTTACTTTTAACCAGTCATTTACTCACTTAATGTAAGCAAGCAAGGAAGTCGTGCTCAAGGCACAACTTCAAACTGTTCTGCAAACAAGAGATTAAGCCGTCACCTTCACTTTCAAATCATAGCCTGCCCAATTTACCAATCATGTTTTTCTCCCCAAACACCAGTGATGTTCCCTGATCTGAAATTAATTTTCAAATCCATCTCAACTACAAATCTTGAAGTGACACTTAATGTTCTTCTTCCCCATGGAAACATCCCGACTAATTTTGCATGCCAAACAGTTTCTGTTCTTGGACCACCCTGCTTCCCAACAACCATCAAGTTACTGAATACTAGGACTCCAACTAAACTCCAAACTGCCCAGGTTGTACTTGGGATTTTGGGTTTTGTTTTGTTTTTGCATTGTATAGGTTGTTTTTATTTATTAGATTTCTTGGCTTATAGTTATCTGAAACTCCGAGCCACGAGTGTGTTCCGATCCGTTCCGACGCTGGAGTTTCGATCAACCCGGCAGGAAGGCCTGTACATCGGGCCGTCCGTAGCGGCGACTGTGGAGGGTTCAAAGGCCCCGACCACGGGTGAACAATGAGGAAGTTGACTGAACCTTATTGCCTTCCATCACAGTGGGAAATGTTGATTCCGTTGTGATGGATGTTTATGTTAAACTCTATCGTGTATTGTGTTCTTTTTATTTGTATGGCTGCATGGCAACTCAAATTTCATTGTATCAATTGGCACATGTGACAATAAATGTGAACTTGAACTATTATCTATTGGGTACTGAGTTTGCAAAGCTGCTGTGCTGCTCTTGCAAGAAAGGATTTCATTGTTCTGTTTTGGGACTAATGGCAATAAAACACCCTCGACTCCCATAACTTTGTTTTGTCTCACTGGAACATTACTAGTGAAGCACTATAGGCTTCAAACTTTAATCAGAGTCCACGCAGACTGTGCACGCCAATGACTCGCAAGTGTTTGCCACTTTCCCCAATCAAAGTACAAGCCTAAAGGCATTTAATCGATAACAAAAGTGTGTCGGTAACAAAACAACGTGCAAGTTTGTAGGTGAATTGGCTTCGGTAACGATTATAAATTGATCCTAGCGTATAGGTTATTGCTAGTGTACAGGGATCACTGATTGGTGCTGAAGGGTCTGTATCAGATTGTAACTAAAGGAATCACCAGCTTGCATCACAGTGACAAAGCTCTTGGTCACTAAACATCAAAGTGTTACTCATGCCCATTCCTCACCAGAGGAGAATGGAGTTTCTGGTGAAAAGCATAAGTCATCATGTTGTTGTATCGTCAGGTCTGGTGTCGCCGGTTCACTTTAGTCAGTATTTACCTCATAGAGTTCTCGCTGCTCTAAGCTTTTGCCAATCCACTTGAGTCTTTTCTTGTCAGACAGCTGGGACCACTGCTTCCCCAGTGCTTCTTTGACATCCTTCATTGTTGCCTGGGAAAATAAAAAGGTTTAGTGATGCATGGTGTCCATCACATGTTATTTACATCATTTGATTGTCATATAGCCCACTCTTCTAGTTATCAGGGGATGACAACTGAAACTAGGAAAAAAGACAAAAAATGCCAGAGTAACTCAGCAGGTCAGGCAACATTCTTGGAGAACATAGATTGATGACATTTCAGGCCAGGGCCCTTCTTCAGAATCTAGTTTTAGACACCTGAAGAACCCAATCCAAAACATCACATCTCACAAAATACTGAAGCCAATCTTGGTGCACGAGCTCAGGGCACTCCTTTAAATGGAGATCCCCACACTTCAATTATTTATCTCGCTAAAAATCATCAAAAGACAAAATAAAAATATTAGGGTGCACATTTTTTTTAATTAAACCCATTTTTATTTGAATAGGCAAATAATTGCCATCTAGACCTAGATTAGATATCTTTTATGAGCAGCAGTTACCTCGTCTAGCTCCCCAACAGACCCAGCTACGTATTGGAGCACCTTATGGCTGGACCATCAAGATAGATGGAATCCATACAGAGAAAGTGCAATATTGCACCTCGCAGGCGAAACAAAGAACACGGTCTCAGATGGTCTTGGCGATCACCATGTGGCCTCAATCTGGCAATGGAAGAGGCCCAGGACAACAGGTCAAGTATGGGAATGGGGACCAAAATCGTTAGCGACTGGGAGATCCAGCTGCCTTTGGTGGACAGAGCGCAAGGGGACGTTTGTGGACAAGAAACAAGCCCCTCAGGAGTTGTTATTTATAACATTTGACCCAATGGTTCAATTTTATTAAGCAGTATAAAAACCTTTGGATGCAACTTCATGAAGGCCTTCTTTTCATGAAGATACCACAGCTGCTGAGGAGTTTTGGGTTTTTCCGGGGCATCTGTCCTCTTTACGCTCTCCAGCAGATCCGGATGGTCCTCTCTATGTGGAAGAAATGGTAAATGCAATCAAATATTGTTAGTAGTATTTCTTACCTATTTTTAATGTAATTAGATGACGTATATAGACCTAATGTGTAGGAAGGTGCTGCAGATGCTGGTTTAAATCGAAGATAGACACAAAATGCTAGAGTAACTCAGCGGGAAAGGCAGCATCTCGGAAGAGAGAGGAATGGGTGATGTTTTGGGTCGAGACTCTTCTTCAGACTCCTTCTCTCCAGAGCTGCTGCCTGTCCCGCTGAGATGCCAGTATTTTGTGTGTATGTATATAGACCTATATGGACCCGCAGCGGTAGAGTTGCTTCCTTACAGCTCCAATTAATATTAATATTACTTAAACAGCAGAAGATTAGGGATAGGGGGCACCGTCCTGTATGGTATGGCTGCCCCGCCTGCAGCTGTATGTTTTTCACTCGTTTCTTTATTTAGTGAGTCAAAGTGTTTTGTTTTTGGAGTTCTATTATTTTTTATGTGGGGGGTGGGGGGGGAAAACTACTTTTCAGGGTCCCTACCTGGTCGGAGAGACAGCCTTTCTCCGGACTGCACTTGTGACCCGTCCTTGCGGCCTACCGGCGGGCCTAGAGCGGCGTTTCCTGAGGGGACCGCCCAGAACCTCAGTTTCGGCGGCGGCAGAGCACCATCACGAAGCGGGCGATGCCTTGCCTGGGTCGCCGCGCTGGAACTCCGGTGAGCTGAGACCACTGAGGAAAACGTCGTGGAGCTGCGGGTCTGTGGAGCAGCCAGCTGCGGCGCTGAACTTTAACATCGGGAGCCAGTGGGGAAGCTCCATTCAGCGCGGCCTTGTTGGCTTCAGAAGCCACAGACTCCGGTAAGGAAGCGGCCGTTCCAGGTGTCCCAAGCCGCTGAGAGGATTCTCCCGACGCCGGAGCACCATCATCAGGCGAGAACGGCCTGGAACATCGGGCCTCCGTGAAGGCGACTGTGGAGGCCTCAATAGGCCTGACTATGGGTGGACATGGGTTGGGGACTGGACATTGTGCCTTCCCTCATAATGGGAACCATTGTGGGGGGATGTTTTTTTATGTTTAAATCTCTTTATTAGTGTTATGTCTGTATTCTTTTTTTATGTGCTGCATTGGCAAGAAACATTTCACTACACCAATTGGTGTATGTGACCAATAAACTAACCTTGAACCTTGATTATGGCAATGAGTGGGGAGATGCGATATCAATATTAGAAGGGATGTTAGTCTCACCACCATCAAACCCAACGTATTTGCTATCCATCTTCCTTGCATATATTTGCTGTGTTTGTGGCCAAGCATAATGAGCTGGGAATCAGGAGTGACAGCCAATCTGACCTTAGAGTGCAATAACCTAACCCACAAAACTAGTTGGGCCATTCAGTCTGAGCACACAAATTCTAATACCATGGCAAGAATAGATGCCAATGGCCACAAGGCAATTCCATACTTTGATATGAAAGAGTCTGAAAAAGGGTCTCGACGCGAAATGTCACCCATTCCTTCTATTCAGAGATGCTGCCTGTCCCGCTAACTAATCTAGCTGTGCCGTGGAACCCTAACACATGACACATCTATTTATTGTCTCCACAACATCCTTAAGTTCCCAGTGTTGGCCATTTTCCCCCATCGTGTTTCCCCAGTATGTCTAGGACTAAACACATCGAAGACTACTCATCTTCCTTATAATTTTCAAAATTTCTGACATCATATACTCTTGCAAGGATATTGATATTCGAGGTGCTCAGATTTTTTTTTTTTAAAAAGAGCACTTTCTCTCTTTTCATGCATTCTAACTGCTTTGGGACACAAGTTTAATCATTCAAAGGATAAACACCAATATAACATTAAGGAATTGCTTGCAGAACAAGTGGAAAAACACCAGATCAAAAGGCAGGATGGGTGGAGTGCAACAAGTGGCATGAAGTCAAAGTGTAAAACATAACTTTAGCATTACCTGAAACGGGCCATGCTCGTTTCAAAGTCTTCTTTCTCCTTCTGAAACTCCTGAATATATTTCATCTGCAGGAGCAAAAAAAAACCTTAGCTTTCCAACCATACTGCAAGTTTTTCTTCTGTCATACACTCCCCTCTCCCTCTCTCCTCCCTCCTCCCCCCCCCCCCCCCCCCCCGTAAAGTTTACATCTCCTCTGCAATCCACGCACCAGAGCAGATGGGGACATCCACTGACCTTTTTCTTTTCCGGCAACTCCTTGTATTTCTTGGACAGAATTTTAGTCAGATCCAAGTTGCTCATTTCAGGATGAAGTTTTGCGTATTTTGCTCTTTTCTCCATAAAGAATCGAAAGTAAGGCGTGAGAGGCTTCTTGGGAAAATCGGGATGATTCTACAGTAGAAATAAAAAGAACAGACTGTTCAGATGTCCATAGATACTGTACCTACTACAAAAACGATACTACAATGCAGCAGGGCAAATGTTTTTACCAAGCAATGCACATTTTAAATGTCACAAGAATTGGCCTGGCAACAAGCATCTTTGATTCCCATCTTATCAAGGTCTTTCGACCAGAACCAGTGTTTTCAAAGCTACTAGATTTATTTTCAGTCAAAGTGCTTTCTTGCTGATAAATGGAATTAAGTGCATGTATTTGCTAAAACATATTAATTAACTGAAACCCATCACCTGTGCAGTCTCCATAATCCTACATTTAGATATTTGAGATGGAATGAAATACCTCACACATACCTGTGCAAATTATTGTGCCTGAAAATTCAAACACATTTTCTCATTAACAGCACCAGTCAAATGAGAAAAATAAACTTTGAATTCCTTCAAAACAGAACTAGACACCTCCTTTTGCCATTTACCTGTAGGAATCCAGCATGGATTTTCTTCAGTGCTCCATCCAATTTGTCTTCTGGAGCTTTGTATGTGAACCAGGTGTGCAGGCCAACAAGGCCCGATCGCTGGACTACCGATCTAGAAGATCTGCAAGTTGATTAACTTGCCCACATCCCTCAACTCCCCTGCTACCCCCATCTCCCCACTAGGCATTAAAACAATCCTCACAAACAGTGGGAGGAGAACTAGACACTTCATGGTGTTTTGCAGGAGAATTTGGTAGAGCAACCCCCAAGGTGACCAACGTCCCACCCCATTTCAGTGGGCAGAAGCAAGGAATTGCAGATGCTGGGTTGGCAACAAAAAAAGACAAAGTGCTGGACTAATCAATCTCCCAGGAGGTCAGGCAGCATCTCTGGAGAACATGGATAAGTGACGTTCCACAGGGTGCTGGAGTAACTCAGCGGGTCAGGCAGCATCTCTGGAGAAACTCAGCGGGTCAGGCAGCATCTCTGGAGAACATGGATAGGTGACGTTTCACCGAGTGCTGGAGTAACTCAGCGGGTCAGGCAGCATCTCTGGAGAACATGGATAGGTGATGTTTCACCGAGTGCTGGAGTAACTCTGCGGGACAGGCAGCATCTCTGGAGAACATGGATAGACAACATTTCCGGTCGGGACCCTTCTTCAGAGTGACATCTCAATTTGAATACTCACTTCAACCTCATTTCAGTGTGCGCTAGAGTGAGTGAAGGTGTGGGTAAGTGTTTTACTTGCAACACACATGCCACCCTAGGGGCACCCTGCCTGTGGTCCAATTTCCACTAGAATTAGTAATCAGGAAAAATGTCAAGTGAACTAAAAGAGGAAAGGTAAAAGACATACTGCACTACCACTATCCAGATACATTTTATTTTTAAATTCTTGCCTGTTGTTAGACCACGATAATTCAGATAATTGTTCATTCAGGTCTGCTTGATTTCACTTCTAAATGATCACTAACTCACTCATTAATCTTTTTTTAGCCTCCCTTTCACATGAGCACAGCAAGAGATGCCAAGTAATCTATTTATAAAGCCAGGTGGCCATTTCCAACAGGATGCAGCCCCAGTACCAGCCCAAGAACCTTCCGTGGTATCCCCCATTGCCAACATCTTGATCTGCAATGATTAAAGATGGGAAGGAGGTCGGTCTGAGGAAGGGTCCTGACCCATCTGTGTTTTCCAGAGATGCTGCCGAAACTGCTGAGGTACTCCAACACTTTGTGACCTTCTATGTATTGAACAGCATCTGCAGTCCTGCGTTTCCACAATTCCTTTGTCAATTTAGCTTTGTGATGACATGCGATTCAAATATTAAATAACAGCATTAATGTAACCATCTCTGCATTTCTTCCTGGAGGAAGAACTACGTCACCGTAGTTTGTCAATAAAAAAATTCTGTGCTTTTTATAAACCACCTGACCTGTTGTGCAGTGTGCCATTTACCCAATCACATGGCCTTGCTTCCAACTCACTGGCTAAGAATGCCAACAAACACAATCTTTCACATCGGTTTATGCAGAAAACATTCCTACACCGCAAATGTAGATTTTATCTTGCTATTTATGCATCCATCTTCCTTAAGATTAAATTATGTCTTTCCTCTGCGGGTTTGCTTAGGCAGAGTGAATAAATCTGCTTTTAAAGAGAACATGATCGCACATGACAGCATAAGAATATTCCAGAAGGCAGCATACAGAATTAATATCCTATTCCACATTCAGCCAATTGGGGAAGATTTGTACAATACATCCAAAAGTGAATATGCTAGAGGGATGAAGAAATTCAATATACAGTCAGAAGACAAGTATTTTGCATGTTAGAAAGTGCTGCATAGGTTGTGAATGGGTGCCAAGAGAAATTATGAATACGAAATAATGGATGGGGGAAGATCCAATAATTGCTGGGCCATTTAAATTTACCTAAATTCAAATGTTCTGACCTGCACCATTTTAGGTGATATTCAATATAGCACATGAATATAAAAAGGAACGTAAATGTATTCGGATTTCTCGTTTCATGTAGATATTTTGGATGCATTTTTTATTATTGGTACCAATTGATCCATGCTGCAAGATTACAGAAGCTCAGATAACAAATAGTTAACATATTTCTGATCATTTTGCTCGGTCAAAAAAATGGCTGATCATTTCATCAACATTTCTGAAGGCAATAAAAGCAGTATCTGCTGGTTATAAAGCAATGTTTTACAGCAGTTTATCTCTGCTGGCATAAATAATGCAAGATACACAATTACAGGCATTATTGCACTGAGCTAACTACTGGCGAACAGGCTATGACAATCTGCAATAACCAAGTCCACTGTGGCATTATCTTCAGCTGTATAAAACAAGACGGTAGCCTCGTGTGCCATTTAGTTTAGAGATACAGCATGGAAACGAGCCTTCGCCCCACTGGGTCCATGGCGACCGTTGATCACCTGCGCACTCTAGTGCAATGTTGTTTAATTGTCCGCAATCCTTACACACTAAGGGCAATTTACAGAGGCCAATTAACCTCTTTAGGATGTGCAGGGAAACTAGGGCACCCGGAAGAAACCTACACCGTCACGGAGAATGTGCAAACTCTGTACAGACAGCACCCGAGGTCAGGATTGAACCTGGATCTCTGGCATTGCGAGGCAGCAACTTTTCCAGCTGCGGCAACGTGCCACCAACAATAATTTTTAAAGTTTCAGGCAGCCTTGTTAGTACTCAAACTTGGTTGCCCGTTTGAACCTTGTAAAATGAACAATCTTAAAAACATTCATCTGGCACGTATTGCAGATGGATGAAGTTAACGCAATGGAATCAAATCATATGAAGATAGTAAAGATATCACATCATGGAAAATAATTGGAACCTTTGCTAATTTTACCACGTTGATGAGATATGCAACAGTTGCAAATGCTTTCAAATTAAACGCTTCTCCTATGTGGCAATAAAGATTAAAATGAATTGCAAAATTGTGAAGATTTACCTTGAGGGACACAAATCAATACATTTTAAATTGGATCAGTCAAGGTTCCTGAAAAATGCCCTTATCCATTGATCATACATTACCCGGCTTGTGTAATGGTGCAGAAACTAGTTCTTACCGAAGAGCTGACTGCCAAAGCAAATACTACACTAAAATTGAGGGAGACTACATCCACAGCACGTGGTCAAGTCAGAATGAAAGTTTTGCTAACTGAAATGTATTACATTTTAAGAATCCAAAGATATTATTATAAAAGTTTCAGCTTTATTCAAGTGAATACTCAATGCGCAAGTATTAATAACCAGCTTCAACGTTATAATTGAGCTACCAGAGACATTACAATAATGATTTGATTAGAATGGGCGTTAGGGGTTATGGGGAGAAGGCAGGAGAATGGGGTTGAGAGGGAAAGATAGATCAGCCACGATTGAATGGCATAGATTCAATGGTCTGAATGGCCTAATTCTACTCCCATGTCTTATTAATAAATATTTCACATATCTCACCCAAAAATATGAATACACTGAAAATTAAATATCCCAAGATTGTGTAAAGACCTGCATAATTTTCTGCAATGAACTTTGATTTATTTTTCAAAGATCAGGCTTAAAAAAACTCTCACCTTGAGTTTCTTCCCTTTGTAAGGATTCTTCACGTTCTCTTGGACATCCAGTATCAGTTCCGATAAAGTGCGGAACTTTCTCACCTAAACACAAAATTTGATATTTAAAACAAAAACAAAAATCCAACAGTGGTTCTTGATGGTGATACAAGTTCCAATCTCAAATGGGGGGGAAAAAAAAATATTGGGAACATTAGCAATGTTTATAATGCGATGACTGACCCACAGCCCAAATCATACTGTTATGACGTTTACCTACTGGTATCTTGTTAAACAGAGATGGAATCAAACAGTATCACATTCACTGCACGTAAACAATCCCATTTCACAAGTTATAGGAGTACAATTGGCATTCAGACCATTGAGTCAACTCCACCATTCAATCGTGGCTGATCTCTGCCTCCTCATCCCATTTTCCTGCCTTCCACACGTAACCCTTGACACCAGTTCTATTTATTTCAGGGAGCTGTGTACCCAGTAATTCTACAAAATTGTTCCCACAACTGCCCTTGGGAAACTATACACCATTTAAAAATTATGGCAAACAGAACATGCCAAACTATCAGCATTATCATATCCGTTAAAAATATATAGATATTGCCTAGTAGCATAGTTAAAGTGGTGTGGTGGAAGATTGCAACCTTCATGTGGTCCGCCCCGTTTCGACTAATGCAATCAACTCAACATGCACAAACGGAAGATCAAATAGAACAAGTTGTCCAACAACTTTAGGCTGTGCACGCCACATGAAAGAAGAGATAATGGGGTATATTTCCTGCTTCTACTTAAGTGCAGGTTGGAATGAAAGATTGAGTTAATTTGCAGACAAACGCTCACAGAAATACAATTTGGCATTAGCTGTTTCAACATTAAGTTCTTCGACACACTTGCAAAGTCACACTTGGATAAAAGCTCCAAATTGTTAGGCAATAAATTTCCTATTGTGAGGCAATAAAATAAAACAAAAAAACCTCCAATCTACAGTACTCTCCTGACGAATCCCCAAGAGTTTTTTTTTGACTGATTAAGACAGCTGCCTACTTGTACATAGAAGTTAATAAACGAGTCCGAAGCAATCCGACAAATAACCTGGTCCAGAAATGAAGCAGTTTGTTGGAACCACCACCTGTGCTTCAAAAAGAAAGGTGTGCAGTAGTTTTGCTGCGTTAAGCCAAACCCCTTTAAGTGCAATAGATAAACGTTGACTCTTACCTCATGTGAAATCTCTGACCACTTCCGTTTACACATTTCCCCTGTATAATGGGCGAAGGTCACCTTATTCCAGTCCATGTGTGACTCTGTTGTTTTGAACTTCAGCACGTCATTAGAAGGGACAATGCTTCTCATGCAATCCAGAAGGCCCAAGACGTCCTCTTTTGACCAATCTGTGGGGAAAGGAAAAAAGTCATCCTCTGCACCTTAAATCCAGCTTCATAAATAATACTTGCATTTTTTCCCCTCCTCCTTTTCGAAGCAGCAAATACTAAGGATCAGACCGAAGAGTTTAACATAAACCCTTTGTTCAGAAATGGACTGCGCATCCTATAAAAGGCAAATCAGGAACCCGACACTCACCAGAATCAGAACAAGGGTATTCAAGCTTGCATTTCACTGGACTACCATCGAGAGGATGTTTCTGTACAGGATACCAGAGGGGCAGAACAAGTGGTTGCCAAGTAAATTGAGTATAGTGGGCCACCATAGTTGGACTGGTTATCCACCAAAGACCAAGGGTGAGCAGCGAACGAAATGCCACCAACTTTGATTTACCCCAAGATACACAGATGGAAACATAACGTCAGGACTGCTTCCATTTTACAAGCTTGCACGAATATTTGTACATATCTCATATACTGACAGTTTTCCCACAATGACCTCAAGGGAATTACTATTCTTCACATAGATCCAATGGAACAAATGAATTCATCTCCAAGCTAAACTAGCCTTAGATTAGAAAAACAAAAACATGGATGAGCAACATAAATAGCATAGCCACAAGAACAACTCCGAGGCATGAAGTTGTTGCAGTGAGTGACTATCTCATGACAGCACATCTCCATTTACCAGTCGGAGGGAGGAGTGCAAAGAAACATGAATCTTCTCTGGATGAGTACACCTCTAGTGACCTGGGTGCTTAATGTTACCCAGGGCAAAGCAGCTTTCTCGATTAGCACCACCTTCCATAACGAACACATTGTGACTACAACATGCATCTTCTAAATGCATTGCATTGCTTACTAAGGTTCACCAATGGTACTTCCCAATCCTGAAACCTCTATTACCCAGGAAAAAGACAGCAGAAGCCACAGGGCAGGCACTGCAGGCAAGTTGCACCCCATCTCAAATTAGAAATATTGGTAGAAATGAGGAACTGCAGATGTTGGTCAATACATAAAAGGACACAAAGTGCTGGAGTAACTCGGAGGGTTAGGCACCATCAATCAAACAATAACTTATCCATGTTCTCCAGAGATGCTGCCTGACCTGCTGAGTTACTCCAACACTTTGTGTCCCTTTAGAAATATTGGTATGTTAGTGTCACATGTGCGATAATACAGTGAATGACTTTGTTTTGTGTGCTATCCAGTTGAAACAGATCATGAGTACAAGAGGTACGCAAAGAGAAAACACCCAGAATGCAGAATATAGTACTAGTGTTACAGCAACAGAGAAAGCGCAGATTAAAAAAGAGCAAGGGCTGCAAGGAGGTAGGTTGGGAGATCAAGACTACACCCTTGATATATGAAGTCTGTTCAGTGGTGTGATGACAGCAGGGAGTGTCATTTCTGAATCCAGTGGTAACACTTTTAAGCTTTTATAATCTCTGCCCAACCCGGGAGGGAGGGGAGAAAAGAGGAAATGGCTGTGGGTACGTGATCATTGAAATAGACAACTTTTCGGGCCTGAAGAACTCTGAAGACGGGTTTTGGCCCGAAACATTGTCCATTTCCTTCGCTCCATAGATGCTGCTGCACCCACTGAGTTTCTCCAGCATTTTTGTCTACCTTAGGCTATTTTATGTGATGGATTGAGCTGCATCCACAAATCCCTGCCATTTCACAAGGCCCTGGTTGGAACAGTTACATAGCCATGTATGCCAATGTAAATATAGTTCACCTCCAGACCCTCTCAGTACTGTGGAGTGTCGTGAGCTCATGAAGCTCTGCATGACAAAGCCAAGAACAATTAGGTACACACAAGAAATGCTAACATTGACAGCAACAGCTCTACCGTCTAAAACCAATGAAGTAGCTCCCGTTGTGTGCTGAGTTGGGTGAACTAAGCCAGTCTAGTGCAAAGCCTCGAACTGCTGCCGAGTACTCTACAGGGTGGTGTATCAGAGAGCAGTTATCTGGACGAAGGAAAAAAAAAACCAATCTTGCGAGGCTCACATATGTCCTTGGCTTATTCCATGCATGTTTATCACAGATCAACAAAAGAACACACTGGAAAAAGCTTGCAAAGTGATCATGTTTCAGCATAAATGCTGGGAAAGCAGATCTTTCTTTGAAATAATGCCCTGGTTTAAAACGTGACCCAGTCTTGCAATTGACCAACACTTCTCTTGTGGAACCGTAACTGAGGGAAGAAAACCATTCTTAAGGAAAAAGTGTCAGGCAAAATCCCCTGTAGTAATCTTAAGAGGGAAGCCACCTGTTAAAAAAAAAACCACACAAATCCCTATCCACAGTGATGAACTGGGATTTTGTCTGATCCTGGACAAATTTAACAACCTGGCTTCAATCCTTACCTCCACTGCTGCATGGAGCTTCCACTTTATGCTTCTATCTCTGTCGGCTTTGTATCAACATCCCCAAAACATCCTGGTTGGAAGGTTATTATGCCACAGCAAATCATGTCTGGGGTTTGATGAGCGCCTGGAGGGACTGACTGAAGACTATAGGCTATAAAGAATATCAATGGGGATAGCGGGAATGTCCACAGATAGTTGATGGGCCAAATGGCTTTGTCATAAGGAGAAATTTTGGCTGTTCAAGTATACTTTTGCAGGAAGAGTCATGCGAATTGTTATATATACTGTCGAATATCGTGCGCAATGCACACAATTTAGGATGGGGTAAATTACTCAAACTACTCCAGGATAATATTAACCATCTTGCACTTGGCACAAGTTATTTCAGAACATTCTATTCAGCAATTTGTTGAGATGTGTCGAAAGGACAGGGTGGTTTTGACAATATTAAAGTTGCTAGTTATTAAATACAAGCCCTGAAAATATTGTTCCCCATGTAACATGTACGATCTACCCGAACATACGACTTATCAATGCCCCCCCCCACTACTAACACACCAATAAATAGGGGAAAAAAAACATATGTTCATGTTTATCTGCATCATGGGAGCCATTAGAGTTTACAACCCAAGGCATTATCTGTTGTAACTTCACACCACACATTAAAACTCACCTTTTCCACAAGTGTAAAAATGCAAAAGATTTCTTGGATATGTGAACAAATGAATTGGGCATTGTGTCTATCGTCATACATTGTTAGTGCCCGACTGATACTGGTTGTATTCCCTGAAACACTTACACTCTGTCCCTCTGTGTTCCCCCCCCCCCCCCCCCCCGGGTACAAACGGACATTCGCATTTAATAATGGAAAATGTTGCCAGGTAAATCTCCAGGGCACAAATAGCTGACACATCAAAAAAGCTACACCCCAAATATTGGAAGATGAATTGAAGGTGACTTGTATTTTAGCATGCCATCAGCATCCAGAGCCCACTTTACAATGATAAAGTTTGTTAATGGCAAGTGAATAGTTTCCACCTGTCCATCAAACTTAGCCTTAAACCAAGCACAAGCAGTTTTGTGACTAGAAATCTAAACACAGTGCCCTCTGCAGGAGATCATGGACCTGCAGCCATCTTGCTTTAACACTAGTATGAAGAACACTTACCAAGAGCCGCAAAATGGCACGTTATGATATATAACCTAATTCCAAGTCATAGGCAGAGAGTAAATGCAATACATGAATAGTCCCACCAGTGCTCAAAACCTTGAAAGATTTTTTGCCCCCAACTCACTGGCTGACAATTATCAAGGCATTAAAAATGTACAAAATGAACAAATCTGGACATTTCCTTGTCGAGCTCCACGTGTATGATGCTGTTGTGGCAAAGCTTCTGAAGCAGGGAAATATAGAACAACACCCTGCTCTTCATGTTTAACATACCCACTTACCAGAAATTGGAATTTACTTCCATAACACGCTGCTTTCAGAAATTACAAGTTATTGTGAACTTCTGCCAACAACTGGGCAACACAGTGGGACAGCTGGTAGAGTCGTTGCCACCAAAATGCCCGAGACCCAAGATCGGTCCCGACCTCACGTACTATCTATGTGGAGTCTGCGCGCTCGCCAGGAGAGCATGTTGATTTCCTCCCACATCCCAAAGTCATAGGGGGAGGGCGAATTGGCCCCCTGCAAATTACCCCTAGTGTGTTGGGAAGTAGATGAGATAGTGGAATAACATTGAACTCCTGTGAACAGGCGATCAATGTTTAATGTGGACTCAAGTGTGCGAAGGGCCCGTTTCCACCCATATCTTTTAATCAATTCAATGACATGCCTTTGAACAAAATACTTGCAGCTGGTGAATCCTGGATTGAAATTCCCTATTCATCAGCCACACATCAATAAGCTGAAAAGGAAAACAATGTGGCCACAAGCCCATTAATAAAAAAAAAAATTATATCAAGAAATCATCGCCTGATTTTTGCAAGACCAACAGCAGAATCCAAGTGTGTGCATATATGAAAGATAAGACACAAAAGGCTGGAGTACCTCAGCAAGGTTGGCAACATCTCTAAAGAAAAGGAATAGCTGACATGTTGGGTCGAGGCCCTTCTTCAGACTGGAGAAATCGGAAGAGTTCTTTTCTCCAGAGATGCTGCCCGCCACTTGTAGATCAAACAGTATTGCCGATTTGATCCGTGTCTGGTTTTGCTGCTGATGACCTGATCCATAATCCATGTCAGGTTTCCCACCACCCCGTGCATGCCGGCAACCCTGTTGTGTTTTAGTTTTAACTCACGATTCAGAGCCTACAGTACTCATCTCGATGGTCTCTGTATGTATACAAATTAAAGTACTTGTTATGAGATATAATGACTCTATCACAAGTACTTTGCACATGGCGTCAGAAGTGGGATCCGAACCCACGACTCCAGTTGAAGACCACTTATTCCAACTTTGTGTCCATCTTTGATGTAAACCAGCATCTGCTGTTCCTTCCTACACATTGTATGTGTAGGAAGCAAAGGATATGGGGAGAGAGCAGGAACAGGGTATTGATTTTGGATGATCAGCAATGATCATATTGAATGACGGTGCTGGCTCGAAGGGCAGAATGGCCTACTCCTGCAGCTATTTTCTATGTTTCTATAACTAGGTAGATATTAAGACATGTGTCTTGCTCTGCAAAATCAAAGCTTTCAAGACTAGCAATAATTTCAGCTGCATTTCCACTCAAGTGGAATTACGGTATGATGCTGCAAGAAGTAGCTCTGTGGGTACACAAAAAGCTGGAGAAACTCAGCGGGTGCAGCAGCATCTAAGGAACGAAGGAGATAGGCGACGTTTCGGATCAAGACCCTTCTTCAGAAGTAGCCTGTGTTGTGCTCAGGATGATGACAGCTATGAGCTTGATCCATCCACCAAGTTGCTGAAAGTACTCTTGATTCTTGTGCTCTGGAATCAAACCAGTATTTGTTAAATTTGCTAGTGACATCACTCCTGGACTGTGGGATGAACGACTGAATCTTCTCTGGTTGAACACGACTCCAAGGTGATAACCTCAATCAGTATCCTACCCTGCATGCTGAGGATTAGAAACATAGAAGATAGGTGCAGGAGTAGGCCATTCAACCCTTCGAGCCAGCACCACCATTGAACATGATCACGGCTGATCATCCAAAATCGGTACCATGATCCTTCTTTCTCCCCATATTCCTTGATTGTTACACCAAGAGCTATATCTAACTCTCTCTTGAAAACATCCAGTGAATTGTCCTCCACTGCCTTCTGTGGCAGAGAATTCCACATATTCACAACTCGCAAGGTGAAAAGGTTTTTTCTCATATTCCTATATGGCCTGGCCCTTATTCTTTAACTGCGACCCCTGGTTCTGGACTCCCCCAACATCAGAAACATCTTTCTGGCAATCGGGAACATTTTTCCTGCACTAATGGCATGGTAAATTATTAATAGTAAATTATTAACCAGGCAAATAGCAAAATGATTACCTGCAATCAGGAATACTGCAAGATTTCAACTAGATGATAACCCTGTTGAATATTTATATCTCAACTTAATTTGCTTGATTCGATATGAATAGCACAATCTCTATTTCAGACAGAAGTTTGCGATTCCTCTCTGATGCTGTTGTAGTGTGATGGCATTTCTACTTGTAGTTGTGTCAAAAGTCACTCAACTAAAAGAAAGTACTTGGCATTGAAAGATGAAGCTAGTGACATGGTTTAAAATGGTCTTTGCAGGGGTTTCATTCAAGGAATAAATATGGCATGTACTTTATTCCCAATTAAACTTGGCCCCAGTATGCAAGTATTTGTTTGGAAATGTAATGCATCAAATGACACCACACTTTCTTCTAGCATTATTTTCCCGTACTTTATTGCAGCACAGAGGGAAGACTGGGAGTTGTTGCAAGGTACGGTGCAGCCATAGCTGTCCTCCAACAGAAGAAACCAACTCAGAACACATTTAGAGACAAGTGTCTGTTGAAGAGTGATCAAACGCAACATGGCTTACAAAAAAAAAATTATTGACACAATGTGCTGGAGAAACTCAGCAGAATTGGCAACATCTCTGGAGAACGTGGAAGGGCAACATTTTGGGTTGGTCCCTTCTTCAATCTGAAGTGTCCCAGCATATGTACTCCAAAGATGCTGTCTGGCCAGACGAGTTACTCCAGCACTTTTTTCTTTGCAAACCACCATCTGCAGTTTATTGTTTCAACAAATATTATATTTTAGCTGAACCAAACGTTGAAACCTAAAGACAAAAGGATGATTAAAATAAAAGAAACAGATTAGATTGCATAGTATCAATTGTCAGCTGCGAATAAAACACTAAAACGTGCCGCTCAACAATAAATCTCATTATAGGAGAATGATAAACTTATCCGTCCCAACATTAATGGAAAATAATTTTCCTTCTACTCTGTCAATCCTTTTTTTGATGGCTCATGAATCAACACCTGAATTTAATGCAGGCTACTAACAAGGG
The DNA here is from genome assembly GCA_963514005.1 of Raja brachyura. The sequence goes on from OY740812.1 coordinate 24,807,559, forward strand.
GGTTATTACCAAAGTATACCATTCAATTTAACATTGTTTTTGTAGATATTCTATGGCTTAATTAATATTTGTTTAAAGACACTATTGCATATTTTATTATTCCCTTGCATACCAAATTTATCTTGACAAGTGGTCAAAACCATAATTTGATATGGAAGGGAATTAAAAAATATGCAGTAGTGTCTTAAAACAATTATTACTTAAACACTGTAATTTCACATGACACGAACAAGTATTGAGCAAATGTCAGTTGAATTGAATCAGTAGGGAAGTACTGATGCAGGATATGTTTTCCGGGGATACTATAAACACAATTCCCGGGGTCTGCTCCAACTTCTCCAATAACTCACCTTCTTTTGCCGTGCTCAATTCGGTCGTTTCAGCCATAGCTGTCTCACCGTTCATGCTGCTCGACTGAAACACTCGATCCTTTTAAGTCCTCCAACTACCTGAATGGAAACAAATGAGACCAGATTAGGCGGTACCACGGGAGCCAAGCTGCAACAGCCATCTCCCCCCTCTGCGTGTCTCTATCGCATGTTACTCTAGTCAAACCCCCAGTGCTTACGTCTCCCCTCTCTCCCTCCTCTTCCTTTTCCTCTTTATTTTCCTCCCTCCAGTACCAGCGAGCAAAGATCAGCGAGTGCATCGGCTTGGAGCAGCTGTTGTGTTACAAAGCCGCTCCCCACCCCCCCAGTCACAGCTTGAGTCCGGACGGGAGCGGCGCTGCTAGAAGCGGACAAAAGAGGCAGCAGCAGCAACGGAGAGCTGGCAATCAATGCGCTGCAACTCTGGCCGGGGAGGGGAGCGAGCAGCCCGGGCCAGCAGCGACAGCAGCTCCTCGGTGGGGGAGTGGAGGGAGGAGGGGAGTGGGGACGAGACGGTGACGAAAGGCAAGGGCGAGAAGCGTCTCTCTCCGTCTACCTCTCATCCGCTCCAGACCAGACCAGCTCTCCGCCTTCCTCCCCCCCTCCCGCGTAGCTCTCGGCTTCCTCTGCAACCCCCGCCCGCTCCAATGCACCAGCGCCAGGCGAGAGCTCCGAGCTTCTGCCTCCCTCCCTCCCTCTTGCGTAGCTCTCGGCTTCCTCTGCAACCCCCGCCCGCTCCAATGCACCAACACCATGCGGGGGCTCCGACCTCCGTGGTGTACGGCTCTCGGCTGCCTTCGCAACCCCCCACCCGCTCCAATGCACCAACACCGAGCTCTTTGTCCCCCTCCCTCTTGCATAGCTCTCGGCTTCCTCTGCAACCCCCGCCCGCTCCAATGCACCAACACCGGGCGGGGGCTCCAAGCCCGCGTCGCTGTCGGGAGCAGAGCCATCGGCTCGTCTCTGTAATCCCCGCCCGCCCGCTTCAATGCACCAACACCCGCCAGCTCCCCTCCCTCTGTCGATGCACGGCTCCTTCTCTGCAATCCCCGCCCGCTTGGTAGCACCAACACCCGGCGGGAGCTCCAGGCTCCCCTCCCCCGCTCGCTCTGTGCAATCCTCCCTCCCCCGCCCGCCCGCTTCAATGCACCAGGCTGGAGCTGCGGTGCCGGCCCCCGCCCTCTCGCTGCCCCCCGGAGGCTCGGCTCGGCCCGGCCCGACGCGTGGCTCCCTCCTTATCCCAGTCATGGCCTCTCAGTTCCGGCTACATTCGCAGCACCCACGGCCATGTTAGACGAAGGGCTGGGGCGCAGTTCCCTTCCCCGAGCCCGGCGGATGAAAAACCGTGCAAACTTTACCTTGCTCTTAGCAAAAATTAACGCACTAAATTAAACATATAGATTTTGTTTTTTTTTAAAAAAAAACTATAATAAAAATCGAGCGAATTTAAGCTTAAAAAAACAATCGTCTCGAATTTAGTTATTAAAATCTACGCGGAATTTTACGTGCATTTTTTTTCCTCCACCGATTGTTAAGTTTCCCTGCCAGTTTTCGGCGGGGGGAGAAAGAGAACGCCACCGGGATGGGCGATGGATTCAGTCCGCCATGTGAGCGCCGCAGCCCGGGCTACAACGCGGCACCGACCCCGACACTAAACCAAGGCAGAAAAATCAAAGCAGCCAACGCCATCGGGTGTCCCCCCTTTGTTTTCAATAAAACACGATTATTAATAGAAAAACAAGGAAATAATCGAACTAAAAACAAAATTCCTGTTGCATTTTTTTTTTTAAATTCTAAAAAATTTACCCGAGCGAATTGAGCCGAAGGACGAGAGGCGATTACAAGATTCCCGCAGAGAGAGAGGGGGCAAGAAGCGGGGGCTGGCAGCCCCAGGGTGGTTTAGCGGGCGGCTACAGTCACTCACCCAGCCCGGCAACCTCGCACTCTGCTCGCAGAGAGAGACGCGGTAAAAATGGGAGCCGAGCAGAGAGAGCAGCGATAGACAAAAGGGGCCGGAACCGAGGGAATGAACCCGAGACAACGAGCCCCTGCACTGGCGCGGCTACTCGAGCCAACCAGCTTCGCGCTGCTGTCGACAAGAGGCGGCTCCACGGCGCGACCGTCTCGGCACAGCCCATGCCGAACCCTCGCTCGCTAGCTCACACTCACTCACTCTCCTCGCTCAGCCCGCTCGGCAGCACCGCACCCACCCGCCTCCCTCCCTCTTTCTCTCTCCCTCTCTGCATTGTTCACAACACACCTTATTTAGTTTTAAAATCCTTATTTTATTTTTATTTTTTGCCAGAAGAGAATGCGGGATTTTAAAAAAAAAAATTTACTGCATTGTTGTTGTTTTCAGTATGGGTAGAAATTGTTAAACCACCTTACCTTCCCGTCTGGTCGTCTTGCAAAACAAGGGTAGCTCGCCTGAGCTAGTCTGAACGTCCGCCAGAATCGCGGCGCTGGCCTCGGGCGTGTACGCTTTCTAGTCCCCGTTGAGTGCCGGCATGCTTCGCGATACTTCCGACCTCTCCAATTCGCTTTTTCCGGATCAGCTCCTTCCCCCATCCCCCTTGCTCTTGCTTCTCCGGCTGGTTTTGTTGCAGCGAACAAGGCGGCGGAGTCTCTCGGCCAAAGACGCTCCTCGCCACCAGCAATCTTAAAACAGCCAAGACCCAACAAAAAAGCGACGCGCAGAGAAGGGAAGGAGGAACTCGTTTTTTTTTTGTTTTTTTTAACCAAAGACAACAAAATACCTTCTGTAACAAGTTTTGGGGAGTGAAGTTTGTTATTAAAAATAAAAAAGCAAGCCGTTGTCCTTCCCCTGCGGGCCGAGTGCTGTTTGTCGCCGGACTAATTGCCAGTGTTGGGAGAGTTAGTTAGTTGCAGGGAAGTGCAGCTGTTATACATATAATGCCGAGCCGCAGCTTTCTTCGTTGCTACATTTTTATTTAATTTCCAACTCCACCTTTGTTGTGTTGCACGTCATTCCCTGTCGAGCCAATCCAGATGAAAATTGCTTGAAATAAATTAGTGAATTTATACAGAACCAAGCGGCAATTGTTTTAAAAGGAGCAATCAGGAGAGTGGCTCCCGGGTGTGAAATAGGAATTCTTAAATTGAGAGTAGCGCTTCGGTGATAGCCCAGCTAAATGGATCTCCCCAAAGCACTGGGGGTTGTTAGCAAAAGCAGACCCCTCGGTCAACAACTGTTGTGATAAACTCTCGAGGTTTCACGACCTGGGCTCTATGTTGGAGTTGGTTTAAAGAGACAAGTGATGTCAAGCCGGTTGGAGAGGCCAGGCGATGGGTGGCGTTTGGTCGTCTTCAGGTTGAATCGGGCACACTGCCGACCGTGCCACATTGTAACGACATCCCCCCCCGTAAATATAGGATGTGTTGCAAAAGTGGAGAGCGAGGGCAACATGAAACAGACTGGTTGGGTTTCGTGAACGGGGTGCGAGGGAGTTCCCAGTCACCTGTCTATCACGGGCTTGGTGCCTCCTGTCGCCGTGATGTTGGCAGGGAGGACCTTTCTGTCAGCCTACCCCTTGCAATGTAGGCTACGCGTTTGGTTATAAGAGTGCGCTTCACCAACGGAACCCCAGCCAAGTTTATCGCACGGGCCTGTTAAACACACAGTGTCAAAAGCGGAGCAAAATTTACTGCGTTTAAGCTAAAGCGGATTCAATTATATATTGATAACTGCGCACTCTCGCGTCAGCGATTTCCTCCCTGCGGACGCTGTCAATTTGGAGGTAATGAGAGAATTGTCGGAATAAGTGCAAGATGAAAAATAACCGTGAACGTCGTCAACGAGTTTATATATATATATATATATATTATATGTGTGTGTGTGTTTTAAAGGCTTGGTAAACAGCGTCGACAGATTGCCTTCTCTCTCTCTCTCTCCCCCCGTTCTACCTGGAGAGGACGGAGCAGCAGTCTATCGGCTTTGGGCGACTGCTGTGCGAGGCGAGGTAACATCGTACTGCATTAACCCGGCTCCGGATCTTCTCTCCCAGTACAATTCCACCTCTGCTGCCCGTAGCCAAATTACAGCTCGTTCCAGGCACCGAGTTCTATCTAATATCCCCAATATGCTGCCCCACCGGCTGAGTTGCTCCATCATTTTATGTTTTGCTCAAGATTCCAGTTTCCGCAGTTCCTTGCGTCCCTAACATTCCCAGGTCTCATTTATCCAGGGCCTCCTTCCCCAATGATGCGTTTACTCCAGCGAAAGCAAATTAAATCCGGAGTTTACCAAGTGTTCTCTGAACCCTCCAATTGCATTTGACCGTGACGGGAAGCCGAAATGGGTGGAGCTCTGCAACACAATGCAACTTCCTCGGCACCAAGCTATAGGGACCTTTGCTCGGCACCTTCCCCGCATCTCCTAGCTCTCAGCTCATTTTGCTTCCATTTCATCACTTTTCCTCACCCATTATGTTTTCTGCTCCAATTCCTACTGGAACCTGTGGGTGGTGAATATGTGGAATTCTTTGCCACAGAAGGCGGTAGAGACCAAGTCAATGGATATTTTAAAGGCAGAGATAGATAGATTCTTGACTAGTACCGATCTCACGGGCAATGGGTAGAAGACAGGAGAATGGGGTTAGGAGGGAGAGATGAATGGCGTAGACTTGATGGGCCGAATGGCCTAATTCTGCTCCTATTACTTATGCCCCTAAATACTCATCCCAGTCGCTTGTACTTCGGTTCATCCGGCCTTGACATCATTTGGGAAATTGAGTCACTTCGTCCTACCACAATCTTCTGACACTGCTACTCCGAACCACAACATGTGTTTAAAAAAATGTGCTGCATATATTCTGGAGTGTGGCACGTTTCATTTTAAAAAATGATTCCAGTATATATGCAGCACATATGAACCTGGACACACAATGCTGGAGTAAATCAGTGGGTCAGTTACTCCAGCATGTTGTGTCTATCCTCGGTGTAAACCAGCATCTGCAGTTCCTTCCTGCACATGTGAACCAGTGATTGTCATATTGTACAGAGGTCACATTTCAAAATGCCACACTTTGTTTTGCATTTCGTGTACATGTAAAAGGAACTTACAAATTAGTCCCTCTGGCGTAGCACAAACATTTCCTATCCTTTTATTTTCATTTACTGATGACAGATTTATTATGATTAGATCTTACAAGTGTCTTAGCAATTATTTATTGCAGTCTGCCCGTAAAGAGGGATAACAAAACAAGGATCCTGAAAGACAGACTAAGACAACAGCTAATAGTTCCAAACAATTTGAAAGGTCTGCATCTGAACCATTTTTTGTCCACTTCCCTCCACAGATGCTGTGTGACATGCTGGGTCCCTCCAGCAGTTTTTTTTTTTTAAATGCTAAGTCATGAACTTAGAAAAGTAGACCTCTGGCCCACAACATCTGTGCAAAACATAATACGAAGATAAACTAACCTCATGTTTTATTATTAATGTTTTATGTGTCATTCTTAATTGCTACTATATGTCGTGTTGTTATTTGGGAGCTGAGCACTAAGGCAAATTCTTTGTATGTGTACATACTTGGCCAATAAGCGTATCCAGTCCTTCATACCCATACCCCTCGATTTTCTGTTTCTAGCTAAAAGCCTCTCAAACACTGCTGGTACACCTGCCTCCCCTGGCAACACGTTCCAGGAACCCACCACTCTGCAAAAAAAACCTGCCCTGCACATCTCCTTTAATCTTTGTCCCTCTCACCTTAAAGCTGTACCCTCTAATTTGTAACATTTCCACCCTGGCAAAAAGGTTCTGACTGTCTACCCTTTCAATGCCTGTCATGATTTTATATCCAAACTAGACTAAGTGGGACCAGTTGGGTCCCAGCTTCACACTGGAGGGCTGGTTCCCCCAACGCAATATTCCACCTCGCCACACACACACCATATATATGACAGTAAACATTCTTGAATCTACTCACACGGCTGAGCATGGCCTCTCTACTGTGGGGCTTTCGCAGTCAACAGCACTTCCGCAATCAGGGTGACCTCTGTACTTACCGGAAATTACGCAATCAGCATGGCATCTGCACTCACCGGAAATTACGCAATCAGCACGACCTGTCCACTAAGTGGAAATCACAAAATGAGCGGGACTTTTGGACTAAACACAGCCAGACCTAATAAAGCATTTATTCCTTCCAAACACAGTCGGATCTAATAAAGCATTTATTCCTTCCAAACACAGTCGGACCTAATAAAGCATTGCAGTTCCAAGCACACAGGACAGCAGGCCAAACAACTCATGGCATTGTCATTTCATTTAATTTCCAATTAAGCATTGGACTTTCAAGCACAGGCAGGGCAGCAGGCCAAACAACTCATCACATTGTCATTAAAGGCTAACAAATCATTTATCATTCAGACTCACAGTGTAGCATGTCAGTCATGGCCTCTCACTCGCAATCTTGCAGAGTGACTGACTCGCGTCCAGGCATCTGGGGTTTTATAGTCCTTCCCCCCCCCCCCCCCCCCCCCCCCCCCCGGAAGGGGTGTTACCTTCATCACAGTGATTGACAGGCTAGAGGACCAATCAGCTGATCTCAGGGCTTTTAAAACACCCATAACTTTTTTATTTTTAATCGATCGCAAAAATCCTTGGGGATGGCTCAGCGGAGGAGGATTGTGAGTAAAATGGCCAAAAATCACAGCGATACAGAACAGTGTTTTTTTTTTTAAATCAGTATACAGCGCAGACAGGAAGTGGTCAAGATGAGACTTCTATATTACTAAAAGCCTGATCTTGACCACTTCCTGTTGTTCTGTATATTGATTTTAGAAAAACGCTGCCAGTTTTGGCCATCTCACTCAGTCCCCCTCCGTTGTGCAGGACAAGAGGATTTTTTCCATGGATTAAAAATAAAAGAGTTATTTGTGTTTAAAAAATGTTGAGATTCTCTCTTCTGAAGGCCACTCCCCTTCCGGAGGGATTATAAAACCCGGAAGTGTTGAGTGCCTCAGTTAGTCTCTGCAAGATGGGGAGCGAGAGGGTCATGTCTCTCAGTCTGAGCTGTGAATAACACTGAACACATGTCGACTAAACTGTGAGTGGTTTTACTGACCTGTCAGTGCCCTTTATGTGGTTTGGAAATGCTAAAGCTGTGTTGCCTTTGGTTTGGAAATGCTAAAGCTCTGTTGCCTTTGGTTTGGAAATGCTAAAACTGTGTTGCCTTTGGTTTGGAAATGCTAAAGCTGTGTTGCCTTTGGTTTGGAAATGCTAAAGTTGCCTTGCCTAATTAAAGTTGCCTTGCCTAATTAAAGTTGCCTTGCCTAATTAAAGTTGCCTTGCCTAATTAAAGTTGCCTTGCCTAATTAAAGTTGCCTTGCCTAATTAAAGTTGCCTTGCCTAATTAAAGTTGCCTTGCCTAATTAAAGTTGCCTTGCCTAATTAAAGTTGCCTTGCCTAATTAAAGTTGCCTTGCCTAATTAAAGTAGCCTTGACTAATTAAAGTTGCCATGCCTTCTATATATAATTAAAATAATCTTGACCACTTCCTGTTTGTGGTTTATATTGATTTTAGAAAAAAAGGCTCCATGTACTGTGGTTTTTTGGCCATCTTACTCAGTCATCTTACTTACTCATCACATGCTGAGGGTATTTCATTTGGATGAAAAATAAAAGAGTTATTAGTGTTTATAAAATGGTGAGATTCTCTCTCCTGTCAATCACGCCATGAAGGCCCCATGTCTTCTGGTGGGAGGGACTATAAAACCCAGAAGTATGGGTGTGGCTCAGTCTCTGCAAGATGGAGGAGAGAGAGTCATGACTCACTGTCTTTAGTGGCCTTGCACCCGGCTTGAAATGGTATGAAACTGCACTTGAATTTGGTGGCTTTGCACCCTGCTTGAAGTGGTAAGAAACTGCACTTGAATTTGGTGGCCTTGCACCCGGATTGAATTGGAATTTCCAGGAATAGCCGTGAGTCAACTGCCAGCCCACCAGCCGTGAGTGAGTGAGCTGCCAGCCTAATAATCCATTCGGCCCACAATGTCCATACTAGCCCTCTGGACACCAGTCCCTTCAGCCCACAACACCCATACTAGCGCTCCAGAAAGCCCTCCGCCCCATTGGCCACCAATATTGGAATTGGTGGAGAGGTGGAATATTGCGTTGGGGGACCAGCCCTCCCTTGTGATGCAGGAACCCAATGGGTCCCACTTAGTCTAGTTTAATTATATATATCAGGTCTCCCCTCAATCTCCAGCATTCCAACAAAAATAATCTGCATTTTTCCCCTTATAACTATTTATTTTTTTAAAATATATTTTTATTAGAGGCCATACATATTACAAATAATATAACAATTTTTTTCAGATATAATTAATACATCTTTCCAAAATTATATAAATATTAACAAACCATGTGTATAGGCCTCCATTTTTTTATAATATGAAAAAGTGAAAAAGAAAAAAGTATAAAGAAAGAATGGTGAGTAATTTGAAGAGTATGATTATATTTGATTAAAAGGGAAAGAAAAATATTAAAAAAATAAAAAAACAAAAATAATTAAAAAAAACAAACAAAAAAACCCCCCCCAAAAAAACCTTATAACTAGTAAACAGTTATTATACTTGCGGAAAAGAAAACAGTGTACATCTTATCAATGAATGGAACAATTTCTAATTATAATATATAGAGATAAGTATATAAATTTGAGATTAAACATTTTTGTTTGATCTTCCCACCGTTATAATAGTCCTTATAACTATTTAGCTCTGAGTCTATATTTGTATTAATCCTTTCCTGTTAATCGGTATAATTTAAATACAGACACTGCTAGCAGCTCCCTAGATTTTGAATTGGGTCATTAATTCAAGATCAACACAAGAGACTTAAGTGTCCTTAAGGACTTGAAGCATCTTGAAGTAGGGTGAAGGCTTTTAACAGCTCTGAATTAATTTAAGTTGGGTTATATGGATACGAAATGCATGTGTAAAGTAGTTATTTCTTGATATATTTTATTGCTTCATATTTTGTTTTCAAATTGTATGTATTAAATAATAACTAAATAATACTTCAAAGAGAAATTTGACTGCATCATTCTTTATCTTTACATACTGCTATATTATGACTAATAAATGCTTATTTTCAATCAACCTCAATTGCTTCTTTCTGAAAGGTTCTCGGTTCCCTTTGTAGTTTGTATGATTCCACTCTGCTCGCTTATTTGATGATAAGCCAGTGAGCAAAATGGGTCAGCTAAATAAAGCAGAAACCAAATCTAGCATTTTCAAGCAATACTTATCTCAGGAAAGCTTTTAATCCAATATAGGGAGACTAACAGTCTCGGGTATAACACGGTAAATGTGTCTATAGCACAATAAAAAAACATGCATTTCGAATTGATACTTGAACGATTAGAACTAATTAACAACACCGTGACATTTTCGTCAGTGACTGATCACATGAAACAGACTTCACAATCTCAAGGCAGAGTATAATCTCTGATCTCTTTTTATTTCTGTGCTCAATATTTTCTGAACTGCTGCTCTGTGGTGCTCCCTGCAATAAATAATGGCAAAGATCAACTTTGTTAAGTGTTAATAGACACAAAATGCTGGAGTAACTCAGCGGGACAGGCAGCATCTCTGGAGAGGAATGGGTGACGTTTTGGGTCGAGACCCTTCTCCAGACTGGTTTTGTCAAGGAAAACAATAACTGGTTCAATTTCTTTCACGACACCGGCATCAATCACTGCGATGGTTTTTATTGTCTGCCTTTACTTGCTCTGAGAAGTGATTCATCCCTTGAACCATTGTTTCTGCTGGATGGGTGGTGTTTGAACTGCTGTAGTGTACACAGCAAACCATGCAAGTACAGGATAGATCTGTAAAGACATCAGGATTCCTTCCCCAAGGATATGATTGAACGAGGCAGACATATAAAGGGTTCAGTTAGCACATAGAATTGTACTGCACAAGAACAGGCCCTTCGGCCCACAAAGTCTGTGCCGAACGTGATACACTAACTCTTATCTACCTGCAATTAATCCATATCTCACCATTCACTGAATATCCAAATGCCTATCATAAAATCCCAAACAAAATTCTTTTATTTCCACTTTTGTTCTTGAAGTCAAATTGCCATCATGGGATTAATAGTTGTTTCGATAAGTGGACATGTTGTGAAAATCATGTGATGTATGATATTATTCAGTGAGATGTGGCCAAATTTTGTATGATATAGACAATAGGTGCTGGAGTAGGCCATTCAGCCCTTCGAGCCAGCTCCGCCATTCAATGTGATCATGACTGATCATCCACAATCAGTACCCTGTTCCTGCCTTCTCCCCATATCTCCTGACTCCGTTATCTTTACGTGCCCTATCTAGCTCTCTCTTGAAAGTATCCAGAGAACCGGCCTCCACCGCCCTCTGAGGCAGAGAATTCCACAGACTCACAACTCTCTGTGTGAAGAAGTGTTTTATGATATTTGTGTGCTGTTATATTTCAACTTGAATACCACACATTTGATCCTGCAAATTGTGTTGTTTTATGACATCAATAATTGTAACATAAGCGCCAAATATATTGATATTTTAAAAAAGATATCCAAAATGAATAATTTGTACATTTTTGCCCACTTTTTTCTCTGCTGTTTCATGGATGGCTGCCATGGAGTAAGGGCAGAAGGCAGATTTAAGATCACCAGTGAAATAAAGTACAGGGCCACTGTGGCTCTCAAGAGAAGGTATGGATGGAGGCTGTTGGGCAACATGGTCTAAAATACAACTGGGAAAAGATATAATTTCCTAAGTACAATGTCACATTAAAAAATGTGAAGGAAACTCTCACCTCTTCCATCAGGCAAGAGGTCCAGAAGTTTGAAAATGCATACCTCTAAATCCAGGGACAGTTTCTTCCATGCTGTTATCAGGCAACTGAACCATCCTATTAACAACTAGAGAGTGATCCTGACCTACCATCTACCTCATTGGAAGACCCTCAGACTAGCTTTAATCGGATTTACTGGACTTTATCATGCACTAAATATTATCCCCTTTATCCTGCATCTGTCCGCTGTGGAGGGCTCGATTATAATCATATAATATATAGTCGTCCTGCTGATAGACACAAAATTCTGGAGTTTCTCAGCAAGACAGGCAGCATCTCTGGAGAGAAGGAATGGGTTTTGGGTTGAGATCCTTCTTCAGACAAAGTCCTGGGGAAGGGAAATGAGAGATATAGATGATGATATAGAGAGAGATACTGTAGAACAAATGAATGAAAGATATGCAAAAAAGTAACAATGATAAAGGAAACAGGCCATTCTTAGCTGTTAGTTGAGAAAGAGAAGCTGGTACGACTTGGGTGGGGGAGGGATGGAGAGAGAGGGAATGCTGGGGTTACTTGAAGTTAAAAAAATCAATATTCATACCCCTGGGTTGTAAACTGCCCAAGTTTTCCTGCTGTGAGTCTGTGGTTGTAAGTCTTGCCACTTACTAAATAGCAGGCAACAAAAAAGCTTTTCTCTGTACCTCGATACACATGACGATACACTGAGCTAAACGAAACATTTTTCACTCTGTTTAGCTTTGTATCTTCCATGACGTTATTCATCGTAGCCCGGACCAGATTAGATTAGTTTGTTGTTATATTCACCAGGGTGTAATTTAAATGTCTCCAAAGAACACAAAGTGCTGGAGTGACTCAGCAGGTCGGGGAGCATCCCTGGAGAAAATGGACAGGTTGAGCCCCCTTCAGACTGTTTGTGGGGGAGTGTGGAAAAAGTTGGAGAAGGAGAGAGTCTTGTTTGAAATGAAGCTCATGGAACAAACATGGAAATGGCAAATACGACAATGAAGATGACAAAGAATACTAAACGGCAGAATGGTGCAAAGAACATTGTGCAATATGAAGTGGTGCAAAAAAAACTAGAATGTAAGTATGGATTAACTAATTGAGGAGGAGCCTTTACTTTCCATGGATCTCATTCAGCTTAATGTGTCCGTGCCATTTGAAAAAGGCCTGGCCAGTTTAATGCCACCTCCAGCGTTAACACTGTAACCCTACAGGTAATTCCCCCTTAAATCTACATCCAAGCTCAGTGCACCTGCCACTTACCTGGCTTTGTCCCAGCCTCTCTAAAAGTGAGGGGGATTTTGCTTGTATATCTTTCAAGCATTGAGTTCCATGTCCTTACAATGCTGAGGTTAAAACAAATCTTTAAAAGCCTTGCAATCCTCTTAAATTTATGCTCCGTGGATTTTGCCACTCATGCAAGAGACAAAGTTCACCATATTTAGTTTTTGTAGGCCCTTGTAATTTTATACCTCTTACTAATGTCCCTCTCAGCCTTCTCTATTCCAAAGAAAACAGCTGTAGCCATTGATAGAACAGTACAGCAGTAGAACAGGCCCTTCGGCCCACAATGTCTGCGCTGAACACAATGCCATGACCAACTCTCACCTGCCTGTGCATGATCCATATCCCTCCATTCCCTGCATATTCCTATCCAAAACTACCTCAATGCCACTATTATATCTGCCAAAATAAACTTCCCCAGCAGCACATTCCAGGCACTCGCCACCCTCTGTGTAATAAAACTTGCCCTGCACATCTCCTTTAAACTTTATCATAAAGCAATGCCCTTGTTATTTGATGTTTTAATCCTGGGGGAAAAGTTCTTACCCGATCAATGCTTCTTATATTTTTATATCAAGTCTCCCCGCAGCCTCTGGCATTCCAGAGAAAACAATTCAAGTCTATCCAACCTTACCCTGTAACTAATACGCCAAATCTAGGCATCATTCTGGTAAAACTCCTCTGCATCCTTTCCAAAGCCTCCAGGTCCTCCCTATAATGGGGCGATCAGAACTGCACACACCACTACAAATGTTGCATAACCAAAGTCATATAAAGCTACATTATGACTTCCTGACTCTTATACTCAATGCCCTAGCAATGAAGGAAAGCATACCATATACCTTCTTTACCACTCTATTAGTTTTGCCATTTTCGCAAAGTTTGGGACTTGGACCCCAATGCTGTTAAGGGTCATGCCATTAATTGTATAATTTCACCTTACATTTGACCTCACATAGTGCAACACCTCACACTTGCTCAGATTAAACTCAATCCAGCTGCTCTATATCCCACTGTATACTTTGACAACCTTCCTCAAAGTCTGCAACTCCAGCGATCTTGGTGTCTCGTGCAAACTTACTATCTAACCGTTCTATGTTTACATCCAAGTCATTTATATATATATTTGTGTGTATATATATGTATAACCAAATCACTGTTAATCCCATGCATCTTAATCTTCTGGATCAGCCTACTTTATCAAATGCCTTATTAAAATCTTGTAAACAACATCCTACCATCATCGATCACCTTTGTTGCCTCCTCAAAAAAACACAGTCAAGTTAGTAAGACATGACCTGCCGCATACAAAGTCATGTTGACTGTCCCTAAATAACCCATTCTCTTCCAAATGGGAGTAAGTCCTATCACAAAGAATCCTCTCCAATAGTTTGCCTACCACTGACGCGAGGATCACCGGCCTATAATTCCCTGGATTCTCTCCACTTCCCCTCTTTAATAAAGGAACAACATTAGCTTCACTCTAGTTCTACAGGACCTCGCCTGTGGCCAAAGGAGATGCAAAGATCTTTATCAATGCTTCCTCTATTGCCTTTCTCGATTTCATCAGATAGATCCCATCGAGTCGTGAGGTTTATCTGCTTTAATGCCCTTCAAGAGCACCAATACCTCCTCCTTAATCTCAAACTGCCCTTAAGCAAGTTAGTATTCTCTACACTGATCTCACAGTCCTTCTCCTTTGTGACAACAGATGCAAATTACTCATTTAGTATTAAATACTCACCTACATTCCCAGGCTCCAACCACAGATTCCCGTCTTTATCCTTGACTGATGCTACTTTCTCCCTGAGTAGCCCCTGGTTTTTAATGTAGATATAAACATCTTTGGGACTTTCTTTAATCCTATTCAACAAAGCCATTTAATGACCCCTTTTGGCCCTTCTAATTACTCATTTGAAATATTTCCTATTTTCTTTACATTTCCCAAAGGCCCTGCCTGATTCTATCCTCTTAAACCTCAAAGCTTGCACTGCCCTTTTCATTTGACTGTCCAATTAATCCACTTGGGTACATTTCTCCTGTTCTGGCAATACCCTTGCTAATCTCCATGTACTCTGCAGACTAACCATGTCTCCTCTGTAGTGCAATCCATAATGTTCTCAGTTTGTGAAGATGTCACCTAGTGATTGGACCTCATATTCTAAGGTTTGACTGTTGGAGAACAGCATACTAAATGGCTTTCCAATCTCCTTATTGGACTTAGTTTAGTTTAGCGACACAGGCCCTTTGGCCCGTCGAGTCCGTGCCGACCAGCAGTCCCCACACACTAACACTATCCTACACACACTGGAGACAAGTTACAAATTGTATTAAAACCAATTAATCTACAAACCTTTACATCTTTGGATTGTGGGAAGAAACCCACGTGGTCATGGGGACAACATACAAACTACATACAAACAGGATCCCTAGTCAGGATCGAACCCGGGTCTCTGACGCTGTAAGTCAGCAACTCTACTCTGTACCATAGTGCTGCCCTGTTCTACCTATTATTTTAAAGAACTGTGGGCAGATACCCCTCTTGCAGCACCTCATACTTCTCTGGACTGAATACTATCTGGCAATTTTCTGATTAGATTGCAGAGTAAAGCGTCCTCCTTTACTGCCAGTCACATGGCCATTTTGTATCATTTACAAACTTTTTATCATGACTCCGCTGTTTAAACATGAATCATTAATGCACACATTTAAAAGATAATTAGAGACTAAGTATTGAATCCTGTGGAACTCAGCTGATAACAGTTTTCCTATTGGAACCATTAACTGTGGCATCATGCCACAGAATCAGCTTTGGTTTTAATTTGCCTCTGGGTCCCATGGACTTTTACTTTCCCAGTAAGTCTGTCATTTCATCTTCATTCATCTATCCATCACTGCCATTCACTGCGGTCCCTCTGCAATGGGAGGCATCGGATTCATAGTTATGCTCACTAACTGCTTGCCAGCAGTCGTGCAGCAGGTAGTGCTGTTGCCTCGCAACGCCAGAGACCTGGGTTCGATCCTGACCTCGGGTACTGTTTGTGCAGAGTTTGCCCTGTTACCGCGTGGGTTTCCTCAGGGTGCTCCGGTTTCTTCACACATCCCAAAGACGTGCAGGTTGATAGGTTAATTGTCCTTTGTAAAATTGTCCCGATGTGTAGGAATTGATAAGCAGGTGGGATAACATGGAAGTAATGTGTAGGGAAAAACTGCAGATGCCGGTTTAAATCAAAGTAGACACAAAATGCTGGCGTAACTCAGCGGGACAGGCAGCATCTCCATGAAACTAGTGTGAACGAGTGATTGATGGTCGGCATGGAATTGATGGGCTAAATGTCTGCCATTCTTGTGCTGTTCTCAACCAGATATCAACACTCTTCTGGATAGTTCGATACTTAAGGATCTGGCTTTTTATTGACATAATAACAATCAGGAGCTCCACAGACAAGAAAAAACAAATTAAAATCTTCACTATGTTCTGCAGGCTGTAGAACGTTTTTTTTCCCAAACCCAGCTAACAAATAAAGTGGGTGAATCAATTATTGCCACCAATTGAAACTGGTTTTAGTCAATGTCTGCATAAAATGTACATTGAAAGCATTCCACTTCTCTCTCTTATATTCTGATGGCCAAGCAAATATGATCAGTTTTGCATCCAAGGGACAATCATACTTAAGCATTTGGAAAATCATTTTCTGCTTCCATTTTAATGGCTAAAGAGCAATTTTTGGGCCATTGGCGTTTTCTTGTTCTCATTTTATCTGGTTCGGTCTGTATCATAATTGAACTTTTATTGGGAACTGTTTAACTATATCTTCTTTAATTTTTCTCATCGCTTTGAATGGTTTTAGTGACACAGATTTGGGTTAGGTGTCTCATTATATATCCAGGGACCACAGAATGGGAGTCATTTAAATTATTATTTTGGGATTGAAAGAAACCAAAGAACCATCTGTGGCATCACACGTCACTTAGTCAGATGTGTAGTGGCCCTCTGCTACAGGTGGCAACTATTGAGACAATGTAAGGGTACAAAACAAATCATATTTGTTTGGCCATTAAAATATGAGAGAGAAGTGGAATGCTTTCAATATACATTTTATGCAGACATTGACTGAAACTTGTTTCAATTGGTGGCAAATATTGATTCAACCACTTTATTTGCTAACTGGGTTTGGAAAAATATCTATATTACTAAAAGTCTGATCTTGACCACTTCCTGTTGTCCTGTACATTGATTTTTAGAAAAAACGCTGCCACTTACAGCTGTGATTTTTGGCCATCTTACTCAGAGTTCCCCTCCTCTGTGCAGGACAAGAGGATTTTTCCCATTGATGAAAAATAAGAGTTATTAGTGTTTTAAAAATGTTGAGATTCTCTCGCTTGAAGGCCACGCCCCTTCCGGAGGGACTATAAAACCCGGAAGCGTTGAGTCAGTTTCTGCAAGATGGGGGAGCCAGAGGGTCACGTCTCTCAGTCTGAGCTGTGAATAACACTCAACACATGTCTACTAAACTGTGAGTGGTTTTACTGACCTGGCAGTGCCCTAATGTGGTTTGAAAATATAGTTTGGAAATGCTAAAGCGGTGTTACATTTGGTTTGGAAATGCTAAAGCTGTGTTGCCTTTAGTTTGGAAATGCTAAAGCTGTGTTGCCTTTGGTTTGAAATGCTAAAGCTGTGTTGCCTTTGGTTTGGAAATGCTAAAGCTGTGTTGCCTTTGGTTTGGAAATGCTAAAGCTGTGTTGCCTAATTAAAGTTGCCTTGCCTAATTAAAGTTGCCTTGCCTAATTAAAGTTGCCTTGCCTTCTATATAATTAAAAGTCTAATCTTGACCACTTTGTTTGCACTTTATATTGATTTTAGAAAAAACGCTACCATGTATGGCTGTGATTTTAGAAAAAACGCTACCATGTACGGCTGTGATTTTAGGCCATCTTACTCAGAGTCCCCCTCTGCCCATCAGGTGCCAAGGATTTTTCCCGTCGATGAAAAATAAAAGAGTTATTAGTGCTTAAAAAATGTTGAGATTCTCTCCTGTCAATCACGCCATGAAGGCCACGCCCTTCTGGTGGGAAGGGAGGGACTATAAAACCCAGAGGTGTGGGCGTGGCTCAGTCTCTGCAAGATGGAGGAGGGAGAGGCCACGACTCGCTGTCTTTAGTGGCATTGCACCCTGCTTGAAATGGTATGAAACTGCACTTGAATTTGATGGTCTTGCACCATGCTTGAAGTGGTATGAAACTGCACTTGAATTTGGTGGCCTTGCACCCTGCTTGAAATGGAATTTCAAGGAATAGCTGTGAATCAACTGCCAGCCCACCAGCCGTGAGTGAGTGAGCTGCCAACACAACCGGCTTGAGTGACTGGGTCACCTGCCCAAGAATCCATTTGGCCCACAATGTCCATATCAGCCCTCTGGAAACCAGCCCCTTCAGCCCAGAACACCCATACTAGCGCTCCAGAAAGCCCCCCCCCCCCCCCCCCACTGGCCACCAATACTGGAATTGGTGGAGAGGTGGAATATTGCGTTGGGGGACCAGGCCTCCCGTGTGATGCTGGGACCCAGTGGGTCCCACTTAGTCTAGTACTATTCTACAACCTGAAGAAACAGGCTTCTTACCTTCTCATGTCTTTCACTGACACCAGAATTTAAACAAAACAGATTTACTCTATGTTTCCACCTATTGTCTCCTTTGTGCCAGAAAGAATCAGATCTATTTTAACGGACACTGTCATGCATTGTACACACATCTCCAACACTCCCTTTGCAAATTAGAGTAAGTAAAAATAAGATGCCTTGTCACCTGACCAGAGTATCTTCATAACTGGGAGATTAATGTAAACGTACCTTAAATATGGATATTAAAGGAGGCATGGGAGGAAAGAGGAAGAACAGGTGCATAAAGACTATGTAGAAACAAAGAACTGCAGATGCTGGTTAATGCAATAAAGGACACAAAGTGCTGGAGTAACTCAGTAGGTCAGGCAGCATCTCTGGAGTCTGAAGAAGGGCCTCAACCCAAAGTGTCACCTATTCCTTCTCTCCAGAGATGCTGCTTGACCCGCAGAGTTACTCCAGCATTTTGTGTCTATCTCTGGAGAACATGCACAGGTGACATTTCAGGATGGGACCCTTCCTCGGACTGATTGTAGGGGGTGGAAGAAAGTTGAAAAGAGGAGAGGGAGGACAAAGTGGGGTAGGTAATAGATCAACACAGGGAAGGGGGAATTCTGAATAAAGACTAAAGCAACAGCACCATCATGTGGTGAGAGTTGTTTAGGGCATATACTGTGGTGATCCAAACTAGCACAACTACTGTTGCTTGCTTCTAGCATTCTGTGTTGGAAGTCCAGTAACAACTACGCATGTCTTACATTGAAAACCTCCATTTGTGTGGGTATAACATAGTTTGAAAACCAGCTTAAATTGAAGAAGGCATGAACCAGAGGAATGCTGGTGAGGAGGAACCGACGTGGAAGGACCGCCATGATGGAGGGGGGATAACAAAAGGGGGCCTTGCGCGCAGAATTTGTAACTTTGTAAGCACCCTTTATGGGCGACGCAAGCAAAGATTTTCACTGTGACTTGTCACACGTGACAAAGAATTCAATTCAATTCAATGCTTGGATGGAAACGTTGATTTGATGTTACAGTCAGATCAGTCATGATATTATTAAACGACAGAGGAGGTTAAAGGGGCCAACATCTAATTCGTGTGTTTCAGAAATTCATGCTTTCATAAATATTGGACAACTGCAGGCAAAACCGGAATAGCTGAGATTATTGGTGCACATTTCTTTATTTAGAAAAAGACAATCCAGTCTGAAAAAGTAATCACATCATAAGCAATCATCGGAAAATTATTTATTATCGAGGTGATGTCTTCATCTCCATCCCATCACATTTCAGAAACTTTACACAATAGTTGAATATAAAAGGGAAAATTATTAACTGTACAATTTCACCAGAGCTTGTCCACATATGGAACAATTCTAAATTAACCTTTTCAAAAAGGCATATTGTCTTTTGTTTTTACAGGAACAGTCTAAACGTACCCAATCCAAATCCAGGAAGACATTCCTGCATTTACCTATAATCGAATAGGTGGTAGAAATTATAATAACTCAATTAAAATGTAAATGTATCAAAATATGAATATTTAAAAACATGGGATGTATCATCAAAGCAATTTAATGGAATTAAATCATTGCTAAAATTGAGCAGTGTAAGCACATTACAAAATAAACACACACAAAAGATTCAGGCACCTTCACTAATAATTATAGTTATTAAAATATCGTATTCCCCTAAAATTCTTGAGGGAACAAGAAATTGCATTCATTTTGAACTCAGCCACATATAAAACATAAATCAGCATTTCAATGTTATGAAAAAGCCTCTTAAAGGCTGAAGGATATAGTCTCTGAAGCATCTTGTAATGAAATGGTCGCTAACTACTCAGAATTATATTGATGGCGGGGTGGTGGGAGAGTTTGACCCTTTTCACAACGGGCAGGAGTGGATTGGCAAGCTTGAGACAACAGACCCTCACCTGTTGAGAATATGAGAGTTTTAGTTCTAAGGAAATTTGGGAGCATCCAGAATCCCACTCTGAAGAGGAAAATCCCAATCTACAATAAGTACATAGAGTTCTGTTTCATAATAAGTCATATATAAGTCATAGGAGCAGAATTTGGTCATTCGGCCCATCAAGTTGACCCTGCCATTCAATCATGGCTGATCTATCTTTGTCTCTCAACCCCATTCTCCTGCCTTCTCCCCATAACCCCTGACACCCTTACTAATCAAGAAACTGTCAATCTTTGCCTTAAAAATACCCATTGATTTGGCCTCCTTGGTCTGTGGCAATGAATTCCACAAATTCACCACCCTCTGACTAAAGAAATTCCTCCTCATCCCCTTTCCTCTGAAGGTGGTCATGTTTGGCACTGGTTCACCCTGTTTATTAGGATAGAATGGTACAATAAGTGCTCTTTATTGCATTTCTTTTTGACTGGGAAGAACCCGCGAGTCAAACCTTCTGCCACCATCACCCCTCCTCCCCAGTATTGAAAGCTCACAATGTTTACTGCTCTCTCTCCAAAGTGACAGCTGACCTTCCCACTCCCCACCAACAGGCAGTACTCGCTGTTCCCCCAAAGTTAGTCCAACACTGCCTGATTCTCTTCCTCACTCACCAGTTATGAGGATGCTGAGGGTCTGAGCTTTGGGGAGAGATAGGGCAGGGTAGTATTGTATTCCTTTGAGCACAGGAGGATAAGGGTTGACCTTATCGAGGTGTACAAGATCATGAAGGGAATAGATGGGGCTGATGCATTTTTTTTTTACGGTCTTTTACCCAGAGTAGAGAAATCAAGAACCCGAGGACATAGGTTCAAGGTGAGAGGGGAAAAGATTTAATGGGAACCCAAGGGGTAACTTTTCTACACGTTTCTAGAGGGTGGTAGGTTTACAGAACGAGCTGCCAGAGGAGATAGTTGAGGCAGTTATTATAATATTTAAAAGAGGGGTATGGGCCAAACGTGGGCAGGTGGAACTAGTGTAGATAGGTCATCATGGTTGGCATGGACAAGTTGGGCCGAAGGGCCAGTTTCCATGCTGTAATACTCTATGACCCTATGACTAACCTACAATAATTCACATTTCCCCCTCGCCTCTTTTGATTTATTTTCCCCTCCCACTGCCTTTACTGTACTTTAGAGATACAGCATGGAAACAGGCCCTTCAGCCCGCCGAGACCGCGCCGACCAGCGATCACCCCGTACACTCGCACTATCCTCCACACTCGGGACAATTTACAATTTTACCGAAACCAATTAACCTACAAACCTGTATAAGTCGTTGGAGTGTGGAACGAAACTGGAGCACCCGGAATAAACCTACAGGGTCATGGGGAGAACAGTCAAACTCCGTAGATTCAGCACCCATAGTGAGGATCGTAGTGGGATCTCTGGCGCTTTAAGGCAGCAACTGTACCGCTGTGCCACTGTGCCATCCAGTTTTATTCAGATAACTTAATCTACCTGCAGCTTAACACATACATATTCATGTCATTCTGTATTGTTTCTTCCCGTATTTGTTTGCTATGCGCAATGACCACAGGTTGCTTGACAGGTAAATGGCAAAATGGCAACAAAAAAGCTTGTTAGTAAATTCAACAGTACTCCCATCTCCTGATCTTGTAGTTTGCTCCCTCACCTCTAACCCACCAGAAATACTCACTCCACTATCACATCCACTCCCATCAAATATTGGGGTGCAGAAAAAACCCATATTAGCTCATGTAAAAATAAAATAATAGTTTGCAGGAATGTAATTAGTTTGAGAGGAAAGGTTAGTAATATGACAGCAATCCTTTCATGGAGCCAACTGCAGATGCATGGAGCCAACTGCAGATGCATGGAGCCAACTGCAGATGCATGGAGCCAACTGCAGATGCATGGAGCCAACTGCAGATGCATGGAGCCAACTGCAGATGCATGGAGCCAACTGCAGATGCTGGTGTCTTGAGCAAAAACAGATTGCAGGAGGAACTCAGTAGAACAGTCAGCATCCGTGAAAAGAAATGGACAGACGACATTTCGAGTCGGGACCCATCTTCAATCTCATGACGGGTTTCCCTGAAATGTCGTCTGTCCATTTCCTCCACATACTGAATGCCGCCTGATCTGCTGAGTTGCTCCCACAATCTGTTTTTCGTTCGTCATAACTTTTGCTTTTGTTACTTGCAGCTAGAGTTACTATTATTATAGAAATGAAATCAAAAAATGGCAACAAGATTTTAAACGTGTTAAATGGAACAAACGATGCATGCCTCACATGTCACTAGCACTAGTATATAACATTCTGGGATCATGGGCAGAGAGTGTAAAGTTGTGCTATTGTCATCTAGTCTATCTTTCTCTACTTAAACATGGGTAAGTCAGTCCGTATTTTGATAATTATGTTACCATGGCAACAATGTGACTTAATTTGGTCCCCGGTACTGGGATGTGATTGTGTGTAGACAATTGTACAACTTTGAAACTCACCACCCCTCCCTTTTGGCTTTCACCAATTCACGAAGGAAAATAAGTAGGACAACAAACATTGATCGGTTTTGTTGTTTCTTAAGTTGCAATGAGTTAACGTCTATGTCCTGAATGAGTTTGGCGTCGTTAGGATGGCATTGGTATTTCATCATAAACGTCCTTTCCTGCCTGCTCATCAAACGTAGCCTCCACTTCGTCTCCATCCAGCTTCATAACAAAAATAAAAACATTGTTACTTCACTGTATTTCTGAACCTGTATAAATCCCACCAGCTTGGTGATGGGACCATGGACATTGATAAATTGGAGATATGATAGAGCATCGCACAGTGCACCTCAGGAGCAGGCCCTTCAGCCCACAATGTCTGTGCCGAACATGACGCCACGTTAAACCCATCTCCTCAGTCTGCACATGATCCATATCCCACCATTCTCTGCAAACAAAATCGGTACTGGTAGTACAGAGGGAAGAAATCTAATCTCCCAGACTGTGAAAAGTTAGGGCTCTGTGAAAAGCAGGTCTCCAGAGAAGATACGGGAGAGTATAGGAGGGGAAGAATAGACAGGGAGATGGCATTAGACCTATTGCACATGGCAATAATAGGATAAGAACTCGTGTGAGGATTCTCCCCAGCACTGGTTTGTTGTAAGACGACCAGAACTAGTTGTATTCTGGAAAATGTAATCAACTTGTAATTTAGAATGTACATAGGACATGGTTAATTGCTTCGTTTTTTTCTGAAGCTAACAGTTGCATCCTGAATAAGTTTAAAGTCCTCAGGGTATCATTGGCATCTCATCGTAGACATCTTGTCTTTTCTTCAGGTGTAAAGGGACAGTTGAAATTGACATATAAAATAAATTATCAATGAATATTTCCCTAAATGTAAAGCTAGAAGGAACATGTTGCGCACAAGCTCATTGATGAGAAACTTCCACTGGAGGGAGTTACAACCTTGTCCCCAAAATTAAATTTTCACTGTTTTCCATCAAAGTTGAACCGAATGGGAAAAGGGAGAAGAGAAAATGGCAATGTCTTCTCAATATCAGTACTGAAAGATCAATCCTTTATTTTGAAACTGTGACTCCTGATTGTCGACACCACAGTCCGGAGAAATATATGTTTAAGCCATTTTGAGAATTCTGTGTGCATTAATGAAATCATCTCTCATTTCTCTCAATTCTAGGCAGCAGAAGCTTCTGATAGATTCTAACATGGTGTTCGGTTCCAAATAAAAACTGAGCCGAGTAACTTAGCTAAGTAGAGAATTCTTGTCTGTCATTCAAACAGCCTTTTCTCTATCTCTTATACTTCTATAACTAACAGTCAATAAAGTTCAAAGAATCCTGACATTTTAATGCCCTATTCTTTTTCCCTTGGTTTTCAAAGCAGAATACCTTAATATCTATAATAATTTAACTCCTCGGATGTCTAAGGAAATTCAGCACTAACTCTTACCGATAAGTCTTACTAACGTCTACAGATGCACTAGGGAAAGCATCTTTTTGGGATGCATCACAGTTTGGTTTAGCAACTGGTCTGTACGAGGCCATAAGTTGTGAAGACAGCCCAGTCAATTGCGCAAACCAGCCTCACCCCTCTCCCCCCCCCCACCATTGACTTCATAGAAATTAGGAGCAGGAGTAGGCCATTCGGCACTTCGAGCCTGCACTGCCATTCAATATGATCATGGCTGATCATCCAACTCAGTATCCCGTACCTGCCTTCTCTCCATACCCTCTGATCCCCTTAGCCACAGTTTTGCCTTTGTCGCACGCATTTCTAATTTCCTGTTTGATACCATCCCCAACTTCACTACTACTGTTAGGTGGCCTGTACACAACACCCACCAGTGTTTTCTGCCCCATAGTGTTTCACAGCTCTACCCATACCGATTCCATATCCTCCAAGCTAATGTCCTTCCTTTCCATTGCGTTAATCTCCTCTCTAACCAGCAACGCTACCCCACCTCTTTTTCCTTTCTCTCTATCCCTCCTGAATATTGAATATCCCTGGATGTTCAGCTCCCAGCCTTGGTCACCCTGGAGCCATGTCTCCGTGATCCCAACTATATCATAATCATTAACAGCTATCTGCACATTCAACTCATCCACCTTATTACGAATATTCCTTGCATTGAGACACAAAGCCTTCAGGCTTGTTTTTACAACGCTCTTACCCCTGATACAATTATGTTGAAAAGTGGCACTTTTTGATTTTTGCCCTGGTTTTGTCTGCCTGCCACTTTTACTTTTCACCTTGCTCCCTATTGCTTCCACCCTCATTTTACACCCACCTGCCTCTCTGCTCTTGTACCCATCCCCCAGCCACATTAGTTTAAATCCTCCCCGACAGCACTAGCAAACACTCCCCCAAGGACATTGGTTCCATTCCAGCCCAGGTGCAGACCGTCCTGTTTGTACTGGTCCCACCTCCCCCAGAACTGGTTCCAGTGCCCTAAAAATTTGAATCCTTCCCCCTTCCACCATTTTTCAAGCCACGTATTCATCTGCAATATCCTCCTATTTCTACTCTGACTGGCCCGTGGTACTGGTAGTAATCCAGAGATTATTACCTTTGAGGTCCTACTTTTAAGTTTATCTCCCAGCTCCCTAAATTCACCTGGTAGGACCTCATCCCTTTTTTTACCTATATCGTTGGTGCCAATATGCACCACGACAACTGGCTGTTCACCCTCCCCCTCCAGAATGTTCTGCAGCCGTTCAGTGACATCCCTGACACTTGCACCAGGGAGGCAACATACCATCCTGGAGTCTCGTTTGCGGCCGCAGAAACACCTATCTATTCCCCTGACAATTGAATCCCCTATTACTATTGCCCTTCCCCTCTTTTTTCCCCCCTCATGTGCCGCAGAGCCACCCATGGTGCCATGAACTTGGCTGCTGCTGCCTTCCCCTGATGAGCCATCTCCCTCAACAGTATATGGTAAACCTGTTTAGGAGGGAGCTGACCGCAGGGGACTCCTGCACTACCTGCCTACTGCTTTGCTGGCTATTGGCCACCCGTTCCCTTTCTGTCCTCTTACCTCCTTCATCTGCACTTCACAATGCCTCAGGAAAGCCGCCAACATCATCAAGGGCCACTCACACCTGGCCATTCTCTCTCCTCCCCTCTCCCATTGAGCGGACGATACAGCAGCTTAATAGCATATATCACCAGATTAGAGAACAGCATCTTCCCTGCTGTTATCAGACTGTTGAATGGCCCTGTGAGAAGATGATGGATGCCATGTCCACCAATCGACCTTGTTGTGGTGTCCACACTTAAAAAAAGTCTGCACTTTCTCTCCAGCTGTAACACAGTATTTTGCATTCTATTTCCTTCCTAATTTTTCACTACATGTTGTGTTCACATAGAGTTTGATTGTATGTAAGATATGATTTGCCTGGATTCACAAAGCAAAGATTTTCACTGTAGCTCCATACCTGATAACATACCCAATACCAATAATGGTGGTTGTGGGTCATACCCTTGTCTGTATAACAAAGTGCCTTTACCATAGAGTTTAGCATGGAAATCAACATAATTTAAAGAAGACGAGTTTGGAAATATTTCTTACTCACGCATTTGGATACTTACACTTTTCATCTCCACTGGTGAGAAAATCCTGGTCAGTACAAACATTCTGAGGGGGATGGTAAGAATGAGCACGAAGGGAAAAGCCAGTGAGAACGCAGATTTGTTGATCGTCCACAGAATCACAATGCAGAGTAGCTGGCAGATGGTAAAGATGTGCATGCGACGGGTCTGCACCTGGGTAAAAGAGAAACGCAGACACTTTCAAAAATTGTCATTTGGAATGATGAAATTATTTTACATACCGTCCCAAAAGAAATAATTCAGCATAATATTGTGGCGGTGTAGTGGCGTAGCGATAGATTTGCTGTCTTTCAGCGCCAGAGACCCGGCTTCAATCCTGACTACAAATGCTGCCTGTACAGTGTTTGTATATTTTCCCCCTGACCGCGTGGGTTTTCTCTGGGTGCTCTGGTTTTCTCCCACCCTCCAAAGGTTAATTGGCTTCAGTAAATATTCTAAATTGTCCCTAGTGTGTAGAATAGTGCTAGTGTATGGGGATGACTGTTCGGCGCAGACTCGGTGGGCCCACTTTTGAAATAATTTAAAACATTAAAGCAAGCGCGATCAAACAGTTATAACTTGCTTTGTTGTTCCTTTTTTCCCGGGCAGTTCTTCATTCAAATGCATGAGCTTGTAGATCCTGGGCCAAGATCCCAGAACAATTCCCCGCTACAAATGTCGGGAAATTTCAGTCTGCTCTTGTCCCGCTGTTGGATTTCATGCCGAGTCCAAAGGCAGAATGTAGCCAAGGAACATTCAGAAACATTTAAAACTCGACCGCTCAATCAGATGTCAGCAGCTTTTGGGGCTGTGTTGGAGAGGAAATTATTTTCCATTGCATTCAATGCAGCTTTGTCACTGCCGTGCATCCTACAAGTTGGTCTTCAGTGCATTGAGCCAACAGCCCTTCCTCACCCACATTAGGTAAGATGGGGCAAAAGGTGACAGCGGGCCTCAATTGTGGACCGTGAACCCGCGGAATCGAAATCTGGGCTAATATAGATTTCAAACAAATGATACACAGAAATTGAAACAAAATGAGAGAAAGAAAATTAAATTAAAAAAAAGAAATGGGGATATGAGACTGAAAGACAGAAAAAATGATTGCAGTTGCTTTTTCAAAGTCTCCATTATTACAATCTGAAGGAATGAAGCTCATAACTTGTCATTGTTAATTCTCAGTATTGGAGAGGTTTTATGACAATAAGTAAAGCTTTACAGCTTTAAAAAAGTAGTTGGAATGAACAGGCCCTCGCATTTCATGATGCTTTTATTAAATATCTATCACATACTGCATTTAATTGCATCCCCATGTTTTTCAGCTGAGCTTTTCAGTAAGATGCTTTTAGCCCAACATCTAATGAGCAAGGCATCTTGGATTGGAAAGTCTTAATTTCTGCATTTAATTGCATATGTATGTGCAGTTGCTGCCCAGTGTAGTCTTTAATACAGATAAGCACTGAGAGGGTTTGTACTTGGTCTAGACAATAATCTGTCCCATTGTGAATAGTAACAGGCATATTTAATACCAGCACTCACCTTGCGTACATAGCCAAGGTCTGGGTGATACTTAGGTGGAATGAACAACAGTAGCAAACGATCAAAGAGCTGGATTCCATTCAAAGAGGTCACTCCCATGTACAAAAAGATTCCAAACAAGACAGCGAGCGGGATATTGCGCAGGACTTTTCCAATCAGAAGAGACAGACCTGGAAAAGGAATCGATTTAGAACACTGAGTTCCTATATATTGACACGCTACACTCATAACCTGTTTCCAGAAATATCTCAGATCTGAGATTATTTTTACGCTTTCCATTGAAGCGTCGGGTGAGTCCCGTGATTTCGCAGCTCAATGCTTCGAATATATAAGACAGTGTCATCTTCTCAGGGCAATTAGGATGGCAAGCAAAGTTAAGCGAGCTAGGGAAGGAGACACAAAGTGTTGGAGTAACTCAGCAGGTCAGGTAGCATCTCTGGAGAACATGGATAGGTGACGTTTTGGGACGAGACCCTTCTTCAGACTCACCATGCTAGTAATGCCAAGACCGTACTAAGTTTAATGCATTAGCTATATAATTTATAGGAGGGAAAAGTAATAAATATCCATTCCGATGCTGCCAACCTTTCCATTTTTGCTCACCGATTAGAATGGCAACAATAAATCCAGTTATCCTTTGTTCCTTAACTTCTTGAATCTGGGGCTTGTGGCCTGGTGGAACAGATTTGCTCATCACAGTTAGGGCGTTGCAGTGAGTAACGGTCCTCACAGTGGCTGCACTCAGCCAAGGCACTCCAAACAGAGCACCAATTCCACCCATTAGCACAATCAGCAGCAAGTCGAAGTGAAACCCAGAGCCTTTCACCATTTTCCGATCTGGCTTACTGACAATGAGCCTGTGAGAAACAAAGAACAGTTGAGATTGATAGCAACGTCAACGCAAAGTCATTATTTACTGCATTGCTTTCTTTATATTAAACTTTAACTTAGAAAAAAGAGGGGCGGCTCGGAGGCGCAGCGGTAGAGTTGCTGCCTTACAGCTCCAGGGAACCAGGTTTGATCCCGACTTAAGGGTCCTGTCTGTACGGAGTTTATACGTTCTTCCCGTGGCCTGCACGGGCTTTCTCTGAGATTTTTTATTTTAGTTTAGTTTAGATATATAGCGCGGAAACAGGCCCATCGGCCCACCGAGTCTGCGCCGACCAGCGATCCCCGCACATTAACCCTATCCTACACCCACTAGGGACAATTTTTACATTTACCAAGCCAATTAACCTACAAGCCGGTACGTCTTTTGGAGTGTGGGAGGAAACCGAAGATCTTGGAGAAAACCCACGTGGTCACGGGGAGATCTTCGGTTTCCTCCCACTCTCCAAAGATGTACAGGTTTGTAGGTTAATTGGCTTGGTATAAATGTAAATTCTCCTCTGTGTGTGTGTAGGATAGTGTTAATATGCGGGGATCGTTGGGTGTGTGGACCTTGGTGGGCCGAAGGGCCTGTTTCCACGCTATATCTCTAAACTAAAAAAAACAAATCACTTGGTGCTCAGTCAAAACCTTATCTTGGCCAAAGGTAGATTCGAAGACAAAGTAAAAAGGGTTCAAAAGCTTCTTCAACTAAGTTAGATTCGGAAAACTCCTTATATTGTGAGGAGAAAGTGATCAAAGGATTTAATGATCAAATTCCACATGATGGTGCCTGGATTACTGAAGACCATTAATTCCTTGGCTCATAGCTTTCCTTGCGATGGTATATGCTGGTACGGTTATATCGGAACCTCTAACAAGTTACAAGATAGATTTTCAATTTTTTTGTAGTTTTAATATGACAAGAAGATTACTAAAGTTTTAAAAATGAAATGTATTAATTAATTTTATGCAGTCAGGCCCTTCCAGCCTAAGCATCTTCAAGGCCAACAATCCACTGTAGACTCCCATAGCAAGGAACGATATGACTACCGGCACCTTTTTGTTTACAGAGAAAACTGCATAGACTTTAGACTTTAGCCTTTCGGGATACAGCGCAGAAACAGGCCCTTCACCCCAACCGAATCTGTGCTAACTAATGATCAACCTTGTACACTAGCAGTATCCAACACAACAGGGACAATTTACAATTTTTACCAAAGCCAATTAATCTGCAAATCTGTGTGTCTTTGGAGTGTGAGGGGAAACTGGAGCAGCCGAGAGAACCCATGCAGTCACAGAGAGAACATACAAACGCCATACAGACAACACCCTTAGTCAGGATTGAACCCGGGTCTCCGGCACTGTAAGGCAGATATCTACCGCTACACTAATGTGTCGCCCCATAGGATGGAGGGGGTGTTGGGGTGAGGGTGCAAGGTGTTGCAAGTGGAACAGAGGCAAAAGAGCAGAGATTGCAGGGCTGGGCATATTTAAATCTCCGGGACCTTGCAGAGTACAAGACAATGAAGGAGTTTGAACAGGTTAAGTTTATAAAGGGTGGAGAATGAAAGACCAGACTTTCACAAATACTGTCGGAATTGCTGAGTGTTTCCAACAGATTCTATTTTTAGTTCAGGTTTTCAGCTCTTGAAGTTGTTTTGATTTTAATTTACAAGAGTTTTAAGGGCCTGTCCCACTCTCTCGAGTTTTCAAGAATGTTCGTAACGAGTCCGTAGGAGTCCGTGGATAAATCGTAGCAGCTCGTTATGCCAGCCGAAGGTACTCGGGGCATCAGGTAAGTTGGGACATTTTTTCCAGCCTAATAAAAAAATGTCCAGGAGTAAAAAGATAGCCCCGAGTACCTACGGCTGGCAAAACAAGCCGCTACGATATATCTGCGGACTCCTACGGCCTCCTACGTTACGAACATTGTGCGAGTTTGAATCAATGGGAAAACACGGGAGAATTCATGAATAACTAGGGAAAGTGGGACAGGCCCTTCAGTTTAGTTTATTACCACATGGACCGAGGCACAGTGACGAGCTTTTTGTTGCGTGCTAACCAGTCAGCGGAAAGACCATACATGATTACAATCGAGCCTTCCACGGATACACGATAAAGGGAATAACATTGCTGCTGTTGGAGTGGAGGCTTAAAGGAGTGGAGTGATTGCAAAGAGCGACTGCAGATCCATTTCTGGGATCAGCGCACAGATAGTCGCCTGGCTTGGGCGCCATCTTGGTTCAGTCAGGCGATAACAAAAGGATGGATGAGAGAACGTAAATTTATAACAGCAATGGGGAATAGGTAGATAACAAAATATTTTCCATTGATCACAAACTTCAATCTAAATTACCAATCAATAAAATCAGTATTGACCAATAAATGATATAGTGACACAAAAAACTGCTGATGCTGGAATCTTGAACATAACACAAAGGAGCTCAATGGACCAGACAGCATCTGGGGAGGAAATGGACAGATAATGTTTTGAGTTGGGTCCCTTCTTCAGCCAACAAATAAAACCTTTGAATTTCTGACTTCTACATGTAATTCTACCAACAATAGTGAGGTTAGGTAAAACTCACAAAACAACACTTAAGGTGCACAGAAATTTGAAAGTTAACTAATTTCTTGAATAGATAGACACACAAAAATGCTGGAGTAACTCAGGCAGCATCACTGGGGAGATGAAGTGGGCGACGTTTCGGGTCAAAACCCTTCTTAAGACCCTTCTTCAGATATTTCCTGAATAATTGCCCTTCTCTATGTGGCTTTCAGTCGGAGAAAGCGCTCCAACGCATTGGGCGGGGATATTTTAAGCTAGGATTCAATATTACTTTCCAGTCCCTCAGGCCTCAGATATTTTGATGAAAAGACTTACGTTGTGATCTGAGATTCCATGAAGATAAGGATAAAAACTAGCATGGCGGGAACAACTGAGGCAGGCATCATCCAATAGGGAATTCCTTCAAGAGGGTAGATAAACCAAGTTCTATTTGGGTAGTTTGTCACCTGAAGACCATCTGGAACATTGAGTTTCTATAATGAAAAGAGTTAGATTGCATGTAATGAGAGTACATTAACCAACATGATTGACCATGTAGACACACAAAGCTAGAGTAACTCAATGGGTCAGACAGCATCTATGGAGAAAAGGAACAGGTGACGTTTTGGGTCGAGACCCTTTTGAATGAATGAATAATGAATGAATGAATGATTAAGTTTATTGGCCAAATATTCACATACAAGGAATTTGCCTTGGTGCTCCACCCGCAAGTGACAACGACATACAGCGACAGTTTGGAATGACACATAAAATATAAAACATTAATAATAAAAAATTATTGATTAAACATGTGAATTAAATAAAATACCAGAGCAAAAGGGGGCTACAGATTTTTGGTTAGTGAGTGGAGCTACTACTCGTGGAAAAAAAGCTGTTTTTATGTCTGGCTGTGGCAGCTTTGACAGTCCGGAGTCGCCTTCCAGAGGGAAGTGATTCAAAGAGTTTGTGGCCAGGGTGAGGGGTCCAGAGATGATCTGACTGATGCTTCTTTAGACTGAGAGTCAGGAGAAAGGGAAACTAGAGATACAGATGGTGATGTAGAGAGCTATAGAACAAATGAATGAAAGAAATGCAAAAAAGTAACGATGATAAAGGAAACAGATCATTTGTAGCTGTGGGCTACAAAGGTGAAAATGAGTTACAGACAATGAAACTCACCAGTGAAACTAATACAGCGACTAGGGTGGAGGAGGGACTGAGAGAGAGAGGGGATGTAAGGATTACTTGAAGTTACATAAATCAATATTCATATCGCTGGATTGTAAGCTGCCCAAGTGAAATATGAGGTACTGTTCCTCCAATTGGCATTTGACCTCACTCTGACAGTGGACGAGGTCCAAGACAGAAAGTCAGTGTGGAATGGGAAGGGAAATAAAGTGTTTGCTGACCAGGAGATCAGGTAGGTTCAGGTGGACTGAGCCAAGATGTTCAGCGAAACAATCGCCCAGTCTACATTTGGTCTCGCCAATGTATAAGAGTCCACACTTGGAACAACGGATACAGTAGATGAGGTTGGAGGAGGTGCAACTGAATCTCTGCCTCACCTGAAAGGACTGTTGGGGTCTCACTGGAAAGAGTTGAGGAAGGAGGTATATGAACAGATGTTGCATCTCCTCCGGTAGCAGGGGAAGGTACCTGGGGAGAGGGTGGTTTGGGTGGGAAGGGATGAGTTAACTAGGGAGTTGCGGAGGCAACGGTTTGCGGAAGGTGGAAAGGGATGGAGATGGGAAGATGTGGCTAGTGGTGCGATCCCATTGGACATGGTAGAAAATGTCAGAATATGTTGTACGTGACGGTTGTTGGGGTGAAAGGTAAGGACTTGGGGGACTGTGTCCCTGTTGCGACTGGGGGGAGGGGGAGCAAGAGCAGATCTGTGGGGTACTGAGCAGACACGTGTGAGAGCCTAATTAATGATAGAAGAGGGGAATCCCCGTTCCCTAAAGATTGAGGACATCTCAGATGTTCAGATATGGAACACCTAATCTTGGGCGCAGATGCATCTTAGATAGAGGAATTGGGAGTAGGGGATAAAGTCCTTGCAGGAGGCAGGGTGGGAAGAAGTGTAGTCTAGATGGTTGTGGGAGTCAGTGGGTTCATAATAGACAAAAAGACTGTTTCAGTTTAGTTTAGTTTACAGATAGAGCACGGAAACAGGCCCTTAGGTTCACAGAGTCCACATCAACCACTAACACTATCCTACACACACTAGGGACAATTTACAATTATATTAAGCAAATTAACCTACAAACCTGTAGGTCTTCGGAGTGTGGGAGGAAACCAGAGCACGCCGAAGGAACCCACAGGGAGAACTCTGTACAAACAACACCCATACTCAGGATCAAACCCGGGTCTCTGGCACTGTAAGGCAGCAACTCTACCGCTAGGCTACTGTGCTGCCCATAGGATGGAGGGCATTGCTGTTATTAGTTCAGATTTCCATCATCTGCAGTTGTTTTGATTATCATTTACATGAGATAGGTGGAATAGTTTTAGTTTTGAATTTTACTTTGGCTCATTGTCACCTGTGCCGAGATACAGCGAAAAGCTGGTGAGCTGAATGTGAGCGTGGGAACTGGGTTCCTGGTGAATTGAACGGGGGAGGAGGACCTGGGGTCTCGGTGAGTGGAATAGGAGAGGGGGATCTGGGTTCTGGCAGGTTGGGAGGCGGTACTGGAACCTAATCCCAAGTCAGAAGTTAAGGCGGAGTTGGGGCTCCATAAGTGAATAGATGCGTGCGAACCAGGGCCCCTGGTGAGTTCGGAAGGGAACGCTGGAAATATTACCTGATAGTCATATGCTCAACTATTGGGATGTCTGATAGTGAGTTATCAGAATTTTAACACAGTTGCCTCAATAGAGCTGACTGTAGATTTGTCCATGTATGTGCAAAGAAATGATGAAGTCACTGAGATTACGAGCTTTAAACTGCTAATTCGGCTGGGTAAATTCTAATATCGAGACCATTCATATTTGTTGATCCAGCTGAGAAGGCAGCTGCCACCTACAATAAATCTAACCTTCCAATTGGTGCCAATTGACATCAAATCTGATCAATCATCAATACCAGAGTTTTGCCAGTGCTCCTGCTATTTGAAGGCTTTACAGAACCAAGCTGGGATTGGTTCTGTAATCACGATGACTTGACTCCAGAAACACTTGCTTATTGTTACTCCCCAAAAGAACCACATCCCCCCCCCCCCCCCCCCCTCCCAAACCCGACACTTCATTTAAACAAGAGAACCTTTATCAAGTAAATGATTATCAGTGAGTCTATTAACCTGGGTGAAGGTTGTAATGAAGAAGTCCACAAACACCATGGTAAGGATGGCAATGGGAACGCCAAAATCACCGATCACACGTCGGATCTGAAAGAAGGAAAAGACGGGTGCATTAACAATAAAACAAATGATAAAATGCCAGCTTAGCAAACAATTGCCCAGGTGGAGTCTGAGCTTTGGTTGCAGATATGGGATTAGCTTAGTTCAGTTTAGAGATACAGCGTGCAAACAGGGTGAGTCCATGCCAACCAGCGATCACCCGTACACCAGCACTATCCTACACATCGGGGACAATTTGTATAATGGAAGCCAATGAACCTACAGCCTGCATGTCTTTGAAATGTGGGAGCAAACTGGAGCACTTAGAGAAAACCCAACCCAGTCACAGGGAGAACATACAAAACTCCTTTCAGACAGCACCCATGGTCAGGATTGAACCTGGGTCTCTCGCACTGTAAAGGGCCTGTCCTACCAGCATCCGACTCCATGCGGTGAGCGCGATCAAACTAGAAGCGGGGGCCACGTGGAGGTCGGGTGATCCCTGTACAGGGCTGGCCCAACAGCATGCGCATGCATGCGGCAAGCGCGACCAAACTGGCAGCGGGGGCCGCGCGGAGGTCGGGTGAGTGGCGCAACGCGGCGCAAAGTGAGGCAAACTTGGAGCGAAGTCTTAAAGGTAAGTTTGCCAGGACAGAGAGGGGCACACAGAGAGGGGCACAGAGGCACACACAGAGAGGGTCACGGAGGCATTTACAGAGAGGGTCACGGAGGCACGACGTCGAGGCGGTGTGCAATGCGTCGAGGCGACTGCGAGCCGTCAAGCCGTTGTCGCGCGGAATTTTTGAACATGGTCAGTTTTTCGGAGCCCCACGCGATGTCGGGGTGAACTCCGCACAATTCCGCACGGCTCCGGCGATCGAAGTGGGACCGGCCCCGCGACGCCGGGCGGCTCAAGCGACCACGTTAGGTCGCGCTCATCGCATAGAGATGCATGCTGGTGGGACAGGCCCTTTAGGCAGCAACTCTACTGCTGCGCCACCGTGCCGACCCACAACCAAAGTTACTCAATCAAAGTTTTCTCCGTGAATTGTTAAAGACTTGGGAGATGGTCGGTCCTCACCAAATGGTGTGTTGGGCAGTGAAGAAGTCATTAATGAATAACCTGAATCTTGATCGTATCAATGCAAAGCCAAACTACCATGTAGCAAAGTTCTCATCATCTGCTACTGGAGCACATATTTCTATTAATTCTATAGTCATATGTAACCACACAGTCTCTTGCCCGGGGTAGGGGAATCTAGAACCAAAGGACATAGGTTTAAGGAGAGGGGAAAGATTTAATATGAACCTGAGGGGTAACTTTTTTACACAAAGTGTGGTGAGTGTATGGAACGAGCTGCCAAAGGAGGTAGTTGAGACAGGTACTATCGCAACGTTTAAGAAACATTTAGGCAGATACATGGTTAGGATAGCCTCGCCAGAGGTCTGTCTTCGTCTTGTTCATTCTATGTGTTTTTAGTTTGTTGTAAAATGTATGTTTTAGTTTATCTTTAGTTTTAGGGGTGGTGGGGGAAACTTTTTTAATCTCTTTCCTCGACGGAGATGCAACTTTTCCCATGTCGTATCTCCGTCTGCATTACGGCCTAACATCGTGGAGCTGGCGGCCTCTTGTTTGGGAATTCAAGTGCTCCAAAACCGCGGAGTCTGCGGACTTTAACATCTTGGAGCGGGCGATCTCTTTGCCAGGGGTCGGATTTTGGGAATTCTAGAGCTCCAACCTGCGGGAGCTGCGGACGTTAACATTGTTGAGTTCACGGTCCCTGGTTAGCGGCCGACTTCGGGGAGTCCAAGCCGCAGGATTTTTGACCGTTCCGATGCCGGAGCTTAGACCGCCCTGACGTGGGAGCTCGATCGCCGGCCGCGGATAGTTTGACTCCCCCGACCGCGGGAGGAAAAGAGGAAAGAAGATAAGACTTTATTGCCTTCCATCACAGTGGGGAATGTGGAGGACCCACTGTGGTGGATGTTTGTGTTAACTTTTATGTAGTGTATCTTGTTGCTTTTCTGGTTTAACTGTATGGCAAACCAAATTCCTTGCATGTTGCAAAACATACTTGGCTAATAAATGATGTGGCTATGATTATGATAGAGGGATATGGGCCAAATGCAGGCAGGTGGGACTAGTGTAGATGGGGCATGTTGATTGGTGTGGGCAAGTTAGTCTGAAGGGTCTGTTTCTCCGCTGTATGACTTTATGACTATATCTGTTAAATAAATGATTGAAAGAACAGATACCACACGAGATTCATAATAATTCCATTTTAATTGTTATTGCTGAAACTACGTTTTAAATGATCTTGTGTTCCTAATTTGTTCAAGAAAAATGTTGTACAATAGGTTCCATGTGGTGTAAAAAACAACTTCTCTAATTCAATAGTTCCGTTTAGTTTAGTTTAGAAGGACAATGCGGAAACAGGCCCTGCGGCTCACGGCAACGAGCGATCACCCCGTACACTAGCACTATCCTACACACTGGGCATAATTTACAATTTTTACAAAAGCCAATTTAACCTACAAACCTGTACATCGCTGACATGTGGGAGGAAACCAGAGCACCTGTGGTCATGGGGAGAAGTTACAAATAAATGAATGAGATTGTTTAGAGAGCACTATGTTTCCATATTCTGTTCGGCTGCTACAAGTAAGAATTTCATTGTTCTGTCTGGGACATATGATAATAAAACACTCCTGACCCTTGACCCTTGAACTCCGTACAGACAGCGTGTGTAGCCAGGATCGTACCCGGGTCTCTGGTGCTATAACTCTGCCACTCTACCACTGCGCCACTGTGCTGACCAAAGATGGAATTAACCAAGTCAGGATATAGGTGTGAGATAAAAACTAAAAAAAAAAATCTATTTGAGTTGGCCCAGAAAGGATTATTTGGCCGGTTGGGTTTGAGGAGATCTGGAAGCCTGATCAACAAAAATACATTTTGAATATCTGATCTGCTTGGGATGGAGCAGCAAGGTTCATGAGATCGGTGATGTTGGATGTCATGGCCTGGAGAGATGGTTTAGGTTAAGAAACCTAGCTTAATGTAACTAAATCTTATAATTCATTAATTAAATCTAATTACCCTCTATTATTAGATAAACTTTAAAAAAAAATTTGTATTGGAAAACACTTCCTATATCTATGATTGGTAGAATAAATGCTATAAAGATGGTGTTTTTACCACAATTATTATATTTGTTCCAGGCTATTCCTTTTTTTCTCCCAAAGACTTTAAAAAAAAATAGATAATATTATTAATAGTTTTATTTGGGATTATAAAAATCATAGAATAAGTAAAAAACATTTAAGTAAATCTAAGATAAACGGAGGATTAGCACTTCCAAATTTTTTATATTATTTTTGGGCAGTCCAGATTAAGAATATGAATTTCTGGTGGGTAAATATGGATTATGAACCATCGTGGTTAAAGATGGAAAAGGAAGACTGTTTACCTTATAATGTAGGCTCGATTCTATTTGCCCCAAAAGAAGTACAAAAAAAAATTTATAGGGATAACCCTATAATTTATAATAATAGACGTATTTGGAAACAAATAGTTAAGACTTTACATCTAGATAATCTTTCACTTAGACTACCAATCACGAACAACCCATTATTTAAACCCTCTATATTGGATGGAGGGTTTAGATATTGGGATGATTTAGGAATTAAAAGGATAGAGCACCTTTATAGAAAAGGAACATTTCTTTTATTCCAAGAGTTACAAGGTATCTACGGATTGTCTCCTCAACACTTGTTTAGGTACTTACAAATTAGAGATTATATAAAATCCAATACACAAGATTATAAAAATAAAGAA
The DNA here is from genome assembly GCA_963514005.1 of Raja brachyura. Next base: position 24,845,824 of record OY740812.1, read on the forward strand.
CCAGGATTATTAGATGAATTGTTTAATTTACACCCAAATACAGAAAAACTAATAGCCTATATATATAACATAATTTTGGATAAGGAGAATCCAACAACTGAAACATATCGTCAAGCATGGGAAAATGAAATTGGTTTATCTATAACAAAAGAAAATTGGGAAGAAAGTTTACAGCGAATACATCGGTGTTCGTTAAATGCCAGACATACATTGATACAATTTAAAGTACTATATAGATTACATTATTCAAAAACTAAATTAAATAGTATCTTTCCCAATCTCTCTTCAATTTGTGATAAATGTAAGAACTTAGAAGCAAATTTAATACACAGTTTTGTTACATGTCCCAAATTGAATTACTACTGGACAGAAATTTTTAAGGTTATTTCTGAAGTTCTTAAAGTTAGATTGGATCCTGACCCAAAGTTAATAATACTTGGAATTTTGGATTCAAAACTCGGTACTTACAGTAAATCAAAGACATTTTTTTGATTACTGTTTGATAATAGGGAAAAAAATCATATTGAAATTTTGGAAGGGAACATTATCCCCCACAATTAAAATGTGGGCAGCAGAAATGTTGGAGACGTTACATTTAGAAAGAATCAGATTTGTCCTATTGGACAAATATAATACCTTCGAACAAATATGGTCTCCATATATACAGTATTTAGAGAAGTAGCTTTTCTTGACATCACAGCTCGACGGGTACCTTGCGGGATCTGATGAGAATAACTTATTTTCATACTAGGATTAATATGCACGTCTTTATTGATATTATCATTTGTAATAGTTTTAGTTACAATATATTTTGTTGATTTTCATTTATATAAATATATATAATATCTTTTTACTTTTTGTTAACCTTTTTTCTTTTCTCTTTTTTCTTTTTCTCTTATATATAACCAAATTATTATTTAATCACTCCCTTATTGATTTAAAACTACTCTACTCTATCCTTATCTTTATCTCCAAAAAAATAGAAGATAATAACTTTTAACGGGTTATTTTAAAAAATATGGAATTAAGTTGATGTTTGTAAAGCTGTTTATACTATTGTAAATTGATTACTTCTAATAAAAGAAATTAAACGAAAAAAAAAGAAACCTGGACATAAGACTGGGGGAAGGGTGATCCTTATGTGTGTGAAACACTAAAGAATTACAAAATTTAAAGATTTTCTGTTAATATGGATGATATTCATAAGCATCTCACTTGGACAAACACAATTTGGTTTTACTGTCTATTTCAACAGACCTTGACCATAGAACAGCATGGTGAAGCAGCAGTAGAGTTGCTGCCTCATAGAACCAGAGTCCTCGGTTAGGTCCTGACTACAGGTGCTTCTGTACAGAGTTTGTACATTCTCCCCGTGATCTGCGTGGGTTTTCTCCTGGTGCTCCGGTTTCCTCCCACACTCCAAGGACGTACAGGTTTATCGGTTAATTGGCTTCGGTAAAATTGTAAATTGTCCCTACTGTGTGTGGGAAAGTGTTAATGTGCGGGGATCGCTGGTCGGCACGGACTCAGTGGGCCGAAGGGCCTGTTTCCATGCTGTATCTCTAAAACTAAAAACTTGAAGAAATGAGATTTCTCCTACTAGGCAAAGTAGACCAATTCTTAAAGATTTGGTCTCCTTTTATCGACTTTTTACAAGCATATGGTGCAACATAACATAACCTTAGAAATTAAATGGTTCAGAATCGGGTGACGGATGGGTAAAGGGCCTGTCCCACCAGCATGCAACTCCATGCGATGAGCGCGACCTAACGTGGTCGCTTGAGCCGTCCGGCATCGCAGGGCTGATCCCACTTTGATCGCCGGAGCCATGCGGAATTGTGCGGAGTTCGGCCCGACATCGCGCGGGGCTCCGAAAAACTGACCATGTTCAAAAATTCCGCGCGGCAACGGCTTGTCGGCTCGCTGTCGCCTCAACGCATTACACACCGCCTCGACGTGCCTCCGTGACCCTCTATGTAGGTGCCTCCGTGACCCTCTCTGTGTGTGGCTCCGTGGCCCTCTCTGTGTGTGCCTCTGTGCCCCTCTCTGTGTGTCCCTCTCTTTACCTTTAAGACTTCGCTCCAAGTTCGCCTCACTTTGCGCCGCATTGCACCACTCACCCGACCTCCGCGCAGGCCCTTGCGCCCAGTTTGTTCGCGCTTGCCGCATGCAGGCGCATGCTGGTGGGACGGGCCCTGTACAGGGATCACCCGACCTCCGCGCGGCCCCTGCTGCCGGTTTGGTCGCGCTCACCGCATGGAATCGCATGTTGGTGGGACAGGCCCTTAAAGATATTAAATAGGTATATCTCTCCTAATTTCTTCTCTTTCTGTTTTCTCTTTTTTTTTCAATCTCCTTAGCTTCTTATCTCTGCTCTCTGCCTCTCTCGCTATCTGTTTCTACTCTCTCGTCTATCTATCTCGACACTCTTTATTTTCCTTTTTCCATCACTGCTCTTTTATGATTAAATTAAAAATAAGAAGTTGTACAAGAATGGTAACGTGTATGTATGTGTCAGGTACTTGGGTTCCGCACTACTGTACTTACTTCTAACAACAAAAATAAATAAAAATAAAAATAAAAACTTTAAACTAATATATAAATGCAAACAGTTCCTGAATAATTCATAGCATGTTCAGCAAGTACCATTTTAACATTCTCGGCAGTAGAATTACTCACCTTTCCTGGAAGAAACTGACTGGTTTTCAACTGCCTTAAGAAAATGGCAATGAAGAAGGTTCCGAACATCAGCACAAGGGACAGCAACGCTGTGTTGGGTTGTGGTGGCTGGTCAGCCCCACTCACACTTGGACCACTCACATTTGTGTTGTAATGCTCAGTCAGAGGGTGAGCTTTGAAAATCTGGTTTTGAAAAGAAAATTACAGCAATGAGTGAAGAAAAGCTTACGGCCGTGTTCCTTCTTTCCTGAACTAAAAGTGAGCCACCAATTCATATCAACTGCTGAAAAGAGGATGAGCTGATCATTTGTGTAGGAAGGACCTGCAGATGCTGGTTTATACTGAAGATAGACACAAAATGCTGGAGTAACTCAGTGGAACAGGCAGCATCTCTGGATAGAAGGAATGGGTGACGTTTCAGGTCAGAACCCTTCTTCAATCTGAAGAAGGGTCTTGAACCAAAATGTCACCCATTCCTATCCACCCATTCTATGTGCAGATCATTTGCTGATTTATTTGCTCTCCATCTTTGGGCTCGCTCCTTGCCATTGTCCCTCTATGACTCACTGTGGCTGGCTCACTGTCGTCTCACGCGACAGAGTTTGTCTATACACACCTTAAATAGCTTGTTGAAGGTTTCGTAGATGAAGATGAGGGAGATTAAGATGGAGAATATTTCCTGTGTAAATCGAGAAACGAATCGAACCAGGAAGCTGCCTTCAAAGGCAACAAGCACAACTACGATAATAATCATCCAGATTCCAACCCACACGCGACCAACCAGGTAGTCCATACCAAGTGTTTCACAGAACTGCAAAACAAAAGAGTAACATTAAAGATTGATTCAAAATCTTGCATGAGAGTACCCTCTTATGATCAGCTCCATTATAATTTGTATTTTGTTATTTGGACATCTTTGGTGATACTCTATGTTGCATTCATGTGGAGTGCAGGATTACTTTGTTTTAAGAGCTTTTTTGAAATATACAGCGTGGAAACAGGCCCTTCAGCCCATCGAGCTCACGCTGACCATTGATCATCCATTCACACTAATTCTATGCAATCCACTTTTTCATCCACACTTTACACACTTGGGGCAATTTACGGAGACCAATTAACTCCCAAACCTGCACGTCTTTGGGATGTGGAAAGAAACCTGAGCACCCGATGAAATCCATATGGTCACAGGGAGAACGTGCAAACTCCACACCGACAGTACAAGAGGTCAGGATGGAAGCAGGGTCTCTGGTGCTCTACCAGCTCCAGCACTTATTAACAATTTTCTTATTAACAATTCTTCATGCTGTGATGATCTTGGAGTAAACATATTAGTTGACCATACCATCTGTTAAATTCAGTGACTTTGTGATGAAGACTCATTTTCCTGTAACATCGATCATTTAAGTAATTTGATAGCAACACTTCCTCCGTTTTTATGGTTAATGCAAATCAGTCCAAATTTTGCTAATGTGGCAGAGGTTTTGATATTTAAGTATTTCTTGTGCTCAGCTGGGGCTTATAAATTAAAGCAACATTACATGTCAGAGAGGTGGCTGATACTGTGTAGGAAAGCACTGCAGACGCTGGTTTAAACCGAAGATAGGCACAAAATTCTGGAGTAACTCAGCGGGACAGGCAGCATCTCTGGATAGAAGGAATGGGTGACGTTTTGGGTCGAGACCCTTCTTCAGCCTGAAGAAGGATCTCGACCTGAAACATCATCCAATTTTTCATACAATTGGTTGGGATCTGATGATCACGATTAATTGAACTAAGTTATTAATGTTGTCCTATGGTCCTGCAACACTGGGCAGCTGACAGTTCAGAAGGCTCGACATTGTTGTGACACTCAAACCTTTTCATAAACTGGGCTTGAGTCTTACAGAAAGAAAACTGTTTACACTTACGTTAAAGTAGGCTTCCTCAAACACCAGGAGTGGACCAGAGAAACCCAAAATAAGCAAGGGCTGAGCACCAATTAGGCAGAAGATGATTCCTTGAACTGCTGTTGAAACAATCAGCTCCGAAACGCCCATGTTACCCTTGGTCTTCTCCTCTGCAAATAAGGTGATGATCAGTTAGGCATTGGGGCAGTGAGAGTATGGAAACCAAAATTGTATTGTCCTACTTCTGAAGATGGTGTCGACACAAGTTTTGGACATTAGTGCTCATTGCTCATCATAGCTGAATCAACTTTCCTTTTGTGCCTCACTTGGTTTGATTTGCCCTCTCAGACTTCAATTTGTTGATTTTCACAAACAACTTTTGCAACTAAAAAATATTGAGCCTGTTTTTAAATTTCAGAATTCTTAACATTGTTTCCTGGGGTGATGTGCCTGTTGCATGGGGAAAGATTAAGCAGAGTAAGCATACACTCACTTAAAATTCTGAAGCCAATACCTTGCACCTTGGTGCACGTGACTATAAACTAAACTAAACTGACTAAACTAGTAGGTTGTGCTATTTGCTGTGTTAAATGTACCCTTTATCCTTGATGTACTCTTTATCCTTTATCTGTGCACTGTGGACGGTTTGATTGTATTCACGTATAGTTTTCTTTGACTGGATAACACGCAAAACAAAGATAACCGCTGTACCTCGGTACATGTGACAATAATAATCAACTTAGCTAAATTACAGGTATTAGAGGTCATGGGGAGAAGGCAGGAGAATGGGGTTAGGAGGGAGAGATGGTTGAATGGTGCAGTAGACTTGATGGTCCGAATGGCCAATTCTACTCCTATTCCTGATGACCTTATGAAAAAACATTGGTCAAAGGTAATTGTTAAATGAACAACAGCAACGGGAAAATAAAGTGTAATGAAGTGATGGCTAGAAGGTTAGAGAGATTCAAGATAAATAAAAGGTAAACCAATTTTACAAGTCACAATGATCCAGGAAGGCCCTCAGACTGACAAATGGTGTTTTAGACCTTGATGCACTTGGACTTTTTAGTAAATGCACAAAGAGCAATGCATCTGTGAAAATAAGGAGGAGTTGTTGTGGTTCATTTTAAGATTCTGTTTCGTGACTGTGCATCCACTCTGTCTGTATTTCACTACTTGGCTATCTCATGTATTAGGTTATGGGGAGAAGGCAGGAGAATGGGGTTAGGAAGGAGAGATAGATCAGCCAGGATTGAATGGCGGAGTAGACTTGATGGTCCAAATGGCTTAATTCTACTCCTATCACATGATCTTATGATGTTTAGTGATATCTACATTGCGTTTGACTCTGTAAAGCAAGTTCTATGCTTTAGAGGATTGTGGACATCCTTTTCCATTAAGATATTGATGCTCTCTGGCAACATTCCACCGTCACTTAGATTTTTGAATGTGATGATTCAAACTACTTTTATTAAGGGAGCCATCAATTAAAAGTATCATCAGCAGATGATAGAATTTGAGTGGAGCACTTTTCGAAAATACATTTGCTGTCGTGATTGTAGATGTTATTTTTGAATTCTTTAATAAATGAAAAATAATTCTGATAATAGCTTCATACCGAGGAGACCACCAAAGGTGATGGCGGGGGTCAAGGCAGCAAAGTAAATGAAGATGATTGCAGCCAGACATTGAGTGTTCAGGGCGTCCTTGATGTCGCTCAGGTATTTGGGGTAGCGACGCTTGATGTCCCGGATCAAACCTCCAAACGGTCTCCCTGTTCTTTTGAGAGGATCATCGTCTTCGGGGGGTGTTGTTTTCATTATGGCTGGAATGATAGAAACATTGTGTGTAGGAAAGAACTGCAGATGCTGGTTTAAATTGAAGGGTAGACACAAAATGCTGGAGTAACTCAGCGGGGTAATGAACATCTCGGGTGACGTTTCGGGTCGAGACACTTCTTCAGGCGGAAAAAGGCTCTTGACCCGAATCATCACCCATTTCTTCTCTCCAGGGATGCTGCCTATCCCGCTGAGTTACTCCAGCATTTTGTGTCTACCTATGATAGAAACATTGGCAGCCCCTAAATTGGACATGATACCTCAGTCAACCTGCAGATGAGATTATTTTGATGAGCTCTTGGGATCAACTATAATTTTAAGGCTGGTCTTTTTCTTCCAGTTTACATTTAATCAGAGTTTGATCCTAACGCGTGATGCACAATTTATTTTGTCTCGTACATTTGAAGGGTTGCTTTTCCTAGTTTCCTAGTGAAAGCTCACATTATCGGTCTCACACTTTACTGGTGGTCATTTGCACCAGTGCTGCCGGAGCCGCTACCTCACAGCGTCTGAGGCCTGGGTTCAATCCTGACTTTGGGCGCTGTCTGTGTGGAGTTTGCACATTCTCCCCGTGAACTCGTTTGTTTCCTCTGAGAGCTCCAGATTTCTCCTACATCCCAAAGGCGTGCAGGTTTGCAGCTTAATTGATGCGGTAAATTGCACCTGGTATGTAAGGGATGAGAAAGTAGGATAACATAGAACTAGTGTTAACGGGTGAGCAATGGTCGGCATGGACTCGATGGGCTGAAGGGCCTGTTTCCATGCTATTTCTCTGAACTAAACCAAACTGGACCAAGCTATCCACAGATAGAAAGTCACCATCCTGTTATACATAACTCTTAGTAATGACAATTTTTGTTCATATCAGGTTAAAAGAAATGACTTTTTCTACATTTGTACTATCATTTTTTGCATTATTTACAAGAGCTCATTTTGCCAGCATCAATTTCACGTGATTGGCATGCTATTTGGTATTTTCGAAGATTGTTCCTTCCATTTTCTAATAGTTATAATGCCCACGTCATTAAATGCCTGATATTACGCATTTTTAAAAATTAATTTAGGCAAATATATAAAGAATCACAAAAAGTTGGCCTCAGCCACAGTAACTGTGAAAAGGCAGGAACGTCATAAAAGCCCATCTGCTTCATTGCTTCAGGGAAAGAGATGAGTCCTTCATAACCAGTTTGCCCCATCCGTTACTTCTGACACAATGAGGCTGTTGACTCTTATCTGCCCCCCTCAGTTCAGTGGTAATTGGGGATGTTTCATAAAAGAACATGGTCAGAGCCTGCTATCACATAAATACGTCGATGTAAAGGGATGTGTAAGAAGGAGCTGGTTTATACTGAAGATCGACACAAAATGCTGGAGCAATTCAACGGTAGAGGCAGCATCTCTGGAGAAAAGGAATAGATGATGATACGTCAGGTGAATAGGTTGCAAAAAGGCAGAGATTCTGCCTGACCCGCTGAATTACTCCAGCATTTTGTGTCTATCTTTAATGTAAAGGGAGCCTGACTTGCCTGACTTACCGATTTGTAATGGTACAGGCGTTTTTCCCAACTTCTTATCGATCTTTTTCTTCCTCTTCAACAGCATTTCATGCTGGAAGGGGATGACGGACCTTAGTAGTTCCTCATCATGAACCTCTGTTGGGGAAATGACAATGCTGTAGTCCAGAACCTCACGGATACCGGTCAGCAGATCGCTGCGACTCTTTGCTTCATATGCCACTTGGCGGAAAACCTGGGAAAACAGAACATCATTAAACCTCCTGATTTAGATTTCAGAATATGCAATGCTGTATATGGGTGTCAGGGGTTATGGGGAGAAGGCAGGAGAATGAGGTTAAGATAGATCAGCCATGATTGAATGCGGAGTAGGTGTGATGGACCAAATGGCTTGATTCTGCTCCTATCACTTATGAACTTATTAATACCTTTCTCCAGACATCCTCAATATTAAGCAGTGTGTGGGAGGGAACAGCAGATGCTGGTTTTAACCAAAGATAGACACAAAATGCTGGAGTAACTCAGCGGGACAGGAAGCATCTCGCGACCAGAAACATCACACATTCCTTCTCTCCATAGATGCTGCAGCATTTTGTGTCTATTCTCAATATTAAGTAGCTGAGAGTACCACTAGGGATGGGAGTGGCAGACCTTTTCCAGTTCAAAGATGTGCTTACTAGCTATAAGCATCTACACCAAATAATATGAGGTTTTAGTGGCAACCAAGGATTCTCAGTATTGCCATCTGTAACTGGGGATTTTTGGCATGCACTGTGACTATTTGTGATTTCAGTACATCAAATGATGTTTAATCTTGTCGAGCAAATTCCAAGGAGTCAGTCGGGACAGTGGATGGAGCAAACCTGAAAATTCCCATTTGCATGAACGCTTTTACGGCACAATTCTCGATGTAACAAATTTTTGATTTGGGGGAAGCCCCATTAACGTGAGTAAACGAGTTCCTATATAATGAAGCATCTATCCAGAGAAGAAATGCTTTACCAAGTTCCAGGAGTTTAACGCAATGTGAGAATTCAACGTGTTGAGGTTTTCAAAGTTCCACAAAGGTTCCTTACCTTGTCTGCCATTAAAGTTGAAAGTGAGCGTCCAATTTCATGGTAGTCCAGATTAGATGTACTGGGTCCCAGGAATACAGCTATGAATCTGGTGGGGATGGGAATCCCAAGCACTGACTCCAAATACACAGCCTGCTCCAACCGCACAAAGGCCATTGCTGGAGAAGCCATTGTCTCCACACAACCTACAAGGGAAGGCATTGAGGTGTCCTTGAGTATTTTTGGCATCACATTCATGTCTACTTGAGTTAATATTTAAGGTAAATCGTGGAAATGTCTGATCTGAGAATAAAGCCTCCAAATTATTCAGTTCAATCACGTATACTACAAGGCCAACATAACTTCATGGTTTGTATAGATATACAAGTACATTAAGTACATCTTTTTTAAAAATAAGTTCCTACAAATTCTTATGGATTTGCAAAAATGAGTAACAGCATTGAATGGTTTACAGCGTCATAGAGTCATACAGCACGGAAACAGGCCCTTTGGTCCAATTTGCCCCAGCCAACCAAGTTGCCCCATTTATGCTAGTCCCTCCTGCCCGCGTTTGTCCCATATCCCTCTAAACCTTTCCTATCCATATACCTGTTGAAATGTCTTTTAATTGTTGTTATTGTACCTGCTTCAACTACCCCCTCTGGCAACTCATTCCAATATCTTACTTTTCTTTGAATGGTACCCGCTTAATTTAATTTTTAGTTTAGAGATACAGCGCGGAAACAGGCCCTTCGGCCCACCGAGTCCACGCCGACCAGCGATCCCCGCACATTATCACTATCCTTCACTAGGGACCTTTTACATTTATACCAAGCCAATTAACGTACAAACCTGTACGCATTTAGAGTGTGGAAGGAAACCGAAGGACTCGGAGAAAACCCATGCGGGTCACGGGGAGAACATACAAACTCTGTGCAGACAACACAGATCAAACCCGGGTCTATGTCGCTGTAAGGCAGCAACTCTACCATTGCACCACCGTGTCGGCCTAATTGTTCATCCAAAGCAGTAGATAACTAAAAGGCACCCACTAGCAAACTAAGACACGGCTTGAACATAATCTGCATGTTGTTACTTTATCAGGATGTATCTACAGCTTCCTCCTTTCCAGCTTCCTGCATCTGGTTGATGTGAGTGATAGTGAAAGCAGCCAAACCAACCCACCTCGCCACAATGCCCCACAAGGACAGAAGAGTGTTCTAATTCAAACTATCAATTTTGTTTCCACTTTTATTCCAAAGCACAAAAGGGAATGCCACACTTACCAACAAGAACCAGGGTAGCCTCTGTGTTTTCTGGAACTTTGTCCATTATTTCCAATTGACGTTTGCTCTGATGATCCTTTCCACAAATAACAAAACATTGTAATTTACTGAAATGCAAACTCTTTCTTGCAAACCCCGTTAAATAACACAGGGTAGAATTAGTACGAATGGATGCTTGCTGCCAAATTTTACTCAACGTGGGAATGTTGGATGTGAGTGGAATAGAAAGAAAGCCAACAAAATATTATATGAAAGCTAATACTTTGAAGAGGTAGTGTCCAGAAGCTAGCCCAGAACAGACAGGAGTGGAGGACCTTTGCTGCCCTACATGCATAATAGGCAGTAAGTAAGTAAGTAATACTTTGAAGAACAACCAAAGGAAAGCTTGTAGAGCTTCGTGCTAAACATTTGATTCCAGTTAAATTTGCAAATTACTTGGGTATTCCTGAGTATTGGCTTTTGTCATTTAAACGTGTTGAAATAAATATCATGTATCCATTTATGGGCAAGAATGTGACACTGTTGGACAAACAGAAGGTAAACCTGTGTGCTTTACTGAGTGGCTTGGATTAGAACCTTTTCTATATGTGCTGTAAAACGGAGTGATCAAATCAAAGTCATGAAGTCAGAATTACTGTCCACATATTTTGGTAAGTTTCCGTTGAGAAAGGAATGAACATGCCAGGATTTGAATGAGTTTCAATGACAGGTGCCCAGTGGCAGAATCAAGCACCCTCAGGCTAAATACTGAAATGAATTTAGTCCCATTTCCGGCTGAAGTTTAAATGTATGGCAGGAAGTGATTGTTTCCAATTTTCCAAAACTGCCTCAGCCATGCAAGGCTTTGACCAAAGCTGAGGTTGCCCAGTCTTATTTTGCACGGATATGACTTTGACACCAAAAATAACCCCATTATTGACAATTAGCATAATAACATTTAATCTTCATTTTGTTGATAAACTACTCTTGAATTTAATTGAATTTATTTGTCATTCATACCTTTCGTTCTGAACGAAATTTCGTTCCCCTGCAGTCATACATATAATTTAAAAAAATGACAGAAACACACAATAAACACAAATTTAACATCCACCGCAGTGAGTTCGCCAAACTGTGATGGAAGGCAAAGTCTTAAAGTCTCTGTCTCTTCCCTCTTTGTTTCCCTCCAGGCTTCAGATGTTGTGACCCCACCAGGTGATGGTGGTAGGAGGTAGCTTCATTAGGAGGTAGTACACATTTCCAATGCAACTGCTGAATTGTTGACTTACCTCTTTTAACTTTGTTTCAATATCCAGATGACCGCCAACATCTTCATCAAATTGGTGTCTATAGTGAAAAAAAATGCAGATTGCCGACTATATTTATGTACAGTATGATACTGCATTGAAGAGAACATTCCCTGAATTAACACATCTGTAATTGTTCAGCTATTCCTATTTTCTGTTAGTGTATTATGGTAGATAAATTCACTCGACCTGATCAAGTGTATCCAAGGATATTGTTGGAAGCTAGGGGAGGGGGGGTCGCTGGCAGAGATATACGTATCATCTTTGGACTGGAGGGAGTCTAATACTGTTATTCTATTGAATTTAGTTTAGACAGCATGGAAACAGGCCATTCAGCCCACGAGTCCATGCCGACCATCAATCCCATTCATGCTAGATCTATTCTATCCCACTTTCAGATCCACTCTCTACAGACTAGGGGGCAATTTATAGAGGTGATGTACCCTACAAACCCGCACGATTTGGGGATGTGGGAGGAAACCAGAGTACCTGGAGGAAACTTATTCAATCACATGAAGAATGTGCAAACTCCACACAGGCAGCACCTGAGGTCAGGATTGAACCAGGGTCTCTGGTGCTGTGAGACTGCGTCTCTACCAGCTGTGCCACTTTGCCACTTTTAAGAAAGGCTGCAAAGAAAAACCTGTGAATTACAAGCTGCTGAACCTTACATTAATGGTGGATAGGTTATTGGAGTGAAGTCTGGTAAATAGGATCTACATGCATTTGGAAAGGCAAGGACTGATTAGGGAAAACACATGGGTTTGTGCGTGTTTCATGAATTTGACTGATTTTGTTGACCACGAAGATTGATGAGGGTAGCGTGGTAGACGTTATCTACATGGACTTTCGCAAAGCTTCAGACAAGCTTTGGTTGGTTGGTGTAGAAGATTCGATCACATGTGATCTAGAGCAAGCTAGGCATTTGGAGGTTAACTGGCCAACATTTTAGCGGTTATGCCAATTGGTTTGGTGGAAGACTGATGCTGCGTCCACTGTTATTGATTGATTATTGATTTATTAAAGATTTGGATGTGAATATAGATGCCATGGTTAGTAAGTTTGTGGATGACACTAAAATTGGTGGCACAGTTACGATGGTGAAGGTCATCTATAGTAAAATTGAGATCTTAATCAATTGGGTGATGGCCCACGGAATAGCAGATCGATTTTAATTCAGTTGTTGTACTTTGGTAGGACAAAACCGGACAAGACCCGCATAGTAAATGGTAGGGAGTGCTGTAGAACAGAGCAGCTACATTGTTCCATGAAGGAGGTTAGGTCACCTTAGATAATCCTACATGATATCACATAGAGCATCATAAAGCCAGACAACACAGAAACAATCCCTTCGGCCCAACTAGCCCATGCTGACATAAAATACCCCATCTACACTAGTCCCACCTGCCCCCATTTGGCTCGCACCCCCCTAAACATTTCCTATCCATATACTTGTCCAAATGTATTTTAAATCATAAGAGATTTTCAGGCAAAGTTACCCAATTAAGAGTTTTTTTATCGAAGAGACCTTTATCATTCCTAAAGAATTTTGCAAAAATGGTTCCTCCAGAGATTTCCTATGACAAACATATGACAGTCTGAAGGAACTTTAAATCAGCTCTGAAGAGATGGTCATTTTACCTGTGTTTTAAGAGCAAGGTATTCAACACAGTGATTCTCATTTGTGCTCTGATTTGATCTTTGGCGATCATCTCTTCGACAATGTGAACACTAATCCCAGACATCGTGGTTTCCTTCAAATCAAACAGGACAGCACCTGATAGAGAAAAATAAATCTGTTTTTAACCGCTATTTGTAAACAAGTTTAATTTAGTTTAGTTGAGTTTAGATTAGGTTAGGGATGTAGCATGGAAACCGACCTTTAGGCCCACCAAATCCATGCCGACCATCGATCACCTGTTTACACTCGTTCTATGTTATCCCACTTACTCAAGCATTCCACACTGGGTACAATTTTACAGATGCCAATTGACCTACAAACCAGCACGTCTTTGGGATGTGAGAGGAAACCAGAGCACCCGAAGGAAACCCAGGCGATCACAGGGAGAACAGACAAACTCCACATTGACCAGCACCCGAGGTCAGGATTGAACCCGGGTCTCCGGCGCTGTGAGGCAGCAACTCTACCAGCTGTGCCACTGTTGCATCGAGTAAATTCATCAGAAATGCATTACTTTAACATATTAATGTTGGACTCAGGGAAACTATTTGCAGCACAATTTGAGAAGGATTAAAATGGATAACAGATGCAATAGCAAGGATCTGCATATTCTGGTTTATACCAAAGATAGATACAAAGAGTTTGAGTAACTCAACAGGTCAGGCATCATCCCTGAAGAACATGGATTGGTGACGTTTTGGGTTGGGACCCTTCTTCAGACTGACACTAGATATCTTCAGTAGACACTATACGTACCATTGTTCATGGCCCTTTGTACTTCCAGCAAACACCTGAAACTGAGACAAGGGACACGTGGTTTGCTCCAGCTGTCTGTCTCCTCCACGAGTTTCTCCTCATACATTATCCATCGTGCACGTTCCTTCCAGTAAGACTTCTCCCCATCCTTCGTGAGTTCATTCATTTCAACAAATGCCTGAGGTAAGACCCAGAAGAAGGAGATAAAGTGACTGTACAATCTATAGAATTTAACATTAAAATGTATTAATCACAAGAATATAACTGGCAGTAACTATATGATAAAGCACTTCTACACACAACTTTAAAATAATGTAATTAAAACCTGATATGGAGGCTAGAATTTGAAAATAAAGTTATGATGTGCGGTTCAAATTCACCTCACCAAGACTCCAGATATGAGATAAAAAAATAAATGACATTCAACACTGGTGACTTGTTGCTTTCATGGGAAAATAAATAGAACAAAGTAATGCTTTCCCAGAAGTTTAAGTAGAAGTCCCTTGGACTGTTTTAGTGCAAATTGAGTTATACTTCACTCCACACATGTGAAGATTGGTGTTGTGAACACCTCAGGCAAAAACACCTTCGACTAATAATGGAACTCTTTAATCTTTGCAACACCTTTCAGAAACAAGCTTAAGAAACAGTAAATTATTGTGATTAAGTCACTGATAAGTTAAATTAGGTTACTGTTACCAAATGATTAGTAGTTGCTTGGAAGCCAATCTTCACCATCTTCCATTCCTCAAGTAGTTTTATCACACATTTGAATTCAATTTTTAGAGCAGTTATGACGAGACCTTATGTTCCCAAAACTGTAAAACTGTACCTTGTGGAAAGTTTCTTTTCCAAAGTTTTTGTGATATATGTCAGACTGAAACGGGGGACTTCCTGAGAGACCTATTCACAAACAGAATGATTTTTGGTAGAACGACTTCAAACACATTTATTATTATGGGAATAATATTATAATTTTTAATTTACATTTTATTTCCACGTTGATAATCAGACCTCTTCATAACATGATTGTTGCCAAAAATGAATTGTATATAATTATCTACCCCATAATACGCCACAGTCCATAATATGAGGTGATTCAGGTTCGGGTTCAGGTGACAGTAGATGCCATCATTTGAATTGGATAAACTAGAAGGAATTCAACTTTCCAGGGTGGCACAGTGGCGCAGCGGTAGAGTTGCTGCCTTACAGCATTTGCAGTGCCAGAAGCCCGGGGTTTGATCCCGACGACGGGTGTTGTCTATACGGAGTTTGTACGTTCTCTTCATGACCGCTTGGGTTTTCTCCGAGATCTTTGGTTTCCCCCCCAACACTCCAAAGACTCACAGCTTCGTACATTGTCCCTTGTGTGTGCGGGGATCGCTGGCCGGTGCAGACTCGGTGGGCCAAAGAGCCTGTTTCTGCGCTGTATCTCTAAACTAAACTAAACTAAACTAAACTAAACCAAACTTAAGAAAGAACTGCAGATGCTGAAAAAATCGAAGGTAGACAAAAATGCTGGAGAAACTCAGCGGGTGAGGCAGCATCTATGGAGCGAAGGATTAGGTGACGTTTCGGATTGAGAAGGGTCTCGACCCGAAACACAAACTACTGTATAATCAGTTTAATTATAAAGTGCTTTTTGTTATTGGGCAGTTGTACTATTATGAATGGAGTCAGTGGGTAAAGCGATTTGTTCCTGCTCCTAAAATTATTCTATTCTTAAAACATTTCTTACACTTATTAGGCATTCCATGTTTATCTGTGTTTCCAGCTCCATTGCCATCTATTTAAAATATTCTAAATGGATTATTTTAAAACACAATCCTCCTTTAATAATATTCTCTCTGATGTACGTTGCCCAATTACAAGCACTGCAAATGTTTTACATTTTCAGTCCAGTTTATATCTTTCCTCATAATTTGTTATCTTCCTCACCAACCAGCTACTGGGGTTGCTTTCTCTTATTTTAGTATCCTCCTTGGATTTTCTGTATTCTTTCCACTAATAAATCATCTGTCCTCTCTACATTCACCATTAGTGGCAAGGCCTTTAACAGCATTGATGAACAGAGGGATCTTGGGGTCCAAGTCCATAACTTCGTGAAAATGGCAGCACAAATAGCGAGAGTGATAAAGAGAGCATCTGGTATGCTTGCCTTCATTAGTTGTGGCATTGAGTATGAGGCAGGAAGTCATGATGCATTTTTATGGGACTTTAGTTAGGCTGCAGTTGGAGCATTCTGTACAGTTCTGATCACCCCATTACAAGAAGAACGTGGAGGCTTTTGAAAAGGTACAGAGGAGGTTTACCAGAATAATGCATGTATTAGGGGGTATTGGCTGCAGGGAGAAGTTTGACAGATTTTGATTTTTTTTCTTCTGGAACGCCAGAGGTTGAGAGGAGACCTGATTTAGGTATATAAAATTATTAGAAACACAGATAGGGATAGACAGTCAGAACCTTTACCCCAGGTGTAACTATTTAATATTAGAGGGCTAATCTTTGAGGCGAGCTTGGCAACATTTAAAAGAGATGTGCAGGGCAAGTTTTTTACACTGAGGGAGGTGGGTGCCTGAAGGTGCTGCCTGGGGTGGTGGTGGAGGTAGATACAAAAGTGGTGTTTAAGAGGCTTTTGAATAGGCACGTGGATATATATGCAAGGAATGCAGGGACATGGCTCAGGTGCAGGCAGTTAAGGGTTGGTTTTGGCATCATGTTTGGCACAGAAATTGTGAGCTGATGGGCCTATGCCTGTGCTGCACTGTTCTATGCTCTGTGTTATCTCCAATAAATTACCAGCACTAATCTTGTTACTTACAAAAATCTCTTTCTCTACAAGAAATCTGGCTTTAAGTTGTATATAAAACTGTGAACATCCTTAATTCTCAAGATCTGTCAAAGGGGAAGATTGCAACCTTCACATGGTCCGCCCTGTTTCAACGAATGCCATCAACCTGGCGTGCACAATCAAATAAGATCAAATGGAACAAGTTGTCCTACAATTCTAGGCTGTGCACGCCATACGCAAGAAGAAGAAGATCTGTCAAAGATCAATATTTCAAATCAACTCTTAGATAAGCTTTTACTAACTTTATTTTATAAGTCTGATGACATTGCCTAGCACCTCTGTGAAAAGTCGCTTTTTGCTGCTTTATCGGGAAGAACATTTGAAGTGATTGACTTGTTGAAAACATTAGATATAAACATTTGAAATCAGCCACTTACCCTTTTGCAGAATTATTGGTCCTCTGCTACAACACAAAAGTAAAAACAACATTAGAATGCAGCTGTGGGTATAATGCAAATCTTATATAGTCCAAAGGAGGGGAACTCTCTCATGAGAGGAATGGATCAGGTAGACGCACAGAGTCTCTTGCCCAGAGCAGGGGAATTGAGAACCAGAGGACATAGGTTTAAGGTGGGGGGAAGATTTAATAGGAAGCTGAGGAGTAACTTTTTCACACAGATATTGATTGAGCTACTTTCATTTTCAAGCATTTGATTTCTTGAATTGTTGTTCATACAGTATATCTAAAGGAATGTGCAAAATACAAGAATTATGTTAAATCAATCAGAGGATTGTGCAGGAGGTTAACTTTCACTGTTGGATGCGTGAATCAAACTCTACTTGTATTGAGCAGACCATACCATGTGAACGGACAAAATGGTAAGGCATGACAAGACCAGTTGGTTGATCAATCATGTACCTCCCTTGTAGGGGGCGGATGGAGAATCGTGGGTAATCACGGCCAGAGAATTCTCATTCCTCCTCTCATCCTCACACATGGGGTCAAAAAACGCATGGTCAATAAGGAAGAAATCCAGTTGTAAGAAATCCCCAAACCAACTTCTATCCACAACGTCCCATTACAATCAGGTAAAGAAGCTTTGAGGTGTCACGTACCTGGGGTCTGCGCCTCTCGGTATGAACCTCGAATGAGGCTTGGGACTTTCTTCTCCTGGGGCCAACTGAATAGAGAAAGAAAATAGGGGGGAAAAAAAGGACAATTTATCAATTCTGACAGAAATGGTACAAACTATTTACGAGTTGCGCCTGTCACAGCCCCAATTACCAAGTGGTCACCAATCAAAGGTATCAAGATCACATGAACCTTTTACAAGGCTTTACAACCTGATTTTGTATATTGAATAGATTGATTCATTCAGCCACAAAAGGACATGTCCCTTTATCACCACCACCATTGGTAATCAATTTCTCTTAAAGGAAATACTAATGTATACACCATTTAAAAAACACACACACACACACACACACACACACACACACACACACACACACACACACACACACACACACACACACACACACACACACACACACACACACACACACATATATATCCTCCCATAGTAGCATGCCAATATATATTAATCAACAACTAAATAATATACTCATTACTTAACACTAACTATAAATTAATTGAATCTCAAAGCTGGCCATTTAACATGTAAGCTTAGGTAGACACATAATGCTGGAGTAACTTAGCAGGACAGACTGAAGAAGGGTCTCGACCTGAAACGTCACCCAATTCCTTCTCACCAGTGATGCTGCCTGTCCCACTGAGTTACTCCAGCATCTTGTGTCTACCTTCGATTTAAACCAGCATCTGCAGTTCTTTCCTACACATAACATGTAAGCTAAGCCAGGTCATTAGATTTTATTTATACCCCTTGTAAAATCTTTGTATTTATCCACAGGAAAAACACCACCAATCCTGCCTCTGTAGTGGAAAAGTCCTCCAAATTCAGAGGAGGGACAGGTATTCTCTCTCAGGCCAATATGCCAGGAATGATGACCCAGTAACACTTGGTCAGCTCCATAGAGCAGGACATGCCATTCACTTGGTCAACATCAGACTTCTGAAACAGACACCTTATTCTGCACGGCGCCATGGTGAGACAGTATACATGGACAGAGGTTAAAATTTCAAGGACGTGCGCAAAGTCTCCTTGAAGAACTGCAACATCCCACCTACTCCTGGAGACTTCTGGCTCTTGGCCATTCAACGTGGTGTAGAAGCATTCAGGTGGAAGTGAGAACCGCAAGTCCATGCTTCAAGAGCATACCTGAAGTCCTGCAGAGGAAGTGCCCCACCTCAAAAACTATCCAACCATCTGCTCCATCATCCACCATCAGCCCACCTACTGTAGAGTCTACAGTACCCACATTGCCCTCATTAACCACCTCAGAACCCTCAACACTGGAGTGGGTATTAATCACTCTTGATCTAGATGATGGGGTGGAAAATTGGATAAGTAAGTATGCAGATGATACTAAGATAGGTGGTGCTGTGGGTAATGAAGTAGATTTTCAAAGTCTACAGATAGATTTGGGCCATTTGGAAGAGTGGGCCGAAAGATGGCAGTTGGAGTTTAATGCTGATAAGTGTGAGGTGCTACATCTTGGCAGGACAAATCAAAATAGGACGTACATGGTAAATGGTAGGGAATTGAAGAATGCTGTGGAATAGAGGGATCTACGAATAACTGTGCATAGTTCCCTGAAGGTGGAATCGCATGTAGATAGGGTGGTAAAGAAAGCTTTTGGTGTGCTGGCCTTTATAAATCAGAGCATTGAATATAGGAGTAGGGAATATAGTTGAGACCAATTCTGGAGTATGGTGTACAATTTTGGTCGCCTAATTATAGGAAGGATGTCAACAAAATAGAGAGAGTACAGAGGAGATTTACTAGAATGTTGCCTGGGTTCCAGCAACTAAGTTACAGAGAAAGGTTGAACAAGTTAGGTCTTTATTCTTTGGAGTGCAGAAGGTTAAGGGGGGACTTGATTGAGGTCTTTAAAATGATGAAAGGGATATACAGAGTTGACGTGGATAAGCTTTTCCCATTGAGGGCAGGGAAGATTCAAACAAGAGGGCATGACATGAGAATTAAGGGACAGACGTTTAGGGGTAACATGAGGGGGAACTTCTTTACTCAGAGAGTGGTGGCTGTGTGGAATGATCTTCCAGTAGAAGTGGTAGAGGCAGGATCGATTTTAACATTTAAAAGTAAAGTGGATAGGTATATGGACGGGAAGGGAATGGAGGGGTATGGTCTGAGTGCAGGTAGATGGGACTAGGGGAAAATAAATGGTCGGCACGGACTGGAAGGGCCGAGAAGGCCTGTTTCCGTGCTGTAATTGTTATATGGTTATATGGTTATATGGTTGATCTTAAGAGATTGCCTAAGGGGAGAAGAAGAAGGTACATGCATTAATTAATAACGTGTCATTGCAACCCATGTGTTTTTGGGAGATTACTTGAAGAATGTTCTATCAATCTGGTTCATTAGCTATGCATCCAACACTTTTTACTTCTGCACTTAGTGTGACAACTGACCGTATATTCTTCAGATGCTCAATGTCTCCACTTTGTCTTGGACAATGCAAACCATGGTGACTTTACATGGATCAGTCGCAATAACCTTGCCCGGAGATTACTTATGAAAAGTATGCAGTTTGGTAGCAGAGTCACCAGGGGAAACAGCAAATGCTCACTCACTTTACTGCACAACGTAGTCATGGATCATGATATTGTCATGGTAAAGGTGTGCAATTAATGGACGGAGACAACGTGACTGTGTGAGAAAACGTAGAAAAGATCTGAATGAGGTTAACATTGTAAGTAGGTTGGACTGGGTGGGTGAGATTTAGTTTAGTTTATTATTGTCACGTTTAGCGAGGTGCAGTTGAGTGCTATCCAGTCCGCAAATAGACTATACATGATTACAATGAAGCCGTCCACGGCGTACAGATGCAGGATAAAATAATTCATGTTTAGTTACGTAAAATTGGAGAATTCGACATTCGTACAGTTGGGTTGTAAGTTACCCAAGCACAATATGAGGAGCTATTCCTCCAAATTGTAATGGAGGACAGAACAGGACAGAAAGGTCAGGGTATGAATGGGGGAGAGGGGAGTTGAAATGGTTAGCAACTGGGAGAACCAGTAAGCTTTGGCCAAGCGTTAGTATTCAGCGAAACAGTCGGTCAGTCTACTCTTGGTTTCACTTATGTGCAGGAGCTCACATCTGGAACACCGGATACAGTAGACGAGGTTAGAAGAGGTGCATGTGAATCTCTGTCACACCTGGAAGGACTGTCGGGGTCCCTGGATCGAGTCGAGGGTTGCATCTCCTGCGCTTGCAGAAGAAAGTACCCTGGGGGGGTGGGGTATCACAGCGGGGCATGTTGTTTCAATGCAGAATAGTTTAACAATAAAATAATTGCTGAGATGCAGCCTGACTCGTTGAGTTATTCCAGCACTTTGAGTCTTTTGCTGTAAACCAGTATCTGCAGTTCCTAAATCCAAATAACTTAACAAGGAAGGTTGAGTGGGAATGAAGTTAAATGTGCAACCACACCCTGATGAACATGTCAATTCAACCTTTGCAATCCTACTCCAGCACATTGCTCCCAAACAGCGCCCCCACCCCCCCACCCCACCCATCCTCGTAAGGACTTCCTCAAATCCTCATTTGATCATCCGACATTGACATTCATCCTTACACAATATCACACTTCTCTCTCACAGGTCAACTCAACATTCGCTTCCCATCCATCCAGCGCAGTTACTCACATCTCACTCCCTTCCCCTCCAGAGAACAAGGTGAAGGGGTAAAGAAGTAGAGGGGGTCTTCATTGATTAGCTGTGGAGGACATCATAAAAGCCCCAATGTGCTTGGCCTTCACAAGTGGGGGGCTATGGAAATGCAGTCACTTGGTAACAGAATGTTTAGTTTCGTTTATTTTAAACTAATGAAATACATGAGCCCACAACTAATCTCCAAAGGTCACGTCACTACCACTAACTGATTTTGAAATTGACAATCAACAAAAAGTGGTCAAATTGGTGAGCTGGAATTGTGTAAATCCCTCCACTTCGAACCCCTCCAGCCCAAACCCACACAGTTTTGTACCTTAAAATTTATTCCAGTCTTTCAACTTGTGGCATAATCCAAAATTAACTGTCACGTACAAGATGCTTACAATTATATCCAGTAAGAAATAAGAAGAAAGATCTGAGTTTAGAAAGTGGCTGAAGTGGATGCATCTACCACAGAGGTTCGTTGAGGCATTAGGCTTGCATATTTTCAAAAGGAGATTGGGCAACAGATATACTTTGAAGGGTCTCGACCTGAAACGTCACCCATTCCTTCTCTCCACGGATGCTGCCTGTCCCGCTGAGTTACTCCAGCATTTTGTGCCTACCTTGGGCAACAGATGAGCAGGTTTGACTGGAGGACAGGGAATAGAAAGATGCTTAGACACGGGCATGGTGGAGCAGCGGTAGAGTTGCTGCCTTACAGCGCCAGACACCCGAGTTCGATCCTGTGTCTGTATGGAGTTTGTACACTCTCCCTATAACCACGTGGGTTTTCTCCGGGTGCTCTGGTTTCCTCCCACATTCCAAAGATGTGCAGGTTTGTAGGTCAATTGGCCTCAGTAAATTGTCCGTAGTGTGCAAGATAGAACTACTGTATGGGTGATCATTGGTCAGCGCAGACTTAGTGAGCTGATGGGCCTGTTTCTGCACTGTATCTCTAAACTAATCTAAACTAAACACAACTAAAGAAACTAAACAGATTAAGATAAAGTAATACAAAATGATAGACCCCACACGAACAAGGGAACCTTTTGAATTTAGAAATA
Source organism: Raja brachyura (assembly GCA_963514005.1). The sequence goes on from OY740812.1 coordinate 24,868,482, forward strand.
ACAATATAAGAAAATATAGAATTAAATAATGACTGGTTACACCACAGGCAGAATATGTTGAAGATCTCAGCAGGACAGGTTCCATCTGATCTGCTGAGTTGTTTCCAGTATTTACTGTTGCTATTTCAGATTCCCTGCATCTGCAGTTTTAAAACAAGTCATGAACTATCTTGATTGCTTCTAAGAAACATAGAAACATAGAAAATAGGTGCAGGAGGAGGCCATTCGGCTCTTCCAGCCAGCACCGCCAATCATTGTGATCATGGCTGATCGTCCCCAATCAATAACCCGTGCCTGCCTTCTCCCCATATCCCTTGATTCCACTAGCCCCTAGAGCTCTATCTAACTCTCTCTTAAATCCATCCAGTGATTTGGCCTCCACTGCCCTCTGTGGCAGGGAATTCCACAAATTCAGAACTCTCTGGGTGAAAAAGTGTTTTCTCTCCTCAGTCTTAAATGGCCTCCCCTTTATTCTAAATGTGGACCCTGGTTCTAGACTCGCCCAACATTGGGAACATTTTTCCTGCATCTAGCTTATCCAGTCCTTCTATATTCTTCTACAAGGTACATACAGTATGATCTTTCTATCATATTACAGACTTCCTCGCATTTATTTATCCCCGTTTGATAAACGTCTGTAAACACTGCCCAAGTTTGATCAGGTGGAAGTCAAGACTAATTGACCAATCTTTCGGCTCGTGTTCCTAATTCCACTTCTGTTGGCTCTATCTATCCAAAGTGCCATGCCATACCCTGTTCAGATATTTGGTCAGAACAGTTCAGAACTGCAATTTTTTTTGGCAGTGTGTGAAATCATTTATAATGAGGATGGAGTAGTAAGGGAAGGGAAAAAAAAACACAAAAGAACTAATGTTCACCACAATTGCTTGACACTGCTCTCGAAGGAGTGGTATTTGGAAAGAAATATTCTTATCTCTAAGAGCACACAGTACACAGCACCCTGGAATCATTTGATTACTTGCTAGTCTCAGTTCCATCATAAACGAACTTTGGTGCGATTTTGTGTAGGAAGGAACTGCAGATGCTGGTTTAAACCAAAGATAGATAGAAAAAGATAGACACAAAAAAGAGACCCTTCTTCAGTCTGAAGGTCTCGACCTGAAATGTCATTCATTCCTTCTCATCAGAGACGGTGCCTGTCCCGCTGAGTTACTTCAGCTTTTTGTGTCTATCTTTGGTTCTGTTTCTCTTGTATTCCGTGATATGTGAGATTTTGACTGATCACTGTATTTGCTTTGTTCCATGCACCAAAAGATGACTGAATTGTATTGCCTTCCCTCACAGTGGGAACGTTGATTCCACTGTGCGGGGATGTTTATGTTAAACTATATTGTGCATTGTGTTCTTTTTTATTCGTATGGCTGTATGCTAACTCAAATCTCACCGTACCAATTGGTGCATGTGACAATAAATGTAATTTGAACTTGACATGAACTTGAACTTGAAGTAACAACACCTTTGCAGAAGGTAAATGCAGTCCATGTGGTCCAGGTATATTGAGAAGAAGTGAAAGCAGGGCAGTGGCAGACAGGTGATACATCAGCCAATAACACACTCTGGGACACAGAGCAACATAGCTCTTTACCTGATCCCCATGTTCTGTCTTCTCTTGCTGACTATTGGCGGAGGGTGCGTGGGGACTGCGGGCAAATGAGTCTCGGAGGTCTGTGAGAGATTTTTTAAAAGGAACATTAACAAGGATGCACTAAATTGTGTTGTTCAATTAACCTCATCAATGTATAGTCCGAGAAACCCATTTTAATTGACTTCTTTGAGTATTTTTATAAATGTAACTGCATGGAACCAAGGAGAACATTGATGGTTACAATAAGAGTTTAGATAAAAGATTATTTAGACAGTTGGCTATCAATGCTTCAAGGTCAAGCTTCCAGATCCTGGAGTATAAGGTTTCTCCATCTTGCAATTTGTTGTTCTCACCTCTCTCCTGGGTTTTATTATTATCAATGCTTTTCCAAAATTTGCTATACCTTAGTCTGGAATCAGAATTTTGTGAATCCTCAGAAACAGACAACAATGAAGGTAGACAAAAATGCTGGAGAAACTCAGCGGGTGCAGCAACATCTAAGGGCCTTTTTGGGGCCCGAAACGTTGCCCATTTCCTTCGCTCCATAGATGCTGCTGCATCCGCTGAGTTTCTCCAGCATTTCTGTCTACCTTCGATTTTCCAGCATCTGCAGTTCCTTCTTAAACACAAATATGCAGCAAGACCTCTTCTTATAAAATCTAGCTAACTTGCAACAGTTTTAGGGTCAGAACCATCAACTGCTCACTCTTAGACTCATTGAATCACTGCAATTGAACTTGCTACACCCTTACTCCCAATATCTAAAGTCAATGATTTGGAATTATTCATAATTATTCTTGGAGTTTAACCTTGATGATCCTTACTCCTGGACTCTGAGCGCATCAACCTTCATTCCCGAAGTCTCAATTCATGGAACCCTCACTGAATCCTCAACCCTGGAGTCTGAACTCACTGACCTTTCAACCCTGGTGTCTGAACTCAATAACCTTTCAACTGTGGAGTCTAAACTCATTGAACCCTCACACCTGGAGTCTGAACTGACTGAAATGAAATCTCACGCCTACAATCCGAACTCATGGAATCCTCAGTCGTGGAGTCAGAACTCAGTGACCCTCATTTTTAGATGATGAACTGATTGGCCTGTTCTCCAGCAATCTGAAACCTTTGAACCTTTACTCCTTGAGTCTAAACTCATTGTACTCTCATCCCTGCAGTCTGAGCCCAGTGATCCTCTCCACCAGAGCTTGAACGTGTATCTGGTTCAGGGTAAATGACAGCAAATACTGGATGTGGGCAAGACTTTCAGCTGAAAGAAGCAGTTTTTCCAACATTGATCGATCATCTATTGGCTTTGGGGAAAGGTTTGACCAACAAGTTGTTGTTTTCTTCTGAATACAAAACATTTGCTTTGTCTTTTATCCAATTTTATTGAAAAATGTCCTTTATCTGTATCAGTTAGTGCTAAAATTATCTTAGGTAGACAAAACTGCTGGAGAAACTCAGCGGGTGAGGCAGCATCTATGGAGCGAAGGAAAGTCTGAAGAAGTGTTTCGACCCAAAAGGTTGCCTATTTCCTTCGCTCCATAGATGCTGCCTCACCCGCTGAGTTTCTCCAGCATTTTTGTCTACCTTCGATTTTCCAGCATCTGCAGTTCCTTCTTAAACGGTAAAATTATCTTTTTTGTGTTAAGTGTTAACTATGTTAACAAATTGAAATTAGCTCACTATTTTGTACTTTTGAAAATGATTTAACACATTTTTTAATACTACTCACAATTAAAAATATCATCATCATTCAATTTAGTCTCTTCCGTTTCAATGTCAACATCCTCATAATTCGTCACATCCAGAGATCTGTTCAAGTCATCTGCCTCTTCATCACTGAAGTAACCCTTAATGCCTCTGCGTAAGGAAGGGTCCTGTTTGGCCTTAAGTGGAACAACGAACATCTCTTATTGTACCGAGTGGCAGAGGTGGAGAGATATTGGACATTGAAGATCGGATGAGTGAAGAGTGAAGACGTTCATCATCCATCAACAATCCCCCCCCAACAAAAGAAAATAGTTTGCCTCTTGCATTAAGTACATCATGAGAGATTTTGATATTCTCATTCAGTTGCGTTGACTACTGCAAGAAATTGGACCAGGTTACTTGCATCTAGCATCAAAACTCACTCCTCCAATAGTGGAGCTTCAGTTCAATAATTCATCAAACAACATTAATATTAGCCTTGTTTTATTTTACAGACAATTAACAGTTCAGTTAACAGGTTAATTATTTTAATAACCTAGTTCCTTCTGCAAGTAATTCCCTTTAGCCTGCATCTGTACACTGTGGATGGCTTGATTGGAATCATGTATAGTCTTTTCACTGACAGGATAACACACAAGAAATGGTTTTCACTGTGCCTCTGTACATGTGACAATAGTAAACTAAACTAAACTAATATCCCACAGTGGTAGTTTGTAGTAATTTAATGTCATCATACATGATTCATTTTTCCTCAATAATGATCACAGAATCAACACAATGCTAAGACCATTATTAGAGATTTGTTTTAGTAGGACTTTTTATAAATCTGCAGATTTGAAGGCTTGAAATATTAAGGCAACCAAGAGGGAATAGTTCTTCTCAGCCACTTGTGATGAGCAACACTAAACTTTGGAAGCAGAGTTCAGAAAGGTCACACTCCCACTCTCAAATATTCAGATTCTCACCTTTCTTGCACTCCTGTGAATGTTACATATTGGTGCGATTTGTACAAGTGGCCAATTATCTCATGCTAGATGTGCCTATTTAAACTTAACTCCTGTGGGCCAACAATGCCTCTAAAGCTGGTTCTAAAAGCTGGCAGGAACGCACAGTCCATTTTTAGGAGGGAAGGCTTTGCGTCATTGGGATATCCCCATATTTGGGAGAGGGGTTCACAATGGACAACTGAACAATTTAGCCACTGATATTGATGGCTTAACAACAATGTCTGTGCAGCTTAATGACTGGTTGTGTCAATAGTGGACCAATATCACGAACGGCTCATACTATTTAAAGTCAGGCAGGGCGTGGACTCTGGTCATGCATGGATTCATTGAGTCTAACCTTGGGGAGGCACGGTGGCGCAGCGGTAGAGCAGCGCCAGAGACCTAGGTTCAATCCTGACTACCGGTGCTGTCTGTACGGAGTTTGCACGTTCTCCCCGTGACCGTATGGGTTTTCCCCGGGTGCTCCAGTTTCCTCCCACATTCCAAAGACGTACGTACATATTTATAGGTTAATTGGCTTTGGTAAAGATTGTAAATTGTCCCTAGTGTGTGGCATAGTGCTTGTGTATGGGGTGAATGCTGTTCGGACTCAGTGGGCCGAAGGAGCCTGTTTCCATGCTGTATCTGTGAACTAAGCTTAAACAACTAAACATGGGAAAGAAGAAAGTGCAGTACAATATAGGAGGGAATGGATTCCAATACTCTTGGGTAATGCAGAGGTGGGGGTGGGATCGGAATCAGTGACGTGGAAAAAAGGACATATGTTGTGACTGCAGATGGTACAGAATGTTTCCAGATATAAGACTATGTTAGACACAAAACGCTGGAGTGACTCAGTGGGACAAGCAGCACCACTGGAGAGAAGGAATGGTTGATGTTTCAGGTCGAGACCCTTCGTCAGACTGAATGGGTAGTGGGAGTAAATAGACAGTGAGATCTGTGCTTCAAATCAAGCATCAAGGATATGAGAAGCTGCAAAGTTTAATCACTGTAAGTTCAGTGAATGTATTCTTCTATCTGCAGTATTAGCCTCAGTCACATCTCAATTCACCCACCGCCACTGCTCAGTCACTGACACTCTCCATCAGTTGAGGGTCATGTCTAACATTCATACACTTCACCACACCCTTCCACACCAAGTCACACAACAAGCTGTGCGCACTGGGATCTTTTCAAATGTTGTGTTTGCATGGTTCAAATAGCCTCCACTGGTGGACCACCTGCACACTGAGATGGTCCACGTCATGATGCGGCAGGGAGTAACCAGAAGGGGACGGGTGTGTTTGTTTTAATCACCGTGAAAGAGACAATGTTGGCCATATTTGTAATACAGTAAACCCTTGTTTTAACGGACCCCTTTATAACGGAAATTGGTTATAACGGATGGACCTGCCGTGCCACGATGGCTCGCACGATCTCCCCAGCCAATACTTCTGATGCCACCCCGGTTTGCAAGGTCCACCGGCGAGCCCTTCTTCACTCACCACAGGATCCAGTTGACGTGACAGTTGTTGCGACTCACGTTGTAGCCTCTGGAGACAGCGCTTTCTTCAGGCCGCTGCCACCAACAAGAAGGGCTCGGTCACCATGGGGCTCCCTCCCGTCTCACCAGCTGCCGCTTCTCTCTGTCGGCCAACGCTTTGTCCACTCGGCCCCTGCCGCACTCCACTGCCGCCTCCTCCTCCACATTGGAAGATGTCGGCGACTGCACGGGTGAAGGAGGAGAAGCCAGTGGGGGAGCGGAAAAAGCGATGGGTGGGAGGGGAGGGCGTCCGCAGTGACTAAACGTGTCCTGCCAATAGTGGTGGCCTGAAGAAGGTATGTCTTTTTGAGGGCTACAACGTGAGCTGCAACAACAGCCACATCCACCAGTGAAGAAGGGCTCGTTGGTGCAGACCAGTGGCATCGCTGCCTAGTGTATGAGGTGAAAATGACACAAAATCTTGGAGTAACTCAGCAAACTGAATCAGTCTGAAGAAAGGTCCTGACATCATCGATCCATGTTCTCCAGAGACGTTGCCCATCACATTGAGTTACTCCAACACTTTGTGTCCTTTTGTGTATCAACCATCATCTGCCATTCTTTGTTTCAACTACTGTACAAACAATGATAATAACCTTACTCAGTTATAGTGGATAATTGACGATAACGGACACCATCCATGGCCCATTATAATGACTTACTGTACAGTCGTGGAGCTGATAGCATGTGGCTGGGCTGAAACCATAGAGGTTGAGGCATGGTCCAACTCCAACCTTATGCTCCTCACATCTCGCCTCCTCCGCAACTCATCCTCTTGTCAGGCATGTGGCAGGGATAGGTGCAGGACATTACCTTAGACATTGGTCCTCAGAAGAATGCAAACTGCATGGAAGAAGTTCTCAGGCATTTCTTTAAAGACACTTGATCATTCTCATTTCAAATGCCAGGCTACTGATCATTGCATCTTATTTTTGTGAATGTCTTGAATGTGCTTTTTATTAAACTGATCAATCCTGCATTTACTTACCATCTGGAGTTCGTAGGATCCTTTGTATGCCATGTTGCTTACTTCCTAAACGCACTCCAACTTATTAACGTTATCCTTCTGCACTCTTATACAGAGTTCGATGACATGTCCTAAAATATAAAAATGTAAACGTGAATGTACTTTGATTATAGTAACATCTCACATTTTTGTAATCATGCCTTCAACATAGTCAACTACTGCAGGAATGTCAACAAATAAAATTTGTACCCACGCCAGGAGTAGAGGATCTGAGCTGCAAGGAGAGGTTGAGAAGGTTGGCACTCTATTCCTTGGTGCACAGGAGGATCGCATTTAGAGTATTGTATTCAGTACTGGGCACAATGTTATAGGAAAAATGGTGTAAAGCTGGAATGGGTACAGAGAAGATTTACGAGGATGTTGCCAGGACTAGAGGGTCTGAGCTATAGGGAGAGGTTGAGTAGGCTGGGACTATATTTCCTGGAGAGCAGGAGGATCACCCCTCATGATCTTATAATAGATCAGGTAGATGCGCAGAGTCTCTTGCCCAGAGTAGGTGAATCGAGGACCAGAGGACATAGATTTAAGGTGAAGGTGACAAGATTTAATAGGAATCTGAGGGGAAACCTTTTTCACACAAATGATGGTGGGTGGGTTGGATGAGCTGCCAGAGGAGGTAGTTGAGGCACGGACTATCCCAACATTTAAGAAACAGTTAGACAGGTACATGGATAGGAGAAGTTTGGTGGTATACGGACCAAACGCGGGCAGGTGGGACTAGGTAAGCTGGGACATGTTAGCTGGTATGGGCAAGTTGGACCAAAGGGCCTGTTTCCACACTGTATCACTCTATGACTATGTCATGGGGAACAATTGGGAACAGATTGAAAGCTGATGTAAGGTATGTTTTAAATAATGGGAGAGATGTAGAGAGACGGGTGAATTTCCAACCCTACACTAGTGGTTTGTATCAGAGCACAAACTGCCAATGCATGTTTTTGTCCAACGCTGAACTGAATGAGATGTGAACCAACTTGCAATCAATGACAGTAAAACGGAGCAAATGGGTTTGAAGAAATGTCCCAACCCAAACGTCATGTTCTCCAACGAAGCTGCCTGGCCTGCTGAGTGACAGATTCTTGTGATCGATTGACAGATTTCATGATTAGGGGTGGGTTTAGTTCAGTTTAGTTTATTGTCACGTGTACTGAGGTACAGTGAAAAGCTTTTGTTGGGTGCTAACCAGTCAGCAGAAAGACAATACATGATTACAACCGATTCATTTACAGTGTACAGATACATGATAAGGGAATAACATTTAGTGCAAGGTAAAGCCAGTAAAGTCCGATCAAGGATAGTCTGAGGGTCACCAATGAGGTAGATAGTAGTTCAGCACTGCTCTCTGGTTGTGGTAGGATGATTCAGTTCCCTGATAACGACTGGGAAGAAACTGATGTGGTTGAGAGGGAAAGATAGATCAGCCATGATTGAACGGCGGAGTAGACTTGATGGGCCGATTGGCCTTATTCTGCTCCTAGACCTTATGAGTTACCTCAGCACTTTGTGTTCTTTTTGTAAACCAGCATCTGCAGTTCTTTGTATCAACAGCAAATTTGTTATTGCTCTTTGTTTATTGTTGTATGCGTAAATTAAATTTTAATTGAAAAGACGTTAAGGAGGTCAGTAGAAAATTAAGAATGTTAATTTTAAATCTGGCTCACTGTTTTTACACAACAGTTAGATGCTTCCAAAAAGCACCGACTAATATTTGCATTAGCCAGGACCAAGGTTGCTAAAGTACATTGAGAAGCCTGCAACTTGCAATGATGGCACAGGTAACTACATTAGCACCTCATATTCCTCCAATACCCCCAAACCTGAGGTGATTTTTATTAGAATCAGCTCAGCTAATATTTCCATAACTGTGCCCTTCATAATCAGGGTCACATGAGACACATTTATCAAATCAGTGGATGTTTTATGAACTGGTGGCTCAGGATTAAACAAGGAAGCTGGATTTCATCTTAAAATCTTCCACATGGTGTCACGCAGCCACTATTAATTGTTTTTGATGTTCCCCAAACATAATCATCGCAGGTCGGATGCACTTTGTAAATATTTTCATCCTTGGTGTGTGGGGATCATTGGAAATGGTGGCATTTGGTTTCCATGTAGAAGGTGCTGCAGGTCATTTCTTTGAGCCTCTGTGGTCATTGTGCTGAGGATTTCCCACTGCAGTGCTCAATAAATAGGTGCAGCACCTGATGCAGTGACAATGGAGCTGGAGTGACGTGTATCAGGTTCAGAAGGGGTGTGAATTGTCAGGGAATTGGAACGTTCCTGTCCATCTTCAGTCCTTCATGATGGCAGAAGCTGTGGATTTGGGAGGTTCTTGAATGTCTAACTTGACCCAATTAACCCGCTTCAGCTGAGTAAACCCACCTGCAGCCTCCCAGCTCAACATGAACCAGATTTGTGAAGCCTACCAATAAAAAAGGAAGCTTCCTCCTCACCAGTTGGGAGGTCATGTTACAGTTGAATAAGACGCTGGTGAGGGCATATTCTGAGAAGATTTACCAAGTTGTTGCCAGGATTCGAGGGACCGAACTATAGGGAGAGGTTGAGCGGATGAGGGCTTTGTTCCTTGGAGCGCAGGAGGTCAAACGGCTTTTCCGGTGGGGAAGGGTCCAAACCCGAAACATCGTCTGTCCATTCCCTTCCCAGATACTGCCTGACCCGCTGAGTTCCTCCAGTACTTGGTGTTTAGCTTTTAACTAAGTTAGACAGAATGCCCTATGTTGTATTATGATACTAGGCTCCTTGGGAAATATTAACTCCAATTGCCAATTACATGCTATTTGGCTTTTCCAAAATGGAGGTAGATCATTTTTTTCTTGAGGCAGGTTTGTGATACTAAATGTATTAAGAACAAGGGGTCCCTCACCAATTGCCCTGATACAGGTGGGCCCTGACCTAGAGTACAATGGTACAATGTCTGTTGCTGTCTGTTAATATTTTGTTATCAAGATGACATGCCCTGAGGTTCTGTGGCCTTTATCATGTCCCATGTTTCAGATTATCTGGACATGATATGTACTGCAGTGTCCCTCGTCTGGTGTATAGATGCTCTTTGCAACACTGCAGAGTGTCTGAAGTGGTATAGTGTAATGTTTTCAGTCTGAATGCTCTGCTATATAATGCTGTGTGTGGTTTACTTATTGTTAGGAGGGAGAGATAGATCAGCCATGTTTGAATGATGGAGTAGACTTGATGGCCGAATGGCCTAATTCTGCTCCTATCACTGCAGCTTCCGTATCCGACCTCTCGGTCCTGGGCCTCCTCCACGGCCAGAGTGAGCAACACCGCAAGTTGGAGGAACAGCACCTCATATTCCACTTGGGGAGTCTGCATCCTCTGGGCTTAAACATTGAATTTTCTCAATTCTGTTAACCCAGACTGCCCCCTCCCCCTTCCCACCTCTCCCTCAGCCCTCGGGCCCTGACATTCCTTCTCCATCTCCCCCCCCCCCCCCCACCCCAGTCGCACTAGCTTCTCATTTTCACACTACAAACAGCCTACAATGGCCTGTTTCCTTTATCATCAATACTTTTTTGCATATCTCTCATTCATTGTTCTTTATCTCTCCACATCACTGTCTATATCTCTCGTTTCCCTGATCCCTGACCAGTCTGAAGAAGGGTCTCGACCCGAAACGTCGCCTATCTCCTTCGCTCCTTAGATGCTGCTGCACCCGCTGAGTTTCTCCAGCTTTTTGTGTAACCCTCTGCTCCTATCACTTGTGAGCTGATGACCTTATATTCTCTAAGTCTTCCCAGAGATGAGGTGTTCAAATTTAAAAGGCCACAATATTATGACTTGGCCACAGGTGGCACAGCTGGTCGAGCCGCTGCATCACAGAACCAGAGACCCAGGTTCAATCCTGACCTCGGATGCTGTATGTGTGGAGTTTGCATGTGTCTCCCTTGGGTTTACTTCAGGAGCTCGGGTTTTGTCCCAAATCCCAAAGACGTGGAGGTTTATAGGTTAATTGGCCTCTGTAAGTTGAGCCTAGTCAGTATAGAGCGGATGAGAAAGTGGGATAACATAGAACGGACGATCGATGGTTGTCGACGTGGGCTGAAGGGCCTGTTTCCATGTTGTATGACTCCGTGGATGGATTATTGGTTCCAATGCAGAATATCCTGATAAATCGCGCTTATGCTAGTGTGTCTCATGTGCATCTAATGTTAAGTGTTTTAGTTCACAGTACACCAAGTTCATTTGCTCCAAAACAGAATGTTTTGATGATGAATAGTTGAAATAATGTGTTGCTAAATTAAATATCTTTATGATTCATCATCCAAAAATTTGTAAAGCGATTTTAATTGATTTCAAAGATTCGTTTCTGAATATTCAGAAACAAAAAATATGTATTTCCTTTTCAGAAACTTTTTTTCCTCAAGGAAGCATTTGAACCATCTGGTCACACGGTGGAAACCCACGCGGTCACAGGGAGAACGTGCAAACTCCTCACAGACAGCATCAGAGATCAGGATAGAACCCTGGTCTCTGGCACTGTGAGGCAGCAGCTCTACCAGCTACCAGTATGTTATAATAGTAATGGTTCATTCAGCAACAAACAACCTCAATCATTTTGAAGGGTGATGTTCACATTGAATGCTTGGATTTTGCTATAATATGCTAACAAGTCAGAAAATTATGTCTCTGGATCGCTGTCCTTAAAGGGCAGTGGAAGTAGTCCAAGCATTTATTTCCGGCTGAATCAAAATGATTCTTGACTGTGTAAGGTTACCAGAGGTAGATGGGAATTTATTTGCGGTCAGATCCTATTGAAGCTCGATGGACAGAGTGGCCTACTAGTGCACAAATGCACAATTGTGTCATTCGGTAAATACAGAAAGGAAGGAAGGAATGTTGCAGTAGAATGCAGTCTATTTTGATTCAGACACCTTCAACAATAAACACACCTCTTTCAAGTGATTATTAAACAATTCAAATCTAAATTATTTTTTTTCTTTGCACTTTCCCTGTAGCTGTAAATTCTAACACCATAAAAATATATTCTGCACTCTGAAAATTTTCTCTTTGCACTACATGGTGTATTTACGCACAGCTTGATACCGCTCATGTGAAGTATGATTTGACTGGATATCACACAAAGTTTTTCACAGTACGTTGGTACACATGGCAATAATTAATCAATATCAATAAAGATGTGATTAGTTTATCTGGACGTCATGTCTGGCAGAGACATTGTGGGCCAAAGGGCTTATTCCTGTGCTGTATATTCAATATTTTAAGTTCTCTTACCAAGATCAATACTAGTTTCATAATCCTGTGCAGCATATACGCTGTCTCTCTCCCAACCAAAATTGTTGTAAATGGTCCCTAAAGTATAAAGCTAGTGCAAAATCTTTAGCTGTTAAGTATGTAAGTTGATAAACAGTTTAGGGCAATGTTACTGATCACTCCTAATGGTCTCGACCCAAAACGTCGTCTATCTCCTTCGCTCCTTAGATGCTGCTGCACCCGCTGAGTTTCACCAGCTTTTTGTGTAACCCTCGATTCTCCAGCATCTGCAGTTCCTTCTGTAACACTCCTAACAGCTGTCTGGCAGTAACAGATTGCAGACCTGAATTTGTTGGCCACAGGAGGGCAGTGTGGTACCAGAAATGGTCAGACCAGTCTCAGCAGTGACACAACTCAAATACTCCAAAACAATGCTGTTTGTGTGGACAGAGAGGAGCCGGTATGCTTATAACAGTTCATGCAATGGTTTTGGCTGCATTTCCATCAGTCGAGATTTTAACGTTTGAGAAGTGCCAGTGTGCCATACTGGTCACAAATAAAGCACTGCTCCAAAACATATTGTGAGTCGCACTCTCCTCCCTTCCTGCATTTAGATGACAGCACCATTGTGCCTTTGAATTAGAAGCAGGCGTAGGCCATTCTGTCCCTCTAGCCTGCTTCATAATTCAATAAGATCATGTCAAAATCTTCATCGTGTAGTATAGGATTTTAAAACACGTATCTTCGAGATCTTTGACGGCACAGTGGCGCAGCGGTAGAGTTGTACAGGTTTGTCGGTTAATTGGCTGGGTATAATTGTAAATTGTCATCTAGTCTGTGTAGGACAGTGTTAGTGTGCGGTGATCGTTGGTCGGTGCGGACTCAGTGGGCCGAAGGGCCTGCTTCCGCGCTGTACCTCTAAGCTAAACTAAACTAATCTGGGCCGACAGGTCGAGTCAGTTACTAATTATCTTTGAGAAACATGTGGTGAGCTGCCCTCTTGAGCAGCGGCATGGTGTCTGTTGAAGGCTCTCTCACGGCGCTGTTGGTCAGCGAACTCCGAGCACTGTGGGAGGACTGGCCATATGTTCCTGCAACAGAGTGGTGTGTGAGTCGATGGGGAACCTGCAGGTGGCGGTGCTCGCCATTGCATCTCCTCCACTCTTGGCGACAGAGGTCACGTGCTTGGGAGATGCTGTTGGAGGAGCATCCGCGAGTATTTGCAGCGCAACGCAGCAGATCGTTGCAATCAAAGAATTAGCGCAGCGGTAGAGTTGCTGCATTACATCCCCAGAGACCCGGGTTCGATCCTGACTACGGGACTGCTGTCTGTAGGGGGTTTGTACGTTCTCACCGTGGCCTGCCTGGGTTTCCTCCAGGTGGTCCAGTTTCCTCCCACATTCCGAAGATGTACAAGTTTGTAAGCTAACTGGTTTTGGAAATATTGTAAATAGTCCCTAGTGTGTGTAGGATAGTGTTAGGATGTGGGGATTGCTGGTCAGTGGGGGTCAAAGTGCCTGTTTCTCTAAACTAAACCAAATTTTGCTGGTGCAGTGAGACTCGCCCTTCAAATAAGCGCCAGGTAGATTCAGAAATCAGCACTGGCAATATTAGTGGGCACATGCTCAATGCCATTTGCAGGTTGATACTTTAAAGTAAAGATTATAAAATCATCGCGTGTTGAAGGTCATGCAGCCACTGGGCCAGTTCTCGCAAACCCATGCCATTAATCCCACTCATCTGCTTTGCTTATTGGAGGCACCAGGAACTGTGGATGCTGGAATCTTGAGCAAAACACAAAGTACTGGAGGAGATCTCCAATTCAGGCAGCACCTCCCAGACCCTTGCACCCCATCCCTCACACTGCTTTCTCCTCCTTCCCACACTCTACTCCCATCTCGGAGTCGCCCATGTTCCTTAATCCCCTCCCGCCCCCCCCCCCCCCCCCCCTGCCCCCCTCCACCTTCATCCCTCCCGCCAGTTTTACAGTTCACTCTTCTTCTCTCTTCATCTGACACCCTTTCATCTCCTTTACACCTTCAGCCTTTGTCACTTACCCAACCCACCTGAGAATCAACTCCCCTCACCTGTATCCATCTATCACTTACTTGCCAGACTTGGTCCCGCCCCCACCTCTCTTTTCCTGCTTCGTCATCTCCACCCCCCCCCAAAAAAAAACGCACCCTCCCTCCCTACAGACAAGCACCGTAGTCGGGATTGATGGCACCCCGGCGCAGTAAGGCAGCTAATCTACCGCTGCACCACCTTGCCCATCTAAGAGTCGCATAGCTTCAATTCCCACCATTGTGGACTGTAGCAAATGTAAAAGAGATAACAAATACAAAGGTAAAACTTCGAAGAAGATAACCTTTCCCTTTCAGGGCCATGGCCCATTAGAGATGATTTTGGAAGTCTCCAGTGTTTCAGTCAGCTATTACAATGTATATTATACAATTCCACCGACTGCCCCTGGAGCACAGGATGTGATCTCCCTGGAATATTCAATAATCAGTTCAACCTTCATCCCATTTCCATCTCCAAATGGCTCCATCTCCTTTTGGAGTGGTTCATTGTGCATTGGTTGTGATAGAAATTGAACGACAAAGACCTCCTTTACTGTGTGAGGAAAAGCAATTCTCACAGTCTGTAAACCCACTTGAGCATTGTTCCATTTTTTTACTGCACTTAAGTGCCCATAGTTTGAACCCACTATGGTGTCCGCTTGTATTAGCCTACAGTATGTTTGCAATCATCACTCCTTCATTACAATAACATTAAACATCAGTAAAACACGGTCTGAAGAAGGGTCTTGACCCGAAACGTCACCTATCTCCTTCGCTCCAGAGATGCTGTCTGACCCGCTGAGTTACTCCAGCTTTTTGTGTCTATCTTCTGCCCCAACTCTTGGTGTTTTAGACAAGATTCCAGCATCTGCAGTCTCTTGTGACTGCATGTCAACATTAAACTTTGTATGTCTTTCAATAAACATGTGCTGAAACGATTGTAATTGTTCTTTCAGACCACACTGTAACAGTTTATACAAAGTTAAACATATACATTTTAATTCAGATACCTTCTAGACATATTCCACTATCCCTGGTAAGAACATTACAATGATAGGATAATTACAGTAAATTGTTAGTCCACTCATTCTGTCAGTAACTGGAAGCCTGTTCATAAGATCTCTGCTTCTGTCCCATTTTGGATTAGTTAGTTAGTTAGTTAATTAACTGGTTGACTAGTTGGTTAAAGTATCAATCTGGCGGCGGCGCGGGCACACCGCGACGCCCTGTGTCTCCCAGGAATAATGCATTTCGTTGTCTCTGTACTGTACACTGACAATGACAATTAAAATTGAATCTGAATCTGTTAGTTGGTTAGTTCATTGGTTAGCTAGTTAGTTAGGTTTAGTTTATTGTCACGTGTACCGAGGTACAGTGAAAAGCTTTTGTGGCGTGCTAACCAGTCAGGTGAAACACAATACCTGATTCGACTCAAGCCATCCACAGTGTACAGATACATGATAAAACGAATAAAGGTTTGTGGACGATAAAGTCCAGTAAAGACCAATTAAAGATAGTCCAAGGGTCTCCAATGAGGTAGATGGTAGCTCAGGACTGCAGTTGGTGATAGGATGGTTCAGTTGCCTGATAACAGCTGGGAAGAAACTGTCCCTGAATCTGGAGGTGTGCGTTTTCACACGTCTATACCTCCTGCCTGATGGGAGAGGGGAGAAGAGGGATTGATATTATCCACATGATTTGATACTCTGTAAATGTAATAGACGTGAAGTTACGCTGAATAAAGAACTATGTGGATCTCACGGCACTCTGCCGAGATGGCTGGTTCTGTGGAGACTACATCTGGGTGACTGGGAGCAGTCTTTAGGTAATGGTGTACAGGATAAGAATAAGTTGAAGGAAGAACAGAAAAGATACACTGTGAGAAGTTGTGTATCCAACCTTATCTCCCGCTCACACCTCCCACCAGCAACCACCACACATAATTCTTGGAGCATGTTTCCAGTTGAAGTGTTGTGTTGGAGAACATCTACAATCAGGGGTTCCAAAGACGTCTTGCACGAAATAAAGAATGAAGGAAGGTGAGCATTTGGGTTAACGCCTTTCTTTGCCTTGAGAAGGAGGTTTTAGCAGATAAATAAAATACTTCCATAAATACTAAAGATTAGCAAAACGCTTACCTTGTGGAACAAATTCCCCCTCCCAGACGTCCAAGAGCACCTTCCAGTCTCCAATGCTCCAATTGCAGTTGCAAAGAGATCTGTTGGTCATAGAACCTCAAGCCGTTCCAAGCCCGAAGCCTCTGTTGTGGTGGCCTTCCGCAAGTAACGTGAGGCAGCTGAAATCTACCCAACAAACTCTCGCCTCCAGAGATCTGAGTCACTGTGATATTCACAATCTCTACCTGGCGTGCTCCCCCAATTGCTCCCTGCATACTGGCTGGTCAAGATTAGGAGTCTGGCCCTCCACAGTACGCGAGAAGCAACTTTATCTGAGTGAAACATTTCAGGACACTGACCTTTTTCTTCGTCAGCAAGACGTCCCCACCCTTGCTCAGCTCTCCTCTTAACCTGGCTGCAATGTCATGGCATGATGCAATTTTATAAACACATTAAGCTATTGCCCATTGAAAAAGAGGAGCTATGCAGTTGCCACTCATGTGTTATACTCTACACTCCTCCAAAAATCATACCAATTGCAAATGCTTACTTACTGAATGAACAAAATTAGAATTTCTTTTTAGGGAAACAGGCCTTTTGCTCAACCGAGTCCATGCCGACCGTTGATCATCCGTTCACACTAGTTCTATGCTATCCCACTTTCTCATCCACTCCATTTGGCTGTGGAGCCTGTCACTTTTAAAGTGGGGAATGACAGATACTTGTGTTAAAGAAGGAACTGCAGATGCTGGAGAATCGAGGGTACACAAAAGGCTGGAGAAACTCAGCGGGTGCAGCAGCATCTAAGTAGCGAAGGCGATAGGTGATGTTTCGGGTCGAGATCCTTCTTAAAAAGGAGATAGGCGACGGCTCGACCCGAAACGTCGCCTATTTCCTTCGCTCCTTAGATGCTGCTGCACCCACTGAGTTTCTCCAGCCTTTTGTGTACCCAATGACAGATACTTGATTGGTAAGGGTGTCAAGGGTTACGGGGAGAAGGCAGGAGAGTGGGACTGAGAGGGAAAGATAGATCAGCCATGATTAAATGGCATAGTAGACTCGATGGGCTGAATGGCCTAATTCTGCTCCTCTGACATGAACTGATGAACTTATGACCCTCCCAACCCGCACGTCTTTGGGGTGTGGGAGGTAAGTAGAAGAAACCCAAGCGGTCACAGGGTGAACGTGCAAACTCCACACTAACAACACCCGAGGTCAGGGTCGAACCTGGGTCTCTTGCGCTGTGAGGCAGCAGCTCTACCAGCTGCGCCACTGTGCCGCCCTTAGACATTCCCTTGTGCGCCATTGTTATCGCATCTTTGAATGCAGGGGAAGAAATATCAGAATAGAGTACAAATAATCTGCAAGGAATAGCAGGACTAAGATTCAGTGCAATGAACATGCTGAGAATAACTGGATGGTTGAATGTGTAAAGGTTGACAATACCAACTGCAGTCATAGGATGGGATAGAGGGATGCAGCTCTTCCATTGAAACTAGTGAGGTGAAAACAGAGCTGTACTAATGCTGTTCTACACCAATGTTCAGAGCTTCAAGTGCCCATAGAGCCACAGAGCCGTAGACAGCACCAATCAATGAACACATTATGGACAAAAGACAATAGGTGCAGGAGTAGGCCATTTGGCCCTTCAAGCCAGCACCACCATTCAATGTGAGCATCCACAATCAGTAGCCCGTTCCTGCCTTCTCCCCATAACCTCTGACTCTGTTATATTTAAGAGCTCTATCTAACTCTCTCTTGAAAGAGTCCAGAGGACCGGCCACGTCTTTGGGATAACATGGGATAACAGGCAGAACATGCAAACTCCACTTGGTCAGTGGCCAATGTCAGGATTAATACCCAGGATTGAATTTGAGTAGCTGGAGCTCTGAGGCAGCAGCTCACTGCCTTTCAACGTCGAGTACTGACAACGAAGCGAATATCCTTGTGGGGCACCACCTGATTACTGGTGACGTTAAGGCCATTAAAGGGGAAGAATAATGACCACATCAGATTCACCACCTTACAGGACCATCGCTGAACTCTCCTCCCATAAAACCCACCAATGTCCTATAAGATCCATCGGAAGCAAGGTCAGGCAGCAATGGGAGAAGGTCACTATGATAGTCAATGTCAGGGGTGAAATATCATTGATGTCATGCACAAAATGTTCAGGCACAAATGTTTGAGGATTGATACAAATGTTCATTCCTATCGGTCAGGACTTGTAGTTAAGTGCCTCCCCTGTACTCCCACACTTCACACCACTCTCAGCCTCACAGTCATACCTTATACGTACAGATTATACATACTCCTTCCCATGATGTGTAGACACACCATCCTGAGACTGTGGATTCGCGACAACATCCTTAGGATTTGAAACTCTGCAAATGTAATAGACTGGAATTCAGAGTATCCTGCATCAAGGGCTATGTGGAACAGGTGATAACGAAGGGAAACGGACAGTGATCACCTTCCTTCGTTATCATCTCTTCCACAACCAACAATGGACCATTGTGGGCTCCACATTTCCTGAGACACCAGTGGCGGCTCTAATTTTTTTCTGTACCTTTTCATACCTCTAGTTTCCCTCTCCCCTGACTCTCAGTCTGAAGAAGGGTCTCGACCCGAAACATCATCTATTCATTTTCTCCAGAGATGACTTGTTGAGTTACTCCAGCATTTTGTATCTATCTTCGGTGTAAACCAGCAGCTGCAGATCCTTCCTACACAAATAATAGGTGGATATAGGTGAAGGGGGTGGGGGGGGTGTTAGGTAGATGGTTCGACAAAGGCCAGAAATGCCTCTACGACCATGTGATTCTTGCATGAAATCTGGTCTCCCGAAATCTGTAGTTAGTTTAGTTTAGATTAGTTTAGTTTAGATTAGTTTAGTTTAGTTAGCTCTTAGAGAGAGCACACTGGAATATCCCCTGGAATCATTTCAGGAGTGAAACTTTTTACCTCTGATGTTAGACCAGAGAAGGCTAGTTATTCTCCTTGGAATAAATAGGTTTAAGAAGAGATTTGACAGAGTGTACAAAACCATAACTGGTTTCAATAAAATAGATAGAGAAATGAGTCTCATGGGCTGAGGCTCAAGGCCAAGCGACCTTAGGTTTTAAAATATTGGACAAATGAAACTAAAGAGGGATTAACAAAACGTTTCCACAAGTTAAGTGTATGGTGGAGTTCTCAGCTATGGAGATTGACAGATTCTAGTATGGGTGTCAGGGGTTATGGGGCGAAGGCAGGAGAATGGGGTTGAGAGGGAAATATAGATCAGCCATGATTGAATGGTGGAGTAGACTGGATGGGACGAATGGCCTTCGCCTGCTCTGAGAACTTATGAACTTTTAAACAAATTAAAATTAATTTTTGAATTGCCTAATTTTGTACCTGGAAGTTATGAATTTATGGACTTATGGATACTAATTACAAAGGATCCCATTGGGCCTGGTAATAATAGGAACAGCTTGGAGTACCATTTTCCGTGGCAAAGGAGGTGAACACCAGCTTAGGTTTCAAGCGTCTTCCCAGTCAATCTTGCTGCAAAGTAGGCACGTACTATCTGACAATAGCTGTTGACAATCATGCAATGATTATTGTTTTATTTCATATCATTCCTGCCTTCGGGAAGAAAGTACAGGATCCTGAAAACTGTAACGTCCAGGTTCAGGAGCAGTTTCTTCCCTACAGTCATCAGGCTATTAAACACTACAACCTCCAAATAGACTCTGATCTGTATAGACTTGGGGACATTATATTTGACTTTGCACTGCTGTTGCCAGTCTGTTGATTTTTTAAAATATATACTGAACTTTATTTTGCTGTTTATTAAGAGTTTTATAGAGTACTATGTTTATCTGTTGTGCTGCTGCAAGTAAGAATTTCGTTGTCTCGTTTCCAGACATATGACAATTAAACACTCTTGTTTAATGTAAAGCACTGCCTGAGGAGCTGATGGTAGCAAAAGACTCCATGAATCACAATCTTGGAGACATGGAGTCTTATATGAGCTGGATTTGATAAGGGAACTCAAGGTAAAGGAACCATTAGGAGGTAGTGACCATAACATGATAAGTTTTAATCTGCAATTTGAGAGGGAGAAGGTAAAATCGGAAGTGTCAATATTGCAGTTGAACAAAGGGGACTATGGAGGCATGAGGGAAGAGCTGGCCAAAGTTGACTGGAAAGGGACCCTAGCAGAGATGACGGTGGAACAGCAATGGCTGGGAATAATCCAGAAGATGCAGTATGATTTCATTCCAAAGAGGAAGAAAGATTCTAAGGGGAGTAAGAAGTGACCGTGGCTGACAAGGGGAGTCAAGGACAGTATGAAAATAAAAGAGATGTATAACATCGCAAAGATGAACGGGAAGCCAGAGGATTGGGAAACTTTTAAAGATCAACAGAAGGTAACTAAAACGGCTATACGGGGAGAAATTATGAAGTGCGAAGGTATGCTAGCCAAGAATATATAGGTGGATAGTAAAAGCTTCTTTAGGTATGTGAAGAGGAAAAACTTAGTTCAGACAAATGTGGGTCCCTTGAAGACAGAAACAGGTGAATTTATTATGGGGAGCAAGGAAATGGCAGACGAGTTGAACAGGTACTTTGGATCTGTCTTCACGAATGAAGACCAAACAATCGCCCAGATGTACTAGGGAACAGAGGACCTAGGGTGATGGAAGACTGAAGGAAATTCACATTAGTCAGGAAATGGTATTGGGTAGACTGATGGGACTGAAGGCTAATAAATTCACAGGGCCTGATGGTCTGCATCCCAGGGTACTCAAGGAGGTGGCTCTAGAAATCGTGGATGCATTGGTGATCATTTTCCAATGTTCTATAGATTCTGGATCAGTTCCTGTGGTTTGGAGGGTAGCTAATGTTATCCCACTTTTTAAGAAAAGAGGGAGAGAGAAAGCAGGGAATTATAGACGTTAGCCTGACATCGTGGTGGGGAAGATGCTGGAGTCAATTATTAAAGATGTAATAGCGGCGCATTTGGATAGCAGTAACAGGATCGGTCCAAGTCAGCATGGATTTATGCAGGGGAAATCATGCTTGACTAATCTTCTGGAATTTTTTGAGGGTGTAACAAGTAAAATGGACAAGAGAGAGCTAATTGGTGTAGTGTACCTGCTTTCAGAAAGCCTTTGATAAGGTCCCACATAGGAGATTAGTGGGCAAAATTAGAGGACATGGTATTGGGGGTAGGGTATTGGCATGGAGAGAAAATTGGTTGGCAGAGAGGAAACAAAAAGTAGGGATTAACAGGACCCTTTCAGAATGGCAGGCAGTGACTAGTGGGGTACCGCAAGGCTCGGAGCTGGGACCACAGCTATTTACAATATATATTAATGATTTAGATGAAGGAATTAAAAGTAACATTAGCAAATTTGCAGTTGACACAAAGCTGGGTGGCAGTGTGAACTGTGAAGAGGATGCTATGAGGATGCAGAGTGACTTGGACAGGTTGGGTGAGTGGGCAGGTGCATGACAAATGCAGTATAATGCGGATAAATGCGGACTTTGGTGGCAAGAACAGAAAGGCAGAGTATTATCTGAATGGTGTCAGGTTAGGAAAAGGGGAAGTACAATGAGACCTGGGTGTCCCTGCACATCAATCACTGAAAGTAATCAAGCATGTACAGTAAGCAGTGAAGAAAGCTAATGGCATGTTGGCCATAATGAGAGGAGTTGAGTATAGGAGCAAAGAGGTCCTTCTGCAGTTGTACAGGGCCCTGGTGAGACCACACCTGGAGTATTGTGTGCAGTTATGGTCTCCTAATTTGAGGAAGGACATTCTTGCTATGGAGGGAGTGCGGTGTAGGTTCACGGGCTTAATTCTCAGTATGGCGGGACTGACATATGATGAAAGAATGGAACGACTGGGCTTGTATTCACTGAAAATTAGATGGATGAGACGGGATCTTATAGAAACATATAAAAGTCTTAAGGGATTGGACTCGCTAGATGCAGGAAACATGTTCCCGATGTTGGGGGAGTCCAGAACAAGGGGCCACAGTTTAAGAATAAGGAGTAGGCCGTTTAGAACTGAGTTGAGGAAAATCGTTTTCACCCAGAGAGTTGTGAATTTGTGGAATTCTCTGCCTCAGAAGGCAGTGCAGGCCAATTCACTGGATGCATTCAAAAGAGAGTTAGATAGAGCTCTTAGGCTAGTGGAATCAAGGGGTATGGGGAGAAGGCAGGAACAGGGTACTGATTGCAGATGATCAGCCATGATCACAGTGAATGTCAGTGCTGGCTCGATGGGCCAAATGGCCTACTCCTGCACCTATTGTCTATGTATCTATGTATATGTCTATGTATTCCATGCAGGAGAGATAGTGGATAGAAATGTGGGCTTAGGTCCAAAATTCACTTGATCAGTCATCCAGATATGGTTTCAAAACTAGTACTGAAACTGAATTCTATAAATCTGATAGTAAATGAGTCATTGGTGGCATGGTGGTGCAGCTGTAGGGTTGCAACCTTACACCGCCTGTGACCTGGGTTCGATCCCAACCACTGCTGCTGTCTGTACGGAGTTTGTACGTTTTCCCCGTGATCTGGGTGAGTTTTCTCCGAGATCTCTAGTTTCCTCCCACACTCCAGAGATGTACAGGTTTGTAGGCCTATTGGCTTGGTATAATTGTAAATTGTCCGTAGTGTCTGTAGGATAGTGTAGGTTTGCGGGGATCGTTGGTCGACACTGACTCGGTGGATTGAAGAGCCTGTTTCCATGCTGTACCACTAAACTAAACTAAACTAAACTAAATGAGTTAGTAACTGGAAAATGAAGTTGTAAAGGAAACTATTTCACCAGGAATGAGGAATCTTGTCACCGCTACTGGTGTGACCGACAAACAGATCAGGTCTGAAATATTAAGTTGACCTTTAATGCATCTGATACAAGTAGTGATTGGCAATAAACTTCACCATTTCATGCTGGTCTAAACCCAAACCAAATTATTAAAAGAAAATCTTTATTCTGAGATTTTCAGATCTAAAAAGCCATGTTGAAAATGTATTAAACAAAATAAGCACATAATTATAAAGAATTAATAATGAAGGTGACATGAGCCTCATGTTCCGATTTCTCTAACAAATGTAGAACCAGTAAAAGAAGAGCATTTGACTTTTGACTTTACTTTAGAGAAACAGTGCAGAAACAGGCCTTTCGGCCCACCAATTGCAGGCCGACCAGCGATCACCCCGTACACTCGCATTATTCTACACATTAGGGACAATTTACAATTTACCAAAACCAATTGACCTACAAATCTGTACGTCTTTGGAGCGTGGGAGGAAACTGGAGCATCCAGGAAAAGCCCATGTGGTCACAGGGAGAACGTACAAACTCCGCACAGACAGCACCTGTAGTCGGGATCGAACCCGGGTCTCTTGCCCTGGAAGGCAGCAACTCTACGGATGTGCCACTGTGCTGCCGCCATACTTTATATAATGTACTGAGAAAATAAATTTGACTAGTTCGTTTTCTGAAAACAGATCATATATTTATTAATAAGAAAATGTAACAACTTCCGTTCAGTCACAGGAGATTGCAGATGCTGGAATCTTGAGCAAAACACAAAGCAGTGCAGGACGACTTTTCAGGTCCCCTCGACAGACGCTGCCTAACAACTTTTATTGTTTCTTCTGCTTTTGGCTGTAAATGCCCGCAGAACCATTGCACAATATTCTCCTTTCCCAGTCACAGGCGACACATGAAACAAATTGGTGTTAATTGATTGAAGGACATTGTAAAATGATCTGTAGTTCATGGATCATCCACTTAATAAAATTCACCTTTTCCATTTTGCTTCGGGCAGTTTGTACACCGTCTCGGTTTGGCAGCCGTGCAGCAAATGATGAAGGTTGCAGCTAACCACATCCACACCTTGACCGAGCTTGCATTGCTGCAGAAGTTCACGGCAGAAGCAATTCCTCCGGCCATCTGTCAACCCTAGTAAAGGAAAATACATGATAGGGTTTGGTTTGCTATTGTCACCTGTACTGAGGTGCAGTGAAAATCTATTTTTTGCATGCTGTTCAAACATATCACATATACTGTAGCTGCATCTGCTGGTGCTCGCGGTCGGGTCCTGCGGTCGGGTGCCTCGGACATGTGACTTGGGGAGGGTTTGCATTTTCCGCGCTATCTGGGCGATGCCCCTTTTGAAGAGCCTGTCATTCGTTCTAGACCCCCGTTGTGGCTAGATCTGGTTTAGGGCTGTGATGAGATACGTCGGCAATTTAACTGTTTTGTTAATAAAACTCGTTTGAACAATCGACTCTCGTCTCATCCGCCAAATTGGTGACACCGACGCGTCCAACCGAAGATTGGACGACAACGTACAAGGTATTTACCTTCCCGCCGCCACTCCCAATGCCGCTCAAAACGCTGTCAGCCTGAAACTGCCCGTGTTTTGGCCCGATCAGCCTCAGGTTCGTCCACGCTGAGGCAGTTTCATCTGCATCACATCGTTGCAGACGAGACAAGATACTTCCACGTGGTGGGAGTCCTGCCGCAGGAGTCTGTTTCCCGTCTACTGCCTTATCTTCGGGACCAACCCGCAACCGCTACGTATGACGGCCTCAAGGCCTTCCTTTTGCACGCCTTCGGACTCACCCGACGGGACCATGCCGCCCGCATCCTTCACATGGACGGTTTGGGAGATCAGCGGCCATCCGCCCTCATGGCGAGGATGCTCGCGCTCGTGGACGGCCACCGCCCGTGCCTGTTGTTCGAACAGGCGTTCCTGGAGCAGATGCCCGACGATATCCGTCTAATGCTCGCTGGCGCGGACTTCAACGATCCCCAGCAGCTCGCAGAGCAGGCTGACGAGCTCTGGATGACGAGGCACCAGGATATCTGCGCCATTAACCGCATGCCTGCACCAGCGTGCCTTTCGCCTCAGCGGCTCTGCGGGGAGGGCACGCCCTCGTCTTCCACCGAAGAACCATAGCAGCGTCCCGAGACTCGCTGTAGGCATCGTTGGTGTTACTACCACCTCCGCTTTGGCGCGGAGGCTCGACGCTGCCACCATCCCTGGACATTTCAGGGAAATGCCTCGGCCGATCATCTGTAAGGGTGATTGCGATCGGCCAAAACGGCTGTGTCTACGTCCGCGACCGCCATTCCGGCCGCCTTTTCCTGTTGGACTCCGGCGCGATCCTCAGCATACGTCCCCCAACCAGCCATGACACTCGTGCTGGTAAGAGGGGCCCCGTCATACGAACATATGGTGCACGGACCTTTACCCTCACTTTCGACTCCCGCCCGTACAAGTAGAAATTTATCGTCGCGAACGATGCCCAGCCGCTCTTGGGAGCCGATTTCCTATGTGCTTACTCCCTCGTCGTCGATTTACGGGGCGGTTGCATGATTCGGACATCAGCCCCGCTGCACCACGCAGCCCGCCCCCGCCTGTTCCGCAGCCTGTCGCCGTCGCCGAGGTTGAGGTCCCATCCCGCCCTGCTCTCTGATTTTCCTGAGTTCCTTAAGTGGGGTGACTCCCCGACACGGGGTCGTGCATCACATCCCCACCGAGGGCACCCCGGTGCATGCCCGGGTGCACCGCCTCCCGCGGGACAAGCGGGAGGGGCCGGGATGAAATCCAGTTGATGTAGGACATGGGCATTGTCCGGTGGTCTGACGGCCCGTGGGCCTCACCGCTACATATGATTCCGCAAACATCTGGGGGGTGGAGATCGTGCGGTGGTAACAGGCGCCTCAACGCGGTAACCACGCGGACTGTTACCCAGTGCCTCATATCCAGGATTTCTCCGCGAACCTCGAGGGCGCCGCGTTCTCTAAGGTGGACCTAGTCCGGGGTTATAACCAAATCACCGTCCACCCCGATGACTTTCCCAAAACCGCCACCATCGCCCCATTCGGCCTGTTCGAAGGCTTTGAATGTCATTCGGCCTGAAGAACGGCGCACAGGCATTCCTGTGGCTCATGGACCCGGTCGGACGGGGCCTGCCTTTTGTCTTCATTTATTTGGACGACATTCTGGTCGCCAGCGCTTCCCACGCGGAGCACGTCAATTTCGTTCCTGGGACACCAACGAACCCCGCAGGATGCTACCCCGCTCCCTGCGAAAGTTGAGGCCATCCGGTAGTTTCCCCGGCCGCTCACCGTCAAGGGGCTACAGGAGTTCATCGGCATGGTGAATTTTTATCACTGTTTCGTGCCGTCAGCAGCAGCCTGTTCCGGTGCCTGGCGGGCAAACCGCGGGACCTCGTGTGATCCGCAGAGGCGGACATGGCGTTTGGGGGTGCCAAGGCAGCGCTGGCTGATGCCACCATCGCCCGCATCCACCACTACAGCGCTCACCGTCGACGTTTCGGATGCTGCAGTTCTGGAGCAGTTTGTTGGTATCTGCTGGCAGCCGTTGCCGTTTTTCAGCCAGAAACTGCGGGCTCCAGTGCCATTGCAGCGCTTTCGACCAAGAAGTCCTGGCGCTCTACCTGGCCGTCAGGCATTTCAGGTAATTCCTCGAGCGCCGCGCGTTCGCCGCATTCACGGACCACAAACCCCTTACTTTCGCCCTCAGTAAGATCGCGGATCCGTGGTCTGCCCGGCAGCAGTGGCACCTTGCCTATGTCTCTGAATTCACATCAGATATCCGCCACGTAGCTGGGAGGATTAACGTCGTGGCTTACACGTGTCCCGCACCGCCATTCCTTCCGTTTCAACTCTCGACCACGGCGTAGACTACGGCAGCTGGCAGCAACGCAGCAGGCTGATGTCTGTATAGCGGACAACCACGTCGCCAGCACTGGGCTTCAGCTAGTGGAAGTTCCTAGCGGCGCATCAGGTGTCATGGTCCTGTGCAACGTCTCCACAGGATGCGCCCGCCTGGTCATCACTGTCAGTTGGAGACGCCGGGTTTTTGACACAGTCCATGGTTTGGTCCACCTGTCCATACGTGCGATGTCTGCCCTGTTGGCAGCCACGTTCATCTGGCATGGACTCCGTAAGCAGGTGGCTGCCTGGGCCCGCGCCTGCATCCTGTGCTAGATCTCCAAGGTCCAGCAACACGTACAGCCTCCGGTGCAGGATTTCGCTGTCCCTGAGGGCAGGTTCCTGCATGTGCATGTGGACTTCGTGGATCCCTCGCCACATTCCCGAGGTGCACGCACCTGCTCACCATCGTGGACCTTTTAACAGGATGGCTGGACATGATCCCACTTTCGGATACCTCTGCCGAGGCTTGCGCCTGGGCTATGGCGGCCCACTGGATCGCCTAGTTCGGGGTGCCCTCCGACATCACCACAGACCGAGGGGCCGAGTTCACCTCTTCCTTGTGGTCGGCCCTGGCGCAACTCCGCACCATACGACCATCTATCACCCGCTGCTAACAGGCTGGTCGAGAGGTTCCATCGACACCTTAAGTCGGCGCTGAAGGCCCGGCTTGCGGGTCCGGACTGGGTGGACCAGCTGCGCTGGGTCCTCCTGGGTATCCGTACCCCGCCTAAGGAGGATTTGGCTGCTTCCTCGGCTGAGCTCGTGCATGGCTCGGCCTTGCGGGTGCCTGGGGATTTCCTGCCTGCCGCCCGCGGACAAGAGGTTTCGGCCCCGGTGTTGCTGAACGGCCTTCGTGAACGGGACCGCACGTTGGTTCCCATTCCCACTTCTTACCCATTGTGGATTTGGACAGCTCTGTGGTCATTGCCCCACCGCAACGTAGGGGTCGTACGCCGGCCATTCCGCCCATACTGGATCGCCTGGTTCGGGGTGCCGGTTTCTGGTTTTGTTCCGCCGGCCCCACTTGTTACGACCATCCCACTATCGCGGCCCTCACGTCCACCCAGCCCTGTTTTGCCGGCCCCTCTTGTTAAGCCCACCCCACCTTCGAGAACTACGTGTTCCGGTCGTATCATCTGGGTCCCTGCTTGGTTCCGTACCTCGGTTTCTGGGGGGGGGGGGGCCTGTTGGTGCTCGCAGGTAGTCGAACCTGCAGTCGGGTGCCTCGGACATGTGACTCTGGGGAGGAGTTGCGTTTTGCGTGCTTTCTGGGCAATGCGTCAGTCAGTCTGAGTCAGTTGTTGTGGACCACCGTTGTAGCTGGATCTGTTTTGGGGCTGTGTTGGGATACTTTTTCAGTTTAACTGTTTTGTTAATAAAACTCATTTGAACAATTGACTCTCATCTCATCCGCCAAAATACTATAAATAAATACAATCGTCAAATTCAAGTACAAATAGATAGAACAAAGGGGAAGGAAGAGAGTCCAGGATATAGTTCTCAGCATCAAAGCACATCAGTTCCCGAGACAATGGGGTAGTTGTGAATCTGACAGTATCCTAGCTTATGGAAGGACTCTTCAGATGCTTATGGAAGACACTGTTCCAGAGTTTGATGGTGTGCACTTTCAAACTTCTGTATCTTCTGTTGTATGGGAGCAGGGAGATGAAGGATTAGGTGGGATGGGACAAGTCTTTGATTATAGACATAAACATAGAAACATAGAAATTAGGTGCAGGAGTAGGCCATTCGGCCCTTCGAGCCTGCACCGCCATTCAATATGATCATGGCTGATCATCCAACTCAGTATCCCGTACCTGCCTTCTCTCCATACCCTCTGATCCCCTTAGCCACAAGGGCCACATCTAACTCCCTCTTAAATATAGCCAATGAACTGGCCTCAACTACCCTCTGTGGCAGAGAGTTCCAGAGACCCACCACTCTCTGTGTGAAAAAATTCCTTCTCATCTCGGTCCTAAAGGGTTTCCCCCTTATCCTTAAGCTGTGACCCCTTGTCCTGGACCTCCCCAACATCGGGAACAATCTTCCTGCATCTAGCCTGTCCAACCCCTTAAGAATCTTAAGAATTATGTTGACTGCTTCTCTGCGGCACTGAATGTGAATGGAGTCAATGGTGAGCAGTCTGGTCTATGTGATGGACTGGGCTTTGTCTACAATTCTCTGCAATTTCTTACAGTCTTGGGCAGAACTGTTCCCAAACCAAGCTGCGATGCAGCCTAACTGTGTGCTTTCCATGGTGCATATGTAGAAATTTACCTGAGTCATTGGAACATGCTGAACTTCCTCAGTGTTCTTCAGGAAGAATGCCTAACGCATCATTAATGGCTCTGTGAAGGTTATAGACAGATTTCTCATATGGTTGTGGATCGTTTGACATGAACGCTGCAGACTTAGACTTCACCTGGGAGTGGACCTCACGGTTCAGCCATGGTTTCATTATGGGGAAGAATTATCATATTTTTTGGTACACTGTCCTCTACACACTTGCTTTTGAAGCCTGTGACAGCAGTGGCATAATGCACCTTGTCACTAATTTCTTTTTTTTTAAATTTATTTTATTTTATTAGAAGTAAGTACAGGAATATGGCACCAAGGTGCCAAATATATATTGACATATTACATTGTATGTACAGCTTCTTGTTTTTGTTTAGTAATGAAAAAGAAAAAGAGAGAATAGATAATAAAAGATAGGGAAACATGTGATATATAGTTTGTGAAAAGGAAAAAAGTGTGAAAGAAGAAAATTGAAAAAAAGACAGAAAAATAGAAAGTAAGAGATTAAGGAGATCGTTATCTATATTCTTAACCATCCCTCACCCAATCCTGAAACAGTTAAGGGCCTGTCCCACCAGCATGCGATTCCATGCGGTGAGCGCGACCAAACCAGCAGCGCGGGCCGCGCGGAGGTCGGGTGAGGGGCGCAACGCGGCGCAAATTCGTCGAGGCGACTGCGAACCGACAAGCCGTTGCTGCGCGGAATTTTTGAACATGGTCAGTTTTTCGGAGCCCCGCGCGATGTCGGGACGAACTCCGCACAATTCCGCACGGCTCCGTCGATCGAAGTGGGACCGGCCCCGCGATGCCGGACAGCTCAAGCGACCATGTTAGGTCACGCTCATCGCATGGAGTTGCATGCTGGTGGGACAGGCCCTTTAGCTTCTACGATTTTGTTGCACCATATGCTTCCAAAAAATCGACAAATGGAGACCAACTCGTTAAGAATTGGACATCCCATCTACACTTTGGCAACGTAGAGTCCTAGCTGATTTTCTGTAGGAAATGTCACTAATTTCTGACAGATATTTGCCAACATTTTTGCATGACGATCACTATTATAAGGGGCTGCGAATGCAAGTTTAAGGATAATTACTTTTACACCATGTGCCTATTAAAAAAACGTGCTTAACCCATCTGTAGCTGTATCTAACCTAGCAGGTCACTTATGTTAAAAAACAATTTATGTGCGTTATTGTAAAAATAATTGTAAAAATAACCAAACAATCGTTTTTTGGTTAAGAAGGAACTGCAGATGCTGGAAAATCGAAGGAGACAAAAGTGCTGGAGAAACTCAGTGGGTGCGGCAGCAGCTATGGAGCGAAGGAAATAGGCAACATTTCGGCCCGAAACTTTGCCTACTCCCTTCACTCCATAGATGTTGTCGCACCCGCTGAGTTTCTCCAGCACTTTTGTTTCCAATCATTGTTTGGTGTTTTGCGTCATATTTGTGGCCGCACTTATTGAAGGCTTTTTCACGTATCTGGATTCAAATGTAAACAGACATCACATTCACTCAGTAATGTTAAAATCAATGTTGTTGCGTACAGAAATGTAATGATGACTCATGTAACATTCACACTGAGTTAAGTATTCACGATACATCAGGTAGGACTAGATGTCCTGAGCGTGTAGAACATTGAGGAAAAAAATGGATTTTGTGATGTATCGCACTTGCAAAAAGCTAATTGTGAGAAAGACACTGGTGAGAAAGTTATCTATGTTTGAATAAGGGCTAAAAAATTACAATGGAATATTAAAAGTTATTGAAGTCAAATTGATGCAACATTCTGCAGCAGCTGCGTTCCATTGCAAAGGGTTCTGCCAATAATGAGCAGAATGTGAGAAAATATTTGAAAACATTCTAAAAGCAAGAATGTAAAACCTTAAGCAGAATTTTTATTTTTCCGGAATGTAGATTCATCAACTCTAGACAGACATGTTATGCAGCAACAACATTGTCAGAGAAGGCAGACTTACTGACTTTTTTTCTACATTTATTTCGACTTTGTATAGTTGTGTGATGTTTGTGGCATGCCCAGTTTATGCGTTTTGCTGCATATTTGCGTGATGTAATTCGCACCACTGAATAGTAAATGATCCCCCATCACAGATAACATGACTAGGGGGTGCCGTCCTGTATGGTGTGGCTGCCCAGCCTGCAGCTGTATGTCTTTCCCCCTTTTCTTTTATTTTAGTGTGTTAAAGTGTTTTGTTTTGGAGCCTATTCTTTTTTATGTGGGGGTGAGGGGGGGGGGGGGAAGGGGGAAACTGCTTTTCTGGGTCCCTACCTGGTCGGAGAGGCAGCTTTTCTCCGGGCTGCATCTTCGACCCGTCCTCGCGGCCTACCAGCGGGCCTGGAGCGGCGTTTCCTGAGGGGGCCGCCCAGAACCTCGGCTTCGGCAGCGGCGGAGCGCTGGAGCGCCATCGTGGGGCGGAGCGGGCGATGCCTTGCCTGGGTCGCCGCGCTGGAACTCTGGTGAGCTGAGACCGCGGAGGAAAACATCACGGAGCTGCGGGTCTGTGGAGCGGCCGGCTGCGGGCGGCGGCGCTGAACTTTAACATCGGGAGCCAGTAGGGGAGCTCCATTCAGCACGGCCTTGTCGGCTTCGGAAGCCGCGGACTCCAGTGGGAAGCGGCGGTTCCGGGTGTCCCAAGCCGCTGAGATGATTTTCCCGACGCCGGAGCACCGTCACCCGGCGAGAACGGCCTGGAACATCGGGCCTCCGTGAAGGCAACTATGGAGGCCTCAATATGCCTGACTATGGGTGGACATGGGTTGGGGACTGGACTTTGTGCCTTCCCTCATAATGGGAACCATTGTGGGGGGATGTTTTTATGTTTAAATCTCTTTATTAGTGTTGTGTCTGTATTCTTTATTTTATGTGCTGCATGGCAAGAAGCATTTCACTACACCAATTGGTGTATGTGACAAATAAACTAACCTTGAACCTTGAACCTTGAACCTTGAACATGAACTGACGGCAGTACATTCCAATAGACGGGCTAGAGCTGATACAAGCAAGTCCAAAGTCAATAGTCAAGAGTGGTTTATTGTCATAGGTCCCGAAACAGAACAATGAAATTCTTACTTGCAGCAGCGCAACGGATATGTAAAGATAGTACTCTGTAAAGCCCATAATATACACAACCAAAAAAGTTCAGTACACACACACACACATACACATACATAAACACATTCTTCCTGATGGTAGGAGTGAAATGAGAGCAGAGCCAGGGTGGTGTGGGTCTCTGATGTTGAGGCAGTGACTCTATTGATCCCTTTGATGGTGGGGAGGCCAGTACCCGTGACGAGCCGGGCAGTGTTCACTTTTTTCAAACTTCTTCGTTCCTGGGCGTTTGAGTTGCCGAACCAGGCCATGGAGGCAACCAATCAATGTGCTCAATGCCGTACACCTGTTAAAGTCCAAATCCCCTCAATCTTCACAGGAAGTAGAGGCATTTAACCCACAAACCGTGGCAATGCCAGAGTTGCCAGAAGACAGATTGTTAAAATGTTGCCATCTCCCAGCCCACCCCCCCTCCATCTCCTCACACCCCTCCCAGTAAATCTGTCCCAATTCATAACCAAAAAACAATTTCTAAATACAGACTGAATATTCTCTCATTTCCATCATATACCCTTTGGTGTGGCGTGCAGGCTGGTGAACGCAGGTGAACAGTCAACTTTACTTAGAAGGACACCAAACGCTGGAGTAACTCAGCAGGTCAGGCAGCACATCGAGAGAACATGGATAGGTAATATTTCGGGTCGGGAGCCTTCTTCAGTTTTTGTGCCTTTCTTTGGGATAAACCAGCATCTGCAGCTCCTTGTTATAAGCTTTTTTAGAGTCTGTTGCAAATCGGTGGGATTTCACCATGATATCTTGTGCTTTCTGAAAGGCAAACAATAATATGGCATTAGGTGGAAGTGTACATACTAGATTTTTGTCAGATGTGAAATTTTCCAGATAATTAAAATATGAAAGCAAACTTAAATAAGTTCAATAAAAAAAATGAAATGACAATTTGGTTCGAAAGTGGGGGGCACGGTGGCGCAGCGGTAGAGTTGCTGCTTCACAGCGCCAGAGACCCGGGTTCGATCCTGACCATGGGTGCTTGTCTGTACCGGGTTTGTACGTTCTCCCCGTGACCCGCATGGGTTTTCTCCGGGTGCTCCAGTTTCCTCCCACACTCCAAAGACATACAGGTTTGTAGTTTGATTGGCTTGGCATAAATGTAAATTGTCCCTAGTGTGTGTAGGATAGTGTTTGTGTGCAGTGATCGCTGGTCGGTGCCGACTCGGTGGACTGAAGGACCTGTTTTTGCACTGTATCTCTAAACTAAACTAAACTAAAATCTATGAATGGTAGTTAGCAGTGAAGCTTCAGTGCTTAAGCCCTGCCCTCCATGTCAGCTACATACAAATATCCAGTGAATTCTCTTAGCACAGATTCACCCAATTCAATGGGTTCTCTGGTTCAAATAGACCACATGAGTGCCATTGTTGCTTTGTGCACAAAATGTATTAACTTAATGACAAAGTGAATGTGCTGATTTGACAACACTCTGAATGTATAGATTGGACGACACCATGAATATAAAGACGGCCATCTTCTTCTTGTGTATGACGTGCACAGCCTAACGTTGTAGGCCAACTTGTTCTCTTAGATCTTTTTGTTTGTGCATGTCGGGTTAATTGCATAAGTTGAACCAGGGTGGACCACGTGAAGGTTGCAATCTCCCACCCCAAGACAGTCACGAACCATTTCCATTTATAAGTTCATAAGTTCATGAGCAGAATTAGGCCAATTGGGCCCATCAAGTCTACTCCACCATTCAATGATGGCTGATCTATCTTTCCCTCTCAAACCCCATTCTCCTGCCATCTCCCCATAACCCTTGACACCATTGCTAATCAAGAACCTATCCATCTCCACCTTAAAAATATTAATTGGCTTGGCCTCCACAGGCTTATGTGGTATATATTTTTATGAGTAAAGTTTATTGTTTAAGTAAAAAATATGCAAATGTTTCCCTGGTGTGTAGCATTGTAGTGTGGTCAGGTTGGCTGGCTGGACAATCATGACCTCAGAGCTTCTCCTCAACATGTATGGAGACCACATGTTGCTAAGTTACATTACCAAACAAGCCACCTGAGATATTTGACGAGTTGACTGAAAGTACATACAACAATATTGTTTGATTCCTCACATAGACTGACCTCCGTAATGCTTTCAAGAGAGAGTTAGATAGAGCTCTTAAAGATAGCGGCGTCAAGGGATACGAGGAGAAGGCAGGAACGGGGTACTGATTGTGGATGATCTGCCATGATCACATTGAATGGCGGTGCTGTCTCAAAGGGCCAAATGGCCTACTCCTGCGTCTATTGTCTATTGCCTTTCTGAAGGTGCAGTTTATGTTGAACGATGAACTCAAAAGATTCTGTTTTATTTTTCACCTTGCAGATTGTGTGGGAAGTGTATACAATACAATAATACTTTATTAGCCAAGTATGTTTGGCGACATACGACGAATTTCATTTGCCAAGTCAGTCATACAAATAAAAAAGCAACAGAACACACAAAACACATTTTAACATAAACATCCACCACAGTGACTCCTCCACATTTCTCACTGTGATGGAAGGCGAAAAATAGTTCAATCTCTCCCCTTCTTTGTTCTCCCGCAGTCGGGGGCCTCGATCCTCTCGTTGACGGGACGATCTGACTCCCGTAGTTGGCGGTGGCCTCCTCGTTGGGGTGATCAGCTCCTGCATCGGGGGGGAATCTCAGCTCCCCCACGCGGGGTGATCTGGCCCCAGGTCAGGGCTGCTCGAACATCGTGCAGCTTCCGGAGCTCCTGACTCGGTCTCTCCCGAGACTGCGAGCCCTTGATGGTAAAATCCGCTGGGCGCGGTTGAAGCAATCCCAGGCAAGGAATCGGCCCTGGTGGTAAGTCCACGCCCTGCGGTGGGGCTCTAAGTCAGTTCCAAGCGAGGCCTCCAGCTCCATGATGTTAAGCCGCAGAGCGACTGGAGATACGATCGGAAAAACAATCGCATCTCCGGCGGGGTAAAAGACTGAAAAAAAAGTTTCCCCCGAACGCCACCCCGCCCCCCACATAAAACAAACCAGAGAACATTTACACAAACTTTTAAAACAAACTAAAAATAACAAAAAAAAGACAAAAATACAGACAGACTGTTGGCGAGGCTGCCAATCGCTCGCCGCCCCCGGTGATTCAATGGTGCAATAGTTCTTCATTACCACAGTTGCCGAGGTACAGTGACATTTTTTTGCACACAGGTTAGTAATTTACTACAATACATAAACACAATTCCAGATTGAGTACAAAGTATAGAACTTGTCCACTGAGACCATATACACGAGTCGGCACGTTTTGGTGTCATTTTCATTGTCCAAGTTGCATGTCAAAGTGCAGCTGGCCATAAAGGCCTGTTGTCTGGCTCATTATTTTCTGCAATATATTCTTCATTCCATAACCTTGACATATTCATATAGTACTTTTAAGGTGGGGAAATATACCTAGATGCTTTCAGGGAGAGTATTTTCAAGCAAATCTTGACATCAAGATGCATGAGGAGATTATGGTCTGAATTGTAAACCTACCTCAGTGTGTGAACTTGGTGCCTGTCCCGCAGCACTGACGTGTCCTTCAATGCAGAGGTCCTTGAGTGGTTTACCATTAGCCAGAACAGGCCCTTTACTGCAAGCAAGCTTCAGCCACCACATCCTGAGGCCCAGTCCTAAGAACAACTGGGTGGTCTTTGACACCGAGCTGCCATCAACAAAATTTGGAATTGTTAAATGTCTCTGATTTTTAAAAAAAGGTACAAAAATATATTTAATTATAAGTGCCTTAACACCTCAGCAGATATGTTTGATATGTTTTAAATCTTAAAATTTGACAAAGTAATAAACCCCCCGCCTTCAGCCTTTTAATAAGGTTGTTAATCCCTTTAAAATAAATGTGGTTGCTGTTCTGCATGTTAGCCAAACTTCCATCATGTTGAACTACGGATTGGAAATTGTTGGCATTTCTTATGGAAATATCAGCTAACGTTTAGCTCAAGCTGAACCATTAGCACAAATGAACTTCGGGAAACATATTAAGGGTGGGTAGAGAAATAGAGGGAGTTAGGTCGTGAATTACAGAGCTTAGACATTTTGAATTGAAAACATATCTAACTGGTTGTGGAGCAATTACATTTGGACAAAGCAGACATTTTTTCTACGAGATTCAATTGTCACTGGTTCGGCCCTGTTCAATTCCTCGTGCTTTAGCATTCACAGGCCAATTAAACCATAGAAATTATTTTTTTTCAAAGGGAAAGATATAAATGAAAGAGGGTGATGCCTTGGTGGGATGTTGTGAGTGAGATTTTAGTTTGAGTTTATTTTAAAGATAGAGCATGGAAATAGGCCCTTCGGCCCAGTGAGACCATGTTGATCATCGATCACCCGTTCACACTAGTTCTGCGTTATCCCACTTTCTCATCCAATCTCTACATACGAGGGGACATTTTTACAGAGGCCAATTAACCTACCAACCATACGGAACACCAGAAGGAAACTAACACAGTCACAGGGAGAATGCGCCAACTCTACAAAGACAACTCCCGAGGCCAGGATCGAACCCGGGTCTCTCGTGCAGTGAGGCAGCAGCTATACCAGCGGCGCCACTGTGCTGCCTCAGGTATCTGTAAAGATTTGCAACAACCACAGCGCCTGCAGTGCTCCCACAGTGGAGGTCAGAGCCACCCTCGCTTTTAGAAATTATACCTTAGAGTCTTTGTAGGCTGCCTCTGCTGAATAAATGCCAAATAAGTCAATTTGCAGCTCAGGTTTTAAACAGAACTGCAGAAGCCAGGAAAAGCTTTACAGGTGAAATGGGGAGCCTTCTATTTTTGATAAATATCACTTCTCATCCACTCAAATATAATAGGGGCAGACACAAAATGCTGGAGTAACTCAGCGGGTCAGGTAACATCACATTTTGTGGGAGGGTCCCCTGCCCGAAACGTCACCACTGGTGACACAGTAGTGTAGCGGTAGAGTTGCTGCCTTACAGCACCAGAGACCTGGGTTTGATCCTGACTATGGGTGCTGCCTGTACGGAGTTTGTACGTTTTCCACGTGACCCCGTGGGTTTTCCCGGGTACTCCAGTCTCCTCCCGTTCTCCAAAGACGCACAGGTTTGTAGGTTCATTTGTTTCGGTAAGAATAGCAAATTGTCCCTAGTGTGTAGGATAGTGTTGGTCTACAGGGTGATCACTGGTCGGCGTGAACTCGGTGGGCGAAGGGTCTGTTTTCGTGCTGTATCTCTAAACTAAATGGAACTATCGATGGTCGCCAGAGATGCAGCCTGAACTGGGGCTTTTGGTTGTTAGTCCAAGGCTTCCCAAAATGCTAGTATGGATAAGGCCACTCATGTCCTGTCAGCCATCTTCTCTGCCACTGTCTGACATCCAATGGAAGATGTCAGCCACATGCATTGTCCTCCAGATGTCAGTGCAGGCTCTTCTGCTACTCCTCCCTTCACCTTCACAGACTCTGAGACCCTCCCTCTCGTTACTGTGCAGGAAGGAACTGCAGGTGCTGGTTTAAACTGAAGATAGACACAAAAAGCTGGAGTAACTCAGTGGGACAGGCAGTATCTCTGGAGAGAAGGAATGGGTGACGTTTCGGGTCGAGACCCTTCTTCATTACTGTGCTAGGAGCTCATTCCTTGCCACCTCTCTCCATGGAGCTGAAACAACACTGGTTGTGTTGTGACAATTTCCTTCTAAAGTCAGCGCAGTGAAGGAAGCTGCTGGTCATACTGGAAACTCAACCACTAATGGCTGAATTACTGAAAAAAGTTAATGTTCCACAATGGAGCTTGTTAGCACTGTTTTGGATTTGCTTGTTACTAATTTTTTGCTTTTTGTTACAGCTTCCTGAAATGAAGAATGTCGCCATTGAAAATGGTCACTTTCAAAGGTGAAATGCTCACCTTTTTAAGTTGAGGGGGGGGAAAGATTTAATAGCAGCCTGAGGGGCAACACATAACGTGTTTGGTGTCTGGAACAAGCTGCTGGAGGTGGTAGTTGTGGCAGGTAGTATCGCAACATTTAAGAAAAGTTTAGATAGGTACATGGATAGGATAGGTTTAGAAGGATATAGGCCGAACACAGGCGGGTGGGACTGGTGTGGATGGGACAGGTTGTTCGGCATGGGCAAGTTGGGCTAAAGGGCCTGTTTCCATGCTGTTTGACTCTATGACACTAAGAAACCTGTGCTGTTTTAATGCAGTGAAAATGACAGCAATAAGTTCTTAGGTCCACCTGTTAGAATTTTTGCTAGCACCACTGACAGTGACTTTTTAATTTTACAAGCAGAAAACTCAGCTAATTATTTCTCTTGTTGTGCAGCAGCGAGATAAGGAGACATTTGCAAGCGCAGTGGACTTGTAAGTATAAGACACAAACAAGTGCAGCATTTTCAGTTTTAATGTAACATACACCAAGTGTTACAGTTTTAAACTAATATTCAATTTCTCTGATTTTCAATTGGGAGATATGCTCACACCAAATATGTTAGTTCGGAACGTTTGAACTTGCTGCTTTTGAAACGATGGCAGACTGCTGTTTCCTTGCAATGGTACAGTTAGAATGTTTCTATTGAACAAAACTACACCGTACAAATAAATTGAATTTCTAATCCATTCTTCGTGCACATAACCCTGCCTGGAAATGGTTGACAATGCACTGAACCAAACAAATTCCAAGTCTTAGGATTAGACGAATGAAACAATGTTTGATGAACAAGGTTTTCGAGGAGATGTTTTAAACCTGAGATTTTCAGCAAGGTATTTCCAAGAAGCCTGTAAGCCTGAAGAAGGGTCTCGACCCGAAACGTCGCCCATCTCCTTCGCTCCTTAGATGCTGCTGCACCCGCTGAGTTTCTCCAGGTTTTTGTGTAACCCTCGATTCTCCAGCATCTGCAGTTCCTTCTTTAACACATTTCCAAGAAGCTGTTGAGAATAAAACCGTAGCTTGCATGGTGGGGATGATTTAAGTATACGAGGGGAGCAAGCTTTGGTTTGCGACTGGGTGGCGTGGCGGTAGAATTGCTGCCTTATAGCACCAGAGACCCGGGTTGATCCCGACTACGGGTGCTGCCTGTAAGGAGTTTGTACGTTCTCCTCTTGACCTGTGTGAGTTTTCTCCAGGATCTCCAGTTTCCTCCCACACACGAGAGATGTACAGGTTTGTAGGTTAATTGACTTGGTATAAATGTAAATTGTCCCTAGTGTGTGTAGGGTCGTGTTAATGAGCGGGGATCACTGGTTGGTACAGACTCAGTGGGCCGAACTAAACTAAACTAGACTGATAGTGGAAAAATGTTACGGCAAGAATTAAATTCAGAAAAATTTAGAATTTGAAGATGTATAAATATGTATGTAAACATTTATAATAAACCATTCTGTGAATGGTTGGGTGATGAATATTCATGTCCAGGTTTTGTTGGTTTGTTTGTAAGGCAAGATCATCAATTGCGACTTTGAGTGCAATCTGCAATGCTGCATGCTGGATCACACCTGATAGTTGGGTAATCGTTATCTAATAGCCACAGCTACACTGTTCTTACAGTTGAAACTGGCTCCTCCCTGCTGCAAACAACTCACAGGGTAATCCAGCATTTACATTCAACTAGCTCCTGGTGGGCAGGATTCCTTACCATCAATAAGACAGATACTGCTACACGTACACACAAGGGACTGCAGATGCTGGAATCTTGACCAAAAACAAAGTGCTGGGGAAACTCAGCAGGTCAGACAGCATCTGTGGAAGGAATTAACAGATGACATTTCAGAACAGGACCTTCCTTCAGAGTCAGACTAAGGGTCCCGACCCAAAATCTTATCTGAACATCCCCTCCACAGATGCTGCCTGGCCAGCTAAATTCTTCCAGCACTTTCTTTTTTATTGATACATTTAGTCAGCCTTAAGTCAGGGTCTCTCTGAACATCCCACACTCCAGCTCAGTGCAACAGCGCTAATCCCGCTACTCAAATGACCTGTGGCTACAAGAAGTAAAGATGGTTTATAACTGTGTTGTGATTGTCCACACTCACAGGCAAGACCTCCCTGCTCAGTCTCCAACCTTTCTGTACCTTTCTTTAGACTTTAGACTAGAGATACAATGTGGAAACAGGCCCTTCAGCCCATTGAGTCTGCATCGACCACCAATCATCCCATACACTATCCTACACACACTACGGACAATTTACAATTTTACAGAAGCCAATTAACCTACAAACCTGTGTGTCTTTGGAGTGTGGGAGAAAAGAACCCAGAAAAAAACCCACACGGTCACGGGGAGAACATACAAACTCCGTACAGACAGCACCCATAGTCAGAATCGAACCCAGGTTTCTGGGGTCGTAAGGCAGCAACTCTACTGCTGCACCACAGTGCTGCCTAGTATTTCAAACTACATCAGAAGTACTGTATAACTTTGCAAAAGCTTTGTCATACAATTACGAGGATATACGCAATAACTCTGGAAATAAGCAGTAAAGAGTCTTATCAAAATTATTTCACTTCCAGCCATGCTGTTTTATTTATCTTGTAGGTGGCAGCACCAACAACAGCAACAGATTGAATCTCTGGAGCTAATTGGATATTTCAAATATAAAGCCTCCAATTACAAGTATATGTTTTATCTCTCGATTCCTTACAAGCTAGTTCAAAATTAACCAGTCAAGTGTCAAGAATGTATTTCAGCTTTATTTGAATTGTAAATCTCTCTGTTATTGCAGAGCAACTTTTATTATTTACTGGCTTTGCAGTTTGTTTTTGAGTCGGAATGATCATTGGCTGCTTCATAATTCACAGTGGGAGGTACTCACAGAATAAAATATCTCTGGACATATATTTGACTCACTTTCCTCTGATTACGTTCATGATAAGACAGTTTTTTGCAGCCTCTGAAAACACCTTCATGACACCTCCTGCAAGAACATAATCTCCATTAGGTATTCAACCATTTTGTCAACCATTTTCAGGCCTTGCGAATGGTTCAATTTATTGTCACATGTGAGAAGTCCGAATGCAATGCAATTATTTTTCATAATAATCATATCCCTCCATTCACTTTATCTATATGGCTATCTAAAAAGCTCTTAAATGCCATTCTCGTTTTTGCCTCCACCACCACCCCGAAAAACAAATTCAC
Organism: Raja brachyura; assembly: GCA_963514005.1. The sequence goes on from OY740812.1 coordinate 24,910,092, forward strand.
CTTTTCTATGCCTCCCGTAATTTTATATACTTTTATATACTTCTCTCAGGTTTCCCCACAGCTCCAGTGTTCCAGTGAAACCAATCCAAGTCTGACAAACCTCTCCCTGCGACTAATACCCCTAAACCCCTTCTGCACCCTTTCCAAAGCCTCCACATCCTCCCTGTATTGGAGAGACCAGAACAAGGCCTTTTCTGCAATCTCAAAATGTTTCTGATGATCAGATATATTTAGGAAGGGTAAATATATATATATTTTTAATTAATGAAAATAAATGTAAAACATTTTAAATTTAATCCACATTCAACTTACCTAAATTAATTGAAACAATTGCATTAATTAAAATAGACAAAGACAAAACCTGTACCTTTTCAATGAAGCTGAGCAATCTCATTCAATGAGGAGGTCTTTCCTCAAGCCTGTGGCTGATGTAGGATGAGGCGCAAGATATGGACTGCAGCTGCAACTTTGCTCGGTGAGGTTAGTAAATGTAAAAACACATTTACAGTAATTAAGCTCAATAAATCTGGATTCAGAGGTGAGTCCAGAGACAGAGGGGGGAGTCAAAAGGACCAACATCCAACCTCCAGTGCGAGTTGTACTTCTGGATGACCAGATAAAATCGATGCACGTAACATTAGGCTTATGGGCACATCTTGCCCATTTGACTCTTCTTCTGGCCGGCCTCAGGAAAGTGAGTGTGATCAGGGGGTAATGAAATGATCTTATATGTGGATTCTTGGGCACCATTCCTCTCTACTGGAGGGCAAAATCACTGGCTTTATTTGTGAGCATGATTGTACTCCAATGTGATTTTCTGTTGATTGTGATGTCAAAACAGCGCCATTTGTTCATGGATAGTGAGATCCATATTAGGAAAATCAACCATCTTCGATTTTTAGAAATGTGTTACTACTCCTTTGCTAATAGTTCTCCAAACTGAAGTTAATTAATTGACAACACATTTGAGATGTCATTTTGCAACGATGTCTTGGAGGACAATTATAAGTTTAAAATTTATGAAGTCTAAAATGTAGAGTTCTGCCTTCATCTTGAATGAAACCTTCTCATACAATAATTGCTCCCGTCTTGATGATTGGTGGAGGCAACCTTGTGACTCTGATGTCTAATTTTAATTGGAATCAATAGCTCCATGAAGAGCATAAGAATTAACATTATTTGTATTTGCATTTTCCAGGCTCTTTATCACAACTCTCAGAACAATGTAAAGATGTTTGCATTGCCATGATTTTATGTTGAAAAGGATTTTCTCAACTTGTAGAGTTGGCATTTGAACTGAGTAAATTGACTGGAAACAGACCACTTGACTTCCATGTTCTAAAGTGCACTGCATTATTGACCAGCTCCTCTCACATTGTTTTGTTCCAAACATCTCCACAAATCTACACCTTGTGCCTGCGAGTTCCACTTGATCAACTACTTTTTTTAAAACTAATGTTAAAGACTCTTTTTGGGTCTTAAGGTTGTCTAGATATGTAATAAATGTTTAACCCAGGTGCAGCCATTTAAGTTACATGCGTGTTCCACTCTGTACAGAAATATTTATGTTACAAGACATGCTGAAGAAGCAGTTAGACAGGTACATGGATATGACAGGTTTAGAGGGATAAGGGCCAAATGCAGGCAAATGGGACTAATGTAGATGGGACCTGTTGGTCGGTGTGGGCAAGTTGCCAGAAGGACCTGTTTCCACACTGTATGACTCAATGACATGCATGTGAAGTTTTGGGTCTCATTGGATAGAGGTCCAAAATTTGAAAACTTGATTGAGAAACATGATAATTCTGGAATCCAGCTTTAGAGTTGGCATTTCAGCCCAACTTGCCAACTAATATTCTCATCTGCACTAATCCCATTGACAGCATTTTACCCATATCTCTGAATAGGCATGGTATCTAACAGATTTTTTAAATCAATCTTCATAAAGCTGTAACATGGTTGTAGGGCTATACATTGGACATAGAACAGTACAGCACACAAACAGATCCCTTCGCTGAACAGTGTGCTAAATTGTACTAATCCTTTCTGCCAGCACATGATCCATATCCCTCCACTCTCTGCATATTCATGTGCCTGTCAAAAAGTGCCTCAAATGCCACTGTTGTATCTTGTTCCACCACCACCCTTGAAATATATCTCAGACACTTACCACTTTCTGTGTGAAAAAGTTGTCTCACACATCTCCACCCTTGGAAAATGATTCGGACTCTCTACAGTATCTATGCCTTTCATGATTGTATAAACTTCTATCAGGTCTCCCCTTAACCTCCAGAGAAAAAAAATCAGGTTTGTCTAACTTCTCTTTCTAGCTACTACCCTCTGATCCAGGCAGCGTGCTGGTAAACCTCCTCTGTAACCTTCTCCAGAACTGCACACTATACTCCAGATCTTTTTTACAGGATATTATTTGAGGATCGCAAATTCAGCTGAGTTGTAATGAGAGCAAGAGTGCCATCACTGGAGAAGGTTTGTACTACATCCAATTACTTGCTGACAAATAAGTTCTCTTTGGCATATTCAGGATCCTTTCCCAGCCAAGACAAATCCAAACATTGAAAGAAATGCATGGAAGACAACAATTTGTTGACGTATTGGAACACAGAACGGCTTACCACAGGAACTGATCCTTTGGCCCACATGATGCCAAGTTAAATTGATCTCATCTGCCTCTACATGACCCATATCCCTCTATTCCCTGCACTTGGGTCTATCGAGAAGCCTCAAACACCACCATCGTATCTGCCTCCACCACCATCTACCTCCTGAGTCAGAAAGATTTGAAAAAATGTAAATTCTGAAAGGTAGATGGATGGGACAGGGATTCTGGACTCTCATCTACTCTTGGCAACCTTGCAATTCCTTATTGATCAAGAATCCATCGATTTATGTCTTAAAAATACCCAAACACCCAGTTTCCTTTTGATGAAGAGAGTTCCAAAGATCCATGAACACCCAAGAACTCACTCGTCACCACATTAAACTGGTGATTTAAAGTAGTGCCAGTTCTAGGCAGTGTCAAGACCCCACAGAATCTTAATGTCTCAATAAAGTTAAGGGCCTGTCCCGCTTTCACGAGGTAATTCACGAATTCTCCCGAGTTTTCCCCTTGATTCAAATTTGCAGAACGTTCGTAACAAGTCCATAGGAGGTCGAAGGAGTTTGTAGGTATATCGTAGCGGCTCGTTACACTGGCCGTAGGTACTCGTGGCATCAGGTAAGTCGGGACGTTTTTTCCAGACCGATAAAAAGTGTCCACGAGGAAAAAAAATGGTCGGGATGAAAGAAATTGCAACTTTTTACTCGTAAGGAGGGCATCGAGATAGTCGTGGGAATTCGTAGACATACTCGTAGGAGTCCGTGAACATAGTCGTGGAAGGTCGTAGGAGCGTTATTTTTCGGTCCTTTAAACTTGGCAGAAGTTTTGAATTAAGTCGTGAAAGTGGGACAGGTCCTTTACCTCTCTCTGTCTCTCTCCTTTCAAGACGAGCGGATACAAAGTTAACCTGTCTAACCTTTTTTCAGGCTACATACTGTAAATGTGCGGGTGTTTACCCTCAGAGAACAGGCACATAATCCCTCAGGCCTACTGCAAACTACTCATGACAGATAAATCTGCAAGAGCCGTGCTTCCCTCTAACCTGGTTAACTTGCTCAACCCCATCAAGGCTCATTTCCAAACTGGTGTCAGGTCCAGTTACAAGGCGTCCCCTGCCCCCCCCCCCCCCCCCAGCACATGATCCATATTCCTCCACTCTCTGCATATTGCAATTATGAAAAACAAAAGGTGATGATATACCTGCTTCGTATCCCTCCCCACCCATCACCCAACCCATAATTCAATTTAACTCCAAAATTGTGTTGCACCATACAATCCTTGTAATAAATCAATGAATGGTGTCCAAGTCTTCGAAAAATGCTCTGGTTTTTCTGCTAAGACAAGTCTCATATTTTCAAGATGCAGCGCCTCTTGTTTGTAATCCACATTTTGAGAGTAGGGGCAGATGTTTGTAATCCACATTTTGAGAGTAGGGGCAGATGTATATTTCCAAAATTTGAGTATTAGTTTTTTCGCCGTTATCAGACCATAATTGAGGAAACGTCTTTGAAATATTGATAGCTCAGAGCAGGCTTCTGACGTTCCTAGAATAATCAGTTTCGTGTCAGGTTACAGTTTTGTTTTTAATGTTTTTGAGAAAATTAAAAAATTTCCTCTCCAAAAATTATGTAATTTTATGCAAGAGGTGAAGGAATGTGTTATAGTTGTTTCTTGAAGAAGACATTTGTCACAAATAGGAGATACAATTGGAAAGATCTTATTCAATTTAGTCTTTGAATAGTAGAGACTGTGCAGTATTTTAAATTGAATTAAAGTATGTCTAACGTTAATCGAACAATTGTGTATATATAAAAGGCTTTCTTCCCATCTGTCTTTTAGAATTTTTAGGCCTAGTTCCTCTTCCCAGTCTCTTCTAATTGCTTCTGACGATGGGATTTCTATATTTAGAAGGGTGACAATAAAGGCTATTCATTCATACAAATATGATGTTAAGTTGTTTGAATTTCTATTCATACGTTCGTCTAGTATATCTGGCAGCAGAGTTTGGTAGTCATGGGTATATGTTTTCAGATAGTCTCGAATTTGAAGATATCTGAAATATTGATTACCTTTCAGGTGATATTTCGACTGTAATTCCTGAAATGAGAGAAGAGTTCCCATCTCGTAGAGATCTCCATGTTTTTTGATTCCTAGTCTTTCCCAATAAGTAAACATTTTATCTATAATCGATGACTTGAACAAAGGGTTATTGGCTATTGTTGAAAGAAGAGATAAATTGCTTAGTTTAAAAGTTGATTTTACTTGTCTCCAGATCTGTAGAGTGCTGTGAATAGTCGGATTTTTATCACATAGTGTGTTCTGCAAATTTGTTGGGGAGAGAAGAATTGCGCCTATATTGAAAGGCGAGCAATCCTCTCTCTCCATTATTAACCAGTCTACCTGTTGGCATGAGTTATCCAGCCAGTAAATTACAGTTTTAATATTTGTTGCCCAATAATGGTATAAGAAGTTGGGTAGAGCCAATCCGCCCGTTTCTTTGGGTTTACATAGATGCCATTTATGAATTCTATGTGTTTTTTTTAAAATCCCAGATAAAGTTTGTAACCAGAGAATCAAGATTTTTGAAAAAAAATTTAGGTAGGTATATCGATATTGATTGAAATAGATACAGAATTTGTGGGAGGAAGATCATCTTTATAGCATTTATTCTGCCTGTTAGAGACAACGGGAGTGTTTTCCAAAATTGAATAAGAGCGTTTAATTTAGTAACTAAAGGCGGGAAGTTTGCAATGAATAGAGAGGTATATTTCCTGGTTACCTGAACACCCTGGTATTTGAATTTTTCCGTAGCAATTCTGAAAGGGAATTTTAGAAGGTGTGTTGACTCTTCAGGTTTTATTGCCATAATTTTACTTTTGTTCCAGTTTATTCTATATCCTGAAAAGGAAACAAATTCTTCTATAAGATTTCATATATTTGGAATACTAACTTGAGAATTGGTGATATATAATAATACATCATGTGCATATAATGAAATTTTATTATTGGAGTATTTAGAATTATAGCCGTGAATGTTCGGATATACTTTTATACTTTCCGCTAGGGGTTCAATCGCAAGGGCAAATATCAGGGGTGATAATGCACATCCCTGTCTATTGCTCCTGGATAACTGGAATTTAGGAGAGAGTATATGGTTAGTCAGTATTCTGGCAGTCGGATTATCATATAACAGTTTTATCCATGAAATAAAATTTTCTTCCACTTCTGGTGGCGCTATGGAGGGCTAGAGACCAGCGCCAGCTAGCTCCACACAAAATCCGCTGAAAATGGGGAAAAGAACGAGACTTACCTGCTGTTATCACACTGACTGCCTGCAACACGTGAGTGACATCATCAGGCGCGCGACTCCGGTGGTATGTCTATGCAACTTACTCCCCGCCAAGACGAAACGGCCCAATAAGCCTAAACAAGCGCCGGAAGAAGTAGGCCCAACTGAAGACTCGGGCTCAGGTACAATGTCGTCCCAAGAAGATGTATCAAATAAACCGAAGTCTAAAAAATCTGAGATGGAAGAACTTCGGAATTTTCTATCTCAAGAAATTAAAAATATAACGGAACAATTGAAGAATTTTGATGGGAAGCTGAATTTTAAAGAAGAACTTCAAACTTTTAAAGAAGAATTTAAAGAGGAAATTAAAGAAGAAATTAATTCCACTGTCTTTGAACTATTTGGATACATGGAAGAACGTAACGGAAGAAAATCTGGCCCAACAGATTGAGGAGATAGATGTTAAAATCAACTCGATGGAGTCCAGCTTTAATGATAGGTTAGATCCCATCGATAAGACATTGAACCAACAAAATATAGCAATCTCATTTAGAGGAGATTGCTGCAGCTAGTGCCGAAACCACAAAACAGCTTATCAAAGAGAATCAACGTCTATCAGACTTACTGAGTAAAATAACTGAAAAATGTACTGAATTGGAAGGACGTCAGAGGCGTCAGAATTTAAGAATCGTCGGCATCCAAGAAGGAAGAGAGGGGAATCGAGACCCCCGCGAATTCGCTGCAGACTTATTACAAAAAGTCTTAAATCTGGATCAAAAACCTCTGCTAGGTCGTGCACATAGAGTGATGAGACGCCATCCACAGACAGATGCCCCACCAAGATGTGGATTATGGAAATGTCGGAGACCCTACATTTGGAAAGAATCAGACTTGCCTTAATGGACAAACAAGAACTTTTTATCAGAATATGGTCTCCGTTTATTGATTATCTGAAGGGGTAAACTGGTTCGGCATGAAAACCTGACTGAAACCTGAATTAAGGATTAGATGAAGAGTTACATTTTATAATTTTATATCTCCAATGATGTATTATTAGTTAATTATTCCTTTTTTTTATACCTTCCTGTGTTTTTTGTTTTTTCTCTCTCTCTCTATTATTTCCTATCTATATAAAAAATATATATATAGAAGTAGAACTATTAAATAATTGATAATATTGACAATATTAATAATGTATGACTGCCACAAATAATTTTTTTTATTATGCACTTCTAATAAAAAAAGTTTAAAATAAAAAATAAAAATTCTCCCATCTATTTATAGATGGAACATTTTGTTGTTCTCACGGAATATGCATCTTAAAGGCTCCGTGGATACCAGCATACTTTTATTCAATAATTCCCCAGGCATAACAAGGTAGGGACTAAAGAGTACCCCGGTGGCTGTACACCTGGAAAATAGGTTCTCATGTTTGAGTTTGATTGGAGCGGACAGCCTACTTGGGGCAACAACAGCGGCCAGGCCTCCGGCACAGAGAACGGCCCTGATGCTCAGAAGGGTAGCAAAAAGAGGAGAGCAATTGTAATAGGGGACTCCATAGTTAGGGGGTCAGATTGGCGATTCTGTGGACGCAGTCGGGAGACCCGGATGGTAGTTTGCCTCCCTGGTGCCAGGGTCTCGGATGTGTCGGAACGTGTCGAAAAGATTCTGGAAAGGGAGGGAGAGGAGCCTGATGTTGTGGTACACATTGGTACCAATGACATAGGCAGAAAAAGAGAAGAGGTCCTGATAGGAGAATTTAGGGAGTTGGGGGGAAAGTTGAGGAGAAGGACCAAAAGAGTAACAATTTCAGGATTACTGCCTGTGCCACGTGACAGTGAGAGTAGAAATGGAGTGAGGTGGAGGATAAATGTGTGGCTGAGGGACTGGTGCAGTGGGCAGGGATTCAAGTTTCTTGATCACTGGGACCTCTTTTGGGGAAAGCATGATCTGTATAAAAAGGACGGGTTGCACTTGAACCCGAGGGGAACCAATATCCTGGCGGGGAGATTTGCAAAGGGGACTTTAAACTAGAAAGGCTTGGGGGAGGGACTCGGGTAGAGGGGGCTGGGGGACAGGGTGAGGGGCAAGAGGCAGAGAAGGGAAGCACTCGGACCCAAAATGTAGGCGAGAAAGAGGAAAAAGATAATAAACAGAGAATAAGGGATGGTGGGTTTCTAAAATGTGTATATTTTAATGCTGGGAGCATTGTAAGAAAGGTGGATGAACTTAGAGCCTCGATTGACACCTGGAAATATGATGTTGTGGCAATCAGTGAAACATGGTTGCGGGAGGGTTGTGATTGGAAACTAAATATTCCAGGATTTCGATGCTTCAGGTGTGAAAGAATTGGAGGGACCAGAGGTGGAGGGGTTGCATTGCTTGTCAGAGAAGATATTACAGCAGAGCTTTGGCAGGATAGATTAGAGGGCTCGTCTAGGGAGGCTATTTGGGTGGAACTGAGAAGTGGGAACGGTGTAGCAACACTTTTAGGGGTGTATTATAGACTGCCAAATGGGGAGCGAGAATTGGAAGAGCTAATATGTAAGGAGATAGCAGATATTAGTAGTAAGCACAAGGTAGTGATTGTGGGAGATTTCAATTTTCCAAAAATAGACTGGGAAACATATTCTGTAAATGGGCTGGATGGTTTGGAGTTTGTTAAATGTGTGCAGGATAGTTTTTTGCAGCAATACATAGAGGTATCGACCAGAGAAGGGGCAGTGCTGGACCTCCTGTTAGGGAATGAGGCAGGTCAGGTGACGGAGGTATGCGTTGGTGAGCACTTTGGGACCAGTGATCACAATACCATTAGTTTCAATATAATTATGGAGAGAGTCAGAACTGGACCTAGGGTTGAGATTTTTGATTGGAGAAAGGCTAACTTTGAGGGAATGTGTAATGATTTAAAAGGAGTAAATTGGGACATTTTGTTTGATGGGAAGGATGTAGAAGAGAAATGGAGGACATTTAAAGGGGAAATTGTAAGAGTACAGAATCTTTATGTCCCTGTTCGGTTGAAAGGAAATAGTAAAAATCGGAAAGAGCCATGGTTTTCAAGGGAAATTGGACACTTGGTTCGAAAAAAGAGAGATATCTACAATGATTATAGGAGACATGGAGTAAATGAGGTGCTAGATGAGTATAATGTAAAAAGAATCTTAAGAAAGAAATAAGAAAAGCTAAAAGAAGATATTAGGTTGCTTTGGCAAGAAAGGTGAAAGTAAATCCAAAGGGTTTCTACAGCTATATTAATAGCAAAAGGATAACGAGGGATAAAATTGGACCATGAGATAGCCAGAATGGACAGCTATCTGCAGAGCCAAAAGAGATGGGGGAGATATTGAACAATTTATTTTCTTCGGTATTCACCAAGGAGAAGGATATTGAACTCTGTGAGGTAAGGGAAAAAAGCAGAGTAGCTATGGAAACTATGAGATTCAAAGAGGAGGAAGTACTGACACTTTTGAAAAATATAAAAGTGGATAGGTCTCCAGGTCCTGACAGGATATTCCCTAGGACATTGAGGGAAGTTAGTGTACAAATAGCAGGGGCTATGACAGAAATATTTCAAATGTCATTAGAAACAGGAATAGTGCCGGAGGATTGGCGTACTGCGCATGTTGTTCATTATTTAAAAAGGGTTCAAAGAATAAACCTAGCAATTATAGACCTGTTAGTTTGACGTCAGTGGTGGGCAAATTAATGGAAAGGATACTTAGAGATAATATATATAAGCATCTGGATAAACAGGGTCTGATTAAGAACAGTCAACATGGATTTGTGCCTGGAAGATCATGTTTGACAAACCTTCTTGAATTTTTTGAAGAGGTTACTAGGGAAATTGATGAGGGTAAAGCAGTGGATGTTGTCTATATGGATTTCAGTAAGGCCTTTGACAAGGTTCCTCATGGAAGGTTGGTTAAGAAGGTTCAATCTTTGGGTGTTAATGGCGGAGTAGCAAGATGGATTCAACAGTGGCTGAATGGGAGATGCCAGAGAGTAATGGCGGATGGCTGTTTGTCAGGTTGGAAGCCGGTGACCAGTGGGGTGCCTCAGGGATCTGTGTTGGGTCCACTGTTGTTTGTCATGTACATCAATGATCTAGATGATTGGGTGGAAAATTGGATAAATAAGTATGCAGATAGGTGGTGCTGTGGATAATGAGGTAGATTTTCAAAGTCTACAGAGAGATTTGGGCCATTTGGAAGAGTGGGCAGAAAGATGGCAGATGGAGTTTAATGCTGACAAGTGTGAGGTGCTACATCTTGGCAGGACAAATCAAAATAGGACGTACATGGTAAATGGTAGGGAATTGAGGAATGCTGTGGAACAGAGGGATCTAGGAATAACTGTGCATAGTTCCCTGAAGGTGGAATCACATGTAGATAGGGTGGTAAAGAAAGCTTTTGGTGTGCTGGCCTTTATAAATCAGAGCATTGAATATAGGAGTAGGGAAGTAATGTTAAAATTGTACAAGGCATTGGTGAGACCAATTCTGGAGTATGGTGTACAAATTTGGTCACCTAATTATAGGAAGGATGTCAACAAAATAGAGAGAGTACAGAGGAGGTTTACTAGAATGTTGCCTGGGTCCCAGCAACTAAGTTTCAGAGAAAGGTTGAACAAGTTGGGTCTTTATTCTTTGGAGTGCAGAAGGTTAAGGGGGGACTTGATTGAGGTCTTTAAAATGATGAAAGGGATAGACAGAGTTGACGTGGATAAGCTTTTCCCATTGAGGGTAGGGAAGATTCACACAAGAGGGCATGACATGAGAATTAAGGGACAGAAGTTTAGGGGTAACATGAGGGGGAACTTCTTTACTCAGAGAGTGGTGGCTGTGTGGAATGATCTTCCAGCAGAAGTGGTGGAGGCAGGATCGATTGTAACGTTTAAAAGTAAAGTGGATACGTATATGGACGGGAAGGGAATGGAGGGGTATGGTCTGAGTGCAGGTAGATGGGACTAGGGGAAAATAAATGGTTGGCACGGACTGGAAGGGGCGAGAAGGCCTGTTTCCATGCTGTAATTGTTATATGGTTATATTATATGGTTACTTGACAGTATTTAACATTGATTTTCTTGTTTCTTGTCATTAGACACAAAATGCTGAAGTAACTCAGCGGGACAGGCAGCAAATCTGGAGAGGAGGAATGGGTGACGTTTTGGGTCAAGACCCTTATTCAATCTGAGAGTCGGGGGAAAGGGAAACAAGAGATATAGATGGTGACGTAGAGAGATATAGAACAAGTGAATGAAAGATATGCAAAAAGTAACAATGTTAAAGGAAACAGGCCATTGTTAGCTTTGCTTGGTGAGAGACGAGAAGCTAGTGCGGCTTGGGTGGGGGAGGGATGGAGAGGAAATGCAGGGGTGACTTGAAGTTAGAGAAATCAATATTAATGCCATTGGCTTGTAAGCTGCCCAAGTGAAATACGAGATGCATTTAGCCTCACTCTGACAATGGAGGAGGCATAGGAGCGAAAGGTCAGTGTGGGAATGGGAAGGGGAATTAAAGTGTTTGGCAACCAGGAGATCAGGTAGGTCCAGGTGGACTGAGTGAAGGTGTTCAGCGAAACGATCGCCCAGTCTACATTTGGTCTCGCTGACGTTAAGAGTCCACATCTTGAGCAACGGATGCAGTTTATGAGATTGGAGGAGGTGCAAGTGAACCTCTGCCTAACTGAAAGGAGTGTAGGGGTCCCTTGAACAGAGTCGAGGAAGGAGGTATAGGGACAGGTGTTGCATCTCCTGCGGCTGCAGGGGAAGGTACCTGGGAAGAGGTGGTTTGGGTGCGAATGGGTGAGTTAACAAGGGAGTTGCAGAGGGAACAGTCTCTGTGGAAGGCGGAAAGAGGTGAAGATGGGAAGATGTGACTAGTGGTGGGATCCTGTTGGAGGTGGCAAAAATGTCGGATGATTATGTGTTGTGTGACTAGGGGGAGGGGGAGCAAGGGTGGAGCTGCGGGGTACCGAAGAGACAAGTGTGAGGGCCTCATCTATGATGGAAGAGGGGACCACCATTCCCTAAAAAATGAGGATATCTCGGATGTTCTGGTATTGGACACCTCATCCTGAACGCAGATGCGGCGTAGATAGAGGAACTGGTAGTCGGAGTCTTTGCTGGAAGCAGGGTGTGAGGAAGTGTAGTCAAGATAGTTGTGAGAGTCATTGGGTGTGTAATAGACATCAGTCGATAGTCTATCTTCTGTGATGGAGATGATGAGATCAAGAAAGGGGAGGGAGGTGTCGGAGATGGCACGAAAGGGGGGGGAGGTGTCAGAGATGGTTTCTTCGGTATAAACCAGCATCTGCAGTTCCTTCCTACATATTTCTATTGTCATTATTGGGTGCAAGGTTGATGTCGATGATGCGGTGATATAGTCCAACAGTCATTGCATAGCACAGGCAATGCTGATATTGGTAGAATCTATACAGCATGGAAACAGGCCCTTCAGCACACCATGTCCATGTCGATCATCAATAACCTGTTTACATGAGTTCTCTGTAATCCTGTGTTCTTATCCACTCCCTACAAAGCAGGGCCAATTTGCAGAGGCCAATTCAAATACAAACCTGAACGTCTTTGAGATGTGGGAGGAAACCGGAGCACCCGGAGGAAACCCATGTGGTCACAGGGAGATTGTGCAAACTCCATACAGACAGCACACGGGGTCAGATTTGAAAGGGGTCTTTGTCGCTGTGATGCAGTATCTCTACCAGCTGCGCAACTCTCTTGCCAATAATATGCTTGTGACCACTTACTTGGACACAAGTATCTGTTCTGGGGATGTGGCCAGGAGATTTGGTGCTCATCTCTCTGCCAGAACACAGAGGCACAGCGGTAGAGTTGCTGCCTTACTGCGTAAGAGACCAGGGTTAGATCGTGACTATGGGTGCTGTCTGTATGGAGTTTGCACTTTCCCCCTGTGACCAGGTGGGTTTTCTCAGGGTGCTCCGGTTTCCTCCCATGTTCCAAAGATGTACAGGTTTATAGGTTAATTGGCTTCTGTAAATTACCTCTAGTCAGTATAGAACTAGACTGTATGGGTGATTGTTGATCAACACCTTCTCAAGGCAGCATAAGCCGGGGCTTTCAGTGGTGGGGAGGGCTATTTAGGTGATGCACAAGGCTAAGTCCACCATTCTCTGCAGTCTCTTGTATTTTAGTGCATTGGAAATGCCACTCCAGGCCATGATGTAAGCAGTCAGCAAACATTCTGTAGAGCATGTGCAAATTTCTAAGAAACGAGAGGCACTGGCACAGCATCTTTGTGATTACATCTATGTGCTAGTACAGGTCTTCCGAGAAGTAAACATAAGTTCTTCAATGTATCTGAGTACACATGACAATAACAGGGCCGCCTCCCCTGCCACGTGATGTCCCATTTCCCCCCCCCCGCCACGTGACACTGCCGGCCTTCCCTCACCACCAAAGATCATCGAACGGAGCTCACACACGTCTCGCCGCCTCCCCCCGCCACGTGACACCGCCTTCCCCCCCGCCACGTGACACCGCCTTCCCCCCCCCCCGCCACATCTCTCCGTCTCCTCCCCCCCGCACCACGTGTCGCCACCTCCCCGTGCCACGTGATTCCCCAGGCGCTCACGCGCACACCGCCTCCCGGCGCCACGTGCCTCCTCTCCTCCCCCGCTCCACGTGACCCCCAGGAGCACACGCGCCGCTGGGAGTACGTGGCCACTCCGCGCGCGCCTGCCTATCACCGCGCACCACGCCAACCCCGGGCGGGCGCGCGCACAACGCCAACGCCGGGCGGGCACGCGCATGCACGCGCCGCTACGCGAACGCGCCCCGACCGCCACCCAAGGACCCCACCCCCTGCACTTTGAAGTCTTGAGCGGCGCCGGTTTATTTGTATCTCCTCTATCTCAAGTTTAAGATCCTCCTACCAGTGCCTCCCGCCTACCCTTACCGCAAAATGTTTGTTTGTTGATGGTGTAAGGCGAAGGGGAAGACGGGGGAGGTGTGTGGGCGGGTTGGATGCGGCGGGCAGACAGGCAGGCGGCCGGGCTGGGTCCTGGCGGCTGATGAGGCCGCTGCTGCCGGTTGCCGGGGAGCGGGAGCGGCCTGGGTCGGTGCTGCCACCGCCGCCGCCACCGCCGGGCCCGGGCTCCGTGTCGCTGCTGCTGCCACCGCCGCCGCCACTGTCGGGGAAGCCCAGCGCCGCCGGCTCCATGGACACCGTTCCCAGCGACCGCCTGCGCCTCATCTTCTGCTTCCTCGCCGTCTTCGTCTGCTACTTCTACTACGGCATTCTGCAGGAGTCCATGTGAGTGGCGCCGGCCGGCCGGCAGGGACCGACGGGCGGACAGAGAGAGGGAGGGAGGGAGGTTTACAACGCTGCCTGGTTCGCTCACAACAACAGCAGCTTTTCACTGTGACAATAAACACAACTGAAGATGCGGGAGAGGCAGACTCTCCGTCTGAAGAAGGGTCTTGACCTGAAATGTCACCCATTCCTTCTCTCATAAGTGATAGCAGTCGAATTAGACCAGTCGGCCCATCATGGCTGATCTATCGCTCCCTCCTAACCCCTTCTCCTCATAACTTCACACCTGTACGAAGATGCTGCCTGTCCAGCTGAGTTACTCCAGCTTTGTGTGTCAACCAGCAGTTCCTTCTTACACAGAGGGGGAGGTTTCCTCGTACGGGTGGCGGGGTTGTCTGTTGTGCAGAGCTGCTGTCATGCGGGGATGTTCCTGTAGAGAGGACAGAGGTCGTCCAGTATCTCCCCTCTCTACAGGCCCAATGGGGAAATGTATCTTCCCATGCAATCCTATGTTGCACTATGTAGTAATCGCAGGGCTATCGTGGCATTGGGATCTAACTCGTGTGATAGGAGCAGAATTGGCCCATTTGGCCTATTGAGTCTACTTTGCCATTCAATTATTGCTGATCTATCTTTCCCTCTCAATGTCATTGCCCTGCCTTCTCCCCAGAACCCCTGACATCCTTACTGATCAATAATCTGTCGATCTCTGTCTTACCATTGACTTGGCCTCCACAGCCGCCTGTGGCAATGTATTCCACAGATTCACCACCCTCTGACTAAAGAAATTCCTCTTCATCTCCTTTCTAAAGGTACGTCCTTTTATTCTGACGCAATGGCCTCTCGTCCTAGACTCTCACACAAGTGGAAACATCCTCTCTATATCCACACTATCCAGGCCTTTCACAATTTGGTAAGTTTCAATGAGGTGTCCCCTAAACTCCAGCGAGTACAGGCCCAGTGCCACCAAACACTCATCATATGTTAACTCATTTATTCCTGGGATCATTCTTGTAAACATCCCGACCCTCTCCAATGGCAGAACATCCTTCGTCAGATATGGGGTCCAAAACTGCTTCTCTCTGCACAGGCCCAATAGAGGAATGTATATTTCCATGTAATCCTATGTTGCATAATGTAGCAATTACAGCGTTGTCGTGGCATTGCAACATAGTTTAATTCAATGTTTCAGTGATACTTTATTGTCGCGTGTAGCTAGGTAAAGTGAAATTCTTTGTTTTGCATACAACCTGGTAAAATCATACCTGGGCAGAGATGTGAATGTAAATAGGTCCTACAAAGGAGAGTCAGTGGATGTTGTTTAACTAGATTTTCAGAAAGCCTTTGATATGGTGCTGCACGTGAGGCTGCTAAGGAAGATGAGAGCCCATGGTATCAAAGGGCAGATACACTAGCATGGATAGCAGGTTGGCTGGATGGCAGAAGACAAAGAGTGGCAATAAAGGGGGCATTTTCTGGTTGGCTCCCAATGACTAGTGGAGTTCCGAATGGGTTGGTGCTGTTGCCGCTATTTTTCACGTTGTACATTAATGATTTGGATGAGAGGATTGAAGGCATTATGGCCAGGCTTGCGGATGATACGAAAAAAGGTGGAGGGGCAGGTAGTGCAGAGAAGGAAGGGAATCTGCAGAAGGACTTGGATGGGAGAGTGGGCAGAGAAGTATCGATGGAATATATAGCAAAGTGTGGAGTCATGCGTTTTGGTAGTAGGTATAAAGGCGTAGATTATTTTCTAAAGGAGGAGAGAATCCAGAAATTGAAGATGCAAAGGAACCAAAATGTTAATCTGCAAGTTGAATCGATAGTAAAGAAGGCAAAAGCAATGCTAGCATTTATTTAAAGTGGACTAGAATACAAACGCAGGGATGGAATGCTGAGGCTCTATAAGGCGCTGGTCAAGCTGCATTTGGTGTATTGCGAGGAATTTTGGGTACCGTATCTGAGGAAGGATTTGCTGGCCGTGGAGAGGGTCCAGAGGAGGTTTACACGAATGATCCCAGGAATGAGTGGGTTCATATGATGAGTGTTTGATGCACTGGGCCTGTACTCGCTGGAGTTTGAAGAATGAGGGGGGACCTGATTGTTACGTACCAAATAGTGAAAGGCTTAGATAGTGTGGATGTGGAGATGATGTTCCTACTAGTGGGAGAGTTTCTCATGCATTTTTGTCTACCCATATTTGTTACTGGTCCTACTACATGCAGACGTAGGCTGAGTCATTATCCAAAAATGTAAAACAATTCTTAGTAAATGCCCCCTCATCTTTTGCCTTGAAAAGTCAAGTCAAGTCACTTTTATTTATATAGCACATTTAAAAAAGAACTCTCGTTAGCCAAAGTGCTTTACATTGGTATAAGAATAGTACAACAAACAACAGTGGTTCATAGATTAAATACAAACATCACTACATACATATAACCCTCGCTCAGAGGACGTCAAGAAAGGCTTGGGAGCAGAGATGAGTTTTAAGTCTCGACTTAAGTCTCGAATTAAGCATTCGATGGAGGGGGCAGTTCTGATGGGAAGAGGGATGCTGTTCCACAGTCTAGGAGCTGCAACTGCAAAGGCGCGGTCGCCCCTGAGCTTATGCCTAGACCGCGGGATGTTCAGCAACCCCAAGTCGGACGATCTGAGGGACCTGGCGGTGGTGTGGTGGGTGAGCAGACTTTTGATGTAGTTGGGGGCAAGCCCATTGAGGGCTTTGTAGACATAAAGGAGGATCTTGACATTTATTCGGAACCGCACAAGGAGCCAGTGGAGAGAGGCCAGGATCGGGGTGATGTGGGCCCTTTTTCGGGAGCCCGTCAGGAGTCTTGCTGCGGCATTTTGGACCGTTGCAGGCTGGACAAGGAAGATTGGCTGATGCCAGTGTAGAGGGAGTTGCAGTAATCTAGGCGGGAGGAGATAAATGTGTGGATGATCTTTTCGAGGTCATCAAACTGGAGGAATTGTTTTATTTTAGCTATCGTCCGAAGCTGAAAGAAGCTTGTTTTTGCCACAGCATTGACATGTTTGTCAAACTTCAGTGCTGAGTCAAATATCACGCCAAGGTTTTTCACATGAGGTTTGAGTAGTGGGGTAAAGGAAAAGGATGTTTTTTGTCATCGGAGTAATGGGGGGGGAGCCTCAGAAATCTTTCACAAGCATTTTTTGCTGTATATTTCTGATTACTTTTACCCTTCTTAGCTCTGCATAGCTCTGAACTTGCAACACTTGTTTTACTCCTTCCTTTCCTCAACTCTGCTTCAACCTAATCTTGTCTTTGAGTTCCACCATTTGATCTCACAATCCTACGTCCTAGACAACCATGGTAACCAGTTTTTTTTTGTTTAATACATGACGTAATTGCCCCCAAATCTGGGCCCGATCCTTTTCACATTCCGATTTAAAACCTTTGCAATCAGGTAGTCATTCTCGCAGCAGTACGGAAACGGCTCTAATCAAAATTATGGAAGACTTGTTCAGCGAATATCTGTAGTGTGCCATCTCTCGTCGTACTCAATTTGTCCAAAAGCTGGTTAGGCCGCAGGTCGTTGGGGAGATGTCACTACCTTTAAGACAAAAGGTCTTGATAACATAATTCACCATGTGTTTTGTTGGACATTATGGGCTGAGAGTTGATTTAGAACCTGCTGCCAGGTAGAGGGGAGAGAACAGATTGATAGTTAGAAGTACACCTAACTCTCCTTCACCAAAACACACAGTGGCATCTGAGAACTTTTGAACTTAATCAACCAAGGTATCCCCAACATACCCAAGCCATTGATATGTTTATTCAGCATTCATGTTGCCTTTGGTAATGAGTTGATGGTGAAGTGATGCCAGAATAATAAATTAAGAGACCCACCAGAATTTTGCCCATGTCTGGTCAATTTTCTCTGGTTTTACTGCAACCTTTCCTCAACTCTGCTTCTGTTAATTGTTTATTGACAGTTGTTATTCTAGTAGCAGATAAAATCTTCCTACTCCAACATAATGTGTGGGTCACAGCAAAATAAACTTAGGAACTGAGTAATTCCAGGTTTCTGAGATTTAGTCTTTAAGGTAGTAGTTAATCTTTGCTCTGTTGATGTGCATTTTGGATGCTAGTCCAACTTGGACAGAGAATTGTGGTAGTTACTCAGTCATTGTTATACTGGAGGCCTTTGGCTGGCTGCGTGGAAGCATCTGGCTGGTTGAATGTGGGAACCACAGATTTGGAGAAATTGGTGGAGGATTCGATAGAAGTTGAGGAATTACATTTTTGCTTGAATAGCTGGAGATCAGAAACCTTTAGCACGTTTAAAGCAGTTAATGTGTCTTTAAAATAAAGGTTACAAGCCAAGAATGGGAATATGGGATTGATCGTTAACAAATTGCTCGGTTTCAAATTGTGTGGAAATTTGATGAAAGGGATGTCTTCAATATAATGTGATATAATATAATTATGAGATTATTAAGATTAATTGAATGATTATAGATATATTTGCTAGATGTAAGCTTTATGACTATCAAATGTCTTCCCCTAGCCATAAATTATTTCTGTAAGTAAATTTCCCCTAGTGTGTGCAAGGAATGGATGAGAAAATGGGATAACATAGAGCTAGTGTGAATGGGTAATCAATTATTGATGTGGGCTGTGGGCCTGTTTCCATGCTGTATCTCTAAACTAAAATGAATTCTGATTTATTTTTTCTCAGGTTTGATTAGTTTAAGATGCAAGGAATATAAATTGAATTTGATTTGTTCTGTTAGAGCTATAAAGTCTTATGTATTGAACCCACAGTGAATGTGCTTGCGATGCCGTGATAAATTGGCTCATTTTACATACTTCCCCAATCAATTTGATATCAAGTATGTTATTGACGCTTGTACGAAAGCAAATAAGGTGGATGATACTAATCTGTTAGAACAAACAAAATGCTGGAAATGGTACATCGGAGAGAATCGTTTGGAGAATCTGCTGAAGAAAATGTTCTTGTTTCTCTCTCCGCAGATGTTGTCTGATCTGCGTATTTCAAGCGTTTTCTGTTTTCATTGTGGAATTGGTTAACTTTGCGTACTTAACCAATCTTCTTTGTTCCAGAACCAGAAGCAAATATGGAGACCAAGAAGAATCATTCGTATATGCAAAATCGCTTGTATTTGTCCAGTGTGTTATTAATGCTATTTTTGCCAAACTAAGTAAGTAATTTCAAGTTGCATCAAAAAATTACATGAGTTCACTGGGCAACATCCTTTACCTGTGGTCATTAAACTGAGCAATAAGAAAAGAGTCACGACTGTTTTAGATCCAAAAACTGAAATTGTATTTTTGACATGTGCAACAGGGCATAGGAATGGGATATTGCTTGGTGGCAATCAGGAACAATTGCAATTTAAATCAAATGTTCTGGAAGTACATTAGGTCCAGACCCGAAACGTCACCAATCCTTTTTATCTGGAGATGCTGCTTGACCCACCAGCAATTTGTGCCTATTTTCGATATAAACCATCATCTGCACTTTTTTTTTCTACTTCTTAATATTATTGTAACCTTGAGGTTGGTTTCTTTTCAATTGTTCCAGACAAATAAGACGCTCATAGTGGCAAATAGATTGGTTTTAATGCTAGGTCTGATTCACAAAGTTTGGATGTTATAGAAGTCATCAGAGAAACAATAAATAGCTATTTCAGGCCAATTTACAGATATAATTTGAACTTTTTGTAGTTTAAATGATATATTTGCTATATATAAGTTTTATGACTATCAAGTGTTTTCTCCTAGCCATAAATAATTTATAGATATATAAATATGTTTGCTCAATTGAGTGACAGAATTTAATATTTTGAAAGACAACTGTTTACTGTACTCTTTGAATTGTTTTAATAAAATATTTTGTGTATCTTGTTCTAGTAATACAATTATTTGAAAAGCCTTCAATTGAACGGACGCCACACTGGCTGTATGCAGTTTGTTCAATGTCTTATTTAGGGGCCATGGTCTCCAGTAACTCTGCGCTCCAGTATGTCAACTATCCAACACAGGTTGGTATTGGATATTATGTGCAATTTGAAAGAAAATACAACCATAGATATATTTAGTTTTTTAGTTTAGAGATACAGCGTGGAAACAGGCCCATAGGCCCACCGAGTCTGCATCGATCAACGATCCCCGTACACTAAAGGAGCTGTCCCACTGTACGAGCTAATTCAAGAGCTCGCCCGAGTTTAAAAAAAAATCAAACTCGTGATAAGCACGTAGAATGTACGGAGCGGGTACGTCGGAGCTCGGGACGTGATTAGCGGCTCGTGACGCTAACGGCAGGTACTCGGGGAAACGCGGTAAGCTCGGAAGACTCGTGAAGATTTTTCAACATATTGAAAAATTTCCACGAGAGTCCCGAGTACCCACGAGTGACTATTACTGTAATTCTCCGAGTTCGAATCAGGAGAGACTCGGGAGAACTCTTGAATTAGCTCGTACAGTGGGACAGCCTCTTAACACTATCCTACACACATATGGGATAATTTACAATTTTACCAAGCCAATTAACCTCCAAACATGTATGTCTTTGGAGTGTTGAAGGAAACCGGAGCACTTGGAGAAAATCCTCGCAGGTCACGGGGAGAACATGCAAACTCCATACAAACAGCACCGGTAGTCGGGATCATACTCTGTCTCTGGCGCTGTAAGGTAGCAACTCTACCGCTATGTAACCCACACTTCATGAGAAGAAATTCCTGAAATATTTTCCCAAGAGCTGTTTTCTAGGATGAAAGATAATATAGTGATCCATCGATTAGAAATGTTCATTGTATGAAATTGTATCTAACAAAGCACAGCAAATTCTGCATATTCAGAATTTACCGTCTTTGAAGTTTGTGGATGTAAATTTTAGGGAACAAATTCACACTCACAACATCAGGTATCTTAAGTGTAAAAATTCTAATAATAATTGATTTGAATTTCCATGCCACCACCACCCTCCAAACCCCTTTTAAAGTTTGCACTTCTCTGAATAATATTTTTCCAATATTCTGACAGTTATTGTTTGCATTTCATTTCTTATCAATTTGCTATGAAGAACAAAGTATCTGGTTTACTCGGGGGTAAAATGTATTCTATGTAATCCATTAACCAGTTCTTGAGGTATACTGAAATGGATTACTATTTATGGGTTAGCGAGCAATTGGTTCAAAAGTGCATGATTCCAGAAATGCCATTGTGCTTTAAAGTGAAATTGTTGATCTTTTGTAATGTATTGTTCAAATGTGTGCATTCCAATCGCAAGTTCAATGCAAACACTTTTAAGGAGAGGTGTAGAGAACATGGAGTTACTTGGCATTTGGAGCAAATAACCTTCAGCAGTAAATTGGATACACAATGCAAGTTGTTTGAAGCAATTCATTTTTTCCCCTCTCTTTGACTTGCTGTATACTATAATGTAACACCAACAATTGGAAAATCTTGTTGCTCTTCCTTTTTTGAAAGGTGCCTCAGTGGAGCATCAGGTATGCTGTTGTCATAGTTCCAGTAACCTGAGTTCAGTCCTGATCTTTGGTGCTGCCTGTGTTCAATTTGCACATTCTCCTTGTTAACATCTTGACATCCTACAAAGCTGATGGGGGTTTGCCAGTTATAAAAATCGTAATTGATTGCAAAAGATTTTAAGTGTCCGAGACTCAGCGATATTCCCCATACTTAAGTAATTTTCAATAAGACTAACTAAAATGCATATAACTTTTATTTAAAGCATTTTTTAAAATTGCTCCTTACTGTTTCATTTGCCTCATAATCTTGGCCTCTCAGCTGACCCTGAATGTGGAGGAATTCTTCCTGTCTTCTGACCTGGTATAACACTGGAGAATACAAGTCAGAATCCACTTTTCACAACACATCCCCATACGGAGTCCCACAGCTGAGAAAATTAACAAATTGTCCTCTGAATATGTTTAAGAATAAGGGGTAGGCCATTTAGAACGGAGGGTTGTGAATCTGTGGAATTCTCTGCCACAGAAGGCAGTGGAGGCTGATTCTCCGGATGCTTTCAAGAGAGAGTTAGATAGGGCTCTTAAAGATAGCGGAGTCAAGGAATATGGGGAGAAGGCAGGAACGGAGTACTGATTGTGGATGATCAGCCATGATCACAGTGAATGGCGGTGTTGGCTCAAAGGGCCGAATTGCTGATTCCTGTTGTCTATTGTCACTCTATTCATAGAAGCCCTGGATTTGCTTCAGTTGCAATGACTGAACATTGACAATCTTGTGCTGTGCTTATTCCTTTTTTTAAAACATATTACTTGAATTGGAAACAATCTGCCAAATAAGTCATTTTCTAAAGTGCAAATGTTGATAATTCATGTTTAATGTATGTTTCATAATTTATTTATTTTTTAAATGCACCCAAAACATTTTTTTTACATTTTGTTATCAACTAATGGTATTTTTTTTTCTATTTTAGGTTCTAGGAAAATCATGCAAACCCATTCCTGGTAAGTTAAAAGGAAGCGAATGCAAGAACCTGAACTGATTAAGTCCTCTTTTGATGACAATTTGCATGATGTACATGGTGTTTAGTTGTACGGTAATATTTGTACCGTGCAGCACTGCCAAGGGGTTTTCAACATGATTAACCAAACCAAATCTTATAATGGGAGTGGGTGCATGGGAATAGAACAACTGCAAGTTTCCTCCAAGTCACACATACATCTTGAAAAAAAGTTTTACCATTCCTTCTTTATCACTGGGTCAGATTACCTTAACACTAACCATTAGCAGTGTGCAAATATGTTCATCCTAAATACTGCAGCTGTTCAATGTGGTCATTGAGTCATAGTTGTATAGTTGAGTCATAGTTGTTTAGAACAGAAACAGACCCTTTGGCTCACCACATACAGTGCCCTCCGTAATGTTTGGGACCAAAAAAACATCATTCACTGGTGTTTGTAATTGCTAGGGTGTGTTTAATTGCCTCTTTAATGCAGGTATAAGAGAGCCCTCAGCACCTAGTCTTTCCTCCAGTCTTTCCATCACCTTTGGAAACTTTTATTGCTGTTTATCAACACGAGGTCCAAAGTTGTGCCAATGAAAGTCAACTAAACCATTATGAGACTAAAAACAAGAATAAAACTGTTAGAGACATCAGCCAAACCTTAGGCTTACCAAAATCCACTGTTCAGAACATCATTAAGAAGAAAGAGAGCACTGATGAGCTTCCTAATCGCAAAGGGACTGGCAGGCCAAGGAAGACCGCCACAGCTGATGACAGAAGAATTCTCTCTATAATAAAGAAAAATCCCCAAACACCTGTCTGACAGATCAGAAACGCTCTTCAGGAGTCAGATGTGGATTTGTCAATGACTGCTGTCTATTCAGAAGACTTCATGAACAAAAATACAGAGTCTACACTGCAAGATGCAAACCACTCGTTAGCTGCAAAAATAGGATGGCCAGATTACAGTTTGCCAAGAAATAATTAAAAGAGCAAGCACAGTTCTTAAAAAGGCCTTGTGGACAGCTGAAACGAAGATTAACATATCAGAGTGATGGCAAGAGCAAAGTATGGAGGAGAGAAGGAACTGCCCAAGATCCCGTGTTGTGGCCTGGGCATGTAGAGCTGCTGAAGGCACTGGCTCACTTATCTTCATTGATGATACAACTGCTGATGGTAGTAGCATAATTAATTCTGAAGTGTATAGACACATCCTATCTGCTCAAGTTCAAACAAATGCCTCCTGGCTCATTGGCCTGCGGTTCATTCTACAGTAAGACAATGATCCCAAACATACTGCTAAAGCAACAAATGAGTTTTTCAAAGCTATAAAAATGGTCAATTCCTGAGTCGCCAAGTCAATCACCCGATCTGAACCCATTTGAGCATGCCTTTTATATGCTGAAGAGAAAACTGAAGGGGACTAGCCCCCAAAACAACCATAAGCTAAAGATGCCTGCAATACACGTCTGGCAGAGCATCACCAGAGAAGACACCCAGCAACTGGTGATGTCCATGAATCACAGACTTCAAGCAGTCATTGCATGCAAAGGATTTGCAACAAAATGCTAAACATGACTACTTTCATTTACATGACATTGCTGTGTCCCAAACTTTATGGTGCCCTGAAATTTCTACATGGTGAAACCAAAATGTATAAAAATGGCCTTTATTAAAATCTGACAATGTGCACTTTAACCACATATGATTTTTATTCTTTTACAAATCTCAAATTGTGGAGTACAAAGGCAAATAAATAAATGATGGGTCTTTGTCCAAAACATTATGGAGGGCACTGGACATGTTGACTTTTTTGTCCGTCTATTCTAATTCCATTTGCCTACCTTTCCTATTTTTTGTGTTTAAGTGCCTCTGAAACTTGCCTTTATCAAGTCAAGAGTGTTTTATTGTCATGTGTTCCAGATAGAACAATTACATTGTTACTTGCAGCAGCACAACAGAATGTCAGAATATTGAGTATAAGTGTCAGGAAGTCATATTGCAGCTGTATACAACTTTAATTAAGCTACGTTTAGAGTATTGTGTGCAGTTCCTGTTGCAGCTCTACAGGAAGTATGTGAAGGCATTGGATAGAGTACAAAATAAGTTTTTTTTGGGATGTTGTCTGGTTTAGAGAGTATTAGATGGAGAGGTTGTATAAAACTCAATAGCGTTGGAGGCTGAGGAGTAACATGACGGAATCGCATAAAATCATGAGAGGCATCACTAAGATAGTATTTTTCTTAGGGTAGAAATGTTAAAAACTAGAGGGCAAAGATTTAAGATGAGAGGGACAAAGTTTAAAGGAGGTTGGTAAAGCAGTGGTAAGTGTCAGGGAAGTTGGCAGAAGCAGCATTTAAAACCCTTGTAGACAGGCACATGAACAAACGGAATGGAGGGATGTAGACCATGTGCTGGCTGGTAAGATTAGTTTAAATTGGCATCAGTGTCAGCACGGGCACTGTGGGCTGAAGGGTATGTTGCAGTGTTGTATTGAGTATGTAGTAAATGTATCTAATTCCACCTTGTTCCGGAGATCAATTACTGCGTGATAGTGTATGTTAAAAAAAAAACGTTAGCCTCTCAGATCTCCTTTAAACCTCCATTCTTTTACATTAAACCAAGCCTCTAGTTTCAGATACCTTGTCAGAGGAGTAAGATTGGACTATTTACTGTTTGTATGCCTCTGGTAATCTTATACTTCTGTTTGGTCACCTCTCGACCGCCTTTGTCCCAGGGATAACGAACCTCATCTAACCAATCTCTCTGCATAACTAAAATCCTCCAAACCAGGCAGCATTCTAGTGAATCTTCTCTGCATTCTTCACATCCTTCCTCAAGGGCATTTAAGGGGTTGATGATGAATGCTAGTTCTACCAGCAATGACAAAATCTTATGTATGTATATTTTTAAAAATCCACTTTACAGATGTAATATTTTAATGAAGTAAATGAATGCATCCCATTCTGAGAGGAGCGTCTTGGAATGGGATGCAGAGTGATTTTGAAGGGAGATGGGAGAAGACACAACTGCCATAATGCGACAAAGAGAGAGGAATATTTCATAGACTAGATTTGTAGGGACAGATGACCTGGAGTGTCTGGGCACAGAGTAGTGGAATGCAATGATGATATAATTTTTTCTGGTTTTATAGAGAATGGGGGATGGCTAGAGATCATTGATGTAACTGTGGAAATGGAAGAGACATGGAGAAGGGTTTAAGTGGCAAACAGACAACAAAACTGAGTTTCTTTTGTCCATGTGGACATGAACCTGCCAGTTCCATATCATTCTTAAAGGTAGGCTGGATCAGCATTTATTCTCTTTGTTTAATTGCCCTTGGGAAGCGAGCAGTATGCATACGTTCATGATTTTAACGGAATAAGCAAATTGACAATACTACTTCTGGGTTTAAAGGAAAAACCAACTACAAATTTTGCAGTAGGATGAAGATGTAGGTAGTTTTCAAAATTGCCCTGCCAAATGATATTAAACCAACATTATGCTCCTGTTCTCTAAATGCACCTTTTCTATATGCTGATTAAAGGTAAAAATAAATGTGTTGAAGCCATATCTGGTTAGACAAACTCTGTTTTGAGACCTGTAAACTGTTCATCCTATTAATTGTTTTCCTCTCCATTAATGCTAGCTGACCTGTTGATTATAGCAAGTTTTTTTTAATTGTGAATGCGGAAAGTCTTAAATACTCGAAGGTGGATGTTCTTTTAAACCATCTTTACTTATTTTAATTTATATTACAGTGATGCTTTTAGGAGTCATTATTGGAAGGAAAAGGTACCCCTTGGCCAAGTATCTTTGTGTGTTGCTCATAGTTTTGGGAGTGGCTTTATTTATGTATAAACCCAAAAAAGGGACGGACAGTGCAAATGATCATATATTTGGATTTGGGGAAATGCTATTAGTAAGTATATGCCTTTTTCTATTGCATTAAAAAAAAATAATGATTGTTTATATTATGCATTAACTTTCATTGTTGGCAAATACTTCCCTGCTGAATAAGCAAGCCTTAAGTTTTTAATGGCGAGGGAAAGAGTTGGAAGGGTAATATGGAATTAAAATATGTTTAAAATATATTTTTAATAAAAGTTACCATTTAAAATCTAATTTACTAATTTCACATGCTTTTCCTCTTCCCATTCTTTTACTGTCAGTTATTTCCACTAATTATTTTTGGTACAATGAAAATCTTAAAATGATTCTTATTTCTCTATTCATAGTCCTTTTAGAGATAGGACTAGCTTTCAAAAATCACTGCTCCAAATTCATTTTTAGAACCTTTCTAATGTAATATTCGGCAAGCATAAGTTCAAATCTTCAAAGGCCTATACAAAATAAAAATCAGCTGTGATGTCCTGCTTCTATATGGATAAAAATATTTCATTAACATTTATTGCATGTTAATTAGCCATTAATCACCACGGCTCAGAATACAACTGCAATTCTGCTGATCTCAATTGCTTCTGTAGAATTCCTAAAGAACTGGATACACATTAGTTTAGAGATACAGTTTGGAAACAGGTCCTTCAGCCCACCAAATCCATGCTGACCATTGATCACCCATTCACACTTGTTCAATGCTATCCTACTTTCCCACTTCCTACACACTAAGGGCAATTTGCAGAGGCCACTTGACCTACAAACCTGTCTGCCAGTTTCATTTAAAATCTTGCTGTCTTTATTTAAAATCTTACACTCAGGAGACTGCATATTTTGTGTGGCCCAAAGCTTGAGTCTATTCAACCATTCTAGTTGGGTATTCTTCCTCAAGTATTCTACTGATAATATCATTCATCGAGCTGGTGTTATGTATATATTTTCCAATTAGAATTTTGCAACATTGAGTATCACTTCCAGTAATTTGCTTATTTGTATATTTGTACTTGTATATTTTATTTATTCAATGGATGTTCCCTTTTTTTTCTAGTTAGCCTCCTTAACTTTGGATGGAATGACTGGAGTAGCACAAGAACACATGAGAGCTAATTTCCAGACTGGTTCAAACCAGATGATGTTAAATATTAATGTTTGGTCCAGTTTGTTCCTGGGAATAGGTAAAAATATAATTTTTCTTAAGACCTTATTAAAGTGTATCATTCAACCAAGTAACATGGAAATATATGGAGCATAGAAATTGTAAATCGAGAGCATGTGAGGATGAGTACGTTGAGAAATGGAATGGATGCCCCAGAAGGTCCCTTGGGCAATAATTACATTTATTAAATTATTTTTAACAATTGTAATGCCTTGAATCAGTTTTTTGGATTTCAATTTTTGGATTTTTGTTCCAATCCAGGGAATTGAACATGAAGTATAGGTTGGCAACCCAGTGCAGAAGCAGTGCTGCACAATGGGAGGTGCTGCCCTTCAGATGAAATGTTATAGTGAGGCAATGTGTGCTTGCTTGGCTAGACATAAGATTACATGTATTATTCTAAAAAGATACTATTTAAAATATCCTACTGTTTTTTAAACTCTCAATCAACATCAACATGTATGATTTAAATATATCTTGCCATAATAATACAACGTGTGCAGATTGTGTTCTGGACATCCGGTGGCGCTGTTGCTATTTGCCTCCGCTTTTTTAAATGTCTTTGTGGGGGGAAGAGGGTACAGTAAGGGGGATACTGTCCTTCAGCCGCTTCCTGGAGAGGATGCGAGTAGAGTCCACGCCCCCCCCCCCCCGTGGCCTACCTACTGGATTGGCGCTGCCTTTCCTGCCGGGATCGACCAGAGCTCCAGCAGCAGCGGTGCAGCATTAGAAACATTGCGGGGCGGGCGATGCCTTACCGGGGATCACTGTTTGGAGCTCCGGGGTGCTGGGCCTGCTGCACCGACATCGCGGAGCTCCCAACGCAGGCGGCGCTGACCAACATTGCGGAGTCCTGCGACTCCGCTCGGCCTGTGGACTTCGGGAGCCACGGACTCCGGTGGGAGGTGGCTGATCTGGAGGTCCAGGCTGTTGAGGATGTTCTCCGTCGGGGTTCCATCGTTCCCGGCGAGAGGGCCTGAGCACCGTGGCGGTGACTGCGGGTGCTCGGGAGGCCCCGACTTCGGGTGAACATCTGAGAAGATCGGCGGGGAGGCTGGCTGGTCTATGGTACCCTCCTTAACTTTGGTGCCGCTGTGGGGTTATGTTGTGTGTGGACTTTTGTGTTTGTGCTTTTTAAAAAAAATATGTTTATTTATTATTTATTTTTATGTTACTGACTGTAAGGAAAATCCATGTCGTTGTCTCTAAAATGAGATAATGACAATAAATTGAATATAATACAACAAGATTGGCTGCTAAAATTCCTGCATTGCAATTTCTGCATTTAAAATAGTAAATTGGGTAGTAATGGAGAGAGAGGATTGTTCCCCTTTTAATATAGGAGCGATCCTTCTCTCACCAATAAAACCGAATAATACAATATACAAGAAAAATCAAATTATTCATAGTACTATTAGAATTTGGAAACAAATACAATTAACTCTTAAATTAAGAAACCTATCGCTTCTCTCGCCTATAGTTAATAATCCGTCGTTTAAACCATCCATTATTGATAAATCACTTGCACATTGGGAAAGAATAGTAAGATTAAACGAGAACTTACCAGTTTGAAGTTTGATCCTTATTTTATGAGGAGTTACGATGAGGGATTTCGTGAAGACCCCGCCAGCACGCATGCGCGACATTCTTCAAAGCAGTGGTGTGAAATCATAGATAGTAGAGCTGACTGAAGATAGTAAGATTAAGAGATACTAATATACCAGTTGACCTTATGATAGAGGGTTGGGAGCGGAGGGCACGAAATCCCTCATCGTAACTCCTCATAAATAAGGATCAAACTTCAAACTGGTAAGTTCTCGTTTAATCTTACTATTTTACTTCGGAGTCATGTGAGTGACTTTGTGAAGATTTCAAAGCGCTGTGATTTCATGCCCTGGACCACATCCATGCTCACACACTGCCATAATAACTGATGGAGGAAGTATGTTAACATATTTCAGACTTGAAACAAAGCTGAAAAACAATAATGTATTTATTAATACAAAACAAAACCCCCTGAATTCAGGGAAAGCTTAGGGAACAGAGCTTAAAACTGTATCCGCAAACGTTGCTGGTGCGGCCACGGGTTTATTATAGAAATGTTGAAATGTTCCTTCACTGGCCCTGCCCGCTGTTGCGAGGACATGATCCATGGGTACCTCCATGGTCCTCGCCGCTGATGTGGATGCAGCCCTAGTAGAATGAGATTTTAAAATGTTAGTGTCTACACCTGCTGCACCTAATACCTCCCTGAGCCACCTGGAAATAGTCTGCACCGTCACCCTGTGATGTGGGTTTTTTAAACTGATGAACAGACCTGTTTCCATTCTGCTGATGTTTTGGGTGACATTTGTGTGTTACCACCGCTCCGCTATCTAGCAAACTGAAACGGTGGAGAGTCTGTCTGTCGTCGCAATGGGGCTACGAGAGTATGCAGCTCCGTGGGCTGCTGCGGTGGGTGGTCGAGTCCTGCCGACTGAGCGGGGCTCCCCAACTTCCGCGCTGTTTTCCTGGCCTGACTTTGCTCTGAAGTCCCGCGGTCCTGAGAGTCATGCTTCAGCGCAGGCTTCTTTTTAGATATTCTCTCCATCGCTTTCCTGTAAATATAAACAAGTACAGAAAAATTAACCAGCTCGAGGTTAGTGAAAACTTACCTGAGGGCCTCTTTTGAAGCTGCTGGCAGAGGAGCGCATTTCCCCCCCCCCCCCAAGCTTTCGACTGCGAATGCGAGCGACGATATGTCGCGCATGCATGCTGGCGGGGTCTTCACGAAGTCACTCACGTGACTCCGAAGTAAAATAGGAATTAAAACGTTCAGATACGTATGAAACTGGAAATGTTTTATCATTCCAACAACTACAACTTAAATACAATCTGAGAAGTAATCAATATTTTAAATATTTTCAAATCCGTGATTATTTGAAAAAACATATACAAGAATACCAAAATTTGACTCCAGATCTATTAGATGAAGCTATGAACAGAATTGCGGACTCAACTAACTTAATATCATACTTGTATAATATCATCCTAAATATAGAAATACCATAATCTAATCAAATTAGAAGAGATTGGGAACAAGAACTATCTATTAAAAAATTTGTAAGAGTTGGGATAAACACTTGCTATATGTGCATAAATGCTCAATCAATGTAAGACATATTCTAATCCAATTTAAAATCCTACACAGATAATATTATTCGAAAACTAAAATAAGTAAAATCTTTCCAAATGTTTCCCCCCACTTGTGATAAATGTTTATCTCAAGATGCAACTATAGCACATTCCTTTGTTTTTTGCATAAAAATCCAAAAATGTTGGAATGAAATTTTTGAAATTTTTACAAAATTATTTAAAATAAAATTGAAACCGAATGCAGAATTTATTATTTTTGGAACAATGGAAGTCTGCTTCGAACTGACTTCGTTCCAAAAGAGTTTCCTTAATTTTGGCTTAATAACAGCAAAAAAACTCATACTTAAATTATGGAAAAATGCACCCACACCAACGGTAAAAATGTGGATTTCAAATATGTCCGAAATGTTATATCTCGAAGACATGAGATTCCTCCTAGCAGGCAAATCAGACCAATTCTTAAAGATTTGGTCTCCATTTATCGACTTATTACAAGCATAGGGTGCAACATAACTTTGGAAATAAACGGTTTCAGGACCTGGTGAGGGGGGCGTAAAGATATGAAGTAGGTACATCCCTTTTATCTTATATTTTCCTCCTTTATATTTTTCTTTCTTTTTTTTTTAATTCTTCCTCGCGTTCTACGTCTTTACGGACTATTTCTTTTCACTTTCTTATGCACTTACTATCTTATCTAACCTTCTCTATTTCTCTTTTTCTTTCTTCTGTTACTTTCCTATTATTAAAGTTTAAAACAAGAAGTGGTACATGAAATGTATTATGTTATTTCGGGCTTATAATATTGTACTGTACATTACTTCTAATAAAAAGAAGGAAAAAAAGTAAATTTCTTGGCTATAAAGAAAAGGGATGTTTTAAGATTGTGAAATAGCACTATTTAAGCAGAGTAGAAAAATAAGCATTTGTTAACTGGAAGAAGATTTACAATTTGTATTAAACCAGATAAAACATTATTGCGAGCATTCTGGCATTACTTTCTAGTCGAATCCCTTCACTGAAGGTTTTTGCTCTCACAGATGATAATTTTGAATGCAAAACCAGTTTGTGCCTAACCAGTTCTCAAACATGTGGTGACTAGGGGACAGCAGCCCCATTTAACGTGGCATGGGAGTGCTTTTATCTTTAGCCTTTCAAATATGCCAAATGGCAGAATGGACAAGAGTGGAGTTGTTATCCCAGATTCAACAGCGCTGTGACCTCTAACTTCCAGCAGTATTCAGTTTATTGATAGTCATGCTCAAAACATTTTTAAAATATTCTTTTGGAGGAAGGGAGTTAAAAACATCATAATGTCATCATGTGAAACATTGCTGCAGTTTGTTGTATTATTTAATATTTGTGTTAGTGAATGACAATTCAAAATATCTTTAGCAATCTTTTGTATTGGAAGGAAAGTAGACCATTGCAGCAGGGATGTTGAAAATAAAATAGTTGCTCTGAAATCATTTAGCTAAATATATTTGTATTAACATGAGTTGTTGAAAATGTTTCATTTCCCGCATGACGTGAGGTAGGGTCTGTAAATAATCGCTCCTTAGAGCATACCCTTCGCAAATGATTTTACTGTCTTCCTAAGCAGAGTCTTTCCAGGTGTCGCTTCCTCCGGGTGCTCCGATTCCCTCCCGCATCCCAAAGACGTGTGGGTTTGAAGGTTAATTGGCCTCTCTCAATTGCCTGGAGTGTAGGGAATGATGTGAATGAAGGATAATGTAAAATAAGTGTGAAAGGGTGATTGTTAGTGGGCATCGACTTGGTGGGCGTACATGTTTCTACGCTGTATCTCTGAACTCAACTATGTTCACCCGCGCATAGTGAAAAATCAGCAACAGATCTGGGGAAGCTTGGCTTTGCTGAACTATTACCTGATTCCATGCTGTATCTCAATCAATTTATTAAACAAATGAAGATTTTATAGCTATCCGGATTCTTGAGGGGAAAATAAACAGCTTGTGCTAGTATTTATGGCACAAAGTTAGCATGCTATCAGATAAATGATAAAGAAAAACATATTTTCTATCTACATTACATTTGTAAGTGGGAAGGCTTGATTTTACATTACAATAATTTTACATTATTTGGTACTACAGTTTTATTAAATGTAAACATTTGAAGTATTAAAACAATTTAGCACTTAGGAGTACAAAGGAGAGGCCCATCAAACATCTTGTGTTTTGACCTGCAGGTTGAAGCTGGGTATTAGAAATCTAAACATGGAAAAAATATATTTTTCAAAACTATCAGTTTTCAAACACAAGTGTATTATTTTATAATTGAGTATTTTCATCCTAAGTTAATTTGTTATAAATGTTAAATGGAATTTCCCATTCATTTAAATTGGCTTTGTAAGGACCCCCATGGATTTTAATTTCCCTTATTAGAAATCTATTTAGGTGATTTACAGGATATACTTGTTAAAAAATGACAAGTGCTCAGGTAATTTAGTGGGTCAGGCAGCATCTCTGGAGTACATGGATAGGTGACGTTTCAGGTTGGGACCCTTCTTCAGGTTGATTGTGGGGAGGGGAAAGAAAACTGGAATAGAGTAGGGACAGGACAAGGCTTGGCATGCAATAGCAATAGGTGGATATGGGCGAGAGGGAGGGGTATTGATATGCATATAATTGGACAACGGCCAGAGACGAGGTTGGAAATTGTACCCCTACGCTCACAACGCACCAAGGTCACGTTCCCAGGGGATGCCACCTGCCTCGCTGAACAGCTCTAGCAGTAAACCGGCAATTGATGTCTTTTTGTAATCCATCATCTACTGTTCGTTATTTCCCCGATATCCTTGTTTAGTTTAAAGATACAGCTTGGAAACGGGCCACTTTGTCCGACTGAGTCCACGCCGTTCAACGTTCCCTTGTACACTAGTTCTATCCTGCACACTCGGGACAATTTACAAAAGCCAATTAACCAACAAACCTGCACGTCTTTGAAATGTGGGAGGGAACGGAGCACCCAAAGAAAACCCACGCTGTCACAGGGAGAACGTACAACTCCGTATGGTAGCACCAGTCAGGATCGAACCCGGATCTCTGGCGATGTCGGGCAGCAAGTCTATGAGCTTATGTAGTATTTAAAATTTTATTCTTTCATATTCTACTTGAAGTTACAATTCAATAATTGTTTAACATTTTGTTTTAATCTTTCAGGAGTACTTTTCACTGGAGAAATATGGGAATTTCTGAACTTCACTGAACGCCATCCCAGTATTCTCTACAAGATTCTTCTGTTTAGTTTAACTAGTGCTCTGGGCCAGGTCAGTATCAGTTGCATTATATCAAAGGTGTCCAAAATTAAGAGGGGGCAAATTCAGTATTAAATTACTTTCTAAACTTGTTTTCATACTACAAGTGGCTTGTGGTTTTAAAAAAAAAACATTTGAATAAGCTAATGGAATTTGGCATTTCCTCTTTGGCCTAATGACTCCCGTGAAACTGGTGGTGAACCATCTTCTCTAGCTATCATAATCTATTTGCCCAGGGTAAGGGACTATTGGTACCAATTAATTAAAACTCCAGTATATTAACACCTAAAATAAAGTAAATATTGTTTACAGAAATGCTGTATGATTTGGGAACAGAAACAACAACTTAATTCAATTGTATTCCCCTCCAGAGTTTCATCTTCATGACTGTTGTTTATTTTGGACCCCTGACGTGTTCAATCATTACTACAACCAGGAAGTTCTTTACCATCCTTGGTTCAGTGCTTATTTTTGGTAATCCCATTAGCTCATTGCAATGGGCGGGAACGGTTTTAGTATTCTTAGGTAAGTATTCTTGGTAGTCTTAGGTAAGTGACACAAACTTTTGCTAGAAGTCTACAAAACCAACTCTCCCTGGCTGGTTTTAGTAAGAAGATGCTCCAAGTGGAGGGTTAAAATATTTGGCTCTGGCAGCATTACCAATGCTGTGTTTTAGCCATTATAATGGAATATACAAAACAAACGTTTTTGATTCCAAACAGAAATTCATTTGTTGAGAGAGATGCATATCTTGGAGATTTGAAAATGTATTTGCTCATCTTTTTTAGACATGGATTTAACTAGTATCATAGAGCTGAAACATTGATTCAACATGATGTATAATTTTTATTAGGCGTTAAATAAGGAACTGCAGATGCTGGAAAATTGAGGGTACACAAAATGCTGGAGAAACTCAGCGGGTGCAGCGGCATCTATGGAGTGAAGGAGATGGGTTCTGAAGAAGGGTTTCGGCCCGAAACGCTACCTATCTCCTTCGCTCCATAGATGCTGTTGCACCTGCTGAGTTTCTCCAGCATTTTGTATGCCCCTGAGTCACAGGCCTCCAGTCTGAGAAGCAACCTTCCACCATTGCCCTCTGCTTCCTTCCATGGAGCCAATTTGCTATCCATTCAGCTATCTCTCCTTGGATCCCATGCAATCTAACCTTCCAGAGCAGCCTACCATGCGGAACCATGTTGAATACTGTAATGAAGTCCATGTATACAACATCTACAGCTCTGCCCTCATCAACCGTTTTGGTCACGTCTTCAAAAATCTATCAGATTTGTGAGGCACGACCTCCCACGTACGAAACCACGATGACTATCCTTAATCAGCCCTTGCCCATCCAAGTGCCTATATAACCTATCCCTTAGAAAACTCTCCAGTAACTTCCCAATTACAGATGTTAAGCTCACCAGCCTATAGTTCCCAGCATTTTCCCTGCAGCCCTTCTCGAAAAGAAGCACAACATTTGCCACAATCCAGTCTTCCGGCACCGCTCCTGAATTTAAGGACAACTCGTAAATTTCAACTAGGGCTCCTGCAATTTCCTCTTTGTTTCCCGCAACGTCCTTGGATATATACTCAGCGTGGTGGATGCCTGGAATGTGCTGCTAGGGATGTGGTGGAGGCAGCTACAATATATGCAAGGAATGGAGGGATATGGACCATGAGGTGGCAGAGAAGAGTACTTTATCACAAGGTCATGTTCGGCATGGAGCTTGTGGGACAAAATTCTTGTGTTATACTGTTCTATGTTAACTTTGATTATATGCTTAGATATTCTTTGCCATTTGACAAGTAAATTATTTTTAAATGAAGGGAAATCAGTTTGAAATGCCTCTTATTAAACCAACAATGCACAAAGACAGTAGCAAGGGCAGTTCATGTTTTATGAGACTGCGGTTTCTAATTTTTCTTTTCTCTATTTAGGTCTTGGTTTAGATGCAAAATATGGAAAAACAACCAAAAAAAATCAATAGATACTGAAGAAATTATTCACTCGAAGATTTTGATCGCTAAAAATGCTGCCTGAATTATGTTCATTGACGTTTTTCAAAATTCCATGCTCCAGTTGTAAATTAGTTTAAATATATAGCTTGTTTTGCTTTTTAAAATAAGCATTTACCGACAAGCTCCATGTGTCTGTTTATTTCAAGATGTTGCACTTCATGCAATGCAAAATATGGTGTGAGGCTCCGTTAGTGCTATCATCAGAACTTTAGAACTAGTTATTCTGCAAATTTGGACTGATTCGTTACTGAGAAATAACGAAATTCTAAACTGACATTGTTAATTTTTGAAGTGTAAAAATAAAACTACAGATGCTGGAATTCTGGAGTTAAAAACAAAATCCTCAAAATAGCCAACACAGAGTATCTGCAGAGAGGGAGAGAGAGAGAGAAAAACGGGTACAATTTCAGGGCAATAACTTGGTGAAAGGTCATCCTGAAATATTAATTCCGTTTCTCTCTTCATTGACATTATTGGATCTGCTAAGCTTTCCCAGCATATTCTGCAATTGTCTATATAGTCCACATACAATCATTTTACTGAGATTTTTTTTAATAGTCCATTGAAAATAAATCAGAAACCAGCTCTTGGGTTTTAAAATTACATTTTATATACTTCCATAAGAATGAATGATTCTGCACAATGTATATGTGAAACAATTATAGTTCAAACTAATTATTTAAATGCCTTTTTTTAACAGTCTTAAATGTTTATTTCAATGTAACGCCCAAGTATTTTAACAGCTTCAATCTTAAAAAAGATTTGCCAAAATCTAATAGGGGGTAACACAATTAAGAACTGCTAGATTAAAATACAATCACCTAATTGAAAAAATAATTGTTATACATTTCTCAAAATGTTCATGTTATTCAGATAACTTCTCTATCCTCTGATGTACAAGTAGTTGTAAATTGCTACGTGACCTAAATATGAGCATAGACGAGCAGATCTATCATATATGAGCATATTTATCATGGATTCTTAAATGCACTATATGCAAAATAATCTTCAGTTTTGGCTACTGTGGTGGTGAATGGAAGAAGAGCCACAGCACATGTTGGGAAATTAGTCTGTTATTATATTTAATTCAGGTCATCTCATGTTAGTGAGCCGTCTTTTCTTTGCCCACCTCCCACTTGACTTACTGAAGTATTACAAAAGCAATTTAATATCTATTTTTTAAATAAAAACTTAAAATTAGTGCATCTGTTGCAATCTACGATGTGTATTGTAGAAAGAAGGAACTGCAGATGTTGGTTTACAAAAAAAAGACAGTGTTGAGATAACTCAACGGGTCAGGCAATATCCCTGGAGAACATGGGTTGGAACCCTTCTCAGACATGAGTTTAATTGTTTGTATCATTGAAAATACACAAGTAACAAGGTTTCTTATTGTTATTCTTACAGAATACTTGCAATGTAGCTTTTAGTATGGAAACCAAATTGCTGCCCAATGTTGAATATGGATTTGTTTCATGCTGTGGTGTCCACTTTGGCATCATCCTCCATATGAACAGCAACACTAATCCAATGTACCCAAATTAATTCTGGGAACTGCAGAGAAATGAAGTGAAAGCTTTTCATGAAAAAGAATTGTAGCAGCAACTGATTTAGACTCAAGATGACTCTCAGGTAGCATTCCGACTTTGGAATAAGGGACACACTGAATCAATATTTTCTTTTAGCAGCATTTTTGCCTTGTGTCAGAAGATGCCACAACAAGTTATGATTCTCCAAGTATCTACTGAAGTGGAATTATATTCACTTTTTATTTTAATTCCTAGAAACAAATGATTGAAGCACTTTTGGTTTATGGTATTTTAAATCACTGTAATGTAAGTGTAGCTGAGGTTAAAACTGCATTAATTTTATATTTTAATTTGGCATGAGCTCTATTGAATCCAATGTTTTCTGGCAGTTTTAGTGATGCAGCATGTTTAATATCAAAATATATTGGCATTTTGTGTTTTGGGGTCTCAAAGTCTAACAAATAAACTGATGTAGATAAGAGACTTCTGTAGTAGAGAATGTTCTTTCATCTCTTGCACAAGGACCAGTCAGCACTTCTTCACTGGAATCCACAGATCCCGATTCTATTGTGTAAATAAATAGCTCATTAAATTCTGATGAACCAAGCTGATGATTATACACTTTGTCACAATATTGAGTGTGATAATCATTATTGTCTAACCTTCTTGTAGTGTACTGCATCTGTCTAATACTCTGACCACGTTCACATATATAACATCTGGCTGTTAATCTATCTGGAATTCAAACTCTATAGTTCCTTGCATTTCAGTTTACCCACATTCGTCAGTGCAAACTGCATCCCAAATTTATACTACATCCATTTATACTGCTGTATACTACATACAAACTACGTCCCAAATGAATTCAGAATATATTTACGACTGAGTTATTTATGATCTCTGATCTACAATTAAAATGCAAATTAAAATTTAACAACTTAGAGTCATGTTAGTTTCTTACCTTATTTATAATTTAGTTTGCTTTAGGACTGAGTGCAGTTTAAGGTAACACCTGTAATGTCAGAAGTTTCTGTTCCTTGAGAAATGTTCTCGAGGCCAAAACTAGTTCCCAGAAGCAGTGATAGACTGCAATATGTGACGTGACACTTTCAGTTCATGGCATAAAATCTATTGAATTTATAAATAACTTTGCATAAGGTCTGACTACTTGCATGTTAACAATTTCAACTAGACTGTCTCAAATGTAATTCCAAAATGACATGTATAGTAACAACTGCAATAAAAACAACAAATGTCACTGCTTTTACAGAACAAACCTTAATTTAAGGCTCTTTCATGACTTTTAACAAAAACATTTTAAATTTATTTCAGCCGCACCCACACCTCAATGTGAGACTGGGACAAGAACTTAGGCTGCCAGATATCCAGATGGGAACAAGATAGTTTAAAGATTTGTAATGATGTGCTTTATTGCTATACTTACTCTGTCCCTTGATATTGTGGTGTTTAAAAATCTATCAAGTTCAAACCTCAAAGATATCACAGATGAGAAATCTTTATGCAATACATCACATGCAAATGAGGAGTCCTTCCATATTACATTGCCCCAATTACTCCCCTGGCTGTCAGTATTTGGTCTATAATGAATTGAGACTTGCCATAGAGCAAGGAGATCATCAGGACTTCGACAATGCTGTTTGGTTTTATAGATGCCTATAATATTGCATGTGCATGAATTGTTTCTCCCAAACCACCATCAGTCATGCTCAATAGACCGAAACTTCCAGTCGTAGTTTGGGAACCATAATACACATTAGAACAAAGTAGCAACTGAATTAGCTCAACAATGAGCCCATCAAATTTTAGCTATCGTAGATGTGCTAGGAACAAAATATCTATATAAATAAGTTTATTGGCCAAGTATTCACATACAAGGAATTTGCCTTGGTGCTCCGCCCACAAGTAACAACATGACATACAGTGACAGTTACGAATGACTCCGAAAACACTAAACATTAA
The DNA here is from genome assembly GCA_963514005.1 of Raja brachyura. The sequence goes on from OY740812.1 coordinate 24,949,746, forward strand.
TAATATAAAACATTAATGATAAAACACCATTGATCAAGCATGTGAACCAACAAAATACCAGATCAAAGGAAGGATACTGTATTTTTGGCTGTACTTATCCATACTCGTGGATAAAAACTGTTTTCATGTCTGGTTGTGGCAGCTTTGACAATCTGGAGTCACCTTCCAGAGGGAAGTGATTCAAAGAGTTTGTGGCCAAGGTGAGAGGGTCAGAGGTGATCTTGCCCGCTCGTTTCCTGGCCCTTGCAGTGTACAGTTCATCAATGGAGGGAAGGTTGCAGCCAATACTCTTCTCTGCTGATCGAACGATTCGCTGCAGCCTCTAGGTGTCATGCTTCGTGGCTGAGCCAAACCAGACCATGATGGAGAAGGTGAGAACAGACTCTACGATGGCCGTGTAGAATTGGACCATCATTGCCTGTGGCAGATTGTGCTTCCTCAGCTGCTGTAGGAAGTACATCCTCTGTTGTGCCTTTTTGACTGGAGTCTATGGTAGCCCCCCACTTAAGGTCCTTGGAGATGATGGTTCCCAGGAACTTAAAAGACTCCACAGATGTGACTGGTGTTCTTGATGGTGAGTGGGGTGAGGGGAGGGGGAGGTCTCCTAACGTCTACAATCAATTCCACTGTCTTAAGAGCATTGAGCTCTAGGTTGATGCTACGGCATCAGGACACCAGCTGTGACACTTCCAGTCTGTGGGCAGACTCCTCCCCATCCTGCATCAGTCCAATCAGGGTTGTGTCATCCGCAAACTTGAGAAGCTTGACAGAGGAGTCAGTGGAGGTGCAGTCGTTGGTGGAGAGGAGAGAGTACGCAGCCTTGCGGTGCTCCTATGCTGAGCGTTTGCAGGTCCGAGATGTGCTTTTCCAGCCTCACATGCTGCTTCCTGTCTCTCAGGAAGTTGGTGATCCACTGACAGGGGTTCAGCCACAGTCAACTCGGAATGTTTGGAGTGTAGTAGTTCTGGCACAATGGTGTTGAATGCAGAGCTCAAATCAACAAACAGGATCCTCGCATAGGTCCCCTGGCAGTCTAGATGCTGTAGGATGAAGTGCAGACCCAGGTTGACTGCATCATCCACAGATCTATTGGCCCGATATGCAACTGCAGAGGGTCCAGCAGGGAGTTTGTGATATTTTTCAGCTTAGCCAGCACAAGCCTTTTGAGTGTCTTCATGACTACAGATGTCAGTGCGACAGGCCTGTATTTGCAAAAGTAACAGGCCTTGCAAAACGACAGGCCTGCAAAAGTAATCCTTGCCTTTTTGGGTACAGGGACAATAGTGGAGACTTTGAAGCAGGCAGGGACAGTACATGTTTGCAGGGACTGCTTCAAAATGTCTGTATAGACCAGTGCCAGCTGTTTGGCACAGAGCTTAAGAGTAGAGGGGGAAACATTGTCAGGTCCTGGAGATTTCCGGCTCTTTTGTCCTCTGAAAAGCCTCCCCACCTTCTCTATTTTTATTGTTGATATTGGATAAGTTATGTTGTGCAGCACAGAGGGTGTGGGTGATTGGGTGTGAAGTGGTGAATGGAGGGGGGTGGATGTAGAAAGGCCCAGTCTTTGCAGACTGAGGTCAGGCTGTGAGTGGGTGTGAAGTGTTGATTGGGGTGGGAAATGGTCCCGTCTTTCATACTGGAGTCTTGCCTTAAGTAGGCGTGAAGTGGTGAGTGGGAAGGAGAGGGTGTATGATCCATTCTTTGTAGACTGGGGTCTGGCTGTGTTGGTCGGGGAGCAGGGAGGAGGTACCAGTGTTACGGTTCTGATTTTCAAACCAGCAGTAAAACTCACTCAGGTCGTTGGTCAGCTGACGATTGTCCAAAGAGTGGGGGGCTTTCCTCTTGTACCTGGCAATTTCTTGCAAGCCCTTCCAAACTGAAGAAGAGTCACTAGTTGAGAACTTGCTCCTCAACTTCTCAGAGTACCTTTCCTTGGCAGCTCTGATTCCTCTTCTCAGCGTGTATTTGGCCTGCCTGTAGAGGTCTGCATCCCCGCTCCTGTAGGCCTCTTATTTAGACCGTCTGAGCTATCTGAGTTCTGCAGTGAACCAGGACTTCTTGTTGTTGAACCATGTCCGGGTCTTAGTTGAAATGCAACTGTCCTCGCAAAAGCTGACATATGATGATACATTGTCCGTATACTAATCGAGGCTTGTGTAGCTTACCTGAACACATTCCAATCCGTGCAGTCAAAGCAGGATTGTAGGTTCTCAATGCCCTCGCTTGTCCACCTTTTTGTTGTTCTGACCACAGGCTTAGTAGTTTTTAGTTTCTGTCTGTAGGTCGGAATAAGGTGAACTAGACAATGATCAGAGAGACCCAGACCCGCCCGGGGAACAGAGCGATATGCATTCTTGATTGCTGTATAACAGTGATCGAGTGCTCTCCCCACCTGGCGGGGCAGGTAACATGAAGTCTGTATTTTGGAAGGTCACGGATGAGGTTAGCTTTGTTAAAGTCCCCCAAAACAATGACCATGGAGTCCGGGAAGTCACTCTCTACCCTCATTACCTGGTCAGCGAGTTGCTTTTGCGCCTCACGTACGCAGACTTGGGGCGAATGTAAACTCCAGTGAGAATAAAGGAGTTAAATTCCCTCGGAGAGTAGAAGGGTTTGCAGTTTGTAAAGAGGGATTCTAGGTTGAGAGTGCAGAAATTTGAAGTACCGTGATGTACCAGTCCTGGTTGGTATAGAAGCATATTCTACCGCCTCTTGATTTCCCCGCTGCCTCCACTTCGCAGTACGCTCTGTGAAGTTGGAAGCCAGCCAGTTGCAGTGCGCTGCCCGGGGTCGACTCACAAAGCCAGGTCTCGGTGAAACACAGGGCAGCAGCTCAAGAGAAGTCCTTGTTCGTCCGATGCAGGAGTTGCAGTTCGTCCACTTTGTTCTTGAGAGAGCGTACATTCGTCAGGAGTGGAGTGTGCGTGATCCTCGTCGCCGGAGTCGGGTGAGTGCTCCAGAGCTTGAACGCAGCCATTGCCCCGCTGACGAGTATGTCCAAATAATCCAGCTGGTGAGAGAAATCCGGAACAATGTTTGGAGGTACTGTATGTTCGGTGTTCATGAGTACCTCTCTCGTGAAAGTAATATTTGTAGGGTTTTCACAGACGACACAAATGAACGAACATATACAAAACAGCAAGGAGCAGTACACCGTGGCCGCTATCGTCGCAGCAGCAACACTGCCAGCAGCTACACTCTATATAATCTACATATCTATATAATTTAAAGCGTCATCTTGACCGCTTCCTGTTTGTGCTGTGTATTGATTTTAGAAAAAACGCTACCACGTATGGCTGTGATTTTTGGCCATCTTACTCAGTCCTCCACTGATCAGATCCCTTGCCAGGGATCCCTGGAGAGGAGCTCTGACCGCCGGCCTTGCAGTCTGCCGTGCTTCTGGCCGTAGCGCGGCGGGGACTTTAAATCTTCGACCGCCGGCCTGTGGCCTACACCATCTTCAAGCCACGGTCTCCTGTGCGGCCGCACCGATTCAGGACTTACCCTGTCTGTACATCGGGACGCCCGTAGCGGTGACTGCGGAGGGTTGAGGTCCCGGGGGAAAATGGAGGAGAACTGGCCAAATTTTGTGCCTTCCACCACAGTGATGAATGCTGTGGTGGATGTTTGTGTACATTTTTTAAAATTGTGTATTGTGTGTTCTTATTTATTGTACCGCTGCTGGCAAATTAATTTCATTTGCACTTATGTGCAAGTGACGAATAAAACGTGATTGATTGAGGATTTTTCCAATCGTTGAAAAATAAAAGTTATTAGTGTTTAAAAAATCTTGAGATCGTGTTGCCTGTCACCGCCATGAAGGTCACGCCCCTTCCGGGGGTGGTGGGGGTGGGGGGGATGTTGGACATGGCTCGGTCTCTCTGCAAGATGGCGAGGGAGAGACCACGACTCTCATTCTGCCGGCCTTGCAGTCTGCCGTGCTTCTGGCCATAGCGCGGCGGGGACTTTAAATCTTCGACCGCCGGCCTGTGGCCTACACCATCTTCAAGCCACGGTCTCCTGTGCGGCCGCACCGATTCAGGACTTACCCTGTCTGTACATCGGGACGCCCGTAGCGGTGACTGCGGAGGGTTGAGGTCCCGGGGGAAAATGGAGGAGAACTGGCCAAATTTTGTGCCTTCCACCACAGTGATGAATGCTGTGGTGGATGTTTGTGTACATTTTTTAAAATTGTGTATTGTGTGTTCTTATTTATTGTACCGCTGCTGGCAAATTAATTTCATTTGCACTTATGTGCAAGTGACGAATAAAACGTGATTGATTGAGGATTTTTCCAATCGTTGAAAAATAAAAGTTATTAGTGTTTAAAAAATCTTGAGATCGTGTTGCCTGTCACCGCCATGAAGGTCACGCCCCTTCCGGGGGTGGTGGGGGTGGGGGGGATGTTGGACATGGCTCGGTCTCTCTGCAAGATGGCGAGGGAGAGACCACGACTCTCATTCTGCTGTGGATCAACTCAACTGTGAGTGTGCAATGTCCTTGAATAAATGATTTGTTAGCCCTTGGTGACAATGAAATGAGTTGTTTGGCTTGACTTGAAACTGAAATGTTTTACTTATTAAATCCGAGTGTGTTTAGGGCGGGGGGGCGGGCGGTTAAGGGGAGATGGACTGAATGCGTGGGGGGGGAAGGGGAATCGCAAGGAGCAGAGCGAGGGGGGGGGGGTGAAGGGAGGAGGGGTGACTGAGTGAACTGCCACCATACCAGCCATGAGAAAGTGAACTGCCAGCCCACCAGCTGTAAGTGACTGAAGTGCCAGCCCACTAGCCATGACTCACGGAACTGCAAGTCTAAGAATCCATTCAGTCCACAATGTCCATATTAGCCCTCTGGAAATCAGTCCCTTCAGTCCACAACACCCATACTAGCACTCCAGAGATCCACGCAAGGATAGACTTTCCTCCTTCATTGCTGTGATCTGTAAACAAAAGATGAAAATGACTAAAATTGATTTCCATCCTCTCCCCCTTCTCTCTCACAGAGTCTGTCACCTGTTTTCGGCAGAATTTCTGGCAGATTCTGAGCTGCCAGCCCGCCAGACCTGAATAACTGAGCTGCATGGCCTGAGTGACTGAGCTGCTAGGCCTGAATGACTGAGCTGCCTGGCTTCAGTGACTGAGCTGCCAGGCTTCAGTGACTGAGCTGCCAGGCCTCAGTGACTGAGCTGCCAGCCCAAGAATCCATTTGGCCCACAATGTCCATACTAGCCCTCTAGAAACTAGTCCCTTCAGCCAACAACACCCATGCCAGCGCTCCAGAAAGATGGCGCAACAATTTTAGGCTCACCATTCGCCTGGGGTGTGCAGTAGCAAGTTTTGTTCGATTTGACAAAGTAATTCCCTTTAAAAACTTTAACTTTCGACCCCCCCCCCCCCCGGGCCCGTTGCGCTACCACTTGCCGGCCCCATCAGCCGTGCGTCCACAGTTGAGGGAGGATTGCTGGGCCCGCCTCCATTTTCAGATCGCCATTTTGACTCACAGTTGAGGGAGGGTTCCTGGGCCCGCCTCCATTTTCAGATCGCCATTTTGACTGGCATCATAATGGGGACACAACGGGTCCATGGGTCGTCTAGTTCCTTCTAAAATCATGTTGTGATCTTTAAGATGTATCAAAGTAAACTGGCATTAGCCAGGGCAGCTGTTAAATTGATGCATGTGGTCTCACTGTGCGCTGATTATAGAGATGCAAAATAATCAAATGGCTCTTGTTCCTGTTAATTACTAGATCTTGGAAAATGAATATGCATTACTATGAAGTGCAAAATTGGGCTCAGCTGTGACGCATCAGTAGTTGAAAAGGTTTTGGACAATCGCTATGTGCTTCTGCATAATGTTGGTAATTGAATGAGGTATGGGAGGGTCACTAGTGTCTTGAAACTGTAGTCTGGGAGGTAATGCGAAGGGAATCCATAAATAAGTGCAACTCTGGATGGGAACTAAATCCACCACTTTTACTGGTTTTAAGTGATGTCGCAATGGAATAAAATCCATTTTTGTTTTTATGCAATTAGTCAGCCAGCTAAAATTCCCACTGTAGTTATTTCATATTGTGAATTATTTAATGCCCTTATCATTTCTGGTGCAGTGCATTTTAAAAGACTCTAGGTTTGTTATGTTGCTTTCAAAATTGTTTGAAGCCAATTAATCTGCATAATGTTATCCACTGCATTTGCTTTGCTGCGTTGAAATTCTGTTAGAAGAAAGTGAATAGTGGAAAATTCTTCATTTGTGCAGCTTTCCCTCAAATATTTTCTGTCCGTCAACTTAGTTGGGCAATAACCTTCCATATGAAATCTACAAGACAGAATTAAATGGCAATCTGAAGAAGGGTTCTGACCTGAAACGTCACCTGTTTCTTTTCTCCAGAGATGCCGCCTGACCCGTTGAGTTGCACCAGTACTTGTGTTTATTTTCAGCATGTTTGTCAGAAATGAAATTCCTAAAAATATTGAGATTTTATTGCTGATTACTTGAGGTTCAAAACATAAAAGATGCATTTTCTATTTGCACATTATACAAGCATGCATTTCCTGATGCACAGTTACTTTTTTTCCTGTAAAATGCTACGTAAGGTTGATGAAATTGACTCAAGTAATATCATCTAGCCTTCAAGCGAACATATCAGTACATATAAAATGTACAATGTACAAACAGGCTATGCTGTGTTTATGTTATTTCTCAGCCCCTTCTGGGATGATTTCAGTCTCTACTCACAATGGCAGTTCGTCAATTTTTCAGGATCTGGGTATTTTCATGCACCTGAAACCCTTATTATCCTTGGTTTTATCAAAAGTGATCATATTGTCTGGTTTGAGAGGTGTGCTCGAAGTAGACCAGCCAAGTAACTGGTGTTTGCAAGTTGTACATACAGCACTCACTGTTCACTGATGGTGGAAGGAGCGAAGGTTCAATGTGAGGGAAAGGATACTAATCAATAGAGCTATTTTATCCACAGTGGCACTGAGATCCTTGAATGTTGTTGGAGCTGCACATATCCAAGCTAGTGAAGACTGTGCCTGATTTTTCCCTTGTAAATGAGGAAGATCTTTTGGGATATCAGATGCTGAATTACAAGCCATAGAACATCCAGTTTCTGACCTGCTCTCGTACCCACAATATGTATGGGTCTGAAGAAGGGTCTCGACCAAATTTATTATATACACATATCCTCCAGAGATGCTGCCTGACCCACTGGTTTACTCCAGCATTTTGTGTCATTTTTGCAAACCAGCATGTGCAGTTCCTTGTGTCTAAATTAATGGGGCTGGTCCAGCTGAGTTACTGATTGATGGTGATTCCTTGGATGTTGATGGTGAGTCTTCCGTGTTGGTAATGCCACTGAATGTCAAAAACAGCTTGTTTGGTGGTGATGGTCTTTGCTTGGCATTTCTGCAATGTGCAATTTGCCACATATCAGTGCATGCCTCAATATTGACAAACTCGTTGCTGCATTCTGCATGAGCTGGAAATGGAAATGAAACTGAATTCGCAATCACTAGCAAACATCAGCGTTTCTACCCTTATGATGGTAAACAATGTCATTAATGAAACAGTTGATGTTGGTTGGGCCTAAGCTTGCCTTGGCAATTTTCCTGGGCTTGGATGATTGAATTTGCAGCTATCATGACCATCTTCGTCGTCTGGTATATGACTCAAGCCACTAGAGTGATTTTCTCCTTGATGTCCATTGACCAGTTTTACTGAGGCTTATGGAAATCTCTAGACTTGGACATACAATTGACCTCCTCAGGCCCCAATATAACTTCAGGAAAGCATTCAAAGTTTGTGCAATAAGGGCTAGCCTACCGTCTGCTTACAAAATACTTGCTGTTTTGAACATTAAGTTAACAGTATTTCATAGGCAAGGATTTACTAAACAGCTCATTCCCATGTTGGTTTCTCCATATACTGATCTGGAAAACAATCTAGATTCATAGACACATAGAAACATAGAAATTAGGTGCAGGAGTAGGCCATTCGGCCCTTCGAGCCTGCACCGCCATTCAATATGATCATGGCTGATCATCCAACTCAGTATCCCGTACCTGCCTTCTCTCCATACCCTCTGATCCCCTTAGCCACAAGGGCCACATCTAACTCCCTCTTAAATATAGCCAATGAACTGGCCTCAACTACCCTCTGTGGCAGAGAGTTCCAGAGACCCACCACTCTCTGTGTGAAAAAATTCCTTCTCATCTCGGTCCTAAAGGATTTCCCCCTTATCCTTAAGCTGTGACCCCTTGTCCTGGACCTCCCCAACATCGGGAACAATCTTCCTGCATCTAGCCTGTCCAACCCCTTAAGAATCTTGTAAGTTTCTATAAGATCCCCTCTCAATCTCCTAAATTCTAGAGAGTATAAACCGAGTCTATGCAGTCTTTGTTCATAAGACAGTCCTGACATCCCAGGAATCAGTCTGGTGAACCTTCGCTGCACTCCCTCTATGGCAATAATGTCCTTCCTCAGATTTGGAGACCAGAACTGTACGCAATACTCCAGGTGTGGCCTCACCAAGACCCTATACAACTGAAGTAGAACACAAAATGGTGGAGTACTCAACGGGACAGGCAGAATCTCTGGAGCAAAAGAATGGGTGATGTTTAGGGTTCAGACCCTTCTTCAGACTGAAGAAAGATCCCGACCAGAAACGTCACCCATTCCTTTTCTCCAGAGATTCTGCCTGTCCTGCTGAGTTACTCCACCATTTTGTGTCTATCTTTGGTTTAAACCAGCATCTGCAGTTCCTTCCTACCCTAGATTCATACAGCAAGGAAATATACTCTTCGGCCCATGTCGACCAAGTTGTCTACCTGATCTAGTTCCGTTTGCCTGTGTTTGGCCCATTTCCCTCCAAACCTTCCATATATATGTGTTTTTAATGTAGTTGTCTACATGTCTTTTAAATGTTATCATCATACCCACCTTTGGCAGCTTGTTCCACATACCCACCACCTTTTAAGTGAAAAAGTTGCCCCTTGGGTCCCCTCACCTTAAATCTCGCCTCTAGTTCTAGACTCGCCTATCATGGGGAAAAAAAATCTATGCCCCTCATGAAGGGAAAATAAGCCCTGGCCTCTAGTTATAACTCATGCCCTCTAATCTCGGTAATATCATTATGAATCATTTCTGGTATTTTCTTCACTGACTACTGCACTGCCAGTCTTGATGTCATCTCTAATACAAAGCATGAATTCACCCTCCACATTATATTAATCAATACCTTTTCTTTGTCCCAACATTAAAATAAAACTTTAAAAAAGTGGATGACCTTATTTTTTCACACTGTGTTCCATTTTCACATCTTTGTGCAGATGTCGCTTTGAATTGTTCTGCATCCTCCATGCCAACCAGCCCCGCATCATCTGCAAACTTGACCATGTTATATGTGCTATCCCTTCATACATACAACTTGTGAAGGACTGGAGCTGCAAAATGTATTTAGGCAGTTTAAGTGAGTGAGTAAGAAGTTGGCAGCAAGGGTATGATGCTGGAAGATATGAGGTTACCCACTTCGGATGAAGAATCAGAAAGCAAATGAGTTACTTAGAGTAACGAGACACTTACTGGCTGAATCCTGGACCACTTTCGTATATTCTCATGCTAAGGGGAATAGATTAATTATCCAAATACCCTCTAGGTTCCTCACAATTTTATACGTTAGTTACATCAGCCTCTTTTGTTCGGAAAAAATTCTAAACCCAGTCACTTTAGAGCGGTGCTGTGGTGCAGCGGTAGAGTTGCTGCCTTACAGCACCAGAGACCCGGGTTCAATCCTGACTATGGGTGCTGTCTGTACGGAGTTTACACGTACTCCCTGTGATCGCATACGTTTTCTCTGGGTGCTCTGGGTTCCTCCCACATTCCAAAGATGTACAAGTTTGTAAGTTAATTGGCTTCTGTAAATTGTAAATTGTCCCTAGTGCGCAGGATAGTGTTAGTGTACAGGCTGATCGCTAGTCGGCGTTGACTCGATGAGGCCCAATGGCCTGTTTCCACGCTCTATCTCTAAAGTCTAAAGTAAAGTCTCTCCGATCTGGCCACAGAGCTATAATTTTCCAGTCCTGTAAATCTCTTCTGCTCACTTTCTAATGCAACATATCTTTCTGGCATTATGATGGCAAGAGCTGTAGGCAGCATTCGAGTAATTGCCTATACTAGCATTACCTTCCAACTCATATATTCCATATCTTGGCTAATAAGGGAAAGCATCCCAAATGCATTTGTAACCATCTCATTAAACCTACCCTGTTGTATTTAATGATGTCTACACATACATTCCCTTAATGTGTTTAGTGGGAATAAAAAGATTGAAGAATGCTATCTTGGTCTTTAAAGTTAAAGTTAATAATGCTGTTTGGTTTTAAGGAAAATGTGAGACAGTTGCTCAAGGTATACCATGTTCTTCTGGGATTAGACATTGTTTAAGGTGAAGGGGAAAGATTTAATAGGAGCGTGAGGAATAACTTTTTTACACAAAGGGTGGCGGGTGGATGGAACGAGCCCCTGGAGAAAAAAGTAAACTCATTATCGCCGTCTATATCTCTTGGTCTGAAGAAGGGTTTTGACCCAAAATGTCACCTATCCCTTTTCTGCAGAAATGCTGCCCGACCCGTTGAGTTACTTCAAGTTTTTGTGTCTATCTTAGGTTTAGAGGGTGTGGGCAGGTGGGATTATTGTGGATGGGGCATGTTGGTCAGCATAGGCAAATTATGCTGAAGGACCTGTTTCCATGCTGTACGACTATTATGTTATGAGTCACATCTGCAGGAACCACTAAGATAGGCTGCTTGGGTTTGGGATCAGCATGGAGTTAGTTACAGATCTGAGCCATCACGCTGACAATCAGAACTTCATCAACATAATTGCTTCCATCTGCTAACATGATGTTTATTTCCCATTTAACAGATGCACTGGCTAGATATTGCAAACACGCAATGCTTTACGGATCAGATGGGCTGTACTTACTTTTAGTGTAGTTTAGAGATACAGCAAAAATACTAGAAGTACAGCTCATTTGTAGAGCAGCATAATGGCGCAGGTAATAGAGCCAAAACGTTGTGGACACTGCCCAGTCCATCACTCACTGGCTCTGACCTCCCCACCATTGAAGGGATTTACCGGAACCACCCTGGTCACACACTCATTTCACCCCTGCCATTGGGAAGAAGGTACAGGAGCCTGAAAACTGTAACGACCAGGTTCAGGAACAGCTTCTTCCCTACAGCCATTAGGCTATTAAACACTACAACCTCATATAAGCTCCAAACTACATAGACTATTATTGTTAGTGCGTGCGTGCGTGCATGTGTGTGTGTTTTTGTGTGTGTGTGTGTGTTTAGAGTGTACTATGTTTGCATATTCTGTTGTGTTGCTGCAAGTAAGAATTTCATTGTTCTATCTGGGACATATGACAATAAAACAGTCTTGACTCTTACTGAAGTACCTTGACTTCACTTCACCCGCTATCACCAGTGATGCACCATCGTGAGTATTGCCTTGGACCATGAATATCTGCTTCCTCACCATGAGTTTGCCAACACTTATTTTGACCCATGCAGTACAGCATTTGGAATTGTATTTTAAGTACAACTTTGAAAAGTTGCAAGTGTTTCTCTTTTGTTTGGATGCAGCTTTTTAATTCCAGCCATTACCCTTTCAAGGATGCTTATTTCCCAGTACTGCCCTCATGTGCTCAAGCTACAGTCTTTGTAATTTTGGAAGCAGCAATCATGCACAAATAGCAATGTGATAATGATAAAATAATCTATTTTAATGATGTTGATTGAAGAATAAGTTAGAGAACATTATCCTAATCGGAATTCTAAATATATATGATGTTCTTGTTCCTGTTGATTTTAAGGGCTAATTCTGTGGTCTCATCTGGGAGCTAAACTCAATGGGAGCTCAATGAGGCAAACGAAGAATGCACTTAACCATGCTCTGCAGACTATTAAAATAAATTGATAGAAAATCATAGACCGTACTCCTGCACTTCACCCACAATGAACACGGGACATAAAGGCAACATCGCATCAACCTACCCTTGCAATGATTGAACATGCACTTGATAAATACTGTGAAATGAATCAAATCTGTTCATGAAATGACCCTTCACCAACCTTGACATCACCTGGGAATTTTGGCTGGTATCCATTGTGTGAAGTCTCTGTTGATTCAATGATACTGTACTGTTGCATGTGCAGTGACATTCTTTTGTTTTTGCTTACAATCCGATAAAATGTTACAGCAGACTTTGCCCAGGCAGTACAAAAAGAGTCGCCATGTTTCTGCCACCGACAAAGTCTCTAAGGTTCTTAGTGCAGTCTTATTTTCTTGTGGCGGCCTCCCACATGATAACTCATGTTTATCGCTGGTCCTCCTTGCTCCTGGTGGCCCCCTGTTGGGTCCCTCCTTGCTCCTGGCGCCCCTCCCCTACTGCCGGATCTCTCCTAGCTCCCGGCGTCCCCCCCCCACCCCCAACCCCTCCACTGCCGGGCCCCTCCCTGCTCTCAGCCCCCTGCCCCCCAACGACTGGGTCCCTCCTTGCTTTCAGCGGCCCCCCACTGGATTGGCCTAAAGCCAATTCTGCACTGTACAAATGTGCTGTTATAAAATAAATAAATATCAACACAAGTCCATAGGAAGACACGAAGTGCGGGAGTAACTCAGCGGATCAGGCAGCATCTCCGGAGAACGGGGATAGGTGACATTTTGTGGTCGGGACCCTTCTTCAGACACACTTGGAGGATTGTGTTCAGTTTGGTCACCCTGTTATATGGTCCCGATCTGAAACTTAACCTATCCATGTTCTTCAGCGATGTTGCCTGACCCACTGAGCTACTCCAGCACTTTGTGTCTTCTTTTGTAAACCCGCATCTGCAGTTCCTCGTTTCACACATCCGGGTGTTGTTCCAAAACCACCAATCAATGCGAATCAAATATATTAAAACAGCCTGAATCAAATACATTTTATTTATTAGTTCATGGCATACGGGCACAACTGGCAAAGCAAGCAGTTACTGTTGATCCCCATTGCCCATGAGGGTGGGCCACCTTTTTGATCCTCTCCTGTCTGGTCTTTCGAAAGGCCACTGCCAGTGTCCCATACTGGGGATCCAGGACTCGCCAATCCTCATTAATAATAAAGATCGTATATGTCAGCATTCCATGTGGAGTTAGACGTTTAATGCTGAATACCTGCCCTGAACACAGTGTTCTCCTTGATGAACCCTCTGTCTTCTATTTATTAGAACATAAAGAAGTACAGTGTGTAAGAAGGCACTACAGATGCTGATTTAAACCGAAGATAGACACAAAAAGCTGGAGTAACTCAACGGGACAGGCAGCAGCATCTCTGGAGATAAGGAATGGGTGACATTTCAGCTCGAGACCCTTCTTTTGAAGAAGGGTGTGGACCCTGAAACGTTACCCATTCCATCTCTCTGGAGATGCTGCTGTCTGTCCCGTTGAGTTACTCCAGCTTTTTGTGTCTATAAACTAATCTCATCTGCCTGCATGTGATCCATATCCCTCCAGAGACTGTAGATCCATGTGCCTATTTAAAGCCTCATAAACACCACTGTTGTATCTGCCTCCACCACCTCCCCAGGCACCCGCCCTCTGTGTAAAAGAACTTGCTCTGCTCATCTCCTTTAAACTTTGACCCTCTCACCTTAAGGTTATGCCCCCTGGTCTTTGACATTTCCCTCCTGAGAAGAAGGTTCTGACTGTCTACCATATCTATGCCTCTCATATAGAATAGGAGCATTTGAGATGATTATTTCTCTCAAAATAACATTGCTTCCTTAAGACTTTTTAATGTTTGACTCATCACAACCCTATGGGAAAGAAGTACAGAGGATCATAGCATCTGTTGTGACATTGTAACTAGCAGTCAGTTGTTGTATAAGATTTATATGACAAGATTTATTTGCTATTTACAGTTCCTGGTCGTGAGAATGAATGCCAACAGTAAAATGCACCCCAAAATGTAATTTCTACATTTCTGACATGGCCCATTCTATTCTTTTCTGCAACTGTACACACTATTCCAATTTATAGAACATTGGGACATTGACATGCAAGTCTTGTTTGCAAGTGTCACCAGATTGTAGATTGGATCTGACTGCTCTGCATAGATATCTGTAGCACAGACCTAATCAATGAGTGAGAGCCAGAGATTTTTCCAATTAGAACTGGAATCAGTGTTGTCCTTCCTTTTCAGTCTTATTTCTTTACTGCACTGAGCCTCTTGTCATGTCATCATCCTTGGCTCTAATCAGCAGGATGAAGGGCATGTGTTACCTGTCCCCTGACTCTATTCTGAAGAAGGGTCTCGACCTGAAACATCATCCTTTCATTCTCTCCAGAGATGCTGCCTTGCCCGTTGAGTTACTCCAGCATTTTGTGTCTATTTCTGATAGCAATATCTTCATGGGACTGCTTGAGGAGTGTGGATACTTGGTGCATAAATACAAGGTTTTATCTCCTATTGAGGTTTTACTTTGTATCCACAATGAGGAAATTTGGAATTTCTGTACTCTCTGAGCAGATACAGGATCTTCCATCAAAATCAATGGAGTGAATGCACAGTTTTGAACCAACCCGGGGTAGGAATCATGAATTAAGAGAGCCTGGGTTTAAGGTGAGAGTGGAAAGATTTATTAGGAACCTGAGGGGCACAGAGGGTATATGGAACGAGCTGCCAGAAAAGGAAGCTGAGGCTGGTATTAGAACAACATTTAAAGGACATTTAGACAGGTACGTGGGGAGGGATGTGGGAGGAACCCGGAGCACCCGGAAAAAGCCAATGTAGTCACAGGTAAAACGTACCAATTCCGTACAGACAGCACCTGCAGTCAGGATCGAACCATGGTCTCCGGCGCTGTATGGCAGCAACTCTACCCCTGCACCACCGTGCCATTCTAACTGCAATGATCTTTTACTTCCATGATTCAGTCATGAATTTTATTGAATCATCGGTTGCAGTTTCAGTTTATAAATGGACTGAATGCTGCCAGGGTTAGAGAGTACAGTGCATTCAGAAAGTATTCAGACCCCTTCACTTTTTCCACATTTTGTTACGTTACAGCCTTATTTTAAAATTGATTCAATTATTTTTTGGTTCTCATCAATCTACACACAATACCCCAGAATGAAGAAGCGAAAGCAGGTGTTTAGAAACTTTCACGAAGTAATTAGAAAGAAATAACTGAAATATCACATTTACATAAGTATTCAGACCCTTTGCTATGACACTCAAAATTGAGCTTAGGTTCATCATGTTTCCATTGATTATCCTTGAGATGTTTCTACAACTAGATTGGAGTCCACCAGTGGTAAATTAAATTGATTGGACATGATTTGGAAAGGCACACACCTGTCTATATAAGGTCCCACAGTTGACAATGCTTGTCAGAGCATAAACCAAGGCATGAAGACGAAGGAATTGTCGGTAGACCTCCGAGACAGGATTGTGTCGAGATACAGATCTGGGGAAGGGTATAAAACAATTTCTGCAGCATTGCAGGTCCCGAAGAGCACAATGGCCTCCATCATTCTTAAATGGAAGAAATGTGGAACCACCAGGACTCTTCATAGAGCTGGCCACCCGGCCAAACTGAGCAACTGGGGCAGAAGGGCCTTGGTCAGGGAGGTGACCAAGAACCTGATGGTCACTCTGACAGAGCTCCAAAGTTCCTCTGTGGAGATGGGAGAACCTTCCAGAAGGACAACTATATCTGCAGCACTCCACTAATCAGGCCTTTATGGTAGAGTGGCCAGATAGAAGCCACTCCGCAGTAAAAGGCTCATGGCAGCCCGTTTGGAGTTTGCCAAAAGGCACCTAAAGGACTCTCAGACCATGAGAAACAAGATTCTCTGGTCTGATGAAACCAAGATTGAACTCTTTGGCCTGAATGCCAAGCGTCATGTCTGGAGGAAACCAGGCACCGCTCATCCACTGGGGCGGAGGTTTACCTTCCAACAGGACAACAACCCTAAGCACACAGCGAGGACAATGCAGGAGTGGCATTGTGACAAGTCTGTGAATGTCCTAGAGTGGCCCAGCCAGAGCCCGGACTTGAACCCGATCGAACATCTCTGGAGGGACCTGAAAATAGCTGTGCGTCGATGCTCCCCATCCAACCTGACAGAGCTTGAGAGGATCTGCAGTGAAGAATGGGTGAAATTACTCAAATACAGGTGTGCCAAGCTTGTAGCGTCATACCCAAGAAGACGTGAGGCTGGAATTGCTGCCAAAGATGCCTCAACAAAGTACTGAGTAAGGAGTCTGAATACTGATGTAAATGTGATATTTCAGTTATTCATTTTTAATTACTTTGCAAAAATTTCAAAACACCTGTTTTTGCTTTATTATTATGGAGTATTGGGTGTAGATTGATGATTTAAAAAAAAGAATTTATCCATTTTAGAACAAGGCTATAACGTAACAAAATGTGGAAAAAGTGAAGGGGTCTGAATGCATTGTATAAGCTACAAGGAGAGGTTGGATAGGCTTAGATAGTTTTCTCTGGAATGTCACTGGTTGAGGGGAGACCTGATAGAGGTATATAAAAATAATGAGAGAAATAGATAGGATAGACAATCTGCACCTTTTTTCCCCCCGGGTGCCATTGTCAAAGACTACAAGACACAGCTTTAAGATGAGAGGGGCAAAGATTAAGGACATGCAGGACAAGGTTTTTTTTTTACACAGAGTATGTGGGTGCCTTGAATACGCGGACGGGGTGGTGGTGAAGGCAAATACGATAGTGGCATTTAAGAGACTTTTGGTTAGGCACATGGATATGCAGGGAGTGGAAGTATTATTGTAGCATCATGTTCAATGGGCTGAAGGCTGTACAGTTATACGTTCCATAATATCCCATAATGCTTCTGGACAATTTATTACCTGAGTTATGAAGTCAAAAGGTTATAGATGATTATAACTAGAACTGTGTTATTGAAGGAAATGTAACATTTGACAGGCGAGGAAGTATTTATTCATCTGAAATTAATTTGAGGAGCAGATTGCCGGATCTAAGAGCGCAGAGCTACCATTACTTTTGGTGTCATCTGCTGTTCTCATTGTCTTGTGTTTGACTTTAGCTGAAGAGGAATTGATCCTGGCAAGTTAATCCAACAAGTGACTGACAACAAAGGTTGGCAGCCTCCAGCTTTGCAGGAATAAACCATCCACAGTCCCCCTGTAAAGGCAACAAACGGCTTTTGTTCAATAAATACCTAATGACTTCCACCCTCCCTCAATGTATTAAAAGAGACATTTCCTATTAGTGGCTGTGATGAGAACTTAAATAGAAGCTGCCAAGGGGAAACCAATGCACAGATGCTTTGGGGGGAGATGTCAAAGAACTGATGTGTAGTGAGCTCAGAACAATCAGGATCGTATACCATTCAGTCCTAATTGAAAAACCTGTAGGGTCTTCAAAGGCCTTCTCATTTAGTATGCTTGCATCTCACCTGCATCTATTTATTTTTTCACACACATCAATAATCATGCTCAAAAATTACATTAAGTTTTGTTTAGTTTAGTTCAGAGATACAGTATGGAAACTGGCCCTTCGGCCCACGGCATCCATTGATCGTCTGTTCACACTAGCTCTATGTGTTATTTCATTTCCTACACACTAGGGGCAATCTACCATCAAATTAACCTACCAACCCGCACATCTTTGGGTGTGGGAGGAAACAGGAGCACCCGGAGAAAACCTACACAGTCAGAGGGGGAACGTGCAAACTCCACGTACACAGCACCCGAGGTTAGGATTGACCCGGGTCCCTGGCACTGTTAGGCAGCAGCTCTACCAGCTGCACCACCATGCCACATGTATACCTTTCAGCCTAGGAATTTTCAAAGTCCAAAATAGTTCTCTTTGGTACAATATGCAACACTCTAATCTTCTGCCAAAAATATTAAATGTCAGCGCCTGCATGTGTAATATGTGCAAAATGAATTTTGCAGTGCAGTTGCATATGTGACAAATAAATCACTATTGAAATTTGTAAAAGTGTAGATGACAGTTTTATAAATTCATTGATGTTTAAGTTGATGAGTGAATGTAAAGGAAAATTCAATGGAACTAAATATTGGTTTTGACTTTTTAGGAACAGACTTTTTAGGATCAATACATTCTCACTTCCCTAGCTTCATTACTTGTGAATGTTGATTCAATTTGTCACTTGGAATTGCTTCAATTGTCCTTACTTTACAGTAATTACTGCAGATGGTAAATTGGTGTGGTTCTAAACTGAATTTGGGCTTCTTTAGAGAAAGAACATTTCAGAAGATGCCCAAACTCCTCTCCAATTCCAAAGAGCAGACCATTGCATCCCCCATTTGGCACGATCTGGTTTCTTAATATCCTGGAGTTAGGTGAGACCTCCGAGCTGATTCTGTGGTTTCACGAGTTTCTCAGCAAGTTCACACTCATCATGAGACTGCTCCAGAAACATAAACTGGCCCAGTTCATCAATGCATTAGCATCACGATCAAAGTAATAGGACATGGAGAGAGGTAGACAGGAGGCCTAGAGCACTAGCTTCATCAATCATCTGACCTCTGCCTCACAGTCAGGGTCATAATTCTGTCGCATCTGGGAGCACATTTCATCAGCGAAGGAAGAAAAGGCTAAGAAAACGACAGAAAGTTACTCACTTACTAGAATGGTGTGGCCCACATGTGTGAAAAAGGACCTCCACTTGTGGCCAATTACATTTCTAAGATGGATTGCACTGTCTTAAATAGTTGCCATATTGAAGGAGCTGCCAGAGGAAGCGGTAGAGGTGGGTTCATACAATGCTTAAAAGACATTTAGACTGGTATGTTGATAAGAAAGGTTTAGTGTGATCTGGGCCAAACATGGGCAAATGCGCACTCGGGTAGGCTCCGTAGTCAGCATGGATGAGTTGCACTGAAGGGCTTGTTTCCTAACCATGTTATTCCATGTATTGAGGCTTGCTGGAGGAAAAGCACACTCACATACAAACATTAACACTTTATTTTTCTCTATAATATTTTCAGAACTCTTTTGAATCATGATACCCTACTAATGAGACATTGCTACTTAGCGTGCATCTATTTAGACTTTAGACTTTTAGACTTTGGAGATACAGCGAGGAAACAAACAGGCCCTTTGGCCCATCGAATCTGTGCTGACCAGAAATCGCTCTGCACACTAACAATACCTACACCCTAGGGACAATTTACAATTTTAGCAAAACCAATTAATCCACAAACCTGTATGTCTTTGTAGTGTATGAGGAAACCAGAGCACCCGGAGAAAACCCACACCACAAAAACAAAGCCACAGTTCCAAGTGCAATCAACGCAATTCATAGTTTGATGAAAAGGAGACAAAGGGTATCAGATAAGGAGAGAAGAGGAGGAGTGAAATGTAACGCTGAGGGATATGGGTGGAAGTCTGAAGGTTAGATTCTGTGAGAAAGCCTGGAATCAATCCATGTCAGGAATTAAAAGCCAACTGCAAACCTGGCCAATAGCCTAAAATGTGGAGCAGTGCACTAGGTCCTCTGGTGTCATAGAAGCTCAGGCTACAAACTCCAATGTGCAGATTGTGAATTGGAGTTTGTTGGAGCATATCAGGCAACTGAACCACCCCAGCAACAACTAGAGACCAGTCTTGAACTACTATCTACTTCATTGGAGACCCTCGGACTATCTTTGATTGGACTTTACTGGCTTTATCTTGTGGTAATTGTTATTCATGTTATTCCCTTTATCATGTATCTATACACTGCAGATGGCTAGATTGTTATCATATTGTCTTTCTGCTGACTGTTTAGCACGCCACAAAAGCTTGGTACACGTGACAATAAACTAATGACTATGACCATGGAGTTTATGGGCTGGCCGAAGATTTGAGAAAGAGTGCTTACAAAACGGAAAACATATTTTACTGAGTATGCATTCACCTTTTATATTGGACCCTTTGAATAATTTAACAATGCACATAATTGATACTTAAGAAGACTATTATTAATCAGTTAACTGGAATGCCAGCTTTTGGGATAGCAAGTAATTCATGGGCATAATCCATGATGTGTAGGTCTGTCATTTTGAATCACTTTCCAGAAATACAGTTAAGTAAAATGATGCATAATGTAGTAATTTACAATTCACACATCGTCACAGAAATGGGACCTCATTATTTACTGACACTTATGCTTGTACGTTCTTGACAATGTTTCTTCAGTAAGTTGTCCTGCATTTAATTAATCATGCTGATCAAGTTAACGAAATGTCTTCTCAGGCCTCAGCTTCATTAAATCTGCCTTCACAATGCTTTCTCAGTTTGAGGAAGGATCACGACCTGAAGCGCCACCCATTCCTTCTCTCCAGAGATGTGGCCTGTTCCACAGAGTTACTCCAACATTTTGTGTCCATCTTCGGTTTAAACCAGCAATTTCAATTCCTTCCTACACACTCTTGTCACAATCTTAATTCAGGTTGAGATTAGATTATTGTCATATATATACCAAAGTGAAAATTAATTCCATGTTCACATGAAGCTCACAGAGGAAAATAGTATACATACAGTAATGATAAGTGCAGCAATATATATAATGGTGAGTGCAAAACAGCATATTGGTGCAAGATTGTAGTGCCAAAATAATTAAAGTTTAATCATAGAACAACCAAACGTGGGTGGAGAAGATTTAGCCCCTCCAGAAAGGGGGCAGGAAAGAGATCCTTTCCTGAAATATCACCTATCACTGTTCACCAGAGATACTGCCTGACACGCTGAGTTATTGCAGTATTACTGCGGATACTGCAGTATCCATCAGGGGCGCTGTACGATTGGCAGCCCCGCCAACAGTCTTTTTTTTATTTTTAGTGTGTGTTAACAGTTCGTGAAAATGTTCTCCGGCTTGTTTTATGTGGGGGAAGGGGAGGGTGGGGGGAAACTTTTTTTTTAGTTTCTTACCTTGCTGGAGATGCGATTCATTTTCGGATCGCATTCTCCGGTCGCTCTGCGGCCTACTATCGATGGAGCTGGTGGCCTCCTCGGAGTGACCTTGGGCCGCACTGCGGGTCTTAGACTTGCATTGGAGTCGATCCCTTGCCTGGGATCGCTCCAACCACGGCATGCGGTCTTTATAATGGGAGCTCGCAGTCTCGGGAGAGGCCGAGGGAGCTCTAATGTCGTGGAAGGTTCGACTAGCCCCGATGCGAGGTTCGATTGTTCGCCGCAGGGGAGCTGACATCCCCCCGATGCAGGAGCAGATCGCCTCGACACGGAGGGCTAGCCGCCGGCTACAGGAGTCAAGATCATCCCGTCAACGGAGGGTTCGAAGGGAGAAGAGATTACAAAAAAAGGAATGGCCAGGGTGGCAGGCAGCCTTGACTATATTTCCAGCCTTCCTGATGCACTGTGAAGATGGACTGGATGGAAGGAAGTGACAAGCTTGCAATGGACTGGCCTCAAGGTATCATCATTGGATGACATCTTTGATCATCTTGTTGAATATATTTTATGAAAATGACGATCCATAATATTTTTGTTGTCTATTATTTTCTAGGAAAATCACTTCGCCAAAAAGTTGAGTTTACAAAAGATGATACTAATGTTATTTATGTTCTGAGGAAGGCCTCCACACAAATTATTTATTTTCTGCTAAAGAATGTGTAGGAAGGAACTGCAGATGCTGGTTTAAACCGAAGATAGACACAAAAAGTTGGAGTAACTCAGCGGGTCAGACAGCATCTCTGGAGAAAAGGAATAGATGATATTTCAGGTCGAGACCCTTCTTCTAAAGAACGCTGTTAGACTGATTTGTGTCATCCTTTCTGTTACTTATGCCCCTGTCCCACTTAGGAAACCTGAACGGAAACCTCTGGAGACTTTGCGCCCCACCCAAGGTTTCCGTGCGGTTCCTGGAGATTTTTGTCCTCCGGCAACCACGTTCAACTAGCATCGCAACTGGCTTCGACTAAAAAAATTACCGATTTTTAAAATGGAGCCCACTTTCGACCATTAGGGAGACTGACAAAAACCTCCGGAAACCGCACGGAAACCTTGGGTGGCACGCAAAGTCTCCAGAGGTTTCCGTTCAGGTTTCCTGAGTGGGACAGGGGCATTACTTTTATTAGTTCCAATTTTTAGAATGTTCAAGGGGAGAGGAAAGCGTTAATTGAAATTTATACTGCAGCATTACTAGAATACTACATATAGGATTTAATTACATATGCCTCCTAAGTTTAATAAATAAATAAAGGCAATTTATTAGCCAAACATTCTTAAGACGCTTCAAAAGTTTAAGCTGTAAAGTAACCTAAAGTTGCTTGAAACTATTTTCCGAATGGAAGAATAATTTTAACTCATTTCTTCCTTTTTACGCATTCTACATTTCTCACTCATGAAACCTTTACTTCTTAGAGCCACAGAATATTTTAATTACTATAATGAGCTCTTTTAAGTCCAACGCTGAAATTCTCAGAAGATCAAACTTTGCACATTAAAGCACATTCAGACAGATGTGTTTTATGTTCCATCTGTTTGCTTGTTGGCTTCTAAACTCAGCAGATGGGACTATTATCTCCCCTCGGACTGCCAACTTCCTCCGTTGCCTTTTTAAGGCTAATTTCATGCAAATTATGCATGAAGTTCATTCATTTTTTCTTTTGCCAATATGCCACACTAGATCATAAAAAAAACACACATCTTCCATATGAAATTAATTCAGAAACAGAAATTTTGTATTAAATGAAACTCTTCATGAAGGCTTAAAAACCTGCTTAATAGCAATATAAACTTTATTTTGTGATGATCAAATCAAATTCCTTTGCTTTTACTCTTTACTAAATGTTTTACTTTTAGCAATCTAGGATGGAACTGCAGATGCTGCTTCATACGGAAGATAGACCCAAAATGCTGGAGTAACTCAGCAGGCCAGGCAGCATCTCTGGAGAAACGGAACACTGTAGGTGCCGGTTTGGGTCGGAACCCATCCTCAAGAAGGTCTGAAGAAAGGTTCTGACCCAAAATGTCACCTATTCCTTTTCTCCAGAGATGCTCCCTGACCTGAGTTACTCCAGCATTTTGTGTCTATCTTATGTTTACTCTTAGCAGTATTGACGTGTGCATGAATTCATAGTTAATTGACAGAGTTCCGATTTCTACATTGACTCCCCGCATGGTGAATTCTTGGTTATACTTGATGAGGCTGATGGAACATGACGACATGATGCTGCCAACATCATCTGCTGTCTTGCCCCGCCGAGCAACTATCTGAAGACTGCAAATGCCAGGAATAAGTTGCACGTCCTATTTTGGCTGGAAACAAATGTAAAATTTGAAAAAAACCCATACTAGTGTGTTAGAAGTAAAAATGATGACAGGAAAAAGGAATAGGGAATTGCAGAGCAAAGCAGGCCCCAGTATAATGTTAGTGAGGAATAAATGCAGATTGAGTGCTTGATGGAAAGATACAGCAGGGAAACAGGCCCTTTGGCCCACCAAGTCCACACCAATATTAACACTAGTTCTATGTTATCCCACTTTCACATCCAATCCCTACACACTGAGGACAATTTACACAGGTCAGTTAATCTGCCAACTTGCCCACCTTTGGGGTTTAGATATATAACTGGCAATCAAGTCAAGTGTAATGATTTTGAACTAATTTGTATCCCCACCTTCCACATTCAAGCAGAGCTAGAATCTCGACCGGAAACGTCACTTATACAAGTTCTCCAGAGATGCTGCCTGAACTGCTGAGTTACTCCAGCACTTGGTATCCTGAAATGCTAAGTCCTTGTTAGGACATTGCCCCATAAACCACTACCATTTTCAATGAAACTGCTTGAAGAATTCTGTCCAAGAGTAACAATTGTTAAATCCTCAGTTAATTATCAACAGAACAATTAAAGGAAACATGACTATTTCTTCCCTCCCACTCTTCCTCCATTCCTTCCTTTAGCTTCTCAATTCATAACCTTTCAATTATTTTTGTCTCACACCTTCTGTCTTTTAATCTCTGGCTTTTGCCCCAATCATCTGCCTATCAACCCCTTCCCCCCTCACCTGTGTCAACCTATTACCTGCCACGCATTGCCCTGCCCCTTCTTTCTTCCACCTCACAATCAGCCTGAAGAAGGGTCCCAGCCCAAAATGTCACCTATCCATGTTCTCCAGAGATGCTGCCGCAGCCTGACCCCCCCCCCCCCCCCCGAGTTACTCAGTGCTTTGTAACTCGCACTATCCTACACAGTAGGGACAATTTTACAATGTTACTGAAGAAAGATTATCCTACAAATGTGTACGTCTTCAGAGTGTGGGAGGGAAGTTGTGAATCTGTGGAATTCTCTGCCACAGAAGGCTAAGGAGGCCAATTCACTAATGTTTTCAAGAGAGAGTTAGATTTAGCTCTTAGAGGTAACAAAATTAATTGATATGGGGAGAACCTTGAACGTGGTACTGATTTTGAATGATTATCCATGATCAGATTGAATGGCGATGATGGCTCGAAGGGCCGAATGGCCTACTCCTGCACCTATTTTCTATGTTTGAATGAAACCTGAGCACCCGGAGAAAACCTACGCAGTCACAGGGAGAGCGTACAAACTCCTGATAGCACCCATTGTCAGGATCCACCCCAGGTCTCTGGAGCTATAAGTCAGCAACTCTACCACCGTGCTGCCATGCCACCCTACTTATACCACGGTGACCCTGTACCACCGAGGATCAGGAGGTACAGAAGCCTGAAGTCCCACACCACCAGGTTCTGGAACAGCTACTTTCCCACAACTATCAGGTTCTTGAACAGGTATTTACAACCTTAAAAAAACCCACAAAGTGCTGGAGTAACTAAGCAGGTCAGGCAGCGTCTCTGGAGAACATGGATAGGTGATGTTTCAGGTCAGGACACTTCCTTAGACTGAGGAACATAATTGATCCATGTTCTCTAGAGATTCTGTCTGACCCCCTGTTACTCTTGCACTTTGTGTATTTGTTTGTAAACCAGCACCTGCAGTTTCTTGTATTTCCTTTACATGTCTAATTTTACCTCAGCGTCAGAACACTACGGATCACATCCTGCATTATCATGAGCTTGATTTCTAATTGTGTATTTATTGCACAAATGTCTTATTTTCTGCATAATCTCACTACATTGTGTAATTTAAATGTAATTCATATTTTCGTGTGGTGTCTGAGCTATATTGCGATGCTGCTGAAAATATTATTTTCATTGTGTCTGTACATCTCCGTACTTGTGTATTCGATATTAACTCGACTAGATTGCTAAGGATAATTTTCTAGCTCAGGTAGCAACTATCCCAACTATGGTTAACTAACCTGGCACCCCCTCTATTCTCTTAGCCATCTAACACCTTCCAATATACTACAATATCATTACAATAGTATAAGCCTGGAAAAAAAAGCACAGAAAATATTGATACTCTTCTAATTGATTTGATAAATACCTCGTCAGAAATTTGAAATTATTACCAAGGTATTGTTCTCGTCATTTTTTCCGGCAAACAATATTCTCTAATGAATTGCAAACAAAATAAAAGACCTAAAATGAAATAACATTCATAATCTTTGACATACATTGAAACTTTACAACACTCTTACTCCCAACCTCTTCCACTGATTCTTAAATCAACCTTAAATTTTTATGTTGTCTATTTTAAGCCTTGCCGGCTGAGAATCATGAATGATTTCTGTACAAGGATTTGTAAGATGTCAATATTACAGATATGCATCTGGTAGCATCTGGTCAACTCTACTAGTGCAATAAGAATAGTGGCTGAGCACAGTAGCTGAGCTGCCGGAGTCACAACCTCACAGCTCCAGTGACCCAGGTTCAATCCTCATCTCTGTTGCTGTCTGTGTGGAGTTTGCACAATCTCCCTGTTACCATATGAACTTCCTCCAGATGCTCTGTTTCTTTCCCACACCCTAAGGGGTGCAGGTTAGTGGGATGTGAGTTGCCCCTCTGTAAGTCTATGGTAGAATTGTTGGGAAAGTGGGAAGGTTAGTAAGGGAACGGGATTTATCCTTGACCGAGCAAGCTCCTTGACCTGGTGAGGTGGACTGTTGAAAGTGAGATGGATTGTCGTGAGCATAGGGGGACCTTCAACAGTGAGGAGGAGGATCCGGGCCGCAGGAGCTACCCAGTGGGGCGCCGCCGAGAATGAATATGAACCCGGCGGTGGGGAGGGGGGTGGGGGGCGCCTACACCACGTGCGGCGGCAGGCTGAAGATAGGACTTATTGGTGAAATGTTGTAACTTTGTCAGTGCCAGAAACATGGCGTCTCTTGTGTACTGCTTAGGTGAGGTCTGCTGTAAGATTTTACCAGGTTGTATACAAAACAAAGCATTTCGCTGTACCTAAGTACATGTGACAATAAAGTATTGAATCATTGAATCATTGCATAGACTTCATGGACCAAACGGTGTACTCCTATATCTTACTGAAATATGGATTATAGGATACAACAATTCTGCAGTTCTTGGACTGCAATGCAAACTGTTTTAATGCTAATTTAGAGAACAAAAATAACAAAATCAAGATTGAGGCTGAATAATTAAAATTAACAAATTGATCCTTAAGTGTGAATAGGTTCTTGTGAAACAATTTTGATCAATTATTTCCTCCATTTCAGCAGAGTTCTGATTGAATGAGCTTGTTTGCATTCTTCATTGTAGATGCAGCATATAATTGTGCAGCCAATTACAGACCCCCCTCTGAAGCTTTAGCTATCCACATGATCTTAATTTTCATTTGCAGCATGTAATATTTCTTTCAGATGGCAACTTGTCAAGGAGGCACGATTTGAATCCCAAAATATCTCCAGGACAAAAAAGCACCACTCGGTTTCATGCTGGTCCCATATCTCTCTCCACTATGGAAGCAATTTTATATCATTAAAACCTTCACAGGGGATAGGGTGAATAAACAGATAGCACAGTTTACAAATGGGATTGCAAACAGTAAAGCAATTTATAACATTAAACCTAATTTGTGACAAGGATTCAATGAAAACTCGCAAGGAAAAAAAGTCCAATAAAGCAATCTTACAAAAATACAGATTTAAAAATTCCTTCTTCGCATATCCTTACTGAGTTATTCTCAGGCCATAAAGAAATCTGGATTAAGTTTTGTCCAGTTTCAGTTGCTTTAGGTAGTTTGTGAAGTACATTTGGCACATTGCTATTAGCAGGGAGTTAAAAGTGACAGCGCATCGCCGACCAGAAAGTTGAGCTTGAGGGATTTTTCTTCGTGCCAAGAATCTGAAAGTAGTTTGCTTTCTTCTTTCTGGAGAGAAGCACAAATGTAGCAATTTCAGGAATGAATAAGTGCACTCTGAAAATTTGGCTGGGAACTGATGCATGGTCACAGTCTGATAGAAACATAGAAACATAGAAAAATAGGTGCAGGAGTAGGCCATTCGGCCCTTCGAGCCTGCACCGCCATTCAATGTGATCAATGCTGATCATCCAACTTAGTATCCCATACCTGCCTTCTCTCCATACCCCCTGATCCCTTTAGCCACAAGTGCCACATCTAATGCCCTCTTAAATATAGCCAATGAACTGGCCTCAACTACCTTCTGTGGCAGAGAATTCCAGCGACTCACCACTCTCTGTGTAAAGAATGTTTTCCTCATCTCGGTCCTAAAGGAATTCCCCCTTATCCTTAGACTGTGACCCCTTGTTCTGGACTCCCCCAACATCGGGAACAATCTTCCAGCATCTAGCTTGTCCAACCCCTTAAGAATTTTGTAAGTTTCTATAAGATCCCCCCTCAATCTTCTAAATTCCAGCGAGTACAAGCCGAGTCTATCCAATCTTTCCTGGATCAATGATGTGGTTATCATGCCAGTTGTACATAAAGTTGTATCATTTCTAATGCAACACATCCTTTGGATGGCAGGAGATTATGGAATTTAAGGGCCTGTCCAACTATGGCGAGTTTAGGAGAGTTTGCGCTTGCCACAAGCTCGCAGCATGGTCACCACGTGGTCGTAGGTGGTCACTGGTATAGGGCCTGTCCCACTTTCACGACCTAATTCACAACCTTTTTTACTCGTGGACATTTTCCATCATGCTAGAAATATGCCCCAACCTACTTGATACCATGAGTACCTACGACTAGCATCATGACTGGCTACGACCTAAAGGTACCCAGAGGTAATCAAAGGTAGTCGAGTCCAATTTTCCCGAGAGCATCACTGATTAAGCTAGTCTTCAACATAGTCGAAGGAGGTCGAAGAAGGTCCTCTACATAGTTGAAGGAGGTCGAAGGAGGTCTTCTACATAGTTGAAGGAGGTCTTCTACATATTCGTAGGAGGTTCTCCACATAGTTGAAAGAGGTCGTAGTTCTACTTAGTCAAAGGATGCCAACTTTTTGCCGATACAACAGGACCATGACACTCTCCTAAACTGGCAAATAAACTCGTCATAGTGGGACAGGCCCTTCACAACAGGAACGGGCCCTTCAGCCCACAGAGTTTGTTCTGAACATGATGCCAAGCTAAACTTATCTCATCTCATCTACTTGCACATGATCAATATTCCTCTGTTCAATGACATTATATTGTCACATGTACCCAGGTACAATGAAATCATACAGCAGTCTTCACCTAGGCAGTACACAGAGTTGCCACATTTCTGGTGCTGGCAAGGTTTCAAATGTTTCTATTCTCTGAACTTCTATCTGCTGATCTAAAATCCTCTAAAACGCCACAATCATATCTGACCCCACCACCACCCCTGTCAGCATGTTCCTGGTCCCCAATGTCCGCTGTGTAAAAAACTTGCTCCGTACATCTCTGTTAAACTTTCCCCCTCTCACCACGTAGCTATGCCCTCTAGTACTGGACATTTCCACCTTGGGAAAAGGTTATGACTGTCTACCCTATCTATGCCTCTTGCAATTTTATATACTTCTATCAAGTCTCCCCTCAACCTCCGATGTTCCAGAGAAAACAACCTAAGTTTATCCAACCTGTCCATGTAGCTGAAACGCTCTAATCCAGAAGAAATTAGACATGCGGCCCTAGAAGTGACCACTGTTGGGCACTCCTGTGACAAATAGGACTTCTTTACACAGCATTGGACTGGGACCTCATTAAAGGGGCAGTGCAGTGGCACAGAGATAGAGTTGCTGCCTAACAGCGGCAGAAACCCGGGTTCAATCCTGACGACGGGTGCTGTCTGTAAGCCGTTTGTACGTTCTCCCTGTGACCGCATGGGTTTTCTAAGTGTGCTGCAGTTTCCTCCCTCATTCAGGGTTTGTAGATTAATTAGCTTTGGTACGTTGTAATATTGTCCCTAGTGTGTAGAATAGAACGAGTGTATGGTTCTTCATTGGTGGCGTGGGCTCGGTCGGCCGAAGGCATGTTCCCACACCGTATCTCTAAACTAAACTAAACTAAACTAAACTAAACTGGGGTGGGAGATTGCAACCTTCATGTGGTCCACCCTATTTTGACGAATGCAATCAACCTGGCGTGCACAATCAAGTAAGATCAAATAGAACAAGTTGTCCTGCAACTTTAGGCTGTGCACGCCATACTCAAGAAGAAAAAGAAGCTAAACTAAACTATGAAGAACGGTCTTGACCCGAAATGTCACCCATTCCTTCTCTCTAGAGATGTTGCCTGTCCCGCTGAGTTAATCTAGCTCAGTACTTTTTTGTGACTATCTTCGGTCTAAACTAAACTAAACTAATCTAAACTAAATAGTATTCTTGCCCTGATCTTTTGGGTTGACACCACAATACCCACTCCTGTCCAACAAAATGTGGCCTCACCCGTGACTCATCCATCACTTAACCCACTCATATTTCCCAATCCACAAACGTCACTCCATTTCCCTGGAACAAGCAGCTCCACCGTCCCTACCAGTATTGGCCATTTGCTTACTGGACTGGACACTCAGCCTCTCATTCAGTCATTCCGACATTCTCCAACTATCAGTTCTTCAAGCCTAGGTCTTGTTCAGATACTACCAGCTAGCTCTGTCTTTGCTTGAAAACTCCCCTCACATTTCCCTGTCTGTTTTCTCAACCCAATCCCACTGCCAGAGCCTTCACCTATGGCTGTGGCGCTACCTCCCTGCCAATGTCCGCCCATTCCCCAGCACCGTAGATGTCTTGGATACTCCTCAGATGCAGACCAGCATGCAGGGAATGGAAGGATAATGGAACATTGTGCAAGCATCAGCAACCATCCCTACTTCTGACCTTGTGATGGTCGGAAAGCATTTGATGAAGCGTAGAACTTTTCTAGGTCAAGGACTGAGGAACACTTGGCATGGTGTCCTAGGCCTGGGATGATTGTCTTCCACCACCATGGCCACAAGAACTGCAGATATAAAATCATAAGAGGAATAGATCGGGTAGATGCACAATCGTTTACCCAGTAAGGGGAATCGAGGACCAGAGGACATGTGTTCAAAGTGAAGGGGAAAAGATTTAATAGGAATCTGAGGGGTAACGTTTTCGCACAAAGGGTGGTGGGTGTATGGAACAGGTACATGGATAGGACAAGTTTGGAGGGATATGGACCAAGCGCAGGCAAGTGGGACTAGTGTAGCTGGGATATTGTTGACCGGTGTGGGCGAGTTAGGCCGAAGGGCCTGTTTCCACACTGCATCACTCTGTGACTCTATGACTCTCCCTCCTTACCCCATTCTCCTGCATTCTCCCATAACCTCTGACATCTGCACTAATCAAAAATCTATCTATCTCTGCCTTAAAAATATCCACTGACTTGGCCTCCAAAGCCTTTTGTGGCAAAGAATTTCACAGATTCATCACTCTCTGGCTAAAGAAATCTCTCCTCATCTCCTGCCTAAAAGAACGTCCTTCTCTATGAACTCACCTAAAACTCTGTGGATCGCATCCTAATTTGCACTTTCCTTTTTGCTCAATACTCCTTTGGTCATTTTCCAAGAATGTTTCTTGCACATCCACACCTGTATTTTTACATTTTCAATCTGGTTTTCAAATCACTTCCTTAACCGTCCCCATATGGTCTCTATAGCGTTCTCCACCTGCATAGTCTGCCGAGATCAAACCACTACTTCAATTCCAGCCTTTTGTGCATTGTTGGCTTTCATCGGCGCACTGGAAATATCAATGTCAAAAGCTGTCCCTATCTTCTCTGTGTCTATCCCTTTCTTTATGAAGGTACCATCTCCATCCTTCTCCCTCCACTCAGCTTTTGAACACAAGAGAGTCCGGAAAGGACTGGTGTCCCAATATAAAAAGATATATTAGAACATCTGTCCTTTTATGGCACAGGAGTTAACATTTGGTTTAATGATAATCTCATAAAGAATTTTGGGATACATTAAATGTCAATAAGACAATGTTAAATGTGTTTAGTTCAGAGATACAGCACAGAAAAATGCCCTACGAGTCCACGCAGACCAGCAATCTCTGCGCACTAACACTATCCTACACACACTAGGGATAATTTACAATTTTACCAAGCCAATTAAACCTACACACCTGTACATCTTTGGCGTGTGGGAACTGGAGCAACCGGAGAATACCCACACGTTCACAGGGATAATGCACAAACTCCGTACAGACAGCACCTGTACGCAGGGTTGAACTCAGGCCCCGGTGCTGTAAGGCAGCAACTCCATCGCTGCGCCACCGTACCGCCCAATTAACCTACAAACCTGAACGTCTTATTATTATAAATATTGGTTCATTTAAAAGTAGGCATAATATTAAGTGGAATCTGTAGAATTTGCATTTTTGGTAGAGTTTGTGTCGAGATTTTCCACATAAATCTCACCAGTAATAATTCAAACAATATGATTTTATAATGAGGCTCAATTAGGTTCTTAATGTAACAATCTGCTGCTCATTAAAACAAGCACATAAAGCACAAGATGTTATGTGCTGAATAAGCCAGGTATTGTCTGGATACGCGCTCAGGACTCTGTAGCTAACTACAGCTAGCCACATCCACACTTCCGGCTACAGTTAATAACAGGACTAGGGAATATATTTATTTTTGAAAGGGCTGAGTCAGTTGAAGTTTAGATGGCTTCACTCTTGCATCTCAAAAAGTTGTGAGTTCAAGTTCCACTCAACTGAGGTTAACACTCCACTGTAATTCGGAGGCATCACCATGTTGCCAAAGGAAGGTCCTCGGGATGAGTTCTTAAATCTGTTCTGTCAGATGTACGCAAGGGATAACACTACAAAGAAAAAAGATGTCCAAGTGCTGGTCAATATTTATCCCTCTGTCAATGTGGTGAATGAAGATCACCCACTGCTAGAGTTGCTGCCTTGCGGCGTCAGAGACCCGGGTTCGATCCTGACGATGGGTGCTGTCTGAACGGTGTTTATACGTTCTCCCCGCGTGGATTTTCTCCGAGTGCTCCAGTTTCCTCCCACACTCCAAAGATGTGCAGGTTTGTAGGTTTGTGGACTTTTGTCAATTACCCCTAGTGTGTAGGATAGAATCTAACGTATGGGGTGATCACTGGTTGGCATGGACTCAGTGGGCCGAAGGGCCTGAGTCCAGGCTGTATCTCCAAACTAAGCCAAAACAAATTTGTTGTTTCATTTTCCACATTCTAATAGTAATACAGATTAGAGACATTAAAATATAAGTAGAGATTGTGGTTAGACATAAATGCTGGAGTAACTCAGCGGGCCAGGCAGCAGCTCTGGAGAGAAGGAATGGGTGATGTTTCGGATTGAGACCCTTCTTCAGACTGTCTCGACCCAAAATGTTACCCATTCCTTCTCTCCAGGGATGCTGCCTGTTCCGCTGAGTTACTCCAACATTTTGATTTAAACCAGCATCTGCAGTTCTTTCCTACACAGTAGAAATTATGGAATAGACTCAGTTTTAATGGAATAGAAGTTCAGTTTTAATGCGTGTAATAAGGATACAAGAACATAGCGAATACAATCTCGGCCTCTCAAACCTGGTCCACCATTCAATGTGATCATGTTTGAACTTTCCCAGGTCTCCTTTCCCCTTCTGTGCCAATGCCTCATAGCCCTCAATTCCTGTTAATTGTCCCTATTATGAGTAGTAAAAACTGTGGGGAGTTGCTGAGAATGTGGGGAGAATAACAAAAAAATTGCATTAATATAGGACAATGGATTGACCTTAAGAAATCTTGTTATACACTTGTACTGTATCTGAGATTCTACGCGCAATCTGGTAGGCATCGAGACCACGGCACCTCGAAAAAGATCCCCGGCCCCGTTCCCAGTCCACAGACGTGGCCCGTCGGGAAACCTTCTGCCATTGTATTGTAAAGCAACTGTTATCAGGCAATAGACAATAGGTGCAGGAGTAGGCCATTCAGCCGTTCGTGCCAGCACCGCCATCCAATGTGATCATCCACATTCAGTACCCTGTTCCAAAGATACTAGTATCTTTGCCCTGTTCCTGCCTTCTCCCCATATCCCCTGACTCCACTATCTTTAAGAGCACTATCAAGCTCTCTCTTGAAAATATCCAGAGAACCGGCCTCTACCGCCCTCTGAGGCAGAGAATTCCACAGACTCACAACTCTCTGTGTGAAGTAGTGTTTCCTCATCTACGTTCTAAATGGCTTACCCCTTATTCTTAAACTGTGGCTCCTGGTTCTGGACTCCCCCAACATTGGGAACATGTTTCCTGCCTCTAGCCAAACCCTTAATAATCTTACATGTTTCAATAAGATTCCCTCTCATCCTTCTAAACTCCAGAGTGTACAAGCCCAGCCGCTCCATTCTATCAACATATGACAGTCTCGCCATCCTGGGAATTAACCTTGTAAACCTACGCTGCACTCCCTCAATAGCAAGAATGTCCTTCCTCAAACCTGGAGACCAAAACTGCACACTACCACAATTAGAGAGCGGACCTGAACTCTACCTCATTGTGGACTCTTGGACTATCTTTGATCGGACTTTACGGGACTTTATTTTGCACTAAACGTTATTCCCTGTATCATGTATCTCTACACTGTGGACGGCTCGATTGTAATCACATATTGTCCTTCCACTGACTGGATAGCACGCCACACTGTACCTCAGTACACGTGACAATACTGGAGCAGGATGAGGCCACTCGGCCCCTCAGGCTCCTCCTGATCAGAGCTGGTCCACGTGACTCTCCGCAGCGGCTTCGACCGCCCCCGTCACGTGATGGGGGGAGGCGCGGCCCGGGCTTGCAGAATATAGGTCGCCGCATTCCTTGCCGGGTTTTCAGGGTTAGAATGAAATTATATATTTAAAATCGTAATATGGAGAAAGTCTCGTTTAATTATCTAGACTCATTTATTATAAAGGGGTAGGCGTGTTGGTGAGGGGGTATCGTTGGGGTTAGGGGATGCACGTGGCCGCCAGGCAGGAAGGACCCAGAGGTGACATTGCGGCGGCGGCGGCGCGAGGAGGAGAAGCGGCGGCGGCAGAATGTTCCGGATGATGTTCAGACAGGCGCGGAGCCACCCCAGCGTGAGAGACCCGCACCCCCACACACACACCCAGACCCGCACACACACACACGGAGCCACCCCAGCGTGAGAGACCCGCACCCCCACACAGAGACCCGCACCCCCCCCCCCCCACACACACACACACACACACACCCGCACCCCCCACACGCACACAGACCCGCACAGACACGCACACAGACACCCACACACACACACACCCGCACACACACACGGAGCCACCCCAGCGTGAGAGACCCGCACCCCCACACACACACACCCGCACCCCACACAGACACACACCCCACACAGACACACACACACAGACCCGCACACACACACACACACACACACACACACAAACAAACACACACACACACACAGACCCGCACACACACACCCACCCCAGCGTGAGAGACCCACACACACACACACACACACACACACACAGGGAGTCAGGGACAGGCGCGGAGCCACCCCAGCGTGAGAGACCGAGGGGGAGAGGAAAGAGTGAGGGAGGGGAGGGGAGGGGTGGGGGGAGGTGCGTGTCCCCCCGGAGAGTGGGGGAGCCATATTCCGTCTGATGTCCCCGCAGGCCCGCAGCCACCCCAGCGTGAGGAGGCAGGAGAGAGAGAGAGGGGGTAGGGTAAGGGAGAGAGAGTAGGGGAGAGGCTGGGGTAGAGAGGAAAAAAACGGTTTCACCACGAGAGTTGTGAATCTGTGGAATTCTTTGCCACAGAAGACAGTGGAGGCCAATTCACTGGATGCTTTCAAGTTAGATTTAACTCTTAAGGCTCAAAGAATAAAGGGATATGGGGAGAAAGCAGGAACGGGTACTGATTTTAGATGATCAGCTATGATCATATTGAATGGCGGTGCTGGCTCGAAGGGCCGAATTGCCTGCTTCTGCACCTATTTTTCTGTTTCTGTTTTTTATTTCTGTTTTAGAGAGGGCTGGGGGTAGACGGAGATGGGGTAGGGGGAGAGAGGACGGGGAGAGGGCAGGGAGGGGGCAGAGAGAGGACAAGGATGTGGGTGGAGTGGAAGGGGTAGGGAGAGAAGTGCCATCAGAGTTCCTACAGGCACTCCAGAGGGGGAGTGGGAGTGTGGCCAGGGGGAAAGAGGGTTGGGGTGGAGGAGAGTGTGTGGTGGGAGGGGGTGAAGTGGGATGGGCAGGGGTGGAATGGATGAGGTGGAGGAGGGAGATGTGGGAGAGGTTTGGGATGCTCGGGGTGGGGGGGAGGAAGGGGGCTGGTGTGGAGGTGAGGATAGGGTGGAGAGGAGGAGGAGGGTATGTGGAGGAGTGTTTTGAGAGTGGAGGAGGAGGATGGATGACAAGGAAGTGGAGAGGGGTGCAGAGAGGGCCTTGGGTAGGAGGTGATGGGGCTATGGGGAGATGGGGCAGGAGCGTGGAGTTATGGTAGGATTTTAGATGGGTTGATGGAGAGAGGTGGTTGGGGCTGGGACAGACAGGTGTGGGTTGTGTGGAGATTTGATGGCACAGTGCGTTGTTGATGTTGGCTGACAGGTGTTGAGGATATGGATGGGGGCATTGGGTGATTGTAGGTGTGAAGTACAGTGTGCCACACGCCTTATTCAAATAACCCATGCCCAATTTTACATATTTTTACATGTAACATGCTTTACATGGTATAATTAATTCAACACATTGAGTTGATAATTTTACTTTTGTGAATTTAGTCCAACAACGCTCTCAGAATGGGTCGTCCCTTTTAGCTGGCTGCACGAGAGTGCTGATCAACATGTGATTAGAACATGTCTGCTGACATCTACTGTTTTTATTTACGTGGCTTTAATCTATAATGTGTTTTTCATTAGTTAATTTTCCATACTTTCAAACACTTTTTAAAATCGGTTTTAAATTCCCCCTGGGGTTTGTTGATTTTAAATGTCTGCATTGTCGACCTGCCAGTTTAAATCATGGATAATCGGAATTGTGCTGAGGTGACATGGATTCAATGGGGGTGGAGTTTTGAGTTATGGAAGTACTGCAGATTTTTCTAGTGCACGAGAATCAACACTTTATTTATGGTGCCTTCTCACCACAGTGAGCACTGCAGTGATAACAGCCTCTGTTTTCAATCAATTATTTGGACATAATTTCTGCTTTCAGTGCAGATTCTCCACTTTATTTATTACAAATTACCGGATAATATAATGGGTTGTAAATGAATTGAGAATAAAATGCCAGTTGGTTTACAGACAATGGTATGTGTCAGCATTATTCTCTTTGGTCACCTATTTCCCGAAGTCATAAATTGCTGACTTTAGTAATGGTATTGATTAACTGCAAAGCTTCAGTTGGACAAGAGTTTTGAAAAGCTGCTAATTGCTACAATCTGTACGAAATCGAAATTATTACCCGAGCCATTTTGTTTTCCCATTGTGCAGGATACTGGTTTAAACCGAAGAAGGACCCAATGTTGGACTAACTCAGCAGGACAGGAGAGAAGGAATGGGTGACGTTTTGTGTCGAGGGTCGGGTCTGAAGTAGGTCTCCACCCAAAGCGTCACCCATTCCTTTTCGCTAGAGATGCTGCCTTTCCCGTTGAGTTACTCCAGCATTTTTTTTGCCTTTAATTGGTTTGCTACTCCACCTGTAGCATATTAGGAAGATGGGCTAAAGTGTGATTTTTCTTTCCTCTTCGAGAGCATGGTTGAATGCATGACCTCTTGTTATTTGTTCCTTTGCATGTAATCAATTAGGCACATGTTCATTTTTATGATATTTTGGTGGGATAGATGTGACATTTTTGGATGTGGAATATCGAAGTCTAATTACAAAATTCCACAAACCAGGATCGCAAACAAATGCATTTTGGAGAAAGGAGAAGAATGAGTTTTGCACAATCCATATGGATTATAAAGTTTGCTTTTGTGGAATTTTGTAATTAGACCGATATTATTGCACTTTCAAGGTTATTTTTCGATTGGCAAAGATGTTTTTCTTCTTTAAATTGCTTATTCAGACATAAGGACGTTTTGCAGAATATTAATTTATTTTCCATGAAAGCTCCATAAGGCCAAGTCAGTGGATATTTTTAAGGTAGCGATAGATAGATTCTTGATTAGTACGGGTGTCAGTGGTTATGGGGCGAAGGCAGGGGAAGGAATTATAGGTCAGTGATGATTGAATGTCGGAGTAGGTTTGATAGGCCGAATGGCCTTCGTCTGCTCTAAGACTTTTAAACAAAATAAGGTTTCGTTTTAGTTTTTTGATAACTTCCATTGGATCCATTTGAGAATTTAAACCTATTTTTGTCTTTAATCCCTGATAGCTAATTCCACTATTTGTCTTCATTGGAGCTGGAAGTGTTGGAGCAAGCATGTACCTCATGCGGCTTGCTCTCCGCAACCCTGACGTTAGGTAGGTGACTACGTCAGTAGTACATATCACGCTGTGGTTGGATCTAAATCCAGCAAACCTGTGCACCTATTCATCTTAAATACTGTCATGTGATAGTTAAACTTGCACCTGACTCAGCAATCTATTAATTATAGTACCGATTTCTTTAGAACGTTTATGTTTTTGCATTAAATTACATGTCAACTTGTTTTTTAACGACAAGATCAAATTGCATAGATGTTAAATTGCTTGTGCATTAACAGCTGAATTCAGATTTTCTGGTGTAGGATCCATATTTGCACCGACAATAGCTTTTAATTTTAACTTTACGGGGAAATTTATTGAATGAGGTTTGGGTGTTTAGATCTTAAGAGTGTAACATGTCCAACATTATTGTCCTTGAATAGTTCCTGGTTACATGCTTTAGAAAAGGATGTGTAAAATGAGTATTTATTCATGGACAAATGTTTGTTTTCAACATAACAGGCAAGTCTTTAACCAGATATTTGCAACAAAAGTTGTTACTTTAAGGTCCTCAAATAAAGTGTCATTTTTTTGTTACTAACTATGTAATCTCTCTTCTACCATATAGCTGGGATCGCAAGAATAACCCTGAACCATGGAACAAAATTCCACCGACTGGGCAATATAAGGTAACCAATTTATGGAATTCATTGCAGCGAAACTGACTTGATTATTGAATGCTCTTGAGTTTTTGTCCTTTTATCCTGAATTTGTGGTTGTATACACCACTTAATTTTTGGAATGTTAAACATTGAGCTGAAACGATATTTAAAGGACGGTATAAAATTGGAACAAAGGCCGGAATTGCACTATCATTTCTTTGGGAATATTTCATCCATTGTTTTAGATCTGTGGAGACCAGAGCATGATTGAAATAATATTTTGAAATAACTTTCTTCTCCACCTCTTCCTCATCATGTTAATGTTAGTATACACTGTTGTAGAGTGCATAAAGAGACAAAGCAACAGTATTGCTGAACAATTTAATTCATTAAAATATTAACAGAAGCAGCTGGCCAAAGTTGCAAATTAACTTTTATGTAAGCAAATGAGAGAAACCTAGTTTTGAGTTAAAAACGGTTAAATGAGAATGTTTTCCAAATGCTAAAATGCAAAATCTGAGAATATTCTAAAAGCATTGAGAGGAGTTTAAAATGTTGTGGACATGCTGAATAAAACAATCTGCAGTGCCACTGAAATGCCCATCTTTACATCTTGGGGAATATATTTGGTGAGCAGAAGTTCTGCTACAATTAATGAGGAATACTCTGAACAATGTTGGGAAGGTAGTATTGACTGCGCTGAAAATTGAGTTTATTTACCAGTTTTGTTTGGCATTGAAGGTCAAAGGAAAGAGATGACATAAGCGAGTGTTACTTTATGACATTTGTCATGTGGACGTTTTAAAATATTAAGAATAATTGCTGGCGTCAGTGGTGAGAGGCTATTTACGAGAGGGGTGTGGTGGTGGGGGGGGGGGGAGAGGTCAAGGAGCACAGGGCATACTCTGGAGGTTTTTAATCTTTCATGAGTGAAATTAAGAAATGTGCCAGGAGATAAAGTTTGGAACTCCTGTTGGTTCTTAATTTTTATGCAAAAGGTGATAGATGAAAAATAATCTCAAGTATTAAAGGATGTGGACTATTTTGAATGTGGTCACAGAAAAACCATGAGCACTGCAATGGGTTGGAAAGACTAATATGTATAGGAAGGAACTGCAGATGCTGGTTTAAACCAAATATAGACATAAAGTGCTGGAGTACCTCACTGGGCCAAGCAGCATCTCAGGGGAGATAAAAATGGATGACAATTTGGATCGAGACCCTTCTTTGTCTCGACCCGAAACGTCCCCTATTCCTCCCCTCCAGAGATGCTACCTGTCCCACTGCGTTACTCCAGCATTTTGTATCTATCTTTAATTTGATCAGAGGCATGTTACTAGAATTGCTCATGTCCACATGTCTGATTGGCACGTATGAAAGACATGTCCAAATAGGACTCCTCTCCTGCCACCTCTCCGCACCCTGCCAAACTCTCCCAACCCACCACCAAATGCTCTTCCCTTCCTCTCCCATTGTATTTTAAAAATTGCTGGTAAATTGTTTTCAGGAGGAAATTTCTTTCACATAGTTATCCATTGTATATTTTTTGAAATGTCAAAAAGCGACTGCTAATTGATATTACAGCAAAGACCTGGAACGTAGGGGAACATTGTCAAATATTTATGCTGATCTTTCCCTTGCGTTTTCTTGTTCACTGTGTGAAACTGTAAGATTTGCATATAAGGACTGGACTAACTCAGCCGGTCAGGTGACTGGAAAACATGGATAGGTGACGTTTTGGGTCAAGACCAACTAAGACTTGCATGTTATTGGTTTCACTGAAAGGAAACATTTTTAGTAAGAGTTTTTCAGATTTCCTTTTTTGCATCATACGAGTTTAGTGGCATTGGAAAATCTTTCTTCCAACTATAGTCATAGGGTCACACTGTGTGGAAACGTGCCCAACTTGCCCATATTGACCACCCTGTCCCATCTACATTAGTCCCACCTGTCTGCCCATATCCATCTAAAGCTGTCCTATCCATGTATCTGTCCAAATGGTTCACTAACGTTGCAATACTACCTCCTCTGGCAGCTCGTTCCATACACCCACCACACTCTCTGTGAACAAAGGTACCCCACCAGTATTGAATGTTAATTGGTGGACAAGTTCCATGCTGATTAGAATTTTTAGACTGAAATCCTTTTGAATAATCTTTTTATTTGTTAATAGTTCTTTGCGGTGAATACGGACTACAGTAAGCTGAAGAAGGATCGCCCAGACTTCTAAATGCTAATCACTGAGTTTCCTGTCTGGGTGGATTTGCTGTTCCATGAAGCAAGCTGCAAAACTATTACCACTGCTTCCTATGCACAGTTTATTGAATTATTCAGTAAGATATATTACTGAACATAACGTGTGTGTATATACAGAAGTATAATGTGAATAAATTGGTTTTCTCCATTTCACTTGAATCTGTTATTGTGTGTTTGTATATATACATGGGTAATATGTGGAGTAAACAACAGTGCAAGTTCATCAACATAAAACAAATGACACTTGAAGCTTTGCTGCCCGAGATTATAGAAAAACTAATGTCAATGCTGTTTGGATGCAGAGATGATCTTTTTCTAAAATTGGGCGATTCCTCACCTTGTAAGATACCAAAGCACCTATACCCTTGGTTTAGTTTACCTTAGAGATACAGCATGGAGAGTCCATGCCGACCATCAATCACCATACACTAGCTCTATGTCTTACACACTAGGGGTAATTTACACGACAATTAACCTTTAGGTTCAGGACAGCTGGTAAGGATGGGGTTTAAGTGGTGCTTTGTATTTCTCACACCCTCACATAAAGTCCTAGCTGCCTAATATGGGGTGATTAAAATGATTTCTTCAAACATTAAGATGTAAATGAATGTAATTATTCCTTATTCCAGATTTTCCTTGCTAAAGGATTACCTGCGACCCTAACAAAACCTCAAATCTTCAGTATGTTGGATCAGAGATAACTCGGGGAAGTTCTTTGATCTTCACGATGATGTACCTTAATGTAGCGATGTTACAAAACTTACCTTCAGCTGCGCTACAGTTCTGCCACTGGCCGTGTGCACGACTTTGGCGCCTTTGAGGGGGGGGGGGGGGACGGGATAAAAATGCCGTTTTCTCCTGCCTGTCGGAGGCGGACATCCTCTGGCTGCTAGCTGCTGAAGAATAATCGATCCGACTTTCGCTTCAGATTTTTTTTTGAATCGCGAGACAATTTAATAATTTGATTAAAATAAAAAGCGACTTCTAAAGCCCTCAATGCCTACAACGTGACGGATCGCATGAACGGGACAAAACAACGGGCAAGTCGTATATTTTACATATAAACTTGCTTCTTGGGATGGCTTTAATCAAATTTTATATTGTGAAAATGTGATTTGGGCCCCATACGAACCGGTAGTGTTTTCTCTGCTGATATGGAGTTCAAATTCACCGCAAATGCAACATTCCAATTGATCGCGTTCCAGAAAAACCCACTCGCAAGATGATTTAGATGCAGGTTTTTTTGGACAATCATGTCATAAGAGCATCTAAATAGTCTATATTTTGTGTTATTGTCTACCCATAGTCAATATTTTTATACTAAATATCAATTTTAGTCCCATGTATTGTGCAAAAAAATAAAAATTTTGATTATATTGAGTGGATGTTTCTATATTAATTTATGGGAATTAAACATCAAATTCCTTCCATCTGGCATATGAATTCATGACAGTGAGATTAAAAAATCATGTTATATTGTGAATTCTTGTGTGAATGGGATTAGTTTGTTATTTGGATACAGGCTATTTAAAAAAAAAACATTTTCTTAAGAAATTGAATCTCTGGGAAAGTAGTGGGCAGAAATGTCATGCGTGGTTTGAAGAGCAAAAACGTGTAGTTTACAATGCCAACATTGAAAAGTTGAGGAAAAACAAGGTGTACAGAGTTGTTTATTGGTTACAATCGGAGGAGTATGATGATGCTACTGATTATGATATGCCAATGTACCAGCTAGCAACTGATCTTCTCCATAAATACTCGGTCTATTGCTAGAAATTGTAATTTATTTACCTATCTGTTATGGACACAGCATATAATACAATAATATTAAAGTTCTGATCTTGAGAATGTCACATTTTTGAATTTTCAAGGCAGTCTAGGTGTTTATTACTATTTCTGTCACAACGGTCAATTTTATAATTAGCTACAATTAGGTAATTAACTAATTATATGCTTTAATTTCAGGCCATCAAAGTAAGATGTTTTATATTTGTTTCAGAATGCTTCAATCTATAATTGAAAATTTCATTCAGTTCTCTAACTTTTTAAGAAAGTTATGGGCTTTTGACTGTCTTCGATCACAGCTTTTGTGTTAAGTCAATGCAAAAGCAATAGGGAACAAGATGCTAATTTCAGAGTATGAAAATGGCCATAACTTTTTAAATACTGAAGATATGAAAGCGAATTAGGTGTCAAATTAAACTTCTTTTTATGCTTTATCTGATGGGATAAATTGCAGACTTGATTGTTAAAATCTCAAAATGTTGTAACATTGCTACTACCTGTCCGATCTATGTACCTATCTAAATGTTTCTTAAAATTTACAATAGTTACGATATGCAAAAAAAGGTTGCCGACCCCTGGACTAAACCAACCCTTTGATCCTGTCCCGCCAGCCTCTGTGTTCATTGATATTTTATTCATAATATTAGGATTTCGTAAAGGGAGACAGAGAATTATATGTGTTATATAATTATATGTATCTATATCACATTTACGTATGTGTGTAACACACACACACACACACTCATATATATGTTTTTATATATGTAAATATAATTGCCTTTATGGGTGCAGTTGTGAACAGTGGGATTAGATGAATTACAGAGTGGGCAAGTTTAATACAAAAATCAATTCAAACACATGACATGAACCATTTAAAAATAAATTAAAAAAAAACATTTAAAAACATGCAAACTGTTCCCCCGCAACGCTGATTACACTGCGAGAGGCATAACTGAAGTTGGGTCGGGATCACTGAAATGGCGGAAGTTACGCTCCGTTGCGTACTACACGTCAGTCCATTGGATTTTGCAGGAGTGGACCATCTTGCTCCACTCTAAGATCTTTGATCTTGACCTCTGAAGGTGACTGCAGAGGTTGCATGTGCTCTCTGACTGCTTGGCTTTCCTCCGGGTGCTCCGGTTTCCTCCCACATCCCAAAGACGTGTGGGTTTGCAGTTTAATTGGCCCCAGTGTATAAGGAGTGGATAAAGAAGTGGGATAACATAAAACTAATTTGGTCAGGTGACCGATGATCGGTGTGGACTCAGTGGGCCGAAGGGCCTGTTTCTGTGCTGTATCTTTTGCGGCACAGCTGTAAAGTTGCTACCTGACTGCTAGAGACCCAGGTTCGATCCAGACTAGTTAGTTTAATTTAGAGATACAGCAAGGAAACGGGCCCTTCGGCCGACCAAGTCCGTGACATCCAGCGATCCCTGCACATTAATGCTAGTCTGCACATTAATGCTAGCCTACTCACATTAGGAACAATTTAAAACTTTACTAAGCCAATTAACCTACAAACCTGTAGGTAATTTCACTCCTTCAATTCTTACTTTTACTCTTTTCATTTCAGATTTCCAGGGACAGCAGTATTTAGTTTTTTTGTAAAATCTAAAATTTCACAAGTTCATACTTATTGTGCAAGAGAAATTGTATGCAATTTGAAACGTACGTACTGTTTGTAAAATATTAGCGATATCAGGTGAAAAGTGATTATGAACATTTCAGACTGTCGTTAAACCCAGGCGGCACGGTGGCCCAACAGTAGAGTTGCTGCCTTATAGCGCTTGCAGCACCATAGACCTGGGTTCGATCCCGAATATGGGTGCTGCCTGTACGGAGTTTGTACGTTCTTCCCGTGGGTTTTCTCCGAGTTCTTCGGTTTCCTCCCACACTCCAAAGACGACAGGTTTGTAGGTTATTATAAGTGTAAATTGTCTCTAATAAGCGTAGGATAGTGTTAATGTGCTGGTTGGTGTGGACTCAGTGGGCTGCAGGGTCTGTTTCCGTGCTGTGTCTCTAAATTAAACAAAGCAAAACCCACTGTATTCCTTGTACCACATTCTACAAAAGATTGCAATCTGTACTTTTGTGTCTAAAATGTCCGTGGAACAGCTTTACAAGTCACAGTAGTAACAAACTGTCTTTTCAAGGACATGTGGGATATTCAATTATACAGAGTCAAAGCCTGTAATGGCCATTGCCCGAGCAGAATCTCAAATAAGCTGCCCTTGTGTAGAAACAGTCACAAAATAATTTTACATAACAATCCTTAATCTGTGTTAGATTGGCTTCAAACCAAAACAAAATCTGCATAGTAACATAAATATTAAAACACAAGATTTTTCTTATCAATGAGAATGCTTAGAATTGATGAGGGAGACTTGATAATGCTGGTAAAAGAATAAAAT
Source organism: Raja brachyura (assembly GCA_963514005.1). The sequence goes on from OY740812.1 coordinate 24,994,668, forward strand.
AAACAAAACCCTTGATAAATCTTAAATGATTCCTCCTGCCAACACAGGGTATCCTTCAGTAATCATATGTTCCATTCTTTCCTTTTCACTGATTGCTGCAATTACAGTATAAGCAGAAGTTAATTGCCTTTGGATTCTTTGAGCTTTACTTGTGTGCAATTAGATATCTGTCTCTTCATATTTAATTTAGTTTAATGTAGTTCTAGGAATAAAAGTTAAAGACATTACATGCTGCAACAATAGAACTCTGAATTGTTATACCATTCAGTGAAGTATGGGTTCAATGCCTAATGCAGTCCTGTACATTATTCCAGAAGAGACCACTTATGAATATAGGCACAAAATGCCGGAGTTACTCAGCGGGTCAGGGTGCATCTCTGAAGAACATGGATAGGTGATGTTTTGTGTCGGGGTCCTTCTTCAATTCTGACCCAAAACGTCACCCTACTATGTTCTCCAGGGATCATCATGGATAGGTGATATCACCTATCATTGTTCTGCCAAAGATGCTGTTACTCCAACGCTTTATGTCTTTGTTTGTAAAGCAGCATCTGCAGTTCCTTGTATCTCCTTAATAGTAATCAGCATGTAATTTTGCAGATATATACTCCCTTGCGAGGGGGAAAAACAAAATTGTTAACCTTGGAAAGTCAAAGTCAATTTTATTCGTCACTTGCACCCAAAGGTGCAGTGAGATGAATTTGCCAGCAGCGATACACTTAAAAAGAACACACAATACACAATAGAATTTAACACAAACATCCATCACAGCATTCTTCACTGTGGTAGAAGGCAACAGAGTTCAGTCAGTCCTCCTCCTTGTTCATCCGTGACTAAAACATTACTTAATTGTGTTTGAAATTGTTGTATGGTCTTTACGTGTAGTAAATTCTCCTTATGGATGCAGGTTTCAGCAACAGACACGTGAACAGATGCGTGTCACAACTATGTTCAAGTTTGTGTTTATTGTCACTTAACCAACTAAGGTACAGTGATATGTGTCAGTGTATCTAAGTTCTCAATCTCATTGGCCTCATTGATCTATTAACCATGTCTTAATAAATATGGCAGCCATGGCCACATTCTTTAGAGGTATACTATAGTTTAGTTTAGAGCTACAGCGTGGAAACAATAGACAATAGGTGCAGGAGTCTGCCATTCAATGTGATCATGGCTGATCATCCCCAATCAGAACCCCGTTCCTGCCTTCTCCCCTTATCCCCTGACTCTGCTATCTTTAAGAGCCCTATCTAGCTCTCTCTTTTAAGTATCCAAAGAAACCGGCCTCCACCGCCCTCTGAGTCAGAGAATTCCACAGACACACAACTCTCTGTGAGAAAAAGTGTTTCCTCGTCTCTAAATGGCTTGCCCCTTATTATTAAACTGTAGCCCCTGGTTCTGGATTCCCCCAACATCGGGAACATGTTTCCTGCCTAACGTGTTCAAATAATCTTATATGTTTCAATGAGGTATCCTCTCATCCTTCTAAACTCCAGAGTGTACAAGCCCAGCTGCTCCATTCTCTCAGCATTTGACAGTCCCTCCATCCCAGGAATTAACCTTGTAAACCTACGCTGCACTCCCTCAATAGCAAGAATGTCCTTCCTCAAATTAGGGGACCAAAACTGCACACAATACTCCAGGTGTGGTCTCACTAGGGCCCTGTACAACTGCAGAAGGTCCTCTTTGCTACTATACTTGGCTCTTCTTGTTATAAGAGGCAACAAGCCCTTCGGCCCACCGAGTCCGCACCAACCTGTGATCCCTGCACATTCTACACACACTAGGGACAATTTACATTTATACCAAGCCAATTAACCCTCAAACCTGTACGGCTTTGGAGTGTGGGAGCAAACTGAAGATCTCGGAGAAAACCCGCGCGGTCACGGGGAGAAGGTATAAAGGGGAGAATGTACACCAGGGAGAATGTAGAATGTGCATACTCTGTACAGACAAGCACCCGTAGTCAGGATCGAACCTGGTGTCAGCCACTCTAAGGCAAAAATTCTACCGTGGCGTCAAAATGCCACCCTTATAGTAGACTTCATGAGGCTTTTAAATAGGACCATTGATATGTAGGAAGGAAAGGGTGTGGATCGCGTGCAGGTAGAGGGGAATAGTATAACTTGGCATTAGATTTGGCCGAAGGGCCTGTTCCTGTGTTCTCTGTTGTACGTTCTACATTCTATGTTCTATGTATTATTTGCCCTCTTCACCGCCTCTGACTTGCACTGCAAGTTAAAACTTAATTTATAGAAGATTCACACAAAATGCTGGTGTAACTCAGCAGGGCAGGCAGCATCTCTGGAAAGAAGGAATGGGTGATGTTTCGGGTCGAGACCCTTCAAACTGCGAGTCAAGGCTTATTTTCTGCCCTTCCCAGTTTTGAGGAACAGTCTTAGATCTTTCCACTGATGTTGTGTAGAAACAAGGAACTGCAGATGTTGGTTTATACCAATGAAAGACACAAAGTCCCAAATGTCCCAACTCGAAACGTCACCCATCCTTTTTCTCCAGCGATGCTGTATTACCCGTTGAGTTACTCCAGCACTTTGTGTCTATCACTGATGTGTGTTGAATTTATTGAGTATTTTCTGTTTTTACCTATATTAAATAATTCATCCCTTTGTCAAATTAATAGACACAAAACATCTATGCTATATAACCAAACAAAGCAATATAGATAACATATGTACTGCAATTCTAACCCCAAATAGGTTACTTTGGAAGAAATGAATCAGATTCATTCTTGGATTGAATAAAAGTAGAAAAGGGTCTGATTAATTGATGGTTCTATTGGCAAAAACCCTTCAGTTTTGGGATTTGCAAATGAAGTATGATTTAAAATATACATAAGACAAGAGACTACAGATGCTGGATTCTTGAGCAAAAAAACATTGGGTCAGGCAGCATCTCTGGAGAACATGGATCAGTGATGTTTTGAGCTGGGACCTTTCTTCAGACTACATTTGTGAGACTAATCATAGACTCGACTAACGTTTCGCCGAACACTTGCGTTCAGTCCAGGCCAACTGGTTCTCCCGGTTCCTAACCATTTTAACTCCCCTTCCTATTTCCACACTGAACTTTCTATCCTGGATTGTCACAGTGAGGTCACATACTAACTGGAGGAACAGCTCCTCATATTCCACTTACAACCCAAAGGTATGAACACTGAATTCTCCAATTTTAGGTATCTATTTCCTCCTCCTCTTCTTTCTCCACCCTCTCCCTTTCTTTGTTCCCTTCCCAACCTGGAAGTGCACCCATTTCTTACCTCCCTCACCCCCTCCACCTATATTCTTTCCTCTAGCTTCACAATTTGTAACGGGCCTGTCCCACGGCGATTTTTTTTAAGCAACTGCCGGCAACTGTCATAGTCGTAGCAGGTTGCCGAAAAACCGGTGACAACCTATGACAGCACCAACGTCGGGAGAAGTCAAACTATGCTCATTGGCGTCAAACCAATTTAAATAAAATTTAGCGGCGACCAGAAAGACGCTACGACTTTTTGCGCAACTGAGGAGAATACTCTTGGCGAACACCAGCGATGATGTGACAACAAACTGGTCACCTGTAATTGCCTAAAAAATCGCCTCAGTGGGACAGGCTCATAACTCTTCAATCCTTTAGCTCACATCTTCTGCCTTTTCATATCTGGCCTTTGTCCAACCATCCCCCATATATATAAAACAAACAAACAAATAAATATAAGGATTAGCAGCGAGAGTAAAAAGTCGTGTTAAAGGGCACAAAAAATAATCTATTTGGCATATTACTATTTACCATGCACGATGGCGCAGCAGCAGAGTTGCTGCCTTACAGCGGCAGAGACCCGGGTTCAATCCTGACTACGGGTGCTGTCCGTACGGAGATTGTACGTTCTCCCTGTGACCTGCGTGGGTATTCTCCGGTTGCTCTGGTTTCCTCCCACACTCCTAAGACATACAGGTTGGTAGATTAATTGGCTTGGTATAATTGTAAATTTTTCTTAGTGTGTGTATGATAATTTTAATGTGTGGGGATCGCTGGTCGGCACGGACCCAGTGGGCCGAAGAGCATCTCTACAACTAAAAACTAAATGAGCAGGGAGAAGAAGGAATGTCCGGGGTGGGAAATGTCTTTGATCATGTTGGCTGTTTTTGCCGAGGGAGCACGAAGTGTAGATGGAGTCAATGTTGGGGAGTCTGGTTTGTGTGATGGATCAGGCCAAACCTCAACTCTCTGCAATTTCTTGCTCTCTTGGGCAAAGCCGTTCTCAAATCAAGCTGTGATGTGACCTGGCAGTATGTATTTCTGTAGACGTTGACGGCCCTGATCATTTATTGTCCATTTTCTGATTGCTCCTGAACTCAGGAAATAGTTAAGAATCATTTCTGAATGTTAAACAAGTTTTCAAGCTGGTGGGCATCAAATGCTAAAGAAACACTCGCCTGAAATGTCACTGAAATATGTCGTTATGCCGGCCAATTGCTGTTAGAACATGTGGACTATCTTTTCCCAGCACGCCATCTGAGCCACAAGACACAATAGACAATGGACAATAGGTGCAGGAGTGGGCCCTCCGAACCAGCATTCACCATTCACTGTGATCATGGCTGATCATCCACAATCAATACCCCATTCCTGCCTTCTCGCCATCTCCCTTGACTCCGCTATCTTTAAGAGCTCTATCTAACACTCTCTTGAAAGCATCTTGAGAATTGGCCTCCACTGCCTTCTGAGGCAGAAAATGCCACAGATTCACAACTCTCTGGGTGAATACGTTTTTCCTCACCTCTGTTCTAAATGACCACCCCTTATTCTTAATAGCCTAAGGAAGGATTATTTGTGCCAGGTTCAATCCTGACCTCGGGTGCTCACTGTGAGGGGTTTGCACGTTCTCCCTGTGACTGCATGGGTATCCTCCGGGCACTGCGATTTCCTTCCACGTTCCAAAGCAATGCTGTTTGTAGGCTAACTGGCCTCTGTACAGATAAAAATGCCATAATGTGTAGAGAGTGGATGCAAAAGTGGAATAACATAGATCAAGTGTTAACGGGTGATCGATGGTCTGCGCGGACTCATGTTTCCATGCTGTGTCACTAAACTAAACTAAACCAAACCGAACTAAACTAAACCATACTAAAGTAAACTAAACTAAACTGAGCCTTCGTAATAGTTTTATTTTGCAGTAAATTTAAAAAAAACTTTAATTTTCTCTTTGTGTGTTTTCAAATGGAAAAATGGAATGATAGATTTACAGTGAGTTATTTAACAGTGTGATGATTTCACAGATGTTGCCTTATGCAGACAATAAAGTTTAATGTTCAACTGTCTGGAACAAGTGCCAATAGTTGCAATATGCATCCAATGCAAAAGGGGCCCTCTCCGCTTAAATATGCACATTAACTGTAATCATTCTCCCCATAAGAAGCGGCAAGTGGAAGTGCAAATAAAGTTTTAAAAGGCAAATTAAGGTATCATAATAATATTTTGTTTTTTTCTTTGGAGATATAAGAAACTGCAGATGCTGGGAAAATGGAGCAGGAAACAAGGTGCTGGAAGAAAGTGCTGGGCCAAGCGGCATGAGCAGAGGTCAGGGATGGTCGACGTTTCAGGTTGAGTCCCTGCCGCAGGACGGATGCAGTAGATTAAAGATCGCCACATATGAAGAGGTGGGAGGGTGGGGTAATCCATGCTCTGGTAGGTGATAGTGGAACTGTTTAAGGTGGGAGAAGCTGGGCAGAGGGAACTCAGTGGAGGAGCACAGTGGCGCAGCTGGTAGAGCTGCTGCCTCACAGCACCAGAGACCCAGTTTCAATGGTTGAATGGGCCTATGGTTGCTCAGACATGTTCCACTAATATTGTAATTTAGATATAATGTTCACCTATTCCTTTCCTCCAGAGATGCTGCTTGACTCATTGTTACGCCAGCATTTTGTGTCTATCTTTGATGTAAACCAGCATCTGCAATTCCTTCCTACACAGAGGAGTGAAATGTAGATTCGGAGGAAGGGTTGTAGGTGGATGGGGATGGGGACGGGGTGGGGACGGGAATTGAATTGAATTTATTTGTCATTCAGACCTTTCGGTCTGAACGAAATTTCGTTCCCCTGCAGTCATACATATAATTTAAAAAAATGACAGAAACACACAATAAACACAAATTTAACATCCACCACAGTCAGTTCACCAAACACCTCCTCACTGTGATGGAAGGCAAAGTCTTAAAGTCTCTGTCTCTTCCCTCTTTGTTTCCCTCTGCGCCGAGGCGATCCGGGCTTCAGATGTTGTGACCCCACCGGGTGATGGTAAGGAAGTCAGTCCCGCGGTTCAACCGAGCTCCGCGAACGGGCCGGTTCAACTCCAGGGCCGGGGTGGCCGAAGCTGCCGCCCTCCAGACCAGCGGACGAAGCTGTTGCTGCGGGAGCTCGTAAAAACAGGTCACCAACCTGTGAGCCGTGAGCTCCTGACAATGTCATCCACTGGGCCCACGGCCGATTCCACCGGGCCGCCGCCACTGGAACCGCCCCGGGACTGAGTCGGGTCGCCGCTGCCGCCGCCGCCGCTGGATCAGCCCCGGGACCGAGTCGGGCCGCCGCTGCCGCTGCTGGAACCACTCCGGGACCAAAGTCAGGTCGTCGCTGGAACAACTCCGGGACCGAAGTCGGGTCGTCGCTGCTGCTGCTGGAACAGCCCCGAGGCCCGAGGCCACCAGCTCCGCCATTACACCTTGGCGCAGACGGAGACGAAGACGGGGAATACGACAAAAGAGTCACCCCCCCCCCGAAGAAAGAGACCCAGACATGTTACTCCCCCCCCCCCCCCCCACCCACACACACACACACACACAATCCAATAAAAGAAAACCAACTAAAAACAGGACAAAATAAATAAAATAACAGACGGATTGCAGGTGGGCCGCAGCTGTTAAGCCAGCGCCGTCATCTTAGATCAGGGGTGGGGGTTAGGGCGATGGGATAATGAGAGAATCATTGGGTCAGGAAGGAGAGAGCGAGGGGGGCATGGGAAGAGAAGAGGAAAGAGGAAGCGAATATACGTGGGGTGTGGTGTTACCCGGGCCGTCTCTGTGAAGGGCCTGTCTACATACTCGTAGGAGTACATAGGAATCCGTGAACATTTCCGTGGAAGGTCGTACGAGTTCGTAGATTACCACGATCTTGGTTTTTTTTTTAGGTCCTTTAAACTCAGCAGAGATTTTGAATTAAGTCGTGAAAGTGGGACAGCACAGATCGGCAATTCCGTTTATAATCTTCTGGGCAGCTTGGGTGAATGGTTCCCTGCCTCTAGAAAGCCAGCCGTCGTGGGAGCTCGGCAAGTGATTCTCAAGCCATTTCCCCTCTCCATCCATTAAGCTGCATATTTTAATGGATTTGGAAAGAAGTTGTAATTTGGTCGTGGCTGGAAAGCCTTGCCAATCCCCAGTGCATTAACGTCAGACGGGCATTACGCACACAAAGAGAAATAATGAAGGATAATTGCGCTGGGGCAGGGGCTGGACTGGGAGGGTGGGAATATATTTCACAGATGGTCACACCTCTGCCCGACGCTCTCTGCACCACACAAGCTGCGAAACATCTCATAAAACCAACACTGAAAGCAGCAATTAGTGCCATTCTTTGGAGGTTTCGAGGGTTCTGCTTGAGAAGCTGGTGTGACCTTACCATGGTGAGACTCACTGATGAAGAACTCCTTCATTTGAGGACATTCCCAGGGTTATTTTTGCCATTAGGTAGCATGTTTAAATTCCCCGATTCGAAGAAAATGACTATCATAATTTTTAACCTCCGTACGCATAAACGTTACCTGATGTCACGAGGTATCCCCACATCTTCTGACAGCCAGCTGCTCTCGTCACTAAATCGTCTTTGAAATAAAGAATGTAGATTTTGGATAATTATTTCTAATAAACGTAGTTTAAAAACCTGAATGGGATTCATTTTAGTCGATGCCGCCCCTTGCATGTGGAGAATAAGCCGTCTCCAATCTGCTCTTGTGGATACTGTGTGAATGTTCAGATTTATGCTCATCTTCAGAATATTGATTGCATTAAATTTAATGAAGATAAATCATGAAGGATCTCTATTAAATTGAATTTACAGCTCGGAACAAGTCATTCAGCCCAACTATTTGTCATAGATGATAGACACAAAATGCTGGAGTAACTCAGCGGGACAGGCAGCATATCTGGAGAGATGGAATGGGTGACATTTCGGGGTCGAGACCCTTCGGTGATTAAATGGCGAACAAACCTTCTACCGCTCCCCTTTGGCTTCACATTTCACAACTTCTATCTCCTTAACTCACAGCGTTTTGCCTTCTTCCCATCTTTGGCCTTGGCCATCCATTTGCCAATCAACCCCCCCCCCCCCCTCCCCCCACCTGTATCCAGCCATTATTTGTAGGAAGGAACTGCAGATGCTGGGTTAAACTGAAGAGTGACACAAAAAGTTGGAGTAACTCAGCAGGACAGGCAGCATCTCTGGAGAGAAGGAATGGGTGACGTTTCGGGTTGAGACCCTTCTTCAGACTAGTCGGGGAAAAGGGAAAGGAGAGATATAGACGATGATACAGAGAGATGAAGAACAATGAATGAAAGATATGCAAAAATTTAACGACCTTAAAGGAAACAGGCCATCGTTAGCTCTTTGTGGGTGAAAACAAGAAGCTGGTGCGACTTGTGTAGGGGAGAGGGAGAGAGAGAGGGAATGCAGCTATTATTTGTCAGTCTTTGTCCTGCCCCCACCTCTCTTGCAGCTTTCCCCTCCTGACTACAATCAGTCTGAAGAAGGGTCCCGTCCTGTAATGTCACGTATCCATGTTCTCCTGACATGGTCCCCTGACAGAGATGCTGCCTGATCCACTGAGGCACTCCAGAACTTACTTTGTATTAACCAGCATCTGCAGTTCCTTGTGTCTACCTTCTGTCATCCTATTTTGTCTGACCTTCAGCCAGTACATCAAAGACCTACACCACCCTGGTCACACATCATTTCATTTCTACTATCGGGAAGAAGGAACTATGGCCAAGGATGGCTTCTTCTCTTACCAATCAGGCCCTTGAACACTACGCAACACCAGGCTCAGCAACTTTGAGTTTTTATGGACTGCGATAGGGATAACTAGTTTGATGTTATTCCACTGCCTACACACGGGGCAATTTACAAAGGCCAACTAACCTACAAACCTGCACGCCATTGGGATGTGGGAGGAAACCAGAGCTCCTGGAGGAAATCCATGCGATCACAGGTGCAACGTGCAAGCTCCACACAGACAGCACCCGAGGTCAGCTTCAAACTTGCGTCTCTAGCTCTTTTACATTACATTTTCTGGGCACTGAACCTGCGTACGAGATTATTCCAATGTTCCTCTTTCTGGAACCTGCAGGACATGGTTTCACAGATTAAGACGAGGGGCACTTTCTTCTCTCAAAAAGCTGTAACTCTTTGGAATTTTCCACGGCGGAGAACTCTACACTTTACCTCATCGGCAAACGTGCGACACTCGAGCGCAAGACACTGCACAATACTCACTTGTCCAATTTGTGATCATTTTCAAATATCTTTACAGTTATTTCATCATGCAGATTTATGCCAAATGCCAGTGCATCAGTGTTTGATTAGCACTTTATCTTCTTCACTTATTTTTGCACTGCTTTAGGTTTCACAGGCAGATAGTGTGTGAGATATTACTTGTACATAGCGCTTATCTGATTGAATAAATCACCGCAGCTTGTGCTTGACAGAGCACATCTAATTATCTTTTTATTTTTCAATTTATTTTGGCTTTTATTAAGTCTTTAAGCCTCTGATGGTTTTGTTATGTTCCAAGTGTCCTTTCAAACTTAGGCTATTGGTCTCGGATCTAGTTTTGTTTATTGTTGCCACGTGTACCGAGGTACAGTGATAACACGTGTTAAAGAAGGAACTGCAGATGCTGGAGAATCGAGGGTTACACAAAAAGCTGGAGAAACTCAGCGGGTGCAGCAGCATCTAAGGAGTGAAGGAGATAGGCGACGTTTCGGGTCGAGACCCTTCTTCAGACTGGAAGGGTCTGAAGAAGGGTCACTGAAGAAGGGTCTCGACCCAAAACGTCGCCTATCTCCTTCACTCCTTAGATGCTGCTGCACCCGCTGAGTTTCTCCAGCTTTTTGTGTAACCCTACAGTGATAACACGTTTGTCGTGTGCTATCCAGTCAAAGAAGACTATATGCGAATGCAATCAAGTCACCCACGGATAAAGGATACAACATATAATGCAAGATAAAGTCAGATAAATTCCAATTAAAGATAGTTCAAAGGTCATCGGTGTGGTAGATGGGAGGTCAGGGCCGCTCTCTAGCTGATGCGAGGACGGTTCAGTTGCCTGGGAACAGCTGGGAATGATCTGTCCCTGAATCTGGAGGAGTGCATTTTCAAACTTCTGTATCTTTTGCCTGATGGGAGAGAGGAGAAGAGGGAGTGGTCGGGATGAGATTGGTCCTTGATTATGCTTCCAGCCTTGCTGAGGCCACGTGAGATGTAGATGGAATCTGTGGAAGAGGAAAATCCCTGTCATAAATCATGAATAAAAACATCACATTATTTCCTCATAGAAAGCTTAGTTTATTTTGGTTTAAAAACACAGGCCATTCGGCCCACCGACCCGACGCTGACCATCAATCTCATCACACTAACAGTATCCTGCACACACTAGGGACAATTTAAACATTACCAAGCTAATTAACCTACAAACTGCCAAACTGTTAAATATATATATTTTACATGTGTATCTCAGTTATTATAGCATTAAAATATTGGACCATGCACAAATCATATCGTTAAACTTCCTTCAAGATTATATTTAATCTTTTACATCATGTAACCAATTTCTAAATTTGTAATAGTTAGACCAAAATGCTGGAGAAACTCAGCGGGTGCGGCAGCATCTATGGAGCGAAGGACATAGGCAACGTTTCGGGCCGAAACCCTTCTTCAGACTAAATTTGTAATATTAACCATCCATGCAAAAACTCAAGTGAAAACCATCCTTTATGCTTCAGTAACACTGCAAAATCCTAAATTTTGCATTCCTTAGCTCTTCAAACAGTTTTCTAAAGAACCGGTTATGCTTCAAATACTCAAAGGCAAAATAAACTGCCTAGACATAGGAACAGGAACAAGGTTGCTCAGACTTGTTTAAATAACATTGTAATCGCTATGATGTTGGCTTCAACTCAATTCTTCTCCTGATACCACATTTCACAAGTTCACAAGTTATAGGAGTAGAATTTGACCATTCGGTCCATCGAGTCTACTCTGCCATTCATTCATGGCTTCTACCATAATCCTTGACACCCGTTCTAATTAAGAATTGACAGGGGTGGCACAGTAATGTAGCTGGTAGAGTTGTTGTCTCACAGCACCATAGACTCCGGTTCGATCCTGACCTCGTGTGCTGTCTGTGTGGAGTTGGCACGTTTCTCACTGTGACCGCGTGGACTTCCTCTGGGTGCTCTGGTTTCCTCCCATCTCTCAACAGCAACACACTGTTGGGACAATTTACAATTTTACCAAAACCAATTAACTTACAAACATGTACATCTTTGGAGTGTGGGAGGAAAGCTGAGATCCTGGAGAAAAGTCACATGGTCACAGAGAGAACGTTTAAACTCCATACAGACAGCACCCATAGTCAGGACCGAACCCGGGTCTCTGACGCTGTCTGGCAGCAACTGTGCTGCCCTTTAATACTTCCAAACTTATTTAATTATGAATCTAGTATATATTAATACCAGCAAGTGGTTATAACAACCCAATAGTAAACTAGAAATAGCTTTGGTAATACAGTCTGAATAAGGATTCCAACCTGAACTGTCATCAGTCTATACCCTCCACAGATTCTGCCTTACCTGCTGCATTGTTTGGTTTTTGGTCAATTGGTTTGTTAATACATGTTTTTTTCCAGCGAAAACTGTGCAAAAGTTACTTTAATCCAGCGTCCATTTTGCTGGTCATTTCTGGGTGAATGGATTTCCTCAGGAAATTAGACAAGACAACACTGCTTGCTTGATGCATGGCCTTTCCTCGAGTGTTGCAATTTTCTTTGCCGAGGCTGGATTTTGAAATGTTAAAAATCTTTCGGCGACCCTGATACGTCAGTCAATGACGCCGGCAGTCACCGAAAAAATCGCCAAGTGGGACAGGACCTTTATTTTCCTGCACATGGTCTGACAGCAAAAATCAGTTCTCATCTGCTTTCCAATAGTTCAGTTTAGTTTGGAGGTACAGCACGGAAACAGGCTCTTCGGCCCACTAAGTCCACACTGACCATCGATCAGCCATTCACACTAGTTCCATGTCATCGCACTCTCTCATCCACACTCTGCACACAAGGGGCGATTTACAGAGGGCCAATGAACGCACAAAGCCGCATGTCTTTGGGATGTGGGAGAAAACCAGAGCACTGAGAGGAAGCTCTCAGGGAAAACCCACGTGGTGACGGGGAGAACGTACAAACTCCGTACAGGTAGCACCCCTAGCCAGGATCGAACTGGGGTCTTTGGCGCTGTAAGCACTGCAAGGCAGCAACTCTACTTCTGCTGAACCGTGTCGCTGATGTCTGTGTGGAGTTCCCACATTCTCCCTCTGACCACGTCGGTTTTCTGTGAAAACTTTGGTTTCTTCCCACACTCCACAAATGTGCAGATTTGTAGGTTGATTGGCTTGGTATTAATGTCAAAATTGTCCTTTGTGTAGGATAGTGTTAATGTGTGGGGATTGTTGGTCGGTGCGGACTAGGTGGGCCGAAGGGCCTGTTTCCGCGCTGTATCTCTGAACTAAAACCTAAGCACCTGAGATCAAACCTGAGTCTCTGGGGCTGTGAGGCAGCAGATTTACCAGCTATACCACTGTACCACTCTGGTATCAAGTCCCCTTCATATGCTAAATAACTGCGGACATTACATCCCCCATCTGACAGTATGCTCATCTGATGCTTTTAATTCACTGCCCCAAAAGCTTTGGTGTAAAATGCATGCTAAAACTGTAGTGTAGATTTTACAATCATAAATTTCCACATCAATATATCAATGACAGTTAATTGGAATATGTATTTATTAGCCAGCATTTGTGTAGAAAACAAGCTGTACAAAGTTATTAATCATCATTCTAACACATGTATGTATTTCCACTGTCCATTAATTTAATCGCTGGCTAAACCCATTTGCTGTAACTCAATTAACATTTTCATTAATGTAATGGACAAATGGGTTTCACTTAAATGATTTGCCCAGCCACTACTAACGCTGCAGTGTGGAATTTATGCCATTACCATTCTGTTGCCTGATTTCTAATAGGAAGCCCTATGTTTGAAATAAGGCACCCTACATTTTGTTTTCAATAATAAACTTCCCGTATAAACTGGACTTTTTCTTTGAACACATGTCAGGATTAATGGGGAGAAGGAAGGAGAATGGGTTTGAGAGGGAAAGATAGATCGTGCATGTTGAATGGCAGAGTAGGCTTGATGGGCTGAATGGCCTGATTCTGCTCCTATAATTTATGAACTTATAGTATATAGCATTGTATATACATAGCATGGACAGAGTTCGCAATTTTATGTTATGGGAGTAGAATTAGGCCATTCGGCCCATCGAGTCTACACCCGCCATTCAATAATGTCTGATCTCTGCCTCCTAATCCCATTTTCTTGCCTTCCTCCCCTAACCCTTGACACCTGTTCTAATCAAAAATAGGAAAGATAGATCAGGCATGTTGAAAGGCAGGGTAGTCTTGATGGGCTGAATGGCCTAATTCTGCTCCCATAGCTTATGAACAACTCTTTTTGCCAATAAAATCCTGACTCATGAAATCTGGATCGTTTCCCTTCAGTTTTGCACAGCAACCTCTGTTAACTGAGCAAACAACAAAGTGCTGGAGGAACTCAGCGGGTCAGGCGGCAGATGTGGAGGGAAACGGACAGACGACATTTCAGGTCGGGGTCCTTCTCTGTTCACTGTCAGACACCCCACTGGCTAATGCGCACGTATGCTGAAAAACCGTGATGTGTGACACCAATTTGTAGCCAATAACATAATGAGGCCTTAAGCAAGCAGAGAGAAGAACTCCACAGCAAACAACATCAACGTGCTAAACAAGAAGCAGCTTGGGATTGGACAGAGTACAGCAAGGGCAATATTTCATTTTCCTCACAATCTGCAGAGCCTAGATAAGAGCAAAATTCATTTCCCCTGCCCAGATTACTGAGAAATGAATGTGTTATCAGAATCAATTTGACTAATGCAGTGGCACAGGCCAACCACTAGAGAGCAACGGAACCTCATTTTCTAGAGGCCGATAAAATCCCAACGAGAGGATACTTGCGATACCTGGGGAAATTAATTAATGGTGGTGCAGCAGTAGAGTTGCTGCCTTACAGCAGCAGAGACCCGGGTTCGATACTGAATACAGAGTCTGTACTGTCTGTACGGAGTTTACACGTTCACCTGAGTGGGGTTTCTCCGGGAGCTCCGGTTTCCTCCTGCGAGCAGTTTTGTAGGTTAATTGGCTTCTGTAAATTGTAAAATATCCCCAGTGCGCTGGTCTGCGTGGATGTAGTGGGCCGAAGGGCCTGTTTCCACTCTGTAAGTCTAAAGTCCAAAGACTAAAGAGAATATAGGTATAAGGTGAGAGGTGGAAAGTTTAGAAGGCATTTGAGGAGTATTTTTTAAAAATTCAATGGTTGGAGATTAGAGTCTAGTTTGGTAGCATTGGGGACAACGTTTCAGAAGTATCTAGACGGGCACTTGATTAGCCAAGGCATGGAAGGCTGTGGACCAAATGTTGTGAAATGGGATTGGCATTGAAAAGTACAATGGTCAGCATGGACAGAGTTCACAAGTTCAAATTATAGGAGTAGAATTAGGCCATTCGGCCCATCGAGTCTACTCCGCCATTCAATCATGGCTGATCTCTGCTTCCTAATCCCATTTTCCTGCCTTCTCCCTATAACCCTTGACACCCTTGTCTATCTCTGCCTTAAAAATATCCACTGACTTGGCCTCCACAGCTCTCCGTGGCAACGAGTTCCACAGATTAACTACCCTCTGACTAAAGAAGTTCCTCCTCACCTTTCTAAAAGAGCGCCCTTTAATGGGCTGATTGGCTGAAGGGCCTGCACAATCCTATGAGTCTATGAATTTTAATAAAATACCAGTATCATCTAGGAGATATTAATAATAAAATGGTACAGCAAGGAAAGACATTGGATAATTTTCCAGGGCTGGAAATAATTAAAGTAATTTTGTCGGCTGCCTCAGGGAATCAGCAGCCTGCCAGAGTACCTGCCTCTACTTCTTCTCAAGCAGGATGTTTTACACTTCAATCATTGTGTGAAGAAAATCCTCCTCAAACCCCTTCGATGCGGGTGGCACGGTGGCGCAGCAGTAGAGTTGCTGCCTTGCTGGGTTTGATCCCAACTGTGGGTGCTGTCTGTACGGAGTTTGTACGTTCTCTGCGTGGCCTGCGTGGGCTTTCTCCGAGATGTCTGGTTTTCTCCCACACCCCACAAGGTTAATTGGCTTGGTATAAGTGTAAAATTGTCCTAGTGTGTGTAGGATATTGGTGTGCGGGGATCGAGACGGACTTGGTGGGCCGAAGGGCCTGTTTCCGTGCTGTAGCTCTCAGCTAAACTAAAGCATGATAATTAAATGAGTGCAATGCTTTCAGATCTATTTTAATAACTGGACATCAATGTCACTGTGCCGTCCACTATGTGACACATGCCCCGACATTGGTTTTAAAATTGTTTTTCATTCAATTGAACCCTTCACTTCACAGTCTGAAGTTTCAATTCAATATGAAATAATTACAAAATAAATGCTTGCACATAGCGCTTTATAGGTTTAAGGTAAGCAGGGAAAGATTTAATAGGAAGCTGAGGGGTAAGTTTTTCACACAAAGGGTGGTGGGTGTATGGAACGAGCTGCTAGAGGAGGTAGTTGAGGCAGGGACCAACCCAACATTTAAGAAACAGTTGGACAGGTACATGGATAGGACAGGTTTGGAGGGATATGGACCAAATGTGGGCCAATGGGACTATAGTGTAGCAGGGACATGTTGGCCAGTATGGGAAAGTGGGGCCGAAGGGCCTGTTTCCATGCTGTAAGACTATGACAGATACTCTGGAAGTATTATCTTTAACCACATATCCATGTTCCACATTCTCGGACCTCCTCCCAGTGAGGTACATTTTATCTGCAGTGTCGTCATGATGCAGGATGAAGTGACATTGCAGTTACGCCCATTCTCTCTTATCTACCGACTTCAGTGCCTCGTGTGGGTCTATACGTTATTACTGCAGCTGCAGCTCGATGAAGGCCACCTTCCTCAACGCTATTCCTCACGCTCGCCATCTTCCTTCCACACTACCTTTTACGAGTGATCTCACTGTAGATGAAGTGGTGAGGCGCCCTAGACTTGGGAACTATAGGACCATTATTAACAGCTTCCAGACTTCAGGTTCAGCTGCCAATGTTCCCATTCGGCAATGTGGGGCTGTTTTATAGAGACTCATCAACGTGCTTCTCTCGTGAAGCAGGGCGTGTATCTCTGCTGCCAGATTGCCGCAGGCGCAACTCATTAGGGAGAACTTCAGCTAATTAAGATCCCACAGCTTCAGTTGACTGTGATCCAGCCCACTGGCAAATGAAACCTGATATCACACAGTTCTAATGACGGCTAAGTTTACTCCAGTACTTGCAGATTTGGTATAGGAAGGAACGGCAGATGTTGGTTTAAATTGAAGATAGACACAAAATGCTGGAGTAACTCAGCGGGACAGACAGCATCTCTGGAGAGAAGGAATGGGCGACGTTTTGGGACGAGACCCTTCTTCAGACTGAGGTCAGGGGAGTGGGAGGTACATAGATGAGGAAGTGTAAGGTGGAAACAGGACTGAGCAGAGGTGTTCAGTGAAACGATCAAGCGCAGGCTCGGCGATCATTTGGCTGAACACCTGATCTCCCGGTTTGCCTAAACCTACCTGATCTCCCGGTTGCTTTAACTTCCCCTCCGATTCCCACACTGACCTTTCTGTCCTGGGCCTCCTCCGTTGTCAGAGTGAGGCCCAGCGCAAATTGGAGGAACAGCACCTTATATTTTGCTTGGGCAGCTTACCCAGCGGTATGAACATTGACTTCTCTAACTTAAAGTAACTCTTGCTTTCCCTCTCTCTCTCTATCCCCTCCCCCTTCCCAGTTCTCTAACCGGTGTTACTGTCTCTGACTACATTTTATCTCTGTTTGCTCTGTTGGTACCTTCGCCCAGCTAACAATGATCTAATCCACATTTTCCTTGAACCCCATTCCCTTCGTCCTGTTTTCACACCTTACACTTCCTTATCTATATACTTCCTTATCTATGTACCTCCTTCTCCCCTGACAGCTGTCTGAAGAAGGGTCTTGACTTGAAAAGTCACCCATTCCTTCTTGCAGGTATGGAAGTCTCCTGAAGAACAGTTAATATTCCTATTTAGATTCAGATTTAGATTTAGATTTAGATATACGGCGCAGAAACAGGCTCTTAGGCCCACTGGGTCCGCGCTGACCAGTGATCCCCGCATAATAACACTATCCTACACACACTAGGGACAGTTTTTACATTTACCAAGCCAATTTACCGCTACACCATCGTGACCCCCTATTACGGGGATATTCCCGGGGGGTGGCCAAGACCACGGCCTCTGCGATAAAAATGCCTTGTCCCTCGGCCACATTTTGGGAAATCCGATCACCTCGCTGTGGTTCGACTCCTTGCCTCCAAACAAGAATTGAAGCAGGAGGATCTGGTACAGAGAGTTGTGAAATACTGTTCAACGGACACGGATGACATCTTCCACGACTGCTTTGAATCAGTGGACTGGTCCATATTCAGGGATTCCACAGCTAGCCTGAATAGAATGCCACAGGCATGACTGACTTCATCAACAAGTGCGTGGAAGACTGTGTGCCGACAAAGACAATCCGAGTGTTCCCCAACCGGAAACCATGGATGACCATGAGGTACATTCGCAGTCTGATCATGCCAGGTCTATGGCATATGTCAAATGATGCCGAGCTGCACAAGAAAACGCGCTACGATCTTCGCAAAGCCATCAAGGATGCCACGAGACAACACGTGAGTTCCAATATAATCATTCAGACACCTGCAGATTGTGGCATGGCCTGAATACTATCACTGGCTGCAAAGCAAAGTTAGGCAGCATTGCTGGTGATAGTGCAGGCACTCCCTGATCAACAATGCATGCAGGCCAAATCGATGACATCTGTCCCATCAGGCTAGAGTGTGCCCTGTCCCAAGGTTACCGTTGCAGAGGTTTAGTTTAGGTTAGAGGCACAGCGCGGAAACAGGCCCTTCGGCCCACTGAGTCCATGCCGACCAGCGATCGCCGCACACTAACACTATCCTACTTGGCCTCCACAGACTTCGAGGCTTTCAGGCGAGTGCCCTTGAGCTTGAAGGTCGAGGACACTCCTCTGGGCTCGCAGATAAGGTCGCCCAAGTGGGACAGCCGCAGATTGTGGCACGGCCTGAATACTATAACTGGCTGCAAAGCAAAGAGATCCGGGAGAAAACCCACGCAGGTCACAGGGTGAACGTACAAACTCCACACAGGCAGCACCCATAGTCAGGATCAAACCCAGGTCTCTGGATCTGTACGGCAGCAACTGCCACCGTGCCGCTCCATCGGCCTTCCTGACAGACAACCCATGGCAAGCAACTGGCCCTGACTGACTAGCAGGTGTGTTCACGGACATCTTTAAACTCTCCCTATTCCGTTCTGAACCTCCTTCAAGAAGACCATCACAGTCGAATGTAAAGGGAAAATATACCATTACTGGCAAGCCCCTTACCAGCATTGAAGTAGAGAGGGACCTTGGAGTTCACAAGTCCCTGACAGTGGCGAAACAAATGATAAAGAACGCGTATGGTAAGCTTGTTTTCATAGTTCGAGGCATTACGTATAACCGTCAGGAAGCCATGATGCCGCTTTATAGGACTTTGGTTTGGCCATATTTGGATGCAGGAGTATTGCATGCCTCAATACAGAAAGAATGTGGACGCTTTGGGAAGAGTGCAGAGGAGGTTTACCAGAATTATGTCTAGATGGGGGTATTAGCTACAGGGAGAGGTTGGACAGACTTGGATTGTTTATTCTGGAATGGCAGAGGTTGCGGGGAGACCATAGAAGTACATAACATTATGAGAGGCACAAATAGGGTAGATAGTCAGAACTTTTCTCCCAGGATGGAACTATCAAATAGTTGAGGGTTTGGCTTTAAGAGGAAAGGGACAACATTTAAGGGAGATCTGCAGGGCAAGTTTTGACACATAAGGTAGTGGGGAGCTAGAATATGCTGCAGGGGTGGTGGTGGAAGCTGATACAATCGTGGCGTTTAAGAGGCTTTTAGTTAGGCGCATGGAGATGCAGTGATTGGAGGGATATGGATCATGTGCAGGCCGAGGAGATTACTTTAACTTGACATCATGATCGGCACAGACTTGTGGGCCAAAGTGCCTTTTCCTGTGCTGTACACATGGGATTAGGCCATTCGGCCCATCAAGTCTACTCCGCCATTCAATCATGGTTGATTTATCTTTCCCTCCTAACCCCATTCTCCCGTCTTCTCCCCATAACCCCTGACACCCGTACTAATCAAGAATCTATCTATCTCTGCCTTAAAAATATCCATTGACTTGGCCTCCACAGCCTTCTGTACTGTTCCACGTTCCATGTCCCATGTTCTATGGAGCCAGTGTTCTGATGAGAATTGACCGTATGCAGGTCGAGGTCATTTTAGTTACCTGGACTAGAAGTGATGCGTTACACGCTCTCCGCCCTTCTTTCCTTATCTAATCACTTTTCATACACCAGCCCTCCTAAAGGGGCTGTCCCACCTAATCTGCGAGTTTAGAAGAGTGTCTTCGTCCTTCAAACTCGCAGCATGGTCAACACGTGGTCCTAGGAGGTCCTATGAGGTCGCTGGAACTCTCCTTCACGCTCGAGGGAAGTTCCCGAATACTCGTGGTCTCAACTAGGTCGCGGAAACATTTTCAGCATTTGAAAAATTTTCCGCGAGTAAAATTGGGTCGGCATGGTTCTTTTTAACTCGTAGTGCAGTGGAGTGGGTTCGCTGTTTACTTACAGGCAGTCAAGGGAAGCCGTAGGCAATCTCCTTCGCTGACCGGACATTTTGATTTGCTCTGGGGTTTTAGGACCAAGGAAAACCGAGGTAAAATGCCCGCTAAACTTTATTATACTTCTTAAAAGTGTCTCCTCTCCCTCTCCCCCCCACTTTTCCCCCCCCTTTGTCCCCCACCCTCCTCCCTCCCCCCATCTTCCCTCCCCTTTTCCCCCCTCTTCCCCCTCCCCCACACTTCCCCCCTCTTTCCACCCCCCTTTCCCCCCCTCTTTCCCCCCTCTTTCCCCCCTCTTCCCCCCCTCTCTTCCTCCCCCCCCTCTCCCCCCCCCCCCCTGTTCTCCCCCCCTCTCTTCCCCCCCCCCGGTGTGTGTGCGGTCGGTCGATGCAGCTAGTGCTTTCAACGCAGCCGGTCGATCCTTGAAGGTCGAGGACACTCTTCTGGACTCGCAGATAAGGTCGCCCAAGTGGGACAGCCCCTTAACTTGTCTTCTCTCCACTAGTTGCGCTGCGCTGCAAGTTTCCTTGCGGCATTTCCTCTCTTGTCTCCCTTTCCTGTTAGTTTGTGATGAATTTTATCCACCATGTCACGTTACTTCCAGCAGCTCCTATCCACATCCTCCTGTTTATCATGTATGTGGTGAGGTAAACAATTGTTTGTGTCCTTATCTCACAGCAGAGGGTGTTATATCAGATTCCTTTAAGTTGGAACTGAGTTTACTTTGTACTGATATGTTATCAGATAATTGGATGGGTTTGTAAATAAACTTTCTCTTGCGATACATACTGAATGATTTCATTCAAACTCTGAGCTGGGGATAGAGGGAAGTGGGCGATGTGCAGATCAAAAAAGAACACAAAATGCTGGAGTAACTCAGAGGGACAGGTAGCATTCTTGGAGAGAAGGAATAGGTGACGTTTCGGTTCGAGACCCTTATTTCAGACTGAGAGTCAGGGGAGAGGAATACTAGAGATATGGAAGGGTAAGGTGTGAAAATGACAGATCAAAGCAGATGGTGATCAATGTAGAATGGTTCATTCGTGTCTGAGGGGAAGGTGGCAACGAGGCATAGAATCTGTAAAATGAATCAGGATGACTAGTTGGAGAACTAGGGAGGGGGAGGAATGGAGAGAGAGGGAAAGCAAGGGTTACTTGAAGTTAGGGCGATCATATTCTGTAAGCTGCCCAAGCAAAATATGAGGTTCTGTTCCTTCAATTTGCATTTGGCCTCACTCTGACAGTGAAACACAAAGTATAGATTAACTGAGCGGGTCAAGCATGGAGAACATTGATAGGCGACATTTCAGGTCGGGATGCCTCTTCAGTCTGAAGAAGTTGGCCCGACCCAAAACATCACCTATCCATCTTCTCCAGTCATGCTGCTTGACCCACTGAGTTACTCCAGTACTTTGAGCTTTTTTTGTGTAAACCAGCATGTGCAGTTCCTAGTTTCTACTAAATGATCAAATCAAACCTGAAGAGTGACTGTATATTTAGAAGTCTGGGTTCTATCAGCCAAGAGTATGGGTACATTTGCTTGGTTATCCATATCTCCCCCACTGATGCTGCCTGACCTGCTGTGTACTTCAAAGATAGACACAAAAAGCTGGAGAAACTCAGCGGGACAGGCAGCATCTCTGGAGATGTTTCGGGTCGAGACGCTTCTTCAGACTGAAAGTCATGGGAATGGGAAACATAGAAACATAGAAACATAGGTGCAGGAGTGGGCCATTCGGCCCTTCGAGCTAGAACCGCCATTCCATATGAACATGGGTGATCATACAAAATCAGTACCCCATTCCTGCTTTTTCCCCCATATCTCTTGATTCCTTTCGCTCTAAGAGTTAAATCTAACTCTCTCTTGAAACGAGAGGTGTACTGTAGCTATTCCTCCTCAGTGTGTTCCGTCCTGCACGTTTCGTCTGCTGTGTACTTCACCTTTTCCTCCCGCAGACTTCCATCATCTGCAGTATTCTAAGTCTCACTCCCACTGCGTGGCTTTAGGGTGATCACAGAATACATTTGGTGTCGAGTTACCACAGAAACAGCTACAAGAGGAACACCTCGTTGTTTTGTGAGAAATAGATGCCAAACTCAATCCTACAGGGAAAGGAAGGACAGCAGTTAGCATCGTGCTTGGTGTCACAAAGCCCCCTTGATTGCCAAATTGTGAAATTAGCCCCAGATAATTTAGCATATGAACAACAGATTTGTCTGGTTGCTTTAGTGGAAGAGCGCAGCTCTCTGAAATATGATGAACAAATAAACAACTCGCTTCAAAGAAGGAACGGGAATTGTGTTCGAATGCGGCAATGCTGTTTAAAGTATGGTCTGTGGGTGTATTGACTGGAAGTGTGTAACAGAGGTTCACCATTTCCTAGTGGCATCTAGAAGTACCAATGGAATGCAAAATAGCACTAGTCTAGAAGCAGCATCAAAATAATGTTGGACAATAGTGTGGATCTATTGGGCACGTGGAGGGCTGAGAGATCAGAAGGAATAAACCAGTGAAGTGTTTTAAACTACTTCTGTACAACGGGCAGCCCTGTGGACAGCTGCCAGAATGCCAGAGACCCGGGATCGATCCCTACCTCGGTTGGAATTTGCACGTTCTTTCCCTGAGACCTCGTGGGTTTCCTCCGGGTGCTCCGGTTTCCTCCCACATCCCCAAAAGATGCGAGGATTTGTCGGTTAATTGTGCTCTGTAAATCGCCCCCTAGTGTGACGGGAGTGGATGTGAAAGTGGGATAACATAGAAATATTGTAAGCGGGGGTGACCGGCGGTTGGCATGGACTCAATGGGCCGAAGGGCCTTTTCCGTGCCGTGTCTTTCAATCAATTCAATCATGAAACACTCTGGCAATGGAGTGCCAGGGACAATGACGCCCAGCATGAAAACAGATAATGGTGGTGAGATGGACGGTCAGGCGTGTAGGAGGGTAGTGAGCAGAACCATTGGCATTCAGTCACACTCACAGAAGTGTTGGTCTTACACACTCCTGGTATGGGACCAGGAATTACTGAGTGAGAGATGCCACTCGACACCAGGTGTTCCATCGTCAACCCAGGATATGTGAGGAACGCTGAGAAACCTCCTCTCAGGTCCCGCTCCGGTCCGGTCCAGGCCAGGCTTGGAGCAGGACCTGAGCCCCTTGTGATATCACTGGGGATTGTAGTTTAGTTTAGAGCTACAGCGTGTGAACAGGCCCTTCGGCCCACCGAGTCCGCGACGACCTGTGACCCCTGCACGCTACCACTATGCTACACACACGAGGGACTATTTACAATTTTACCAAAGCCAATTAACCTACAAACCTGTACGTTTGCGAGGAAACCGGAGCGCCCAGAGAAAACCCACGTGGTCACAGAGAGAACATACAGACTTTAAGGAGGTAGCACCCGTAGTCAGGATTGAACCCGGGTCTCTGGCGCTGTAAGGCAGCGACTCTACTGCTACTCCACCGTGCCAGCCTAGACTGTTGACTTTTCGATGGTAGTTGTAGTTGTAGCTGACAACCATAGCCTCCAGGTTCAAGAACAGCTTCTTCCCAGCAACCATTCTTGAACCATGCACAATAGTAACCACAACCTCACCTCAACAATGCTGATCAGCTTAGGACTCAGTTTCTGTTGCACTACAGATTTCACGTTTTGCACTCTTATGGGAGGTTACCTATGATTTCATTTCGGAGTCACGTGAGTGACTTCGTGAAGAACCCGCCAGCACGCATGCGCGACATATCGTCGCTCGCATTGCAGCCGACGGCTGGAGAGGAGCGCGGCTCACCACCAGCCCTTCATAAGGGCCACTCAGGTAAGTATAGACAACCTTGAGTTGGTTGTCCTGTGTGAGTAATTGTGTTTTTCTCCCACAGGACATGGACGTAAAAAGGAGTAAGGGCCGCAGAACCTCTGGAAGGAGTTGCCGGCCACCCATCCCGGAGTCCCCGTCTACAGCGGTAGGACGGGCCGGGAAAAAGGCGCGCAAATCGGGGAGCCCTGTTATCACAGGACCCGGTTCACCGACGCAGCTGTGCTCTAGCGGGGGTCCCGCAGAGCAAGAACTCGGTACAGTGCCGGAGCAGGGGCACCCTGACTCCATTTCTCTGTCACCCACTGGGTCATTGGCAGAGACGAGCAAAAGGGACCCGCGTGCTGCCGCACGGCCCTTCTCCCTGAGCCCTCTCGAAGGAACCAGGGATAGAGCTCGACTACCTAGCCCTTCTCGGGCTGAGGTCTCACCAGGAGCCACCAGAATGTGGTCTGGTGAATCGGCGAGACCCGAATCCACTGGCAGACCAAGGAGGGCCAGCATGGACTCACCACCCAGGGGGACCAGGAGGAGTCACGCGGGTGGAGTCTCGTCACGGTCACCGCTTCCCCCGCTGGGGGCGGGTCGGGACCGTACGCCGTCTGGGTCCAGATCAAGGACAATCGGCAAGCCCGTGCGGATGTCGGGTCACCACGCTGCGGCGTTGGGTGCCGACCTCTCCCCACCTATGCCCTCAGAGGCAGCCGGATGCAGCTCAGCGAAAAGGAGGCGCTTGAGCAGATCCGCGCGGGAATCGCTCAGCTTCGCCGAGGCGGCTGGTAGCGACACATCGTCACGGCACCGATATTACCTCGACGAGGTACGGTCCGACGACGGGAGCCTCAGTAGTTCCTTCAGGCATGAGGACTCTAACCGCCCATACATGCACGATGAAGGGCGCTTGGACCGTATGGAGAGGATATTGGAACAAGTGCTACTAAATCAAAGACAGGACACTCACAGTTCCAGGGGACTTATGGATATATCCCCATCACCATCTATGGACAGCATGAGGCCAGAAGAGGAGGAGATCCTGGTACATGCCCCAGCAGCACCTGAGGTTCCCCAGGAAGAGCTCCTGGATGTGGCAGCCAAGTTCGGGTTACCCGTATCTTCAGGACAACCCCTCAACACTAAACTGGCCGCGACCATAGATTACCTCACGAACCACCAGCTACAGGAGGAGGTCCTTGCGAAGGCCATGGAAAGACACAAGGCTCCAGGAAATTGCAATTCACTCAACGTGCCGATTGTAAACATGCCAATCTGGGGCAATATCAGGCCGGGCATCAGAGCGCAGGAAGTGAAACTGCAGAGAATCCTGAAACTACTTACGTCTGGGATTACCGCTTTTGCAAGGTCAGTGGACGGAGTTGATTTAAACACCGAACAGGAGGATGCTCTAGCACTGCTTTGTAATACGCAGTACGAAATCAACGCTTTCAGGAAAAGCATAATTAAACCTTCATTGAACCCCAAATTTGCGGGACTATGCAGAGCACCTCCTACACCACCACCCAGACAGCTGTTCGGAGAAGACCTCCCGAAGCAGGTCAAAGACCTAGATGACCATGCTAAAACAGTGGGTCTGATGAGATCACATACTGTGACCAGACATTCGGCCAAGAAAACACCTTACTTTAGGCCGCGAGGTCAAACCGACAGGCCAGCAAGGACCTATATTCCGGCGCCTCCTCAATATCAACAGCCTCCTCAGCCCAGGCCTTTTTTAGGACTAGGCCCTCAGGGGCCAGCATGGAAAATGCGGACTCCACATCAACAACGCAACCCAGCACCTCCACGTCCCACCAAACATATCAGGGACCACCGATAACCATGAAGGTAAGGCGGTCTGGATTCCATGCACTTGCATGTCTAACCTCACAGGTTGGGGGCAGACTACGGGGATTTAAGGAGGCATGGGAAACCATCACCTCAGATTAGTTTATCTTACAAAGTATTCAGGGTTATGAAATTGAGTTTATTAATGGCCAATTGCCTCCACCTCAGCATATGCCAAATCGCAAATTTGCACTTTCCAAAAAGGAATCAGCAGAAGGCTATGCTGAAATCTTGAGATTACAAGAGAAAGGGGTGATAGAAAGAACCACACATGAACCAATTGAATTTGTGTCTAATATATTTACTAAAACCAAAAAAGATGGTGGATGTCGGGTCATTATAGATTTAACTCACTTGAATACCTTTGTAAAATATACCCATTTCAAAATGGACACGTTCGAATCAGCCAAATCTTTGATTTCGAAGGGCTGCTTCATGGCATGCATTGATTTAAAAGATGCATACTATTCAGTATCCATTCGGAAACATCACAGAAAGTTCTTGAAGTTTATCTGGATGGATCAGCTTTGGCAATACAAAGCATTGCCCAATGGGCTTACCACAGCCCCCAGACTGTTCACTAAACTACTCAAGCCAGTACTAGCTACACTAAGGAGGCAAAATCATACGGTCATGGCTTATTTGGATGACATTCTGATAATTGGACATACACTGGAGTCAGCAGAATTGGCAGTTTCAGCCACAGTGGAAATTTTTCAAAAAATGGGATTTATTATCCATCCAGACAAATCAAAGTTCTTCCCCGCACAGATCATGGACTACCTGGGGTTCACGGTAGACGCCAATCGCATGATCACCACCATACCAACTAATAAAGTTGGGGATGTGTTTCAAGCATGTAAGAATCTGGTCTGCGCCAGTATACCGTCAATTAGACAAACTGCCAAGGTAATTGGGAAAATTGTAGCAGTCTTTCCAGCTGCTCAATTCGGACCTTTACATTATCAAAATTTTCAAAGATCAAAAATAGCAGCATTAAAATCAAATGCTGGACATTTTGATAGACCTATGCAGCTGCCGCTCAAGGCAAAAATTGAGTTGCAATGGTGGATTGGCAATATCCATAACTCATTCAAACCCATCATTGTGCCTCGTCCTGTGGTATACTTACAAACAGACGCAAGCTCCCATGGCTGGGGAGCTACGGACAACAACACCAGTTGTGGAGGTAGATGGGACTCACTTGAAGCTACTCTGTTGTCAGCACAGGGGATAAACTATTTGGAGATGCTGGGAGCATTCCACGGACTAAGAGCTTATTGTTCAAACATTACTGACACTCATGTCCGTCTCCAAATAGACAACACCACTGCGGTGGCATATCTGAATCATATGGGCGGTACCAGGTCAATTTCATGTGATGAATTGGCAAATACAATTTGGCTCTGGTGTATTCAACGGAATATTTGGATCTCAGCTACCTACTTACCAGGTAAGCTCAACACAGTGGCGGACACCAGGTCACGGAAATTTAATGACAACATCGAGTGGATGTTGAACTCCCAAATATTCACCAAAATTACAGCCAAATTTGGTAAACCGGATATTGACCTTTTTGCGTCACGGTTGAACCATCAGGTACCAACATACGTATCATGGGAACCAGATCCTGGGGCAATGGCGATGGACGCATTCTCGCTAGATTGGGGGAAATGGTTTTTCTATGCATTTCCTCCATCTTGCCTCATCAGTCGGGTATTGCGGAAAATCCAGCTCGATGCTGCTAAGGGCATCCTTATCATACCCGACTGGCCTACGCAGTCATGGTATCCGGTGGTCCTTGGAATGATAAGTCAACCATGGGTCCTCTTAGAGGGTTGCCCACAATTGGTGACGAACCCTGTCACAGGGAAACCACACCCCTGCTATAGTAACTTGAATCTATTGGCTTGCAGGATTTGAACAGACCATTACTACAGTATGGTCTATCATCAAGGACAATGTATACCATGGGAGCATCATGCAGGGAGTCCTCAAGACGGCAATACTTATCGCACATCAGGAAATGGGAAACCTATTGCGGCCGCCTGGACATTGCATATGACTCCGTTTCCATCACAGACGTGCTGGAATTTCTTGCGGGGCTACACCATGATGAACATCTCAGTTACAGTGCCATCAATAGCGCCAGGAGTGCCCTATCATCCTACCTCAATATTGAGGTAGGATCTAACAAACTGGTCTCCAAGCTGATGCGGGGAATATTTAATTCCAACCCGCCAAGGCCCCGTTACAACATCACCTGGGATATTGGAAAAGTACTGACCCTACTCAGGACGTGGTCACCCAAGGCTGGGCTTGAACTGAACAAACTCACCCTGAAGTTGGTGATGTTGATGGCGCTCACTTCGGCACAAAGGGTGCAGACGCTTCACAAGGCCAATATCGACAAGATGATCTCTACCCCTGAGCGGGTCACTTTCTTCATTGATGAATTGCTGAAGCAGCATAGACCTGGATTCACAGGGCTGCAGCTGGTGTTTCCAGCATACCCCGCTGATGCTAGGCTGTGCATAGCCACCCATATCCGCCACTATATTAAAGTGACGAGGAAATTAAGGGGAATGGAGCAATACCTGCTCATCAGCCACAAAAAACCTCACCATAGAGTGACGGCACAGACGATCTCCAGATGGCTCAGGATCGTCTTAAACAAGGCAGGTATTGACACTGATGTTTTTAAATCCCATTCCACCAGGGCAGCATCTACGTCGGCGGCAAAGGTCATGGAGGTGCCCATGGACCAGATACTTGCCACAGCGGGATGGGCCAGTGAAGCCACCTTTCAGCGGTTTTATAATAAACCCGTCATCATACCTGGAATGTTCGCAGG
Source organism: Raja brachyura (assembly GCA_963514005.1). Next base: position 25,023,358 of record OY740812.1, read on the forward strand.
AGCCGTGCTAGATGCAGGCCGAGAACATACAGTCACCCCTCAGTGAGGGGTTTTTTCTTTGTTGTTGTTATTAATAAATATTATTATTTTTCAGAATAGTAGCTTCGGAAATTGGTTACTCCTGTCCATCCTTTCAGTAGCGTGTGTGATAGCATGGACGTTGTCCAGGGCGTGAAATCACAGAAGCTTTGAAGTCTTCACGAAGTCACTCACGTGACTCCGAAATGAAATAGTAAGATTAAACGAGAACTTACCAGTTTGAAGTTTGATCTTTATTTTATGAGGAGTTGCGATGAGGGATTTCGTGCCCTCCGCTCCCAACCCTCGATCATAAAGTCAACTGGTAACTAGAGTCTCTTCAATCTTACTATAACAAGTCATTTCTTGGTCTTGGTTCTGTGATTCCACACCGCTGCTTTGAAGTATGTCGCGCATGCGTGCTGGCGGGTTCTTCACGAAATCCCTCATCGCAACTCCTCATAAAATAAAGATCAAACTTCAAACTGGTAAGTTCTCGTTTAATCTTACTATTACTGATTATTCACTTATTGTATTATTAAGTATTGTATATTTATTGTGTGTTATTGCATTAAAGGGCCTGGAAAGCTGCGTTAACAAGTGTTTCATTGATCCATACGACAATTAAACACTCTTGATTCTTGACGTATCACAGCTATAGACTTCCAAAACCCAAACTGTGCAACATGAATCAGAAATAAGATTTGTGATAATGCTGTGATTATTTGCAGTCTCGGACAATCCAGAACAAGGGTTCCTCGACACAAGAATGATTGTAATATGATAACATTGACTTGGAATCTGAGAGTGATATGTTCAAGTCTGAAACTACTCAAATCAAATTAAGCCATTAACAACGTGTGCCGAGGTAAATGATGTTAAGAACAATAATTTGGGAAATCAAATCAAAACATATGATGTATGGTAAAAAAAGAAGAAAATTAAAACAACTATTCTATGCAGAAATGCAACAGAGAAGTCAATCTATTCTTGGCTTTGCTAACATGGTTGCAGTGCAAGAATGAAAGAGTAATTCAGCATTAGATGGATTGATTTGAAAGACACAGTTTGGAAACAGGCCCTTTGGCCCACCGAGTCCACACTGACCATCAATCACCCGTTCACACGAGTTCTACGTTATCCCACTTTCTCATCCACTCCCTACACGCTCGGGGAAATTTACAGAGGACAATTAACCTACAAAACTGGAAGGCGTTAAAATTTGGAAGGAAATATCGAAGCACCCGGACAAAACCCACGCGGTCACAGGGAGAACATACAAACTCCACACAGTCAACACCCGAGGTCAGGATCGAACACTTTAGAACGTTGGAAATTTTGGAACTTTTAAACTTTATGAAATGGCGTCAAATCTGGCGACTCGAAAAATAATTTCACAGTGTTTTGCACATGTGACTATAAAACACCGTTGAATGTTTCGGGTCGAGACTGGAGAAGGGTGGATCCGCTCTAGTATCTTTGGTTTAAAGTTCCTTCCTACACAGCAGGTTCACGAGACTGGAGTCTCTCTCTGCTCCACTTTGTTTAAGTCCTTACAATTCAGATGATGTTGTGGTCAGGGGAAGAGCATAATAACACTGTCGAATGAGTAGATTTTTGTAATTCTGTAATTTTGTAAATTTTTGTTATTTCGAAAGGGCAACATACAAAATAAATCTCGTGGAGCAGTGGTGAGTTTCTCAAATAAGTTGCCTTGTTCAAGGCCTCCATGGTACAGGCTGGGGAACACATGTCGACAACCTAAAGTGTTTCAATGATTCACAGCACCTACAGGCTTTTTATACATGCGCGACATAATGGTTACATGCGGATTTAATATTTTTGAAATAAATCACCTGTGATTAACGTTTCTCCATGGTCTTTCTTTTTGTATTTTTTCCCAGAGTTATTTTTCACTTTCTGTGATTGTTATTTAGAAAACCATTCTATCATTTGTCTGACAAATGGGTACAATAAACTACTTTGTTACTTGCCGATCAGTTTTATTGTCCCGAGCCTGCCTATATATTTTCTTTACTTCGGCTAGCTATGCCTTACAATCTAAACACTTCCTAAATCTAGTTTGTTGAGTTTATTAATTTAGTTTACTTCATTGTCACATGTACTGAGGTACAGTGACGTTTTATTGCGTGCTAACGTCTTCTTGTTTCGTGTGGCGTGCACAGCCTAAAGTTGTCGGACAACTTGTTCTATTTGATCGTCCATTTTGTGCACGTCGAGTTGATTGCATTAGTTGAATCAGGGTGAACCATGTGAAGGTTGCAATCTTCCACCCCACGTGCCAACCAGTCAGCGGAAAGTCTATACATGATTACAATGGAGCCATCCATAGTGCACAAATACATGACAAAGGGAATAACGTTTAGTGCAAGATAAAGTCCAGTAAAGTCCGATTAAAGATAGTCCGAGGGTCTCATAACTAATTTATTGCCTCTCCTACCACGATCCTTTAAATTATGTTGTCTGGTCCAGGGTTACCTGAGCAGACTGAATTATAGAGATGCAGTAACGGCTGGGAATAACATAAGATCATGGCAATAGCTATCGAAATGAAACATTTTAGAAATATTAAATTTCCAAAGAGGAGTTTCACTTTGAAGATGGCCTGAGAAATGGGTTGGCCCTTCGTTGTTTAAAACATCCTATTGTTATAATCAGCGGTGATGTAACAAAAACACAAAATGTATGTTGGCCTCTTTTCCCATCAAGCTTCCCAATATGTATGCTCTTGGGTTAACCATATTATAAACTTGATAAATTCTCATAATTTCCTGAATGTCCTACATCACCTGTTAAATAGAGATGCCAGCTATTAAAGTTAAGAACATTCGATAGACCGACTGCAATTTCCAACCCCGATCTTTTGGGAGTGAACTAATGTCGGAGGTAGGAGAAAATGAAACAGATTTACAAATTCATATCCCAGTCCCTCCCCCTCCCGTGTTGTGCAGATTGTTGTAATAACCATAGCAGTTTATTAATACAAGGACATGGAAATTTGGTCAAGCGGGTAATTTACTTTTTGTACAGATGGTACACCACATGTTGCCCTGCCAGCAGATACTTGTAACATCAGCTACACATCGCTTAACATGATCTCTGTACAGACCCAGGCCTAGCTTGGTCACGCACCATTAATACCGTCATCAACAGAGAAAGCTGACCCATAGGTAGAGGGGAGAGCGAGCAGGAGAAAAAATAGAATGTTACAAGCTGTCAGGTGTGTTAGGAAGTGTGCTTTATATGTCCACAGCCCGGCTAACCCTGGGATGAGACCACACACACGCTGACGGAAATCAGAAACCTGTTCATTATCTATCATCAAGGCAGATTTGCTCGTAATAATATCACCATTAACCATCATTACATCCAATCTTCCCCCCCATCAGGCTTTAATGGATGCAATCACCGCTGATTATAACAATAGGATGTTTTAAACAACGAAGGGACAACCCATTTCTCAGGCCCTCTTCAAAGTGAAACTACTTTGGGAAATTTAATATTTCTGAAATATTTCATTTCGATAGCTATTGCCATGATCTTATGTAATTCCCAGCCGTTGCTGCGTATGTATAATTCAGTCTGCTCAGGTAACCCTGGACCATCTCTCCACTGGACATGAGGGAAAGTTAGTAGAGCTGCTGGCTGAAACACTGTAAATTAATTCAGATAGTTTTCTTAGGGTAAGAAGGAAATTCTTGATTAGTAAGGGTGTCAGGGGTTATGGGGAGAATGAGGTTAGGAGGAAGAGATGGATCATCCATGTTAGAATAGTGGAATAACCTTGATGGGCTGAATGGCCTAATTCTGTTCCTTTCACATGAATTTATGAGCGTATGAGATTCTTCCCCTTTTGACCTATTTATCTACATGTTACTTGGATCTGTACTTTGGATATCACAGAGAAAATAAATAAGTGACTGTCTTGGAAAGACAATAACATTCTCCCACCTCTGATCAGAGCCAATAATATAAATTGTGTATTCAAATCAAGGTACACCAATTAGTTTACCAAAAAATGGTTATAACCCGAATGAACATGGTTTGACGTTTAAGTTAGTGCTGGCCAACACGGTGGCACAGCAGTAGAGTTGCTGTCTTAAGGGGCTGTCCCACTGCGGTGACCTAATTGGCGAGTTTAGAAGAGTTTGCCCTCGACAACGCCTCGCTCGTCTTCCCTTTCGGTTCCGTGCCTCTGGTTCTGGGGGGGTCCTGTGGTGGCCCCTGGTTGTTAGCCACTTGTGGTGCGAACCCTCGGCTCTGAGGGTTGGATCATGTGACTTGGTTTGGTGGGAAGAGTGGGTCACGGCTCTCCCCTGGGGTATATATACTGCTGGTAATGCCCTTGCCCCTTGTTGTGGTTCTGAGAGCTGTTTTGTGTTAACTTAATAAAGATCACTTTATTTGACAACATGTGTCTCGCTATAAGGTTAACAACTATTTCTGTTCCACCAATCTAACCCTCTCACTTGTTTTGATTTTGTGACTAATCAACTTCTAATTTTGGGTGGCACAGTGGCGCTGTGCCTTACAGCACCAGAGAACTGGGCTCGATCCTGACCTGGGGTACTGTCTTTATGGATTTTGTACATTCTCCCTCTGACCGCATGTGTTTTCTCCGGGTGCTCCGGTTTCCTACCACACACCAAAGCCATGTAGGTTTGTAAGTTAATTTGCTTTGATAAATTGCCCCTAGTGTGTAGGTTAGAACTAGTGTACGGGTTATTGCTGGTTGGCATGGACTAAGTGGGCTGAAGACCTGTTTCCACACTGTATCTCTAAACTAAACTCATTCTAAAAACTTGAAAAACTAGTATTTAACTTTTTAGAGAGCGCCATCACAAATAAGACATTGGCTTTTCCTCATTTTGCCTTTGGTTCTCTTAGAAATCATCTTAAAAGAGCTATCCCCTCCTTTTCAACCCTTTCACTCTTACCTCACCAACTCTTCATTCTGCTGTACTCCTCTATTAAATCTCAACCCAGTCTTCATTGTCATAAGGACAATGATCCAGGCTTTGCCAAGCTTTCTTATTTCTCATTTCTGGGATCTTTGGCAGTACATTTTATTTGTGTTTGCTGCTAGGCTTTTGTGTTCACAGAGCACTTTAAATTCTGTGTTTTTTAAAAACGGGTATTTATTATCTATTCTCCTAAGCAGAATCATTTTCTGGTGGATGCAGCACACTTCTCATGCATCGGTTCTCTTACAGCACCAGAGGGAAAGTTCAAGGTAGAGAAATAGCAGAGACAGTTGGAGGCGCTCTCCATTTGCAAGTGTTCAGTGCCAAAGAACCAGCTACTTGGGATTAACAGAATTGCAATGTTGTCTCTGTAGAAATATTCTCCCTGACAGATGCCAAGAGTTGTACAGAGACCTTTACAACAGCAAATACATTATCTTCTGCTGTGAAGGTCACTGCCATTATGTATCTCTACATTAGCCTCTTGCTAACTCTGTGGGCGATTATGCTGGCATCTTGCAACCGACCATATCTAACGGTATCATGGAAGTCCCCAATGCACTGCTAATGAAAGCTTGGAAAGAGCTGGCTTCATAGATTCAGTGATTACACTTCAGAACGTACTTCATTGGATGTGAAATGGATTTGGATCTCTTGAGAATGTTATAATGCAAAGCCATTCTTTCTATAAGATTGGATGAAAAGTAGGCAGAAAACTATGTATAAATCAGCCATCTCACTGAAGCTGCTTCCCTCTCTTTCCTGTGAATTTATAGATTGAACAAACTCGAATGTCAGTTAGACACATCCACAAAATAGATTTTAATCTGTTCTAGAAGTGAGCTAAATAAAACGGCTCAGCTGCGAATCTTTGCATTTAATCGGCTTCTGGCATTTAGCTTCAGTTCACAGTATCTGGGTACATCAGAACGGCAGCTTTCATTTAGAAAGCACAGATAACACATTGGCTGTTCCTCATTTTGCCTTTGGTTCTCTTAGAGCCCAGGCCCTCACTTGACTCAAGGCCCAACCAGGGAGGTTGGCAAGCAACACCTCATAAGTGGGAACAAACAGGACAGGTTTACAAGTGCTAGTAATGGGCCTATATAAACCTGAAGCTGTGATTTCAATGCTGCCCACAAATACTGCTGTTCTTTGCATTGCATGATAAACCCCGCATAGTTTAGTTTTATTTTTAGAAATACAGCGTGGAAACAGGCCCTTCGGCCCAACGAGTCCGCACTGACCAGCGATCCCCGCACATTAACACTACCCTACACACACTAGCGACAACTTTACATTTACAGCAAGCCAATTAGCCTACAAATGTTTACGTCTTTGGGGTGTGGGAGGTGACCGAAGATCTCAAAGAAAACCCATGCAGGGCACAGGGAGAACGTACAAACTCTGTACTAACAGCACCCGTAATCAGGATCGAACCCGGGCCACTGGCGCTGTGGGGTGGTAGCTCCTACTGTTCCGCCACCGTGTTACACACATTTTAAATCCAGGAGATACCTCGTAATTCCTACAGGTCGGGACGCGAGGAACTGCAGATGCTGAATTTGGTAGCAAAACACAAAATACCGGAGTAACTCAATGGGCCAGGCAGCATCTGTGGAGGGAATGGACGGGTTGACACAAGGAGCTGTAGTTGCTGTAATCGTTACTCCCTCCAGAGATGCTGCCTGACCCGCTGAGATATTCCAACACCTTGTGTTTTGCTCAGATCCTTCGGCATTCCCGCATTTCTTATGAGATTTTAAAGTTTGGACTTCTCCTGGGAAATATGGCAATGTGTAGCCCTGGTTCCCATGATGGCCTCATAGCGTCGTAGAGGGAGACAGCAGGGAAACAGGCCCTTCAGCCCAACTCGCCTGCCCAGGTTTGGCCCTTATCCCTCTAAACATCCCCTGTCGATGTACCTGTGCAAAGGTGGTTTAAATGTTGTTCTCCCACGATCCTTGACCACCAATGATACCATCACACTGCTGCCACCCTTCACCACCCCGCACCCTGCCTCCCACTGCTTGGACAGTGCATGAATTGCTGTGCTGTGGTAAAGAAGGCAGAGGCTGCCTGTTCTGAGTTTGCAGGAGAGCACGTTGAACACCTTGCCTCCAACCCCAATTCAGTCCGCCAAGGCCTATTAGATCGCTTGCTAACCACTTTAACTCCCCTTCCCATTCCCACACTGACTTTTCTGTCCTGGGCCTCCTCCATTGCCAGAGTGAGGCCACATGCAAACTGGAGGAACAACACCTCACATTCCTCTTGACTGCCTTACAACCCACCGGTATGAATGTTGAATTCTCCAATTTGACGTGACTACTACAAACACATCCCTCCCCTCCCCCTCCACTAAAAATCCATCGACCAGTTCCACAGTGTACAACTTTGTACCCCTATTGGGCTCACACCTTCCCTATCCAATGATTGGCCTTTCAGGAGACCTCCGTGCCTGAGATCGTCTCTGCCTGCCCTGATTTTCTACTGTTGCTTTCAATTCCAGTTTTCTCCCCACTCTCCTTACTACAATCAGGCTGAAGAAGGTCCCCACCTGATACGTCACCTATCTACGTTCTCCAGAGATGCTGCCTGACCCGCTGAGTTACTCCAGCACTTTGTGTTTATCTTTGGCTCCTTTGTTGCCGGGCAGTTGAAAGACCGACGAGAGAGGAGGAAGGAGCGAGGGAGCAGGGAGAGGGAGTGGAGTGGGAAGGGAGAGTGAGGCATTGGGAGAAGGAGAGGAGAGAAGGGTGGCTAACACGCACAACTGTCTTCGGTCTGTGCTATTTTGAGATTTTCATCTCTTTAAAATTGTGCCTTGTGACTGACCATGTTTACTAGAGTATGCCAGAGAGGCAGTCTGTGAAGAGCTCGCGAATAAGCTGGCTTTCAATGTATGAGCTACTCGTATATCATGTGCATAGGTCTGTAAAATCTACAAAGGATTTTGCTTGAGGCCAGGAAGCCACTGAGAACACACACAGGTACTTACACTGACGAGAAAGTTGGTGAAAGATCGCAGCCTTTAAAAGTGGGAATGTTATTGAGGATGTGGAGTGATATCTGAGTGAATGCAGGGTGTCTCTGTGGAACTGATGTGTGAAATTGAATTTGAAGTGGGGGATCAGAGGAAAGGGTTCAAGTGGAATGAAGAAAAGTAAATAGGGGCTTTGGATAAAAGATAAAGCTCATTTATTGTTGGCCATAGAGTCTAAGAGCCCTATAAGACTGAAACAGGCCATTCAGCCCACCTCATCCATGCTGACCATGATGCCCATCTAAGCTAGTCCTATTTGCCTGCATTTTGCCCTTATCCCTCTAAACCTTCCCTATCCATATACCTGCCCAAGTGTTTTTCTTAAGGGCCTGTCCTACAAGCATGCAACTCTATGCGATTAGCGCGACCTAACGTGGTCGCTTGAGCCGTCCGGCGTCGCGGGGCCGGTCCCACTTCGATCGCCGGAGCTGTGCGGAATTGTGAGGAGTTTGTCCCGACATCGCGCGGGGCTCCGAAAAACTGACTATGTTCAAAAATTCCGTGCGGCAATGGCTTGTCGGCTCGCAGTCGCCTTGACGCATTACACACCGCCTCGACATCGTGCCTCTATGAACCTATCTGTAGGTGCCTCCGTGACCCTCTATGTGTGTGGCTCCGTGGCCCTCTGTGTGTGTGTGCCTCTGTGTCCCTCTCTGTCCTGGCGAACTTACCTTAGACTTCGCTCCAAGTTCCCCTCACTTTGCACCACGTTGCGCCAGTCACCCGACCTCCGCGCGGCCCCTGCTGCCGGTTTGGTCGCACTTGCCGCATGCAGGCGCATGCTGGTGGGAACGGCCCTGTACAGGGGATCACCCGACCTCCGCGTGGCCCCCGCTTCTAGTTTGATCGCGTTCATCGCATGGAGTCGGATGCTGGTGGGACAGGCCCTTAATGATTTTATAGCGCCTGCCTCAACTACCTCCACCGGCAGCTCGTTCCAGATATCCACCACCCTCTGAGTTAAAAGGTGGCCCCTCAGGTTTTCATTACATGTTTCCTCAATCACCTGGCGTTAGACAATAAATATGGCAGGCTATTCACAAAACATTTCTATCTGAAACGACGGCAAGACAAGACAAGGCAAGGTAAGGAAGCCCTTCAAGTCAATGGAATTTAAAATAATCTTTTTATCTTGTCAGTATTAATTGAAGTTACATTAATTGAAGTTACTTTAATTGAAATAGAGGGCAAGGACAAATAAGCTTGGAATGAAGCCATTACATTCTTGGTGACAGAAATGTATCCAGATAATATTGCAATGTTAGCAAATTTATTTGCGCTCCATAGAATAATCAATGTTCCATTTAACAAGTGATAGAGAAATTACATTTTAACAGCACCATCAAAGAAGGTGAAAAGTTATACATTTGGAAGCTGTAATCAGAGGTCAGGATAGATGATTAGCAATTTTCTTATTACCTTGTAAGATCTTGGGGTCCAAGTCCATAACTCCTTGAAAGTGGCGACACAAGTAGACAGTGGTAAAGAAGGCATATGGTATGCTTGCCTATGGTATGGTGCTGGCTCGAAGGGCCTATTGGCCTACTCCTGCACCTATTGTCTATTGCCTTCATTGGTCGGGACATCATGTATAAGAATCACAAAGTCTTGATGCAGCTTTGTAGGACATTGGTTGGGGTGCGTTTTGGAGTATTGTGTGTAGTTCTAGTCGCCCCATTACAGGACGGTTATGGAGGCTTTGACGAGGGTGCTGAGGAGATTTACCAGAATGATGGCTGGATTAGGGGATATTAGCTATCAGGAGAGCTTGGACAGACTTGGATTGTTTTCTCTGGAACACTGAAGACTGCGGGAAGACCGGTTAGAAGTATATAAAGTAATGAGAGGCTTGGATAGGGTAAATAGTCAGAACCTTCTTCCCAGGATGGAAAAAATCAAATACTAGAGGGCATAACTTTAAGTTGAGAGGGCCAAAGTTTAAAGGAGCTACGTGTGGCATGTTTTGTACACAGAGAGTGGTGAGTGCTTGGAATGAGCTGCCGGTGGGGTGGTAATGGTATTGGTTATTGCTCTTGGTGTATTATTACACCAAGTCCAGTGAATAGCTTTGATTATATATTTTGTTACAGGTTTTACGAGGTTGTTCTTTGTTCAATTAAATGACACTATACATCAGAACAATCGAACGATACAGCAGGTAGTGCAGGTAGAAACATGTTAGCGTACAGGATATGGTGTTGCACCATTATAGCATTACCATTACAGAGAAAGAGCACAGCGTCTGCAGTGAGGTAGGTTAAGGATTAGGACTACCCTCGAGCTTCTGGGAGGACTATTCGGTAATCTGATAACAGCAGAGATACTGCCCTTGCATCTGGTGGTACGTACTTTCAAGCTACTGTTTGTTTTGCTCGAGAGGAGGGGAGAGAAGTGGGGTTAACCGGGTGTAAAGGTCCTTGATTGTGTTGGCTGCTTTCCCGAGGCAGCGTGAAGTGTGGATGGAGTCCATGTAGGGAGTCTGGACAAAGACTTCAGTGAACCAGTTTTTTTTTTAACAATGATCCCACAATTTACTTTAGATTAAGGAAATAGGTGAGCAGGTAAACTAACTATAATGTAATTGAAAGATAGAACAGCCTGGAGCGGCTGAGCATTTTTCTTTCACCCTGTTAGGAAAATCCTTCTACCATAATAGACTGTTCTTTTATCATATTGGACAACTATTCTTTCTCTCTCTCTTTCATTCTTTCTGTCTTCTCTGCATCTCGATCCCTGTTTTGTTCTCTCTTCTGCTCACATTACTCTATCTCTCTTATTTCCCCCTCTGTACCTCCAGTTCCCTTTCTCTCTCTAGTTCTTGGCTATCTCGGTCCCCAACTCCAATTTTCCTACCTCCAAAATGTCACCCTTCCTTTTTCTCCAGGGATGCTGCCTGACCCGCTGAGTTTCTCCAGCACTTTGTGTCTATCCAATTGTTACCTCACTATTATGCGCTTCCTCCTCTTACTGTTTACATCTACCCTTTACATCTTCTCTCTCTCTCTCCTCTCTTTCTATCCCACACTCTCTATCTCAGCAGCTATGTCAAAACGAGAGAGGGGACATTCATCATTGAAGCTGCCTCCACACTCTGACAATGAAACAAAGAGGGACCATTGGGGACTACATTGAAGACTTGGTTACTTAGCCAGCACCGTATATGTGCCGACTCTTTGCGTACTTTGTGTATGGTGTGCAAGAATTTCACTGTGACATGTCATAGAGTCATAGAGATATGGAGTGATACAGCATGGAAACAGGCCCTTCAGCCCAACTTGCCCACACTGGCCAACAAGTCCCAGCTACACTAGTCCCACCTGCCCGTGCTTGGTCCATATCCCTCAAACCTGTCCTATCAATGTACCTTATCTAACCATTTCTTAAATGTCGGGACAGGCCCTGCCTCAACTACCTCCTCTGTTCCATACACCCACCACCCTTTGTGTGCTTCTGAATATTCTGAAGGTTACCCCTCAGAATATTATTAAATCATTTCCCCTTCACCTTAAACCCATGTCGTCTGGTCCTCGATTCCCTACTCTAGACAAGTAACTCTATGCATTTACCCAATCTATTCCTCTCATGATCTTATACACACCTATAAGATCATCCCTCATCCTCCTGTGCTCCAAGGAATAGAATTCCAGCCTACTCAATCTTATAGCTCAGACCCTCAGTCCTGGCAACATCCTCGTAAATTTTCTCTGTACACTTTCCAGCTTGACAATATCTTTCCTATAACATGGTGCCCAGAACTGAAAGCAAACTCTAAATGCGGCCTCACCAACGTCTTATACAACTGCACCATGACCTCCCAACTTCTATACTTAAAACTCTGGCTGGTGAAGGCCAATGTGCCAAAAGCCTTTTTGACCACCCATGACTCCGCCTTCAAGGAACTATGCACCTGTACTCCTAGATCCCTCTGCTCTGCAATACTCCCATTCACTGTGTAGTTCCGGCCCATGTTAGACTTCCCAAAATGCAACTCCTCACATTTCTCTGCATTAGATTCCATCAACCATTCCTCAGCCCACCTGGCCAATCGATCAAGATCCTGCTGCAATTTTTCACAACCATCTTCACTATCTGCTAAACCACCCACTTTTGTATCATCAGTAAACTTGCTAACCTTGCTCTGTATGTTCTCATCCAAATCATTGATGTTGATGACAAAAGTAATGGGCTCAGCACCGAAGCCTGAGGCACATCACTAGTCACAGACCTCCAGTCCGAGAAGCATCATCACCCTCTGCTTCCTTCCATGAAGCCAATTTTCTATCTATCCAGCTATCACTCCTTGGATCACATGCAATGTCACATCTGATAATAAAGTATCAATCAATTAATCAAGTAGAATATATCCAGCAAACATTTACTTCTGCCTTAAGCTCTCACACCCAGAAACAACATTTTGTGCAAAGCATCGTCTGAACTGCACTCACTAGTTAGGAGAGATTTACAGAGGGACAGCTGACTGTTTTACAGCCTCCTCTTTTATAAAGAAGTTGAGATGAATAGAGGCATAAACCAAACGGCAAATGGGTGCTATGCACCATAAACCAAAATTCTGTAATAAATCTCGGTGAAGCTAATGCGGGAAAAGAGAATTTAGTATCAAGCTGTTACATTGAATCTAAACTAGTGTACTCTCATTACTGCTAAATAGCTGTTTTAGTTTTGAAAGAGCAGTTTGTTAAAATGGCTAAATTAAAAGCGATTTTACTTTTAGTTACAGAACGCTCTGATCATCTAACTCTTTTTTTTTGATATTTTATTCCAAACTGACATATATTATACAAAGGGGTGAGAATACTGGAAGTCTTAATTGCAATAATTTGCCTCAACCATCCCTTTTTGCGGATGCACTCTGTTGACATAGTTGCTGACTTACAGCAGCTGGGGTCCGGGTTAGATCCTAACTATGGGTGCTCGTCTGTATGCAGTTTGTACATTCTCCCCATGACCTTTGTGGGTTTTCTACGAGATCTTTCGGTTCTCACACTCCAAAGACACACAGGTTTGTAGGTGGATTGGCTTGAGATAAATGTATATTGTCCTAAGTGCGTGTAGGATAGTGCTAGTGTGCGGAGATTGCATGTCGGTGAGACGATGGGCCTGTTTCCGCGCTGTATCTCAAAACTGAACTAAAAGTGTTTGAAGAAGTAAGAATGATTGAAGCTTTTTGTTGCATGACAATAGCAATTCCACGATACGTTCACCATGGTTAGGATATTGTGCACAGGGAGGAAATGATATGAAAGAAGAAGCTGTGATAGTGAGATGTCCTGACGCCTCTCTTGCACATAAAATCTTCAAGGGATGAGTTGAGTTTGAGTTTATGTGTACCGAGGTACAGTGAAAAACTTTTGTTGCATGCTGACCAATCAGTGGAAAGGCACTTATATGATTACAATCGAGGCATCCACAGTCTACAGATATATGATAAAGGGAATAATGTGAATAACGTTTAGTGCAAGATAAAGCCAGTAAAGTCCTATCAAAAATGGTCTGAAGAAAGACAGACCAAAGATAGAATGTTATTTTGGTTAGTGGACATCAAAAATCAAAGTTTTGCCCCTGATAAGAACGGGTCACGTCTCTTTTAGGGGAAATAAAACAAACATGGCTTTTGCTTTTGGGATGCAGATACGTTCATACGGTCTATGAGCAGAATAAGGCCATTCGGCCCATCAAGTCTATGCCTTTCAATCATGCCTGATCTATATTTCCCTCTCAACCCCATTCTCCTGCCTTCACCCCATAACCCCTGCCAATCAAGAATCTGTCAATTTCCTCCTTAAAAATATCAATTGACGGCCACCACAGTCATCTGTGGCAATGAATTCCACAGATTCACCCCCCTCTGACTAAAGAGATTCCCTCTCGCCTCCTTTCTAAAGGTATGTTCTTTTATTATGTGGCTCTGGTCTCTGGTCCTAGACTCTCCCACTAGTGGAAACATCCTCTCCACATTCACTCTATCCAGCCCTCTATAAGGCAAGGGAAGAAAGGAAGGAAGGTGTTAATACTCTTGGACAAATTAAATAATATGGTCATATAAGTGGATTTATCAGAGAGGGTTTATGTGAATCAATTGTCCAACCCAAGGATCAAAACCTGAAACCGTGAATAAAGCTAGAGATGAAGAAGCTGGTTATCAGGATGTGGACAATGGCGGTGGGGTGGGCAGTGATTGGGATTGGAAAGGGTGGTAAATGGAGATCGGACCCTTCATCCCTGGGGGAACTTGACAGACGTCAGGGGGAGGGGGGAGAATTTGTAGAAGTTGGGATTTGGTTGTGGATGGAATGGTTGTGAGTTGATTTGCAAAGAGTTAAGGGGCTGTCCCACTGCGGCGACGTAATCTGCGAGTTTAGACGAGTTTGCCCTCGACTCAAACTCGCAGCATGGTCGACACGTGGTCCTAGGAGGTCCTATGAGGTCACTGGAACTCTCCTTCATGCTCGAGGGAAGTTCCCAAATACTCGTGGTCTCAGCTACGTCGCGGAAATATTTTCAGCATGTTGAAAAATTCTCCGGGAGTAAAATTGGGTCAGCATGGTTCTTTTTGACTCGTAGTGCAGTGGAGTGGGGTCGCTATTTAGTTACAGGCAGTCGAGGGCAGCCGTAGGCAATCTCCTTTGCTGACCGGGCATTTTGATTGGCTCATTGGAGTTTTCAGGACCAGGGAGAACTGACCGGTAGGTAAAATGCCCGCTAAACTTTATTATACTTCTTAAAAGTGTCTCCACTCCTTCTACCCCCCTTATCTTTCCTTCTCTCCCCCTCTCTCCCCCTCTCTCCCCCTCTCTCCCCCTCTCTCCCCTTCTCTCCCCTTCTCTTCCCCCCCCCCCCCCGCGCTCTCTAAAGGACTTACCGTACACTGTGGCTGCCATTTACCTTTCTCTTCACCGCGGGTGTGAATTTCAGACAGCGCTCCCCCGCTTTCCCTGGCTCCCACCTTTACGATGTGTTTGTGTATGTGTACAGCATTACATGAAGATACAAATGGTCACATCAACTGGATTAAGCTCCAGGCTGGACAACAGGCAGTGAGCTGTGATCTTCTCATTAGGGGGCATGCTTTTGGGTGTTGGGACTGTAGAGGTACCTTTGACTCTTCAATGTTATGGTCCTATGGATTGGTTCTTCAATCGCCTGTTCACATCCATGTGTGAAAAACATGTTTACCTGGTATTGCCAACAATAAATCAAAATAAATACTTTTTACTATTACTACGTTGTGCTATTAGCACTCAACTAAGAAAACCAAGCCCAAAGCCAAAGTAGTATCTAAACTGCCTATATACACTCATGCTAAAGGGGCTGTCCCACTTAGGCGACCTAATTGGTGAGTTTAGAAGAGTTTGAAAAAATGACATGTGGAAGACCTCCTTTGACTATGTAGAAGACCTTGTTCGACCTCCTTCGACTATGTTGAAGACCAGCTTCGACTAGCTATGACTAACTTCGGGAAAATTGATCACCGAATAGTGGAGAGTGATGACGACCTCCTTCGATCTTCCTTTGACCTCCTTCGACCTCCCTTCGACTATGATGAAGACTATCTACCACTACCTTCGACTACCCTCGATTACCTACGACTAACATGCCGACCTACTATGACCTACTCCGACTAAACCTACGAGTAAAAAAGTATCTCTTTTTTTCCAAGGCGACCTTTTTTTACTCGCGGGCATTTTTTAACATATTGAAAAAAACGCCGCGACCTAGCTGAGACCTCGAGTACGCGGAGACCACTCTCGTGCATGAAGGAGAGTTACAAAGGCCTCCTACGACCTCGTGTCGACCATGCTGCGAGTATGAGTCGAGGGCAAACTCGCCAGAACTCGCGGATTAGGTCGCCCAAGTGGGACAGGGCCCTTAAGGACAATAACTAACTCCATATGCAATAATAAACTAACTGCAGGTTAACAAGCACATAAAAACTAATTATGTAGATGCCAGCTTATCATTGGAATTCAAGTAGGCACCTCCCTCACTGGTGTTTCGTTGAGTTCGGCCCACGACACCTCGGGAAGGTTCAACAGTTAGTTCTGGCATCCCAGAATCACCCCCCCCCCCCCTCAATACCTGTGTAAGCAAGAACTACAGATGCTGGTTAAAATCGAAGGTAGACTCAAAATGTTGGAGTAACTCAGCGGGACAGGCAGCATCTCTGGAGAGAAGGAATGGACATTTTGGGTCGAGTTGTCTGGTCTGAAGAAGGGTCTTGACCCAAAACATCACCTATTCCTTCTCTCCAGAGTCTACCTATGCTATCTGTATCTACCAAATAAAGAAAACTACAGACGATTAATTCACTCAAACAAATGCAACACACTCGCATCCTGTTTTACACTTTCCCTACCCCATCATTAAACAGTCGTATGGATTGGCCCTGTTAACCAGTTCATCAATCACCTGTTCAAATCCATGTGTGAAAAGGCACGTTACCTAGTATTGTCAACAATAAATCATGAGAATGATTGTTGTGGGCAGTGAGAACCGTGCCAATGGTTGACAGCGATCTCTTCATGTTGAGCGCGAGGTGCAGGTGGCTTCGATACAGATGGCCAACAGTCCCAGACCAAGTCGAGCATTTGTCCTTAGTCATTGCCAGGAACTTGTCCTGAATTCTCCTCTGAAAACCATCTTTACAGCCAGGGCCTTCCTATAATTTATTGGTGGCAGGTTATAATCGAAACCCCTTCCAGAAATCAAAACGTGGACTCCGAAGTTTTGACAAAGTAAGTAAATGCTAGGCATAGTTTAAAAAAAGAGGCCAATGCTTCCCACAAAATTGCACTGAAACAGTGTCATTGAAGAGCTTCTTCAACCACTCCTGCTTGCCTTCCAATTGTAATCACGAGGGGATGGAGAAAGAATGAAATGGAACAAGTTCAGTGAACGGACTTGTGCAAACCCTGCCCTCCGAATCCTCGGAAACTGCTTCAAAGGCACACACGCGAGGGTGGCACGGTGGCTCAGCCTTACAGCGCCAGAGTCCCAGGTTCGCTCCTGACTACGGATGCTGTCTGTATGGAGTTTATATGTTCTCCGCGTGACCGCATGGGTTTTCTCCGGCAGCTTTGGTTCCTCCCACACTGCAAGGACGTTCAGGAATGTAGGCTAATTGTCTTGGTAAAAAGTTTAAATTGTCCCTAGTGTGTGTAGGATATTGTTAGTGTGTGGGGATCACTCGTCAGTGCGGACTCGGTGGGCCGAATGGCCTGTTTCTGCGCTGTACCTCTTAACTACATTAAACTAAACACCTGGAGGAAACCCACGCGGTCACAGGGAGAACGTGCAAACTCCAAACAGACAGCATCCAAGGTTAGGATTGAACCTGGGTCTCTGGTGCTATGAGGCAGCAGTTCTACCGCTGCGCCACTGTGCCAAGTGTTGGAGGAAATGATGCTTCAAGTATGTGAAGGTTTCAAGGTCACTTTCTTGTCACAGCTACCAATTAAGGTTCAGTGAAATTTGAGTTACCATACAACCATCCTAAGTGAAAAGCAACAAGACACACAGCCGCATAAAATAAAAGTTAACGTAAACATCCACCACAGTGGTTCCCCACATTCCTCACTGTGATGGAAGGTAATAAAGTCCAATCTTCTCCCTCTTTATTCTCCCGTGGTCGGGGCTGTCGAACCATCCGCAGTCGGGGCGATCAAAGCTCCCGCAGCTGGTGATCCGAAGCGCTCGCCTCGGGGTGATGGAAACTCCCGCGTCAGGACGGTTGGAACTCTCCGCGGCGCTTGGAGCTCCCGAATCCGGCTCTAACCAGGGACCACAGTCAATCCCCGGCAAATGGATCACAAGCTCCACGATGGTAAGTTCGCGCCGCACACCGCGGTTGAAGCGCCGGATCGATATGCAGGAAATGCCCCGCCACTCCACGATGTTAGGCCGCAGTGGGGACGGAGATACGATACGGAACAAAATCTCATCTCCGTCTAAGTGAAAGATTGAAAAAAGTTTCCCCCAGCCCCTACCCCAACACCTACATAAAACAAACCAAGGAACACTAAAACATACTCTTTAACACGTACTTCAAATATCAAAACAGAAGAAAGGACAGACAGACTTTTGGCGAGGCAGCCATTGCTGGCGCCATCCGGTGGTTGGCGCCAGCAACTTTTCCAGTGAGAATACATCCACCATACAGAAAATTAAATAATTCCAAAAGCACACAGCCCCTAACTATTAGAGATCTGGTCCAGAGACTAAACATTAATTTCTCCCTCTTTATCCAGAGCCATCAATTCTTCATGAACACATCTTACAGAATGCTTTCAACCTATACGAAAGTTGACATGATAAGTACGCTTTGAAATATAACGACAATGCAAAAAACGTATAGGAAAAGCAAATAAAACTTCACCCAGATTATTAACTGAGTTAAAATAATATATCATCTGTGGTATTCACCGTTAATGGTATAAGATAAGGTATCATTACATAATGTTATCAATCTATAACGGTTTTCATTCTTTCACTGTTTAATTAGGGTTGTTGGATGAAGAAAAATAATGGCAATTAATTGAGCAATTAGAAACTTACCTGTCAGTTTGCTTCTGGGCCTGGCCATGATGTCCAGGTAGCGGGCGGTCGATGGTCAGGCTAGAGTTGGCTGCCTGCCCCTCTTTCGGGCCTACGTCCATGCACGTGTGTCCCTGGAGAGGGAACACGCGGTGTTCACGGGGACTCTGGAGGCCTTCCGTCAGCGCTGGTCACCGCGTGGGGTTGAGGCGATTATAAATGAATGTACTGTTGTACTACAATGATCTATTCGTTATAGTGTGATTTTTGATTGTGTTTTGATGTATTGTATTTTATGATTTGTGTTGAATAAAGTTTTTGAAATGAAAAAAAAAAAAGGGAGGGTGGAAAAGGGTAAAGGGAGAGGGGAGAGGGGAGAGGGGAGAGGGAGAAGGTGAGAGGGAGAGAGAGAGAGAGAGAGAGAGAGAGAGAGAGAGAGGGAGAGAGAGAGAGAGAGGGAGAGAGAGATGGAGAGTGTTTCATGGAGCGGTGGTATGTAATAACCTTTTGAGCTGGTTCACGGGCTCGTCCGCTGCATGTATTTTCTGCGGAGAGGAGGAGACCGTGTTCCATGTGTATATGGAGTGTGGAAGTTACTGCCCCTGTACCAATATCTGAAGGGGTTGTTCCTCAAGTTCTGGCTGCATTTTAGTCCCCCAATCCTGGTGTTCGGACACAAGGCGGGGAGTGGGAAGAGCCGAGTGGGGGGTGGGGGTGGGGGACTTACCTGTCAGTTTGCTTCTGGGCCTGGCCATGATGTCCAGGTAGCGGGCGGTCGATGGTCAGGCTAGAGTTGGCTGCCTGCCCCTCTTTCGGGCCTACGTCCGTGCACGTGTGTCCCTGGAGAGGGAACACGCGGTGTCCACGGGGACTCTGGAGGCCTTCCGTCAATGCTGGTCACCGCGTGGGGTTGAGAGTATTGTAAACAATGAATTTTTTGATATAGTGTGATTTTTGATTATGTTTTGATGTGTTGTATTATATGATTGTGTCGAATAAAGTTTTTGAAAAAGAAAAAAAAAAGGAGAGAGGGAGAGAGAGAGAGAGAGACATACACGCACAGGAAGGCAGAATAAGAGACAGGGAGAGAGAGAGAGCAGGAAGGAGAATGGAGATGCAGAGAGCAGTGATAGAGAAATTGAGAAAGTGGGTTTTTTGAATGATGGGTGTGGAGAGATTACATAACATCATTATTTCCTTCTTATCATCAAACATGAGAACTGCAGAAAATGGTAAATAAATTATCCCCTGAGGTCCATGCAGTGAAATAAAGCATATTTTAGTTAGCATGCTTATGAATTTGCTGCATATCAGTCAAGGAGAATATCTTGTCTCAAATTTAAGAAGAAACCTTAAACAATTGAAATTACTTCAACTGAGGAAAAGGAAAGGAATTATGGAGAAATTGAGGGGCAATGATGAATTACAGGGCAGTAAGAAATTCAAAGAGTGTATGTGTGGGAAGGAACTGCAGATTCTGCTGGTTTACACCAAAGATGGACACAAAAAGCTGGAGTAACTCAGCGGGTCAGGCAGCATCGCGAGAAAAGGAATAGGTGACGTTTCGGGTCGCGACCCATCTTCAGACTCATAGAAACATAGAAAAATAGGTGCAGGAGTAGGCCATTCGGCGCTTCGAGCCTGCACCACCGTTCAATGTGATCATGGCTGATCATCCAACTCAGTATCCCGTACCTGCCTTCTCTCCATACCCCCTGATCCCTTTAGCCACAAGTGCCACATCTAACTCCCTCTTAAATATGCCAATGAACTGGCCTCAACTACCTTCTGTGGCAGAGAATTCCAGAGACTCACCACTCTCTGTGTGAAGAATGTTTTCCTCATCTCGGTCCTAAAGGAATTCCCCCTTATCCTTAGACTGTGACCCCTTGTTCTGGACTCCCCCAACATCGGGAACAATCTTCCAGCATCTAGCTTGTCCAACCCCTTAAGAATGTTGTAAGTTTCTATAAGATCCCCCCTCAATCTTCTAAATTCCAGCGAGTACAAGCCGAGTCTATCCAGTCTTTCCTCATATGAAAGTCCTGACATCCCAGGAATCAGTCTGGTGAATCTTCTCTGTACCCCCTCTATGGCAAGAATGTCTTTCCTCCGATTTGGAGACCAAAACTGTACACAATACTCCAGGTGTGGCCTCACCAAAACCCTGACTGTTTGTATTGTGCAAACCATATAAAGTGTGTAATTATTATATATTTTATGAACAATATCCGCAATATTAATTGCTGGGATTGGAATGCATTTTCATGGAAACTCAATAACATACAAAATTATTGCCTCTGCGGAGGTGTATGGATCCGTCAGTGTTGGTGCAGCAATGATTTTATCGGGTGTTTCATCAATCTCTTGAAAGTCTAGCATTGTCTGTGGTTATGGAGCAACAGCACCAGGGGTTGGGGGCAGAGGGATGGGCAACTGAGGTGATGGTCAGATTGTTGTATTCATTTATTGTATTCAATGTATTGTCATTATCTCATAAGAGACAACGAAATGGATTTTCCTTACAGTCATGTAACATAAAAATAAATAATAAATAAATGAATAATAAATACAAAGAACAAACACAGAAGTCCACGACACATCACAACTCCACAACGGCACCAAGATTAAGGAAGGTACCATAGTCCAGCCAGCCTCCCCGCCGATCTTCCCAGCTGTTCACCCGTGGTCATGGCCTCCCGAGCGCCCACCGTCGCCGCCACGGGAGGCCCGATGCTCAGGCCCTCCCGCCGGGGACGATGGAACCCCAACGGAGAACATTCTCAGCGGCCCGGACCTCCAAGTCAGCCACCTTCCATCGATGCTGGACAGATGCTGTCTATAATGGAGGTAGGGCCTTCAATGGTTGCTTGGATGCTGGAGTATGTGGAGAGGGTTGCTGAGTTGTGGGAAATTAATTGTTGTGCTGGTGAGGTTTGGCACATTGTTCCCTCGGCTAGATGGTGGATTATTAATTTAGAGACACAGCATGCAAACAGGCCCTTCAGCCCATCGAGTCCACCCGACCATCGATCGCCTGTTCACACCAGTTCTATGTCATCCCCCATTCACATCCACTCCTTATATATTTGGGTCAATTAAGCTACAAACCTGCATGTAGTTGAGATGTGGGAGGAAACCGGAACACCCAGAGGAAACCCAGGAGATTGTACAAACTCCACACAGTCCAGTACCCGAGTTCAGGATCGAACCCAGGTCTCTGGCGCTGTGAGGCAGCGGTTCTACCCGCTGCGCCACTGTGCCGCCCGCCAACTGATCAGAGCCCAGGAGTGAGGTGGTTAGCAGGTGGCAATGGCTAAATATATTCCATTTATTCTACGCATCTTTTGTGTTACTGAAAACTACCTAGTTTTCTCCCTTGTGTAGGAAGGAACTGTAGATGCTGGTTTAAACCGAAGGTAGACACAAAAAGCTGGAGTAACTCAGCGGGTTAGACAGCATCTCTGGAGAGAAGGAATAGGTGAAGTTTTGGATCAAAACCCTTCTTCAGACTGAAGAAACGCCACCTATTTATTTTCCCCGGAGCTGCTGTCTGATCCGCAGAGTTACTCCAGCTTTTTGTGTCTATCCTTTGTTTTATCTCCTTCTTTGTTCCTATGAAGGATCCCAATCCTGAAACGTATTTCTCATTCCGCAGATGCTGATTGACCAGTTGAATTATTCCCAGCATTTTGTGTTTTTCATTTCAGATTTCCAGCATCTGCAGAATTTGTATTTCCACTGCCCTGTAATCTGTGCATCAATGCATGGAAAATTAAGAGTAGCGAGTTGTAGTTTCAGAATGGCATGAATTGGCCATGGAAATCTTTGTGGCCATGGAAGCCTTACACTGGGAGAAAATAATTGATTTTCATACACAATGCCCTGTGAAATATGTGCCAAATGACTGAATCCCTATGTAAATGTTCCACTCAACAGTATTGCCAGCATTAGTCTTGTCAGCAGGAATCCATAATGTAGTTAAGGGCGGCACAGTGGTGTGGCTGTGAAAGATCCTGCCTCACAGTGCCTGAGATCTTGGTTCCATCCTAAGCTGGGGGTGCTGTCCTGCATGGAGTTTGCTCATTTTCCCTGTGACCATGTGGGTTTCCACAGGGTGCTCCAGTTTCATTATGTCTTAACTAAGGATGTGAGGGTTTGCAGGGATTGGCCTCAGAAGAAATGTACACTAATGTGCAGATGAAAAAGTGGGATAACATCAAACTAATGTGAATGGGTAATTGATATTCAGCTTGGACACAGTGGGCTGGAAGGTCAGTTTCCATGATGTATCTTTAAACTAAGTTGCATCAAAGTTATTACATGTGCATTGTGAACAGAGATCTAAACGCCACAAGTATTAAACTAGCAAACTTTGAACATGAAGAGTTTTACAAAGAATTTCCCTTTCTGAGTTCCAGGGGAAACTATTTATGCTGCGATAGAATCTGGAAAATATTGGGATCCCAGTTACAAGAATAACAGAGATAATATCCATGGAATATAATTACTGAGTTAGAGATGCAGTGGAAACATCATAACAAAGGGAGCAATGAACCTGAGGGATATCATAGCCTGGGGTGAAAGATCAAAGAGACTACTTGACTGTCTAACTTCAAAGTAAAACAGAATAGATCGAACATGTGGAAGAAATTATTGTTATGGGTCATTTTTTCCATGATGTTTTGTTTCTATGATGGCTATTACCATCTGAATTGTTGCATATGTAAATATTCGTATGTACATAATTTCATAAGTGATAGGAGCAGAATTAGGCCATTCGTCCCATCAAATCTACTCCGCCATTCAATAATGGCTGATCTATCTCTCCCTCCTAACCCCATTCTCTAGCCCTCTCCCCACAACCTCTGATGCCTGTAGTATTCAAGCACCAAAATCAATGCTGCGGGATTGTGAATTCTTTTGAGTTCTTGGTCAGGCATGTTGAAAATAACAAATCCACAGTCTTCTTTATTAACATTCTCCACTATTCCTGTAAGCTGTGGGTCAAATATGACATTGGTTTTTCTTAAATACTGACTCAAAGATATGAATGAACGATTTTGAAACTTCTTCCAAGAATAATGACCATTTTGTGTCCGCCGGGTGCTACTGTGAATATCCACGCAGTGTTTGGGATGAGAATTACATATTTTTAGTATAGTTTAGAGATACAGCGCCCTTCGGCCCACCGAGTCCGCACCGATCAGCCACCCTGAACACCATCCATCCTACACTAGGGAAAAGTTTTACATTTATAACAAGCTAATTAACCTGCACACCTGAGCATCTTTTCGAGTGTGTCGAACCATTGCTGACATTTTTAACACAAATATATTATGTACTAAACAATGAATTGTAATGTGATATTTGTTCTTAACTCTACCATCACCATCCCTGTCACCATTCTCTGTGCAATAAACATGCCCTGCACATTTCCTTCAACCTCTCCCCCTCTGGTCCCTTCAAGCTATGTCCTCCAATCTTTGACATCTCCACTTTGGGAACACGATTCTAAACGTCTCTCCTATCTACGCCTCTCGTAATTCTGTAAACGTCTGTCAGGTCTCATCTCAACCTCTGATGCTCAAGTGAAAACAATCCAAGTTTGTGCAACCTTACAATCCAGTAAGATCCATCTTCCTGATCCTGAATATTCCTGATAAAATGGTTGCAATAGCACAATTATTCAACATAAAATTTAAAGCCCATTGAAATTTCAACCAAAAAAACTGCTCCCGGTTCATAACAAAATGCTTAAGGAACTCAATGGGTCAGGTAGCACATCATCCATATTCCTCAATTCCCTGCACATTCATGTGCCTCTACAAATGTCACTTAAATGTCTCTATTATATCTGCCTCCACCACCACCTCTGGCAGTGAGTTCCAGGCACCCACCACCCACTGTGTAAAAAGCGCGTCCTGCACATCTCCTTTAAACATTGCCCCTTTCACTTTAAATCTATGGCCTCGAGTTGTTGATATTTACATCCTGGGAGAAGGTTCTGATTGTCTACCCTATCTACTCTTCTAGTCTACCTAGGTCCTATTACGCACATCTTTCTTTCCTGGCCCCAACAACCCATCACTCAGATCTCCTCCTCTACCACTTTCTTCTGTTCATCACACCCATTCATGCTTCCTGTGGGTCCACTATCCCACCCATCCCTCCATTTCCATCTGCCCACCATCCCATTTCAATCTTGACCTTTTTCCTTTTGTGCGAGATTGAACCAATTTGTGTTCTCCCCTTATCAATCAGTTCCTTCCTACACAAATATGAATTAAATAGGATATGGTTCAAAGTGTAGTTTAATGTTGACCACGGAACATAGGAATTCTTCTGCTAATATTTCAGATTAAAATAATAACACGGAGACTAAAGGGCCTGTCCCACTTGGCGATTTTTTTCAGCGACTGCTGCCGTCATATTAGTGTCGTCAAAAGATTTTGAACATTTCAAAATCCAGCGGGGACAAAAAAAATGTTGCAACACTTGAAAAAGCACTGTGCGTCAAACGTCATCTTGCCGCGTCACGCCGCAAATGTTTTGGTGACCTGATACGTCAGTCAATGATGCCGGCAGTAGCCAAAAAAAATCGGCAAGTGGGACAGGCCCTTAAAGTAGTTGAGCTTTGATTTACTTTTGAAGCTTTTTCTCACTGCTGAGTTACAATGCCACCAGCTGTGTGATTATAGAGCGTTCTCTTTAGCAAAGGGGAAAGGGTAAACTTGTAATCCATAGGTGAAACTCATGACAATACCTGAGGTTACAGCAGTGACTGTTCGGGAGATCTGGGAATGTACTAATCATTTAATCAGTGGATAAACTTGCTGCTATTTATCTTCAGCTTGGCCACATCACCTGCTGATCTCTCCTATCTGCAAAGGCTAAATATAAAGCAGCGGAACAGGCAGCATCTCTGGAGAGAAGGAATGGTTGAAGAAGGGTCGAGACCCGAAATGTCACCCATTCCTTCACTCCAGAGATGCTGCCTGACCCGCTGAGTTACTCCAGTATTTTGTGTCTATCTTCAGTTTAAACCAGCATCTGCAGTTCCTTCCTACACATTAAATATAAAGCATACAGTTTAGTGAAGAGAGCTCCCACTGAGGCAGTTCCATCGTCTGAACTATTTCCCATCTGTGTGGTCTCAAGTCTTTGTTGATTGCTTTAATGGAGCAATGAAATGACAGAAAATCTAAATGGTAATATTTGCATTAACCGACCCAGAGACTTGTTTTCTGATGACTGAATACCCCTTTAGGCTCCTTCATTATATCTATTTGCTTTCTGACATTTCTTTTTCAGTGAGGCTTTTGTTCTTCACGAGTAAGATTTCCATTGTTCTGTTTTGTTACATATGACAATAAAACACTCTTGACTCTTGACCCCTGCCTTTTATTCTCACCAAGTCATTAACTGCCCTTAGATTCGACCACTCACCTGCACAATCTAGGGAACAATTTACAAATCCCAATTAATCTATCAACTCGCACATACTTGGGATGTAGGAGGAAACTGGAGCACCCGCAGGAAACCCATGCAGTCACAGGGAGAAGGTGCAAACTCCACACAGACAGCACTCGTGGTCAGGATTGAACCTTGGTCTCTAGTAAGGCAGAAGCAGCAGCTCTACCAGATGTGTTTTAAATATCTTCAGTTTAGCAATGGGTGCACATACCCTTTAGGATGTAGGACACGATTGCTTCAAACTTATTTTCGTAAAATTGGCAGGCGTGTAAATGTTTCGCATTTGTAAATAAAGGATCGTGTTTTTTACACAGTTTAGCTTAGTTTTTAGTTTAGTTCAGATTAGAGAAACAGGCCCTACGACCCACAGAGTCTGCACCGACCAGCAATCCACGCACATTAACACTATCCTACACACACTAGGGACAATTTATATTTATACTAAGCCAATTAACCTACAAACTAGTATGTCTTTGGAGCGTGGGAGGAAACCAAAGATCTCGGAGAAAACCCACACAAGTCAGGGGGAGAACGCACAAACTCCATGCAGAATAGCACCCCTAGTTGGGATCAAACCCGGGGCTCTGGCGCTGAGGGCGCTGTAAGGCAGCAACTCTACCGCTGCGCCATCGTGCCGCTCTCAAATTATGTTTGGCAGCCCTGAACAATCCAGATTCTTAAATAATTCTGGTTGCAATAACAATAACCAAGGTTGGGAATTAATTTACAGCAGGTACATTACTTGGGAGGTGTGAAGTGTGAAGTTCAGTGCGTGTGGTGGGTTGAATTATTAATGAGCATAGAAGATGTGCAAAATCAGCACTGCTTGTTGTCTGTGTCAATGGACAGGGTTTTCTTTCATGATTTCACTAGCAGTCTGTTTATTCTCCAGTTGGCGCTTAGTCGTGAGTAATTAGGTATTTACTCTTTTCGAGCTCCTCTGTTTTATGAAGGAAAAAAGCTGACATAAAAATTTGCTACTCGCTTCAATGAGCCAGAACACAGCATGCCTTAACCTCGTTAATGATTTGCTAATTTATAAACAGAGAGAAAACCACCTGTTGGAATGCTGGCATCCTTGGTACAAAGGAAGCCATCTAGAAGTTTGGGTTGGTTTGGCCGGTGGTGTCAGTAGTACAAGTGGGGGGGAGTAATATTAATGGCGAGAGTAAAATCCATGTTCCCAATTCGTGGGAGAGTTGAGAACTAGATGTCACAGCCTCAGAATTAAATGATGTTCTTTTAGGAAGAAGATGAGGAAAATGTTCTTAAGACAGAGGGTGGTGAATCTGTGGAATTATTTGCCACAGAAGGCTGTAGAGGCCAAGTCAATGGATATTTTGAAGGCAGAGATAGATAGATTCTTGGGTACACAAAAGGCTGGAGAGACTCTGCGGGTGCAGCAGCATCTAAGGAGCGAAGGAGACAGGCGACGTTTCGGGTCGAGACCCTTCTTCAGATAGATTCTTGATTAGTACAGATATCAGAGATGGGGAGAAGGCAGGAGAATGGGGTTAGGAAGAAGAGATTGAATCAGCCATGATTGAATGGCAAAGTAGACTTGATGGGCCGAATGGCCTAATTCTACTCCTATTCCTTATGACCTTAAAATGAATTATTGGAATTATTTAACCTCTGGGACCTAGCTTTAGATTCAAACAGGCTTAATTAAAAAATTAGTTTCACCATATGCAAGAATTATACGTGAAGTTAGTCCTGGGTGGGATTTCTCTCAAGAAAAAATTAGTGGGAAACAAAGAATTGCATATGCTGGTTCACATGAAAAGACACAAAGTGCTGGAGTAACTCAGCGGGCCAGGCAGCATCTCTGGAGAACCCGAGTCTGAAGAAGGGTCCCGATCTGAAACGTCACCTATCCTTGTTCTCCAGAGATGCTGCCTGACCCGCTGAGTTATCCCAGCAGTTTGTGTCTTCAAAAAAAGAAATAATCTAAGTTGTTTACTGTAATGCTGTACTTTTTAGAAGCTTCAATTTTCAAATCCAGGTCAGGGACCTTCTTCAGACCTTCAGATTAGGCATCCAGAGATGTTCCCCAGAGATGCTGCCTGATCCTCTGAGTTACTCCAACACTCTGTGTCTTTTTTTGCAAAACAGTACCTGCAGATTCCTTGTATCTACTTTATATTTCATGTGTTTATCATCAGTGATGTTAAATAAATTTCTACTATTTATTGGTTCGTCTGGCCCTTATTCGTTCTCAGGATGTCCCATAAACTGAGGAGGCAGATCAACATTTAACATAATATAATATAACATACCACAATATAACATAAATAATATAATAACAGGTTAAACATAATTGAACATAACGCAATATAATAAAATAATATAACAATATTTACACAACATTTGGACAGGTACATGGGCCGGTTTAGAGGGATATGGGCCTAGTGCAGACAGATAGGACTAGCTTAGATGGGGCATCTCAGTCGGCATGGGCAAGTTGGGACGAAGGGCTGGATGTTTCCGTGCTGGATGATTCTATGACTCTCTCAGTGGTCCGCTCACCGAGCCGTTTGACGTGGTAATCTGCCACAGAAGGCAGTGGAGGCCAATTCACTAGATGTTTTCAAGAGATTGTTAGATTTAGCTCTTAGGGCTAACGGAATCAAGGGATATGGTAAAAAAGCAGGGCTGGGTACTGATTTTGGATGATCAGCCATGATCATATTGAATGGCGGTGTTGGCTCGAAGTGCCGGATGACCTACTCCTGCACCTATTTTCTATGTTTCGATGTTTCTATGTAAGGATGGCATATTTCTTTCCTTGAAGTATGTAATGAACCAGATGCAATTTTACAACAATCCAGCTGCTTCATTGTTATTGTTATTGAGGCTGGACTCTTATTATTAAATTATAAATCCATTTAATTGCTGGACTTTATATGCACTAGCTCCCATGATGGCTTTTCAACTAATGTTTCTGGATCACTAGTGGAGTGGCCATAGTCCAGAAAAATAACCATTACGCTGCCTTAGACTGGAT
The DNA here is from genome assembly GCA_963514005.1 of Raja brachyura. The sequence continues at coordinate 25,052,441 of OY740812.1, forward strand.
TAGAGAATCAAGTAGGGAGGAATTAATTGGATGTTTCCGACAGAAAGCATTGAATATAGAGAATATTTTACAATTATATAACTGGTCAGGGCACAGTAAAAAGTAAGCTTTACGCTGAAGATAGACACAAAATGCTGGAATAACTCAGCAGGTCAGGCAGCATCACTGGAGAGAAGGAATAGGTGACATTCCGGGTCGAGACGCTTTTTCAGACTGAAGAAGGATCTCGACCCGAAATGTCACCCATTCCTTTTCTCCAGAGATGCTGCCTGACTCTAGCATTTTGAGTCTATCTTCGGTGTAAACCAGCATCTGCAATTTCTTCCTTCAAGCTTTATGCTGAACTTGGCAATTTTGCATTCAGTGAGTGGAAGGCAAAATATAGAACGCTGCCTATATTCGACCACTGCTATAGTTTGCTTCATTGGCATTGATTTAAAGGAATAAAAAAAGGTTTGTATGCTTTTGTGTGTGAGTTCAGCATGTTGATCTTAGTTTAGAGAAACAGCACGGAAACAGTGACCTTTTTACCCACCTGGTCCGCGCTGAGCAGCGATCCCCACATAATAACACTATCTCCACACACTAGGGACAATTTACATTTATACCAAGCCAATTAACCTACAAACTTGCACGTCTTTGGAGTGAGGGGGGAAACCGGAGCTTCCGGAGAAAACCCACACAGGTCACAGAGAGAATGTACAAAGTTTGGACAGGCAGCACCCGTGGTCAGGATCAAACCAGGGTCTCCGGCGCTGTGAGGCAGCACCTCTACTGCTGGGCTACTGTGATCTTTACTTAGCTTGTAGCCCTGAGTGTCTCCAAGCTCCATGCCCAGTTCTTTCAATGAAGTATTTTTTAATCATAATAAAAAAATTTGTTTCCAATTAATTTGAATGCTTCTATCTTAATTTAAATAGATTTATGAATTGCAATTCGTTTTTATGGATGCACGTGTTTACTGACCTTCTGTCTGGGGTCAATGCAGTGAGAAGGAACGCCAATGAGCTGGAGAATATTAGCACCTCTCAGAGGTACATTGCTATCAACTGGATAATTCTGTGTGGCGATGAAGACAAGTAGTTAACGGGAACAGGGTCCCTCTGCCATTTGTATAGATGTCTGGCCACAACAGCCTTGAAATGCAGTACTGTTTCAGCTACTGATTACTAGCTTGGCTTGATGGCTTTTCACAGCTGTTGTTTTCTATTTGTTCAGTTGCAGTCAGAAGTCTCTGTTATATTCACAACATGGTTTAGTTTAGTTTAGTTTAGAAATACAGCGCAGAAACAGGCCCTTGGGCCCACCCGGTACCGACCAGTGATCCCCGCACATTAATACTATTCTACACACACTAGGGGCAATCCAAATTTATACCAAGCCAGTTAATCTACAAACCTGTACGTCTTTGGAGTGTGGGGGTGGAAACCGAAGATCTTGGAGAAAACCCACGCGGTCACGGGGAGAACGTACAAACTCCGTACAGACAAGCACTCGTAGTCGGGATCGAATACGGGTCTCTGGTGCTGCAAGCGCTGTAAGGCAGCAACTCAACTGCTGCGCCACCGTGACCACCCGTTATATATGAACATGGAGCGATTGAAGCTGAGATCCCTTGGAAACCAACTCTTCCGATTCAATATCATGCTGCAATTTAAGAAATGATTGGTTTCTCCTTTATCAATATGGCTGGCAGAGTGTTTCCATAGGTCATGGCATTGACTATAAGAGTCAGGAAGTCAAGAAACAGAAAGAAAGCGGAAAGCCTTTTTAGAATAGATCAGCAATACAACTGTACGTGTGAAGAAATGAATTGCTCACATACAATGAACGTCTCAGGGAAAGGTGGTGCAGCAGTATTATTGCCCAAAATTACTATTGCCAAATGACTCCTGTTTGGAGTTACGCTTCTTGAGAGCGCAGTACCGGAGGTATGTGTTAAGTCATGTGTTATGCCATTCACTCATCAAGTCTGCTCCAACATTCAATCGTGGCTGATCTATCTTTCCCTCTCAGTGAATGGTGGTGCTGGCTCGAAGGGCCGAATGGCCTACTCCTGCACCTATCGTCTATTGTCTATTGCCTATCACCGTGCCGCCCTGATAAAGGAGTGAAGCACAGGAAAAGGTTCGAGACACACTGGAGTGCTGATGCAGGAATCCCCACAGATGCTGCCTGACCCACTGAGTTCTTCCAGCAGTTCGTTTTCATTCCACCATCGACTGCAAAGTTTCCAGTTAGCCTGCAAGTCCTATGGTGACCTATGAAATGGTATGAAGATTCTGGAGTGGAGCAAATGGAAAGGTTTGTGCTTTTATTGTTAATTATTGCCGTTCATTGGGCAAACGTTATCCCTTTTATGTGCAATCTTTCCATTCAGGAAATGAAGAGAGTCAGTGTGGGGATTGGAACTTTATCAGTTCGAGCAAGATTCCACTTAAGTCAAGGTAAAAAAAACTAAATTTAAAATCTGACCTTTCTAAAAACTGACGATAAATATCACATGTAAAATGAGCCCAGGTAGTTTAAATTGTTACATTTCTGGGATGGTACGCTTGAAAATTGTCCAAAAAACCATAATATTTTTCATGTCTATTTTATCCCTGGCAACTAAAAACAAATGGGTACAGTAAACACACTGTAGGTAAATGGTTGGACAAAGTCACCTTTGCTTGGACCATACGTTACCTAATTATGTTCTCCAGCGACGCTGCCTGACTAGCTGAGTTACTCCAGCACTTTGTGGCATTTTTTTTGGTAAAACAGCACCTGCAGTTCGTTATTTCCACACTGGCACCTCTGGTGGCACTGCACTCCCTCACTAACACACAACAAAACCAGTCTCTCTTCTATTTGAAAGCCTCGCAAGCTCTTCAATTCACAAACATCGGAGTCAGAGGCAAGTAGGCCAATGTGAAGGTTAACATTAATAGACTTTGTAAAGATCCTGATTCAGCTAACTCCTGGTCCTAATGTACTGGGCAGGTTGGTGTAGAACAGACATCCAGCGTGATGAGGCATGGGAATTCTTTTTGTTATTAATCTATTCCACAAGTAAGTTTATTTATCCAAAAATGAATCGCACAATCATCATTTAAAAAATAGATTGTGACTGGAATCTCACTTTTAAAATAACGTTGCAACGACTGCAGAAGCAATATATTAAAGTATGATATGATTTAATAAACCACAAAGCTGTGTTCTTCTTTTTTCCATTAGATGCATGGCCACAGTATGATAAATAAGTACACGATGCAACAAATGAAGCCTGAATCTGCTGGGGATGAGGCAAATGGATTAGTTTAGCGTGCTAGGTATTCACGACTCTGCTGATATTTTCAAATCTTCCCGTTCATTAAGCTGACTAATGTCAATTCTGACCTGAAATTCAATCATCGGCACCTTAGCTTTACATTCCCTCAGTGTAATTCAGCAAGTTTCTCATGACTGATCTTAATGAATAAAAAGCTGCTCTTTGTTTTGCCCGTGTGGTAATTCTTCACCGCACATCTTTAAATATCTTTAAAAGACACGAAAAGCTGTGGGAACTCAGCGGCTCAGGCGCCTCTGGAGAGCATGGATAGGCGATGTTTCGGCTATCAGAGTAGATCCATGTTCTCCAGAGATGCGGCTGGGCAGAGAGGCGGCACAATAGTGTAGCTGATAGAGCCGCTGCCTCACAGCGCCGGGGACCCGGGTTCGATCCTGACCTCGGGTGCTGTCTGAGTGGAGTTTGCACGTTCACCCTGGGACTGTGTGAGTTTCCTCCTGGTGTTCTGTTTCCCAGGTGTCTGAGGAATGTGGGAGGAAACAGGAGCACCTGGAGAAAACCCTCACGAAAACCCACCTCTAAATATTTCACAACCGTATACCTAACCAAATGTCTTTTAAATATTGTTATTGTACCTGCTTCAACCTATTCATCTGACCCTCAGATCAATTCAAGTGATCTTAATATTGAGCAAATGCATTTACATCACTAATATTAATAGACTTGTTCCTCGTTTACTTATGAACCTTAGTAAAGACTTTAGATTTTAGAGATACATCGTGGGAACAAGTCTGTTGGCCCATCGAGGCCATACTGACCAGCATCACCCTGCACACTAGCACTATCCTAAACGCAAGGTACAATTTACAATTTAACTGATTTACTAATCTGTACGTCTTTGGAGTGTGGGAGGAAACCGGAGCACCCGGACAAAACCCACGCGGTCAGGGGAGAACATACAGACTCCACACAGCCAGCACTTGCAACCAGGAGGAAACCCGGGACTTTGGCGCTGTTAAGCAGCAACTCTACCACTGCGCCCCTGTGCTGCCTGTTGGTCCACTGTACAGACCTATTAGGGTTTAATTCACCTTTGTATTACTGGAAGTTGTTTTTCTTTGGCATTCGAATGAAGGTGTGGAGAAACGTTAAAATGAATGCAAGAATTTTTGTAAACATCGACCTTATTCTGTTAATCACAAATGCAGCCAGCGATTGTTTAAAGCCCCTTGCAAGTTTGATCAAGAGAAATCAATTATGGTGTTTATTTGTTTTACTTCAATGGGCCGCTGAAAGTAGTTTTAGATTTCCATCCTGTTACCTGCAGGAGTCTACATCCCACCTTGCTGCAATATGGTAACAGCCTGCAGATAATTGATCAGACGAGTGAAGTGCAAAATATTCATTTTCTACTTCAGCAGCTTAAGATCTCTCAGGGGAGAAGTGAAAGGAAAAGTAAAGAGAGCAAAGGGAAAGAACCGTACCTTTGTCTGGAAGTTGCCTCGTGCGTCTTTTACAACCTCATTGCTAGCAAATACTGCACCAAATCTGTAAAAATTGATTGTTTGCTGAATCAATAAATACCAGAGGTTTCGATATAGGTTTGTTATTGTCACACGTACCACGCTATAGTGAAAGGCTTTGTTTTGCATGCTGTCCAAACAGATCATATATACCGTACATAAATACAATCAAGCCAAACTCAAGGCACTAAATAGAGCAAAGGGGAATAAACAGAGTGCAGAGTCTAGTTCTCAGCATTGTAGCTCATTGTAGCACTCAGTTCCTTGGACAAAATCCAAAGTCTACAAAGGGGTGGAGGTGAATCCGGCAGTACCCTAGTCTATGGATAGTTTCAGAAGCCTGATAACAGAGAGGAAAAAGCTGTTCCTCAGTCTAGTGGTTCGAGTTTTCAAGCTTCTGTACCTTCTGCTGGATGGGAGCAAGGAGAAGACGGAATGACCGGGGTGGGACAAATCGCTGAAGGCAACGTGAAATGCAAATGGAGTCAATGGTGAAAAGTCCGGTATGTGTGATGGACTGGGCTACCTACAACTCTCAACAATTGCTTGAGGTCTTGGGCAGAGCAGTTCCCAAACCAAGCTCTGATGCAACCCAACACTATGCTTTCATATGTTTGATACAATGATCGTTGGAGGCACTAGGGAGTACCAAATGATTTACACATACAGTCGTTCTTTTAATATCATGGGTGCTAATATGTTTCCAATTTATTTTCTATCTTTTTTTTTCCAATTTATTTATTAAAAGTAAGTACATTACATTTTAATGGTACCTTTATACAGGTTCCCAGAATTATTAAACCATTCTTTGTACAACGTCCTTTTTTTTAGAAAGAAATGAGAAAGAAAGAAGTATGGAAGAGGAAAGAATAGTCTAGTGAGTGTAGTGTAAAGAAAGAGATAAGTGAGAAAGGGAAGCAGAAAAGAGATTCTCACACGCCACAAGTCAATATATATTTTTTGTTCTTAATCATTTTTCACTCAAATCCAGAATTTTTAATTTTACGATGTTATTACACCCCATGAATCCACAAGATCGATAAATGGAGACCAACTCGTTAAGAATTTGTCTTTTTTTTCTATTGGGAGGAGTCTCATTTCATCCAAATGGGCCGTTTCCAACATATTACCAATCCACATTGTGAGTGTTGGTATAGTAGCCTTTTTCCAGAATTTGAGTATGAGTTTTTTCGCTATTATTAAACGATAATTAAAAAATGAGATTTGGGATATATTTAATTTGTTTCCATCTCCTAATACTCCAAAGATAATCATTTCCATGCTAGGTTCCATTTTTATCTTAAATAAACTAGTGAAAATATCAAATATATCACACCAAAATCTTTGACGTTTTGTGCAAGAAACAAAAGAATGTGTGAAGTTGGCATTTTGAGAAAGGCATTTATCACAGATGGGAGAAATATTTGAATAACATTTATTCAACCTAACTTTTGAATAATATAATCTGTGTAGTATGTTAAATTGAATTAAATTATATCCGGTGTTAATCGAACATTTATGTATATATATCAAGTACCTCTCTCAGGAGGGAAGAATAGATCAGCGGTGATTGAATGGCGGAGTAGACTTGATGGGCCGAATGGCCTATTTCTTCTCCTATCACTTACAAAATGATGAACGTATGAGCATTTGCAGTTCCTTGTTTCTACATTTAAAATTAGTTGTTGGTTTATCTTTAGCATGGTGAAAACAAACCTGATTTATCTCTCCAGGACTAAAGGTAACAAGTTCGGGGTGTTCATTTGAGTGATGCAGTAGAGCGACCTCTATCCTCGATAACTTCATTTTCAGACACTCTGCTCTAGTGGTCGGGAGTTGTGGGACTGGGAGTTATTCTACTGCTGCAAACACCTCACCTTCACTCGTCCCATTGACAACATTTGCCCCTTGATATATTCTGTGGCCAGGCAGCAGTGATCTTGTGTAACTGTCCCTCTCTATCACCTGAGAAATGCAAGGTCAGTTATAGTTAAAGGAAGAAAGATTCTAAGGAGAGTAGGAGGCAACCGTGGCTGACAAGAGAAGTTAGGGATAGAATAAAACTAAAAGAAAGGATGTATAACACAGCAAAGAGTAGCCGCAAGCCAGAGGATTGGGAAACTTTCATAGGACAACAGAAGGAAACAAAACGGGCAATACGGGCTGAAAAGATGAAGTATGAGGGGAAGCTGGCCAGCAATATAAAGAAGGACAGTAAAAGCTTCTTTAGATATGTTAAGGGAAAAAGAGTAGCAAAGTCAAATGTGGGTCCCTTCAAGGCAGACACGGGTGAAATAATTATGGGCAACAAGGAAATGGCAGAAGAATTCAATAGGTACTTCGGATCTGTCTTCACTAAGGAGGACACAAACAATCTCCTAGATGTACTGGAGGACAAAAGATCTAAGGGGGTAGAGGAACTGAAAGAAATTTTCATTAGGCGAGAAATAGTATTGGGTAGGCTAATGGGACTGAAGGATGACAAATCCCCTGGGCCTGATGGTCTGCATCCCAGGGTCCTCGGGGAGGTGGCTCTAGAAATAGTGGACGCATTGGTGATCATTTTCCAATGTTCAATAGATTCAGGATCAATTCCTGTGGATTGGACGATAGGTAATGTTATCCCATTTTTCAAGAAAGGAGAAAAGAGAGAAAACGGGGAATTACAAACCAGTTAGCCTGACTTCGGTGGTGGGAAAGATGCTGGAGTCAATTATTAAAGAGGTAATAATCGAGCATTTGAATAGCAGTAAAATGATTAGTCCAAGTCAACATGGATTTATGAAAGAGAAATCATGCTTGACTAATCTTCTGGAATTTTTTGAGGATGTGACAAGTAAAATGGATGAAGGGGTGCCAGTGGATGTAGTGTATCTAGACTTTCAGAAAGCCTTTGATAAGGTCCCGCACTGGAGATTGGTGACTAAAATTAGAGCACATGGTATTGGGGGTAGGGTGTTGACATGGATAGAAAATTGATTGGCAGACCGGAAGCAAAGAGTAGGAGTGAACGGGTCCTTTTCAGAATGACAGACAGTGGCGAGTGGAGTGCCGCAAGGCTTGGTGTTGGGGCCGCAACTGTTTACCATATATATTAATGATTTGGAAGAGGGAATTAGGAGCAACACTAGCATGTTTGCGGATGGCGCAAAGCTGGGTGGCAGTGTGAACTGTGAAGAGGATGTTAGGAGGTTGCAGGGGGACCTGGACAGGTTGAGTGAATGGGCAGATGCGTGGCAGATGCAGTGTAATATAGATAAATGTGAGGTTGTCCACTTTGGCGGCAAAAACAAGGGGGCAGATTATTATCTCAATGGGGTAAGGTTAGGTAAGGGGGAGGTACAGCGAGACCTGGGTGTCCTTGTACACCAGTCATTGAAAGTTGGCGTGCAGGTACGGCAGGCTGTGAAGAAAGCTCTGGAATGTTGGCCTTCATAACAAGAGGATTTCAGTACAGGAGTAAAGAGGTTCTTCTGCAGCTGTATAGGGCTCTGGTGAGACCACATCAGGATTATTGTGTACAGTTTTGGTCTCCTTGTGATTGAGGCAGTGCAGCGTAGGTTCACGAGATTGATCCCTGGGATGGCGGGACTGTCATATGAGGAAAGATTGAAAAGACTAGGCTTGTATTCACTGGAGTTGGGTGAGTCCAGAACCAGGGGCCACACTTAGAATAAAGGGGAGGTCATTTAAGACTGAGGTGAGAAAAAACATTTTTACCCAGAGAGCTGTGAATTTATGGAATTCCCTGCCACAGAGGGCAGTGGAGGCCAAATCACTGGATGGATTCAAGAGAGAGTTGGATAGAGCTTTAGGGGCTAGTGGAGTCAAGGGATATGGGGAGAAGGCAGGCACGGGTTATTGATAGTGGACGATCAGCCATGATCACAATGAATGGCGGTGCTGACACGAAGGGCCGAATGGCCTCCTCCTGCACCTATTTTCTACGTTTCTATGTTTCTATGTTCAGCCCTGACAACCCAACAATCTTGGAGCATGCTGCAGATCAAATCAACAATTTAGTTTAGTTTTGAGATACTGTGTGGAAACAGGCCCTTCAGCCCACCAAGTCCACACAGCGATCACCCACACACTAGTTCTATCCTACACATGAGGGACAATTTACAGACGGTCATTCACGTACAAACCTGCACGTCTTTGAAATGTGGGAGGAAATCAGTGCAGCCGCGGAAAACCCACGTGGTCACTGGGAGGACGTACAAACTCCGTACAGGCAGCATCCGTAGTCAGGATCGAACCCGGGTCTCCGGCGCTGTAAGGCAGCAACTCTACTGCTGCTCCACAATGCAGCCCTATCTTCACAATTGTCACCCACACTGCATCGTATTGGACCATCACTTCATTAAAGTGGATTCGCATGTCTAATTTCCTAATATTCCTAATTCTTTATCTCTGTTTCCCATCATTTGCTGGCCAATACTTTACCAGCTTATCAAACTGACTAGAATTTGCCACCAGAGATATATGTTAATAACATGTTCCCGTTCCAACTGATTTTATTCATTATTATCCTTTAAATACTAAATGAACATTCATGAATCATTTCAAAATTGGAAAGTTAAAGATAAAATAATAATTGCTCAGAGAGCAAGTGCCTCCTTCAGTATTTTTAGTTTGAAAGGATTGGTTTAGGTCAATTTAATTTGGTTTAGAGATACATAGCGGAAACAGGCCCTTCAGCCCACCGTGCCCGCACTGACCAGCGATCAGTCCATACACCAGACAATAGGTGCAGGAATAGGCCATTTGGCCCATCAAGCCAGCACCGCCATTCCATGTGATCATGGCTGATCATCCACAATCAGTACCCCGTTCCTGCCTTCTCCCCATATCCCTGGACTTTAAGAGCTCTATCCAACTCTCTTGAAAGCATCCAGAATAGAGGAGAGAGGACATACACTATTACTATCCCACTCACTAGGGACCAATATATATATTTTTTCCAAAGACAATTAACCTATAAACCTGTATACCATTGGAGTGTGGAAGGAAACCGGAGCATCTGGAGAAAACCCATGAGAAGCCCCCCTGGAGAAAACTGGAGATCCCGGAGAAAACCCACGCAGGTCACGGGGAGAACGTATAAACTCCGTACAGACAGCAGTAGTCAAGATCGAACCCGGGTCTCTGGCGCTGTGAGGCAGCAACTCTATCATTGCGCCACCGTGCCGCCCAACTCTGGACTGAGACAAACCCCACATATCAGCCACAGCTAATTTAGAAAAATTCAGATGGTTCATTCTACGAGAAAATTCACAATTTGCCTCCCCGTTCCCTGTTTGAGGAAGCTACCAACACACAATTTAAACTGATCAAATTGATTAGTCCACGTCCATTAAGCACAGGGACAGAATTAGGCCATTCAGCCCATCGAGTCTACTTTGCCGCTCAGTCGTGGCTGGTCTATTTTTCCCTCTCAAACCCATTCTCCTGCCTTCTTCCCATAACCTTTGCTGCCCGTACTAATCAAGAATCTATCAATCTTTGCCTTAAATATACCCAATGTCTTGGCCTCCACAGCCATCTGTGACAATGAATTCCACAGATTCACCACCCTCTCGCTTAAGAAATTCCTCCTCATCTCCAATTTGAAGGTATGTCCTATTATTCTGAGGCTGTGCCCTCTGGTCCTAGACTCTCCTATTAATGGAAATTACTTGCAATGCTGATCGGTGTCCCTATAGTTATGCGGCAAGCTCCTTGTCACAAACTGCAGCCATCTCCATTGAATTCTGAAGGGGGTGAGATTCATATCAAAGGAGGCTTCTGAAACCTCAGGACTAATAATTAGAGTTGAACTTCATCGAGCTGAGTTCCTGATGGCAAATCCTGGAGAGAAGATTGGGTCTCGCTTCCAGTTACATATATTAGGAAATATTCACTCCAGCACATTGTTTGGTTGTTAAAATTAAAGTTAAATAAGAAATTGCCAATATTAAATCAGGCAATGTGAGCAATTTTTATATTAGCATTCTTTTATGTTGGATTTCGAGCTCATGGTATTTACAATATTAATGCTGGACTGTGATCCTGGAGTAAGTAAGGATTCCAAGAGGAGAAGGAAATTGGGCTCAACTTCCAAAAGGCTTTGCGCTTTACACCAGGCTCCACCTGTTCCCTACCAACTGTGCCTGTCAATTTGGGGTAGATTTTGTTGTCTGTAGATTAGTTTAGTTTTGAGATACAACGTGAAAACAAGCCCCCCGGCCCACCGAGTCCGCGCCGACCAGCAATCGCCCGTACACGAGCTCTATCCTACACATTACGGACAAGTTACAGAAGCCAACTAACTTGCAAACCTGCCCGTCTTTGGGATGTGGGAGGAAACCGGAGTACCCGGGGAAAACCCATGCGGTCACGGGGAGAACGTACGAACTCCGTACAGACAGCACCCACGGTCAGGATTGAGCCCGGGTCTCTGGTGCTATATGGCAACAACTCTACAGCTGTGCCACTGTGCCACCACCAATTGCAAAAGAGAACCCAATCCTTTGCCAAGGCAATCTGCTGGATGTTGTACAGACTCTCAGTGCAGCGCAGGCAATTAAAGGTTGAACCTTGGGCCAGTGCGGACTGTAGTAATTCTGAGTATAGAGGTCCCGGGACAATGGCAGTGCAAATTATTTTTTTTGGAACTTGTTGATTCACAAAATGAAGGTGTTATTAACTGTCAACAACCTCTGCTATCATCCCTGGTGTAAAGATAGGAAAGTGAATTGTGAAAAGGATAGAAGGATATAAACCTGCAAATGCTGGTTTACAAAAAAGTCACAAAGTGTTTCAGTCACAGTGATAGAGTTGCACAGCATGGACACGGGCCCTTCGGCCCATCTTGCCCATGCCAACCAAGATTCTCTCTCCATACTAGTCCCCACCTGCCTGCATTTGGCCCATATCTGGTAACTGTGGCCAATTTTCACTTTCCTGGAGTAACTGTAATGCCACTGCTGTTCCCCAGATGGGGTAATTAATTCAACATGGATTGAAAATTAGACTCTTTGTCCTGCAACGCTCAAATAAAGGGAACTTTTACAAAGTTAAGGTATTGGGAGAGCCTTGCATGGTTCTGGGTTGTACATTGATCAAATTTGAAGAGCAAATGAAATAAATTGGTCACTTTTCTTCTGGCCAAAAGTAGTACCAGGAATCGTTATAAACTTGACCACCATGGATGAAGTTGCATGTATTTAAATACAGTTCACTCACAAAATTCCACAGATTTAAAGATTCAAATGATTCAACGATACTTTATTGCCACATGTATTACCTTCCATCACAGTGAAGAATGTTGATTCCACTGATTCCTACTGATTGGGGATGATCAGCCATGATCACACTGAATGGTGGTGCTGGCTCCAAGGGCCAAATGGCCTACTCCTGCACCTTTTGTCTATTGTCTATTGTCTATTGACCAAAGCTAATTAACCTACAACCCTGCACGTCATCGGGCAAATTGAATACGTTACGGGAAAATGTTAAATGGCCTTTCCTGGTTGGAATATTTTTTTAAAAGGCATATTTTTGGATCATCAAGAGTTGCAGATCTCTAAGATATGGAGTGATCTGGGTATCCAAATGCATGATTCGGAAAAAGCTAGTCTGCAGGTACAGCAAGTAATTAGAAAATCTAACACCATTTTCTTTAGTTGTTGGGCGATGTGAATGTAAAGGAGAGATGTTATATCTGGGTTATGAGGGCATTGGTGAGACCACATCTAGAGTAGTGGACACAGCATTTGTTTCCTTATATAAGGAGAGATGTAAATACAAAGGCAACAATTAGGGCCGTTTAGATTTAGAGAGACAGCGTGGAAACAGGCCCTTTAGCCCACTACACCACACGCGTTCTATCCTACAGACTAGGGACAATTTACCGAAGACAATTAACCTACAAACGTACACATCTTTGGAGTGTGGGAGGAAACCGGGACATCCGGAGAAAACCCACGAGGTCACTGGGAGAACGCGGGTCTCTGGCACAGTAAGGCACCGTCTCTACCATTGCGCCACTGTGCCGCCCATTGGTCTGACCACATCTTCAGCAGTGGACACAGTATTTGTTTCCTTGTATAAGGACAGCTGTAAATACAAAGGCAACCGTCAGGAGAGTTGTGCCATGCTGACACTTTGAATGGGTGCCTTTCCTCACGAGGTCAGGTTGGACAGACTGGAACTGGAGGAATTGAGCAAGTCAAGCAGCATCTGTGGAGGGGTCGGATGGTTGACGTTCCAGATCAGGACCTTTGCTCAAGGAGCGAGGACTTGACTGAAACCCGTCAGATTCTGCTAGGTGTCGACAGCGTGATAAGTGGAGCGAATGTTGCCCCTGCAGAGAATTTAGAACTAGGAGTCACTGTCTGACAAGGGTCACCCATTCACCTTGGATAAATTAAAATCATATCATTCAGAGTACTTTGTTTCTTTGAAACTCACTTCCTCAAAGGGCAGTGGAATATATAGTTAGATAGATTCTTGAGAAGCAAGATGATGGGTGGCACAGTGGCACAGCTGGTAGAGCTGCTGCCTCACAGCTCCAGAGATCTAGGTTCAATCCTCACCTCGGGTGCTGTCCGTGAGTTTCCTCCGGGCGCTCTGGTTTCCTCCCACATCCCAAAGACGTGCATGTTTGCAGGTTAATTGGCTTTTGTAAAATTACCATCAGCGTGGAGGGAATGGATGTGAAAGTGTAATAACACAGAACTGGTGTAAACAGGCGATAAAGACACATAAAGCTGGGGTAACGCAACAGGTCAGACAGCATCTCTGGAGAAAAGGAATAGTTCGAGACCCTTCTTCAAATAGGTGATCCAATAGTTGGCGTGGACTCGATGGGCTGAAGGGTCTGCTTCAATGCTATATCTCTAAAACTGAAGCTAAAATTAAAAGGTATTGGGGGTGCGTGGGATTGTGATTCCAATTAGATCAGCTGGTATTTTACTGAATAGCCGAGTGACTTTGAGAGATCAAATGGCCTGATCCTGCTCATAATTTTTATGATGGTATCCATGATACCACTGGAAGTCACCACAGAGCATGGTTTGCAGTCTCCACCCTGCAAAGAAGAACAGAGTTCTGAATAAAACAGTAAAACACAGGAAAAGTTCAACATGAGCAGATGCCGGTAATCAGTTTGGCTTTTCAGAGAAGACAAAAAGCTGAGAAGAGGCTCCACTTATTCATTTCTTCCAGCCCCTGCAGGCGAACACCTTTCCTGGCCACCTCGGTTAATTAGAAACGGCCTCCCATTAAAATTCCTTGGCAGACATTACATCATTAAACATATCTGCCGCTGCAGACTTCAGAATGTTAAAATGAACCCAGAGCAAAATACCTTGTTGCAATTCCACAGTTAAATTTAAAATCTAGCACAACAGCAGAGATAAATTAGATAACAGGTTCAACATTATCTAAATAATGCACTTGGGTACCACGGCCAAGGTTGTCACCCCGGATGGCGAGAGCAAAGTGTACGAGATCCTTACAGGGAGACACGCTGGCACCATTTCTCGTCATCATCGTCCTTGATAAAGCCATGAGGCAGGTGCTCATTAACATGAGGACCTCGGCTTCACGATCACCCCAAGGCGTTCGAGAAGAATCGGGCCAGTCAACTTGTCAGACCTCGACTTCGCTGATGACATCGTCCTGCTGTCAGACCAGATTATGGAGGCACAGGAGCTGCTCAGCAGGGTCAATAGACAATAGACAATAGGTGCAGGAATAGGCCATTCGGCCCTTCGAGCCAGCACCGCCATTCAATGTGATCATGGCTGATCATCCCCAATCAGTATCCCATTCCTGCCTTCTCCCCATATCCCCTGACTCCGCTATTTTTAAGAGCCCTATCTAGCTCTCTCTTGAAAGCATCCAGGGAACCGGCCTCCACCGCCCTCTGAGGCAGAGAATTCCACAGACTCACGACTCTCTGTGAGAAAAAGTGTTTCCTCGTCTCCGTTCTAAATGACTTACCCCTTATTCTTAAACTGTGGCCCCTGGTTCTGGACTCCCCCAACGTGGGGAACATGTTTCCTGCCTCTAGCGAGTCCAAACCCTTAACAATCTTATACCGAACCCTTAACAATCTTAGTCAAGACGGAGTGCGAGAGCGTGGGCCTCCACCTCAATGCCAAGAAGATGGAGTGCATGGCGTTCAACGTTGGTGACCACGAGCCTCTCAAGACCAGTGGTGGTGCATCTCCCAAGAAAGTGGAGAACTTCAAGTACCTGGGAGTGAGGATGCAGAGCTCGGAGAATGACATCAAGGTCCGGAAAGCCCTCGCATGGAAAGCCCTCAATAACATGGGGAAAATCTGGACGTCTCGGATGTCTAAGACAGAGATTCTTCCATGCAACTGTAGACAGCATATTATTGTAGGGGTGTGAGGCATGGACTCTCACTCGAGCACTGTCCAAGTCTCTCGATGGTACCTACACCCGAATGCTCGGAAAAGTTCAAAATGTCAGTTGGAGGGACCCAGCTCCACGGGGAGATTCCACCAATGACCGAGAAGATCAGGTGGAGAAGGATGAGGCTCGCTGGTCACTGCCACCGCCACCAAGAAATGCCAGCAAACAAGGTTGTGCTGTGGGAACCCACTCATGGAAGACGTGACCTGGGACGGCAAATCAAGATGATGCTGAAGACCTTGATGGAAGACGTATGTGTAGAGACAAAAGAGGAGCTTGCTTGCTGCATGGAGGACAGAGACGTGTGGTGCGTCCGTCACCGCGCCCGTCGGCAACCAGTACCACCGCGTCGCTAATGTTTTCAACGATAGTAATAATAAATAAATGGCTGCATGGGCGGAATGACCAACTCCTGCTCACACTTTAGACTTTAGAGATGGATCGCAGAAACAGGCCCTTCGGCCCACGGCGTCTGCACTGATCAGTGATCACCCCATTAGCACCATCCTACACACCAGGGACAATCTACAATTCTTTTTACCGAAGCCAATTAACCAACAAACCGATACGTCTTTGGAGTGTTGGAGGAAACCGGAGCACTCGGAGAAAACCCACGTGGTCACAGAGAGAATGCACAAACTCTGTACAGACAGCACCCATAGTCAGGATCGAACCCAGGTCTCTGGTGCTGTGAGGCAGCAACTCTACCGCTGCGCCACCATGCTGACCTTTTCATTGGAGAGTTTTTCAATAGAGGCAATTTTTAGAAACAAAATCTGTTTCGAAATCTGTTCCAAATTACAATATTACATCTTTCATACCGGCGAAGTGGTCTTTAGCAGTTTCAGATACATTTTATGTTCAATTTAATTTCAGTAAACAGAAAGTTAGCATTCGACTAACCTTATCAATACTGTACAATGATCAACAATCAGACCTATTTAAGAAGTCTAAACATTTTAACTGCACATGTTTGAAGTAATAAGTAGACTGTTATTATAATTTGAATTTAATTATTGGAAAATTTGAAAATTCCTACTTGCTTTGACTGGTGTCACCCAGTTACAAATTAACCCAGCTGGAAACAAAACAGCTTTTGTAGACTCAGTGCAAGTTATTGTCTTAAAGATGGTCCAACATACAAGTATGCTGGGAGTATTAGAAACTTGAACACTCAGCACAGATTTCCCAAAACTATTCTCCAAAGAATTTTAAAAGTAGAAACAAGGAACTGTAAGTACTCATGACTTCATAGTTTTGTAAGCGATAGGATCTGAAATTGGTTTTTCCGCTCATCAAGTCTACTCTACCATTCAATCATCTCTGATCTATCTCTCCCTCCTAACCCCATTCTCCTGCCGTCTCCCCAAAATCCCTGACACCTGTACTAATACAGAATCGCTGCCTTAAAAATATTCGTTGACTTGGCCTCCAGAGAATTTTGTGTTGGAAGGATTGGCTCAATGATCAGGGTTCTCTCGGGGAGACTGTACCAGGAGCACACCTGGTATCGGGTGAACACGAGGAACTGTAAATGCTGGAATCGTGAGGAAAAAATACAAAGTGCTGGAGGAACTCAGCGGGTCAGGCAGCATCCCTGGAGTTCTTCAGACTGATTGTAGTCGGGAGGAGAAAGCAAGAAGAGAGATGGGGCGGGAAAATGCCTGGTGAGTGATAGATGGGTACAGGTGAGGGGAGGTTGATTGGAAGATGGGCGGACAAAGGCAGAAATGATAAGGAGACAAAAGACTGTGAGATAAAGACAGAAGAGGTGGAAACTGTGAACCCATAGGAAGGGGTGTAAGTAGAAGGGGACAGGGGAAAGGGGATGGGAGCAGAGAAATGGTAGACATCCAGGGAAGAGGGAGGGAGGGGGGGAGATAAAGAAGGGGGGTGGGGGGGAATGTTGATACGGAAGCGGACTATGAGGTGCCGTTTCTTCAGTTTGCATGCGGCTTTCCCTATGGCTATGGAGGGGGCCCAGGACAGAGATGTCGGTATGGGAATGGGAAGGGGAGTTTAAATGGCCAGCAACCCCGAAAGCCAGCAGGCTTTGGAGGACTGGGTGCAAGTGCACGGCAAAATGGTTGCCGAGATGGAGACGGAGTTGGCAGGGGTTTGCCCCATTGGGAGCAGGAGGAAGTCACTCAGCCCGTTGAGCCTCCCATGCCATTGCATTGGGGCAAGAGTGATTCATGCCAAAACTCGTTGTCACCTTCCCCTCAGCTAACAATGATCCATTCTACATTTGAGCATCGTCTACTTTGATCTCTCATTTTCACACCTTACCCTTCCACATCTCTGTGTCTCCCTCTCCTCTGACTCTCAGTCTGAAGAAGGGTCTCGACCCGAAACGTCACCCATTCTTCTTCCGAGATGCTGCCTGTCCCGCTGAGTTGCCCTCGCATTTTGTGTCTATCTTGGGTGTAAACCAACAGCTGCAGTTCCTTCCCACACATTTATTTTGGCTGGTCTATGGTGCAGGCACTTTTGATGGAAGCAGACTTGTATCCAGACAAGTTACCCTGTGAGCAGATGCAACTCAGCTATTGATAAGATGACAGGAGCACAAAGCAAGCAAGGTATTTTTAACATTCCCAACAAAGCTTCATCCATGTGGAGGAAAGGGAACTGAAGATGCTGGTTTGTACCGAAGACAGACACAAAGAGCTGGACCAACTCAACGGGTCAGGCAGAATCTCTGGAGAAAATGGAATAGGTGACGTTTCGTGTCGGGACCCTTAACGCTCGATCGAGCCCAGTCTTCATAGCTCTATTTCCTTTCCGTTTAATATAGTCTAGGGACACAGCAAGGAACCAGGGCCTTCAGCCCACCGAGTACACGGCGACCATCCGTCACCCGTGAACACTAGTTCTGTGTTTTCCCACTTTGTCACTCATTCCCTACACATTAGGGGGCAATTTACAGAGGGTCAATTAATCTACAAACCTGCACATCTTTGGGATGTGGAAGTAAACCCACATGGTCACAGGGAGAACGTGCAAACTCTACGCAGACAGCACCCGAGGTCAGGATGGAATCGGGGTCCCTGACACTGTGAGGCAGCCACTCAACCTGCTGCGTCAATGTGCCGCCCCAGTATATATATGTATGAACAGCACGCCTGCGATAAGAAATCAACATTTACAATTTTAGATTATGCTTCCTTCATTGTGATAAAATGAAACCTTATTTGCCTATGCATGTTATCAAGAACAGCTTCTTCCCTACAGCCACCAGGCTATTAAACACTACAACCTCCAAATAAGCTCTGAATTACATAGACTCGAGGGCATTTATTTTGTGTTTTTGCACTATTATTGTTTGTTTTATGTGTGCGTATGAATGTCTGTATTATGTATATATGTATGTGTGAGTTTGTATGTATGCATTTGTATATATATACTGAACATTTCTTTGTTTCTTCTATTGTTTACTGTGTACTATGTTTACATATCCTGTTGTGATGCTGCAAGTAAGAATTTCATTGCACCGATCAGGAGATATGACAATAAAACACTCTTGGCTCTCTTGACTTTGAATCCTTTGGACATTATTTAAACATCTCCTCAGTCTTCTAAACTCAAAGGAATCTAACCTAATTCATGCAATTCTACTGTTATAATTCAACCCTAACCCTAACCCTAACCCTAACCCTAACCCTAACCCTAACCCTAACCCTAACCCTAGCCTCAATATCTTTGTGTGAATCTGAGTTGCAAAAATATCCTTCCTCAGGATGTACAGATCGAGCTCCAGGGTCTGAGAGTTCAGTTCAACAGTCTGAATGATCGTGAATGCTAGTTTGATGGAGTCTAATTAGATACTGTATGAAAGGCCAGTGTAATTATATATATATATTTTTTTACCACCCCCTCACCCCCTGACATAGTTGCAAAGACAGCTTCACATTTTTATAAGTGCAGGTGTGCTGGAAAGTGGATCACTGGTGGAAAACCTTCTTTCTCTGGAACTGAGCCTCTTCTGATAGTGTTTCAATTTAAATACCCATTATTATTGATATGCAGCTTTGTCACAAACTTAATTTATTTTTGAACAAAGATACCATTTGCCTTTTCTGCTGCTGCCTTCAGTTTATGCTTGATTCAATAAATACAAATGGTATTATTTGCCTTTTGCAGTATTCTGCTTTTAATTAAATAGGTCAATGATTGAGTGCGGCTGAAAATTGTTTTTTTTTTCTCTATTCCGCTATAATGCATAAATCTGTTAGTGAAGCCAGCCCCACTATGAAGCTAACCTTGGGAACTAAATAAGCAAGCCTTGCGCGATTCAGAGGACACAAGGCAGATGTACAGTTGCTGTCTTACGTGCCAGGGACCCGGGTTCGATCCTGACTACGGATGCTGTCTGTACGGAGTTTGGACGTTCTTCCCGTGACCTGCGTGGGTTTTCTCCGAGATCTTCGTTTTCCTCCCACACTCAAAAGACGTACAGGTTTGTAGGTTAATTGGCCTGGTATAATTGTATATTGTCCCTAGTGTATAGGACAGTGATGGTGTGCGGGGATCGATGGTCAGCGTGGACTCGGTGGGCTGAAGGACCCACTGCATCGCTAAACTAAACTAAACTAAATTAAACTAAACTAAACATAAGGATCCAGAATTTGCTCCCTTCAAGCCTCGTCCTTCCATTCCCTGGTGTGGAGTTTGATCATCTGAGATGGAACTAAGCAGTTTTTCTCAGAGTCTCACTTCAGTTAATTTCTCTTTGCTTTAAAATGTACACTTCTACAGTATTAAACTCAATCAGCAAATTTGCATGAGTAATCGAGTCATACGGCATGGAAATTGCCCCTTCAGCCCATCGAGTCCATGCTAACCATTGAACAACCATTCACACTAATCTTAAACTGGCCCTAGATAGACACAAAGGGCTGGAGTAACTCAGCGGGACTGGCAGCATCTCTGGACTGAAGAAGGGTCTCGGCCCGAAACGTTACCCATTCCTTCGCTCCAGAGATGCTGCCTGTCCCACTGAGTTACTCCAGCTTTTTGCTTCTATCTGCAGTGTAGATTGGTTATTGCATGTGAACCAATCATGGTAGATTAGCATCACTAACCCCACCTTACGGTATGCTTCATACTAACACCCTCTTCCTACACTGGTCAGTCTTGGAAGCGGTAACGATGAACTAACAACTAACGACCTGCTGTAATTCGTTTCACTTGCACTTTATGTGCAATGTGACGAATAAAACCGTATTGTATTGTATTGTATTGTACCACTATAATATGGGTACTGATTAAAGATGATCTAGAACTCCAGATTGTACAGTTTGCTTATTTACATACAGAATACCGGCCTCTGCAGTTCCTTCCGACCCTGGTCCTGCTCATTTTATTCTCCCCACATTCCCATTCACCCCTCAATCATTCATCGACACACGGTGGGAAATTTACAGTCGTCAATTAACCCTTCCCCCTTCTCACCTTTGGTATGTGGGAGGGAACCGGAGTAGCCGGGGGAAACCCACACAGTGAGAACGTCAAATCTTTACGCAGTTTTTAATACAAACTCCACACCGGCTGTGCCTAAGGTCAGGATTGAACCGAGGATGATGGTGCTCTGAGGCAGCAGCTCCTCATGCTTCAGTGCGGACTTAATCTATTCACAACAACGTTTTTATAAAGATTTATATGAAATATTTATCAACTATAAATAACTATTATCAACTGTGTTAAATTCTATTGTGTATTGTGTGTTCTTATTTTCAATTGTATCGCTGAATGGCAAATCCATTTCATTGTACCTTAGTTGGTGCATGTGACTTTATGGAAGACACAGATGGGGCAGACAGTCAGAACCGTTTTCCCAGGATGGAATAATCAAAGACTAGAGGGCATAGCTTTAAGATAATAGGGGCAAAGTTTAAAAGAGATGTGCGGGGAAAGCTTGTTACACAGAGGATGGCTAGTTGCTGGAACGTGCTGCTGGGGTGGTGGTGGTGGTGAAGGAAGATACAATAGTGGCGTTTAAGAGATTGTTGGATAGGTCAAGTCAAGTCAAGTCACTTTTATTTATATAGCACATTTGAAAAACAACTCTCGTTAGCCAAAGTGCTTTACATTGGTATAAGAATAGTATAACAAACAACAGTGGTTCATAGATTAAATACAAACATCACTACATACATATAACCCTCACTCAGAGGACGTCAAGAAAGGCTTGGGAGCAGAGATTAGTTTTTAGTCTCGACTTAAAGGAGTCGATGGAGGGGGCAGTTCTGATGGGAAGAGGGATGCTGTTCCACAGTCTAGGAGCTGCAACCGCAAAGGCGCGGTCGCCCCTGAGCTTATGCCTAGACCGCGGGATGTTCAGCAACCCCAAGTCGGATCTGAGGGACCTGGAGGTGGTTTGGTGGGTGAGCAGACCTTTATTGTAGGTGCATGGATGTGCAGGAATGGAGGGATAGGGATTACGTGCAGGCTGACAGGAATTGGTCATGGCTTCATGTTTAGCACAGGCATTGTGGGCCGAAGGGCCTGTTCCTGTGCTGTTTTGTTCCAGGTTATAGATTTTGAAGGAGTTAATCAGCAGAACATTCATTGTGCTTCCTTTTCCCGCACATGAGATTCTTCTTTGACTTCTAAAGCTGTTGCTATTTACAGTAGCACTCTACAGGTGGTTATTTATTCTGAAACCCTCCGACTAGGTGGTGAATGTTGCCTGGTTTTCCAACAGATTTGACCATCACGGCTTATCCCAACTTTAGCCCGGCCAAAATCTTGCCAACAGGTTCATTCCACCTTTGAGAGCATGGATTGGTGATGTTTCAGGTCGAGACCCTTCTTCAGACTGACGTGCTGAGTTACTCCAGCATTTTGGGTCTTTCCTCGGTAAACCAGCAGTTCCTTGTTTCTGCTTCTTTCCACTCCTGTGCAGCTCCAGTCAATGCTATGTTGATGCTGATGAACCGTTGAAGCATTGAGCGTCTGATTTTCCAATTACATTAAATAGGTCACCACCCTAATACCACAACATCAAATGCTTCTATTAATTCTTCACAAAGTCTTCTCTGCTTTGAGGGCGGAAGCACAGGTTTTCTTGATATTACAATTCACGGTGAGATTCTCAAGAAGGTAGAGGAAACACAAGGCAGAGAGAAAGGGAAATTTAAAGAAGATAAATGAAGGGGAGCTCACGGCACCTCACACTAACACCTCACTTGCCGCTCACACTCACACTGACATCTCACTGCTCACACTCGCCACTCCATTCACACTGACATCTCACTACTCACACTCACAATCCGCGGTTCACGCACTCAGTCCACTCCTCAAAGTCACAACTCACTGCTCACACTCACAGCTCAACAGTCACACGTTGCTGCTCACATCTATAGTTCTCAACACACTCACTGCTTTACACTCATAACTTACTGTTCTCAGCTCACACTCACCGTTCTTATTGCACCAACTCACCGTTCACTGCTCTTACTCACAACTGACTGCTCACATTCACAGCTCACTACACACACTCTCACTCACAGTTCACACTCGCAGCTTATCACTCACACTCACTGTTCACTCCCACACTCACTATTCACTCCCACAAACACCTAACTGGTCACACTCACAACTCACTGTTCACACTCACAGCTTGCTCTGCACATTCCCAGCCTACCGCTCACACTTACATCTCACTGCTCACACTCACACTCTCTCACACTGGACTGTTTGCATCGAGCAACATTGAATTTCTATTATTTTTCAATACTTGCATTTCTGAATGATGGAGAAAGAGGCCATTTTTCCCATCTGCTCCATGCCATCCACTAGAACAATCCCTTCCCTCATTCCCCAGTAAACTATTCCCTCTCACTCACATACTCAGTAACTCCTCCCGATTCTCCGCACAGCCCACCCACACTAGGGGTAAGTTACTGTGACTATTTCATCATCACACCTTTGGGATGTGGGAGGAAACAAGACCAGACGGGAGGACTCCACACAATCACAACCTCTGTGCAAGCAGCAATGAGAGCCTGGACCGAGCCTGGGTCTCTGAGATTAGCGACAGCAGCACTACCTGCTGTGCCGCTCGAAAATGTGCAAACTGGATTATAGCAGTGAAGTTTGGGATTGCTGCTACAACCCAGGATCACTGAACGTCCATGCAGTTATTTAGATGAATGCCCTGGTTCAGCATTTGCATGGGAGATCTGGACAAAAGCAGAGAAAATATTTTAAGGATCAGGTTAGATTCAGGGACGAAAAACCGAATTGGCCAATGTTTAGTCTCTGAGGCGCTTTTTTTTAACCCAATTTCAAAATTTAATCTACTGAATATTTCTGCTTTTCTTTATTTTCAGATTTTCAACATCCGCAGCAATTGTTTTTGTTTGAGCTGGTTTGCAAATTATCGCCTCACCATTAGATGGCGCCAACTAGCACTCTAGTCAAACATCAGCATTCTAATTTTAAATCCAACACCAATGTAGACTCATAGAGAACACAAACACAGACAGGCAGCTTTGGGCCAGTTGTACCTGTGGTAGCTTTTTGTATCCAGAGTTACCTAGTATGTGTTAAAGAAGGAACTGCAGATGCTGGAGAATCGAGGGTTACACAAAAAGCTGGAGAAACTCAGCGGGTGCAGCAGCATCTAAGGAGCGAAGGAGATAGGCGACGTTTCGGGTCGAGACCCTTCTTCTACCTAGTATGTGGCCTGGAGAGGTTAAAACCAGCAGGGAGCGTCCAGTAGGCCATTTGGAGAGGTGGTCCTACTGCAGCTTAAGCGTGTGAGAGCAGGCAGGGAGTAGGAGATTGTCAACAGACTAGAGGAACAGCAGGTCTTGCAGACATCCTCTGAATCCCTCACAAGCAGACTTCTCCATCATGGATTCTGGTGAGGGTGATGGTTCCTGAGGGGGTTGCAGCCAGAGTCAGAAGTAGAGTTGCCAACTTTCTCACTCCCAAATAAGGGACAAAAGGTCAAAATAAGGGACAAATCCCCGACGGCAATTCGTTGATTGACTCGGCCGTGGCTGGGTGAATGATGAGTTGGCCCGGGTGCTGGACTGCACACAAAGTCCAGCCGGCGGGCCAGCTGAGGTGTTTAGGCCTGCGCGGTGTTGTGTGCAAAGTCCGGCGCCCCATCCAACTCATGAACCGATGATCGGCCGTGAGAAGGAGGGGTGGTGGTGTCGGCAGTAAGCGAAGGTCCGAAGGTCGGACAGCTGGCCGGGCGGCCGACCGACAGACGGGGCCACGGGCGAGGCGTTACTGCTGCTGCTGCTGCACTTCATGGGCTGTACTTCGACAGGATGAGTGAGGCGGGGCCAGATGCGGCACTCTGACCCGACAGTCCTCTCAACTCAAGTAGCAGCATTCAAATACGGGACAAGGGCGGCCCTGTGTGGAACAAATCCATTTAGCCCAACATACGGGATGTCCCGGCTAATACAGGACAGTTGGCAATCCTAGTTAGAAGCCTGGCACCTGGAGTAGCTTGGCTGCACACGAAGTAACAGTTTGGTTCAGTTTACTTTAGTTTATTGTCACGTGTACCGAGGTGCAGTGAAAAGCTATTGGTGCGTGTTAACTAGTCAGCGGAAAGATTATACATGAATCATAATCAAGTCATTCACAGTGTACATGATAAAGGGAATAACGTTTAGTGCAAGAGAAAGTCCAATTAAATATAGTCCGAGGGTCTCCAATTAGGTAGTTAGTAGCTCAGGACCACTCTCTAGTTGTTGATAGGATGGTTCAGTTGCTTGATAACAGCTGGGAAGAAACTGGATCTGGAGGCGTACGATTTCACACTTTTGACCCTGTTGCCTGATGGGAGAGGGGAGAAGAGAGAGTGACCAGGGTGAGACTCGTCCTTGATTATGCTGCTGGCCTTGCTGAGGCATTGTGAAATGCAAATGGAGTCAATGGAAGAGAGGTTGGTTTGTGTGATGGTCCGGGCTGCGTCCACAATTTTCTGCAATTTCTTGCAGTCTTGGATGGAGCTGTTCCCAAACTATGCTTTGATGCATCCTGATAAAATGCTTTCTATGGTGCTTCTGTAGACATTGGCGTGAACTGTTGGGGACATACCAAATCTCCAAAGCCTTCTAAGGAAGTCGAGGCATTGGTGTGCTCTTTTGGCCATTGGTTCAATATGGCTGGTTCAGGACATGTTTCTGACGATATTTACTCTTAGAAATTTGAAGCTTTCAACCATCTCTACTTCGGCACGGCCAATGCGAACTGGGTGATGTGTCCGCTTCACTTCCTGGAGAAAGGTTGTTCTCTCAACACCAGGACATGAGGTTCTCAATCTCCTTCCTATGCTCCGTCTCGTCCCTATTTCATATCCGGCCCACGACAGTGGTGTAATCCGCGAATTTGTAGATTGAATTGGATTTGCATTTGGCTGAGCAAGAGATTTTCCTGTCTGTACTGTTCTATGTTCTATGCGAGAGCCAAGTTAAACTTGTTTTCTCCATCTGCATGCAATCCATATTTCTTCATTGCCTGCATGCCAAGGTACCTATCTAAAAGCCTGTTAAATGCCACTATCAAATCTGCCTCCACCACCAGCGCTGGCAGCACGCTCCAGGCACCCACCACTCTCCATGTAACTTCCCGCACTCACCTTTAAACGTTCCCCCTCTGATCTCAAAGCTGTGTCCTTGTCTTTGGCATTTCCACCTGTGATAAAGGTTCTGACTGTCTATCCTATCTACGCCTCTAGTAATTTAATATAATTCTATCATGCCTCCCCTCAACCTCCGATGATCCAGAGAATCCAATCTAAGTTTGTTCAACTTCTCCTTATAGCGAATACCCTCTAATCCAGGCACCATCTGGTAAACCTCTTCTGTGCCTCCTCCAAAGCCTCCACATCTTCTTGTAATGGGGTGACCAGAACTACAGACAATATTCCAAATATGGCCTCAACAATTTTTATAAAGCTTTTTACTATTTGACTTTAGACTTTAGAGATACAGCGTGGAAACAGGCCCTTCGGCCCATCGAGTAGGCGGCGACCAGTGATCACCCTGTAAACTAGCACGATCCTACACACAGGGGCAATTTACAATTTTACCAAAGCCAATTAACCTACAAACTTGTATGTCTTTGGAGTTTGGGAGGAAACCAGAACTTCCAGAGAAAACCTACATGGTCACAGGGAGAACGTACAAACTCTGTACAGACAGCACCCGTAGGCAGTATCGAACCTGGGTCTGTGGTGCTATGAGGCAGCAACTCTACTGCTGCACCATGAATTCTGGACTCTTATACTTCATGTCCAATCAATGAAGGCAGGCATTCTATACGCCTTCTTTACCACTCTATCTTCTCGTGTCGGCACTTTCAGGCAGATATGGGCTCCCACATCTCTCTGTACAATTGTGATTGGGGATTATAAGAGGGGCAGGCGTTTCAGTGGATGGAGTTTTGACCCGGAGATCGCATTGTGTGTCTCCTTGTGCAAGGATTAAGGGTGTCACTGAACGGCTGCAGAGGTTATCAAAGTGGAGTGGTGAACACATCATTGATGTGGGCTAGCAGTTGTGGTCTATATCAATTACAACAACATAGGTGGAACGAAAGACAGGGAATGAGGAAGCAGGAAACTTCAAAAACATAATCACTGGATTACTACCATTTCCACATGCTAATGAGAACAGAAATAGGAAGAGATGGGGAAGAAAGGAGGAACAGGGATTTTGGATGATCAGCCATGATCATATTGGATGGTGGTGCTGGCTCGAAGGGCCGAATGGCCTACTCCTGCACCTATTTTCTGTTTCTATGTTTCTAAGATAAAACAGTAGAACAAAGAGTCGTAAAGCAAAGAAATGGCCCCTTCAGCCCAAATTGTCCATATCAACAAAGATATGTCCCATCTATACTTGTCCCACCTGCCTGCATTTGGCCCATATCCCTCTCAACCTTTTCTATCCTTGTACCTGTCCTTATGATTTTTTTAAATGTTGTGATAGTACCTGCCTGAACTATCCCCTCTGACAGCCTGTTCCCTCTACCCACCACCCTTTCAGTAAAAAGGTTGCCCCTCAGGTTCCTATTCAATCTTTCCCCTCTCACTTTAAACCTGTGTCCTGTGGGACATCTGACAGGAGAGATAGTATGGAAGGGTGGCTTGGGATTGCTAAACAATTGGGACATCCCTGGGGGAGGTAAGACCATTAAAGGCCAGATGGGTTGCATCTGGATAGGCGGTGAGGTTGGCGAGGGCCACGGGGTCAGGGTTGGGATCCCGGAGATAGAATCAGAATAATTCCCATTCATTATTGTACAGGGAAATCTTGGGGGTCCAAGTCCAAAGCTCCCTGAAGGTCAGGAGATATTTAGGAGGGCAAGGCGAAAGGAAAGGGATAGATGCAGATGCGTAATAATAACTGGAGTGTGGACGGAAAGACCAAAAAGGCATAAGAGTGTAGTAGTGGCACAGTGGTAAAGTTGCTGCCTTGCAGCACCAGAGATCCGGGTTCAATCCTGACCATGGCTGCTGTCTGTACGGAGTTTGTACGTTCTCCCTGTCATCACGTGGGTTTTTTCCGGGTGCTCCGGTTTCCTCCCACATTCCGAAGACGTACGTACAGGTTTGTAGGTTAATTGGCTTCTGTAAATTGTCCCTTCCGGTGGCGGCGAGACTCACGTTGCAGCGGCCCCTACAGCCTGTCTGTCTTTTAAAAATTTTTTTTGTCTAGTTAAATGCAGTTGTACGTGTTTTTTTTTGGTACTGTTTCTAACTGTGTATATGTGGGGAATGGGGGACGGATGGGGAAACTTTTAAAATCTCTTCCCTGCACGGAAGACCCAACCATTTCCCTGTTGGGTCTCCGTTGTCGTTGGGGCCTAGCACCGTGGAGCAGGCCCCGACCGGGATGACCTGGGGGCTCCAGTCACAAAGCCTGCAGGGCTGCGGACTCACCGTCGTGGGGCTGGCCGGCCTCGGAGCGTGGGGAGCGGTGGTGGCTCGCCGCTGCGGCCCGACTCCGGAGCTCCAGCTCCAGCTCCAGCTACAGATTACTGCCGGCGGACTGTCGGGATATCGGGAGCTCGCGGGTCCGGGTGGGAGACCGCTTTCCGTAGCTCCCGCAATGCAACATCTCTTGCTCGTGTCGCGGGGTTGGATCGACCCGGAGCGGGGTCGTACTTCGCCCGGCGCGGCTTCAATGGGCGCAGGACATTCCAGCGCCCGCCGGGGGCTCCAACTGAGACCTTTGGGCCTAGAGCGGGGCCGTACATCGCCCCGCGTGGCCTCAATGGCCGCGGGACATTCCAGCACCCGCCTGGTGTTTGGACATCGGGAGAGAAATGGTGCAGGGGAGAGAGAAGACTTTGCCTTCCATCACAGTGAGGAGGAGATTCACTGTGATGGATGTTTGTGTAAATTGAATTGTTTGTATGTTTTGGAGGAATTGTTTTGTTTGTATGGCTGCAGAAACAGAGTTTTGTTTGAGCCTCTCTGAGGTTCGAATGACAAATAATAAAATCTAATCTAATCTAATCTAGTGTGTAGGATAGAACTACTGTATGGGCGATCGTTGGTCGGTGTGGGTAGGGTTGCCAACTGCCCCTTATTAGCCTGGACATCCCGTATATTGGGCTGAATTGGTTTGTCCCATACAGGACCGCACAAGGCCCATATTCGACTGCTATTACTCAGGTCGAGGTGACTGTCGGTTCGGAGCGCCACGTCTGGCCCCGCCTCACCCGTCCCTGACGTAGTGCAGCCCATGGAGTGCAGCAGCAGCACCTCACCCGTGTCCCTGGCGGTTGGTAGACTGGCCAGCTTTCGGACCTTCGCTTACCACCGACACCACCACCCCTCCTTCTCATGGCCGATCATCGGTTCATGAGTTGGATGGGGTGCCGGACTTTGTGCGCGCTGAGTCGGTCAACGAATTGCCGTCGGGAATTTGTCCCTTATTTTGACCTTTTGTCCCTTATTTGGGAGTGAGAAAATTGGCAACCCTAGGTGTTGGCACGGTTGGGCAGAAGGGCCTGTTTCCATGCTGTATCTCTAAAACTCTAAACTAAAACCAATAAACAGGGACAAGGAAAAATGATAAGATAAAGGTGAAGTTCTTTATCAGAATACATGCAGAAACATAGATGAACTGTCAGTCATCTGGGAGGTGAGATCACATGGGATCCAAGGTGAGATAGTCAATAGAATACAAAATTGTCTTGAATGTGGGACATAGTGGGTGGTGATAGAGGGTTGTTTTGCAGCATGAAGAGGTGGGAGAGGCAGGTACAATTATGACATTATAAAGGCACTTGGACAGGTACATGGTTGGAAAGGTTTGCACGGATATGGACCAAGTAGAAGTAGGACTAACTTATTTAGGAGCTCGGTTAACATGGAGAAGTTGTACCGATGGGCTAGTTTCCATGCTATGTCCATCTAGGATGCTAAGTAGTAAGGAATGGATGTGATCTGAGAGCCGGGACAGAGACACAGGTTGCTGGGTGGCCATGGATGGGGACTAAATATTCTGGGGTATTTGGGAAATATGAAGAAAAAGCAGAAAGGAAAAGAAGATTGCATAAGCGTGAATGAAGAATGAGATCAGTGGCAATGATGGAGAATGACATTGGCACAGAAGCTTAAGCTGTAGAAAGAGTTTAAATGGAGATCAAAAATAGTAAGTGTAAGGATATAGTAACTATACTGGAGTATAGAGTGGCACTCAATAAATGATGGATGTCTGTAAACTTTAGATTTAGACTCTAGACTCTAGAGATACAGCGAGAGACTTTACAGAAATTCCCTACATGCAGCACCTGTAGTCAGGATCGAACCCGGGTCTCTGGCGCTACTGCTGCACCACTGTACCTCGCTTAAGGTCATAGCGTCATAGAGTCATACAGCGTGGAAACAGGCCCTTCGGCCCAACTTGCCTACACCTATCAACATGTCCCATTTACACTAGTCCCATCTGCCTGCATTTGGCCCATATCCCTCTAAACCTGTCCTTTCCATGTACCTGCCTAAATGTTTCTTAAGCATTTTGTTAGGTAAGGTAGGAAAGGTACCAATATAATAATGATGAATTTGAATTATTATATTGATAAGATAAATTCAATTACCACAGGTAGCATTGAGGACTAGTTCATAGAGAGTATTTGGGAGGGCAATATAGTGAAGAACCAACCAGGGAGTAGCTACTTTACATCTGGTATTGTGTAATGAGACAGAATTAATTAATGTTCTCAAAGCAACAAGGTCCTTTGGAAGGCATGATTGTAGCTTGGTATTTCAAATTCACTTTGATGGTGCAGTGATCAGTCTGCCTTTTTTTGGCCAGCTGCAGTTGTCTTTCTTCACATCAGGTTCCAGCATCCTCTCTGTAGGAGAGGAGGGAAGGATGGAGGGAGGGAGGAAGGGACGGAGGGAGGAAAGAGGGAGTGAGGAGGGATAGAGGGTGGATAGGAGGGAGGGAGGGAAGGAAGGATGGAAGGAAGGAGAGAGGGGGGTAATGGAGGGAGGGGGGGAAGGAAGGATGGAAGGAAGGAGGGAGGGAGGGAGGGAAGAAGGGAGGGAAGAAGGGAGTGAAGGTAGGAAGGAGAGAGGGAGGGGGGAGGGAGGAAGGGAAGGAGGGAGGGAGGGGAGGAGGGATGGAGGGAGGAGGGAAGGAAGGAAGGAAGGAAGGAAGGAAGGAAGGAGAGAGGGGGGTAATGGAGGGAGGGAGGGGAGGGAAGTTCTCTCTTGGGGCTGGAGCCCTGGTTCATCTGTTGGGGCTGGAGACCTGGTTCATCTGCTCATGAGGCTCTGCACAGGACAGCTCATCATCCTTTGGGTTGGGGCATCGTGGAAGGCCAGGATGATCAAGTGTGGACAGGACTGTGATGATTTGGCCTTGTTCAGCAGTTGCTGAAAGTGTTACTTAAAGCAAGTTGTTGCACCAAGGAATGTGATCATTGACCACCCACACACTGGTTCCATGTTATCCCACTTCTGCAACCTCCTCAATAGGGGCCAATTTACAGAAGCCAATTAACCTACAAACCTGCACGTCTTTGAGATGTGTGAGGAAATCGGAATACCTGGGTCACAGGAGAACGGACAAACTCCACACAGACAGCACCCGAGGTCAGGATCAAATCCTGATCTCTGACACTGTGAGACAACATCTCTATTAACTGCACCACCCATCTTGACCCTCCCATGCAGCAATGAATTGTCAGCCTGAATTGGATGTAGAACTATTGAAGCCAGCCTTGAATTCAAATCTGCCAACCCTTTGGCAACAACAGAATCAAACCTCACCAAACGGGGCAGTTTTCTAAGCTAAGTTTTCAAGCAAAATATTTGCAATTTTCGAATGGACATTTGTATGGGAGTAATGCATTTTAAATTGAGTCACTGGATACAACTGCACTGGATATGTGCAATTTTGCATGGTTAGCAACTAGTAATCAGTCATAATTTAATTACGGAGTTTAAATGATCTCGTGAACGATAAAATCAATAACTCATTACAATGGGCTTTTGTAGAGATGTATGGCAAAAAAACAAAACACAATTACCTCTCTGGGAGATAAAGATGAACAGCCAGTAATGATGCTAAATTGGTAAGATGCAAATGGTGCTGAACTATCATTGGCATGTATACACACTGTATGTAGGAATGTCAAACAGAAGGGCCTGTATCGCAACAATTATGTATTTTTCAGCACATCATCATGGTTATAATAGATATTCCAGTTTTTATGCTTCAATAAGGTCCATGAAGCACGATTAATTCGCTTGGCACGCCCTACCTTTGCATTCAAGGCGCAGGGACAGTTGCTCTTATTATTCCATCACTGCAGCATTGCTTGTGAACATTACCAGCTAAATGTCATAATAAACCTTGAAATGACAATAACATGTGAGCATTCATGGAATAACTGTGATTTTTTTGCAGCATTAATCTGTTTTAAATAACATCTCCAATAAAATAAAATTGAAATTAAATCTATATTCATGTTTAATGGGTCAATGGCATTTTATTGCCACAAAAGATCGACACAAAATGCTGGAGTAACTCAGCGGGCCAGGCAGCATCTCTGGAGAGAAGGAACGGGTGACGTTTCGGGTCGAGACCTTTCTTCAGACTGATGTCAGGGGAGAGGGTGACACAGAGATAAGGAAGTGTATAGGTAAGGAAGTGGAAGGTGTGAAAACCGGATAAAGGGACTGAGGATCAAGGAACATGTAGAATAGATCCTTGTTAGTTGGGAGATGGTAACGACAAAGCAAAGAGATAAAATGTAGTCGGAGACAGTAAGAGTGGCGGAGAACTGGGAAGGGGGAGGGATGGAGTGAGAGGTTTACTTGAAAGTTAGATAATTCAATGTTCATACCGCTGGGGTGTACGCAGCCCAAGGGAAATATGAGGTGTTGTTCCTCCAATTTGAGCTGGGCCTCACTGTGGCATTGGAGGAGGCCCAGGCCAGAAAGGTTCAAGGTTCAAGGTTAGTTTATTTGTCACATACACCAATTGGTGTAGTGAAATGCTTCTTGCCAATGCAGCACATAAAATAAAGAATACAGACACAACACTAATAAAGAGATTTAAACATAAAAACATCCCCCCACAATGGTTCCCATTATGAGGGAAGGCACAATGTCCAGTCCCCATCCCATGTCCACCCATAGTCAGGCATATTGAGGCCTCCATAGTTGCCTTCACTAGGTCAGTGTGGGAATGGGAGGTGGAGGTGGAGCAGCAGGCCGCTGAGGATGTCCCTCAGCCCCGACGTCGGACTTACATCACCCCTGAACATCGAGTGGGCCTGAACATCGGGCCGCCCATAGCGGCGACTGCGGAGGGCTCGGGGAGGCCCTGACCACGGGTGAACATTGGGGAACGTTAGAGGAAGAGGACTGACTTTGGTGCCTTCCCTCACAGTGGGAAACCTTGATCCTGCTGTGTGGGGATGCTTTATGTTGAATTCTATCAACTCCCATGTTGTGTTATTAATTTTTACTGTATGGCTGTATGGTGATTCCATTACACTGTGCCAACTGGCACATGTGACAAATCAATGTATCTTGTATCTTGTAAGTGTTCAGCAACTGGTCACATTGTCACATGTACCTAGGCGCAGTGAG
The DNA here is from genome assembly GCA_963514005.1 of Raja brachyura. Next base: position 25,085,760 of record OY740812.1, read on the forward strand.
ATTCCTTCTTCCGCATACAATGCAGTAAAACTCTAACTATACATCAATACAGTCATACTTAAGTACAAGTGTACAAGAATAGTAGATCATACTGAGGCACTACACAAGAGTTGCCACGTTTCTGGCATCATCTTGTACCCTTCAAGTTCAGCGTTGTCAAAAGTATTTGTTTTAATTTAGCCTTAAAGGCCTGTCGTCCTGGCGGAGGCTGTGTTTAGTTTAGTTTAGAGATACAGCGTGGATAAGGGCCCTTTAGCCCATCAACCAGCGATCCCCGCACACTAACACCTTCCTACACACTAGGGACAATTTACAATTATACCGAAGCCAATTAGCCTACAAACTTGTATGGCTTTGGAGTGTGGGAGGAAACTGGAGCACCCGGAGAAAACCCACACAGGCCACAGGGAGAACGTACAAACTCCGTACAGACAGCGTCCATAGTCAGAATTGAACCCGGCTCTCTGGGGCTGTAAGGCAGCAACTCTACCAGCGTGTCTCTCTGAGTCAGAGTTGCAGGGGTCAGCCTGGCCAGGCGATGCTGTCGATGTCCACCACCGCTGCTCCGTGCCGCTGCAGGCCGTGTCCGATCTGTGTGCTCGGCCACTTGGAGCGGCGCCTGACCTAAGCGATCCCCAGGCTGCTGCGGGACCTCCAGCGGCTCACTCCAGCGATGCCTCGGTCCAGATGCATCGACCCCTAAACGCGGCATTCCCTGCCTCACATGGTCACCGCTCAGCCTCCATGCGCCTCCCGCTCCCAACCTCGGAACACCCAGAGCACCTCTCTGGTCACGTGAGGTGAGCCCCCAGCCCACTCACCAGCACGGATGCTTTCTTCCATCCGCCGCTGCCGCCATCTTGGTTTTTATACTCTGACATCGCACGCTGCCAGATTTAATTATTAATTAGTTAGCTGTAGCATTCTCCGCCACTCAATATGGTTAGTAAAATTTAAGACATTTCTAGCAGGAACTGACTCAATAACAGTAGTCTTTGGTAACTGAAAATTAAATTTATTGAAGCAAAGATTTCCCATTGTGGAGCTGACAGGAAGTTAACTGATTGTACTATTTCATAAAGCCACGAAGATTACCTGATAAAGCCACAAAAGGCTGTAGTAACTCAGCGGGTCAGGCACTATCTCTGAAGAACATTGATAAGTGAAGTTTCGGGTTGAGACATTTTTTCAGACTGAAGTGTCCTGACCCAAAAACCTGTCCATGTCCTCCAGAGATGCTGCCTAACCCACTGAGGTACTCCAGCACTTTGTGTCTTTTTTTTACACCTCAGCATCTGCAGTTCCTTGTTTCTATACCATGTGGCATCCTGTATATTGTGGTGTGGCCAAAGCAAGTTCTGTCTGAATCATTTAGCCTCATAAAGCCAAATGGCCCATTCCCTCCACAGATGTTGCCTGACCTGCTGAGTTCCTCCAAAATGTTGTTTTTTGCTCTTAAAGCTGCAGGATCTAATTGCTTTTGGAATCAATTATGGACTAACTACATCTACCTGATCAAACCTTTCTTTATCTTCCCCACCTTAATGCGTTGCACGACAGAAATCACTGGTTCAGACGTGCTCTGCCGCGACACAGAGCAGCAGTGGGTATCGACAACATCGCCTGGCCAGGCCGATCTCCAACCCAGTGCAGACACTGGCACAACAGGTCTTTGAGGCTATTTGAGTACATGATTGATTGATAAAGCATACGGCATTGGGGGTTCAGTACTGATGTGGATAGAGAACTGGTTGGCAAACAGGAAGCAAAGAGTAGGAGTAAACAGGTCCTTTTCACAATGGCAGGCAGTGACTAGTGGGGTACCGCAAGGCTCAGTGCTGGGACCCCAGCTATTTACAATATATATTAATGATCTGGATGAGGGAATTGAAGGCAATAGCTCCAAGTTTGCGGATTACACTAAGCTGGGGGGAAGTGTTAGCTGCGAGGAGGATGCTAGGAGACTGCAAGGTGACTTGGATAGGCTGGGTGAGTGGGCAAATGTTTGGCAGATGCAGTATAATGTGGATAAATGTGAGGTTATCCACTTTGGTGGCAAAAACAGGAAAGCAGACTATTATCTAAATGGTGGCTGATTAGGAAAAGGGGAGATGCAGCGAGACCTGGTTTATACTCTCTAGAATTTAGGAGATTGAGAGGGGATCTTATAGAAACTTACAAAATTCTTAAGGGGTTGGACAGGCTAGATGCAGGAAGATTGTTCCCGATGTTGGGGAAGTCCAGGACAAGGGGTCACAGCTTAAGGATAAGGGAGAAATCCTTTGAGACCGAGATGAGAAATACTTTTTTCACACAGAGAGTGGTGAGTCTCTGGAACTCTCTGCCACAGAGGGTAGTTGAGGCCAGTTCATTGGCTATATTTAAGAGGGAGTTAGATGTGGCCCCTGTGGCTAAAGGGATCAGAGGGTATGGAGAGAAGGCAGGTACAGGGTACTGTGTTGGATGATCAGCCATGATCATATTGAATGGGGGTGCAGGCTCGAAGGGCCGAATGGCCTACTCCTGCACCTAATTTCTATGTTTCTATGTTTCTATGTTTTCATAAACTCCAGGTGATACAGAACTCACTGCTGCATAAGGTCCCACTCAGCCACCATCTCTGTCCTCACTAGTACTTCCTTGCTTTTTGAATTCTCCCAGAGTGGCTTCCACAGTTTTGTAATCTCCATGTCCTGCTGCTCAACATCCTGCCTGAATACGGCGTTCCTTTGACGCTCCTCTCCCAGACCCCTCCCATCTCCTTGCCTCTCCTTGGCCCTTGTTGGGGGGAGCTCCCTCCAGAAACCTTTCTGCTCTTCCTTTTCTCTAGCCCCATCTAAGAAAACTCTCTGAAGCCACATTCTTTAACCAAACTTGAAGGAAGGAACTGCAGATGATGGTTGAAACTGAAGATAGACACAAAAGGTTGAAGTAACTCAGCGGGACAGGCAGCTTGTCTGAAGAATTTCCTTGACCCGAAATGTCACCCATTCCTTCTCTCCAGAGATGCTGCCTGCCACTGAGTTACTCCAGCTTTTTGTGTCTATCTTCTTCAATGAAACCTTCAGTAATCTCTTCACACTGTATAGCACAATATTTGTTTTCCTAAAACCCGTCTGTGAAGAACTTTGGCTTTTCATGGTTACTTTATGAATAAAAATCACCATAGTGCTTAATAATTTCAGAGGGAAATTAGCACCTATTTTTTTTGTAACACCTCCAGCTTAGAAGAAAGCAGTAAGACATTAGTGGTTTTATTTCTTTTTATTATCTGTTTTTAAAAGTGTCAAATGAGATGTTACAGATGTTCGGGCGGCACAGTGGTGCCACTGGAATAACCACTGCCTCACAGCACCAGAGATCTAGGTCCGATCCTCGCCTCGAATGCTGTTGGGTGCAATTTGCATGTTCTCCCTGTGACCGCGTGGGTTTCCTCCTGGTGCTCTGGTTACCACCCTCATCACAAAGACGTGCTGGTTTGTAGGTTAATTTCTTCTGTAAATTTCCCCTGGTGTGCAGGGAGTGGACAAGAAAGTGAGATAACGTAGAACTAATGTGAATGGGTGATCGATGGTCGGCATGCTTCCTTGCTGTAAGTCTAAACTGAACTAAAAAAGTAAACAACGGGAGAACATAGAATGTTTGTTCCAGCACAATATTGTTTTTCAAATTGAAATGAACATAGTCATCATAAGGTAATTATATTTAGGTCAGGATAATTTGGGAGCCTTCAATGATAACAGCAGTTATGTTCTCATCTCTCACCCCCTGCTTCTTCCTTAAGTATGTGAAGCATAAATGTTGAAAATTAAAACTCCTCCAGTCACCTTGAAAATACAACTAACAGATGGATGACACAACTAACAGATCTCTGAGTTACAACCGAGTTACAACAGGCTGATAAGTTAGACACCGAGTGCTGGATTAAGTCAGCGGATCAGGCAGCATCACTGGAGAAAAGAGATGAGTGACGTTGCGGGTCGGAACCATAGGTTATCCATTCTAAAAGACTGAATGACCAGTTAATGAGTGCACCCGAATTGACAGATCATCCACCCAACAGCATCAGTGTTAATAGATTATCTTCATTGCAATTTGATGGAACCAAGTCTGACAGGTTAAGTCATGCACCTATGTTGGTAATTGGAAAGATGTTATAAAGGAGGGACCCGATACAAAACATCCACAGATCCATTAAGTTCCTTCAGAAATTTGCTTTTTGCACACATTTTTTTTTTTTAGTATGAGGTTTAGAGATACAGCACTGAAACGGGCCCATCGACCCGCTGGGTCCACGCCGACCATCGATCACCCGTTCACACTAGTTCTATCTTATCTCACTTTCTCATCCACTCCCTACATACAAGGGGCGATTTACAGAGGTCCAATTAACCTACAATCCCGCATGTCTTTAGGATGCGGGTGGAAAACGGAGCACCCGGAGGAAACCCACGCGGTCACAGGCAGAACGTGCAAACTCCACACAGGCAGCACCTGAGGGCAGGATCGAATCCGGGTCTCTGGCGCTGCGAAGAGGTAGCTCTATTAGCTGAGCCACTGTGTCAACCTAATGTTGATAATTGACTGGTTAGTAGAGGACTATTCAAGATTTTATAACCTCATTATGGATATAAAACAGCCAGACCTAATGGACTTTAGTTAAACACATTTACTATAAACTACTTCTCGAATGAATATTTTTATATGCCTCTGGTCTGATGGGATTCATTAAATTGGTTTTGTGTTATTTCTCAAATTATATTTATAGGATGTAAACTGTAATTTTTTAATTACAATAATATTTATTTCATAATGCCCTGAACCGTGGAAGGTGTTGACAGGGTTGAGGCTACTCACAGCTGAGTTTAAATATTCTAATGTTTTATTAGTCCATCTCCGCTTTACTTTAATAATGAAAGGATTTGTCAACTCACCAGGTATCAATATACCTGCTATGTAATTTGTAATGCAACGGTATTAGTTACCCTGATCTTTAATTCTTCATCTGTACAAGCTCGCAATATTTATCTAACTATAGACTGTGATGGTATTATAGAGTCATAGAGTCACAGAGTGATACAGCGTGGAAACAGGCCCTCTGGCCCAACTTGCTCACACTGGCCAACATGTCCCATCTACATTGGTCCCACCTAACTGCGTTTGGCCCATATCCCTCTTAACCTGTCCTATCCATGTACCTGTCCAAGTATTTCTTAAACATTGCGATAGTCCCTGCCTCAACTGCCTCCTCTGGCAGTTCATTCCTTACATCTACCAACCTTTGCATGGAAAAATCAGATCTTATGATTCTCAGAATCTTATTATATCTACCTCCCCCTCAACTTAAACCTATGTCCCCTGGTTCTCAATTGCCCTACTCTGGTATCCTCATGGAATTGGAGTACTGATTGGGGATGATAAGCCATGATCTCATTGAATGACGGTGCTGGCTCGAAGGGCTGAATGGCCTACTCCTGCACCTATTGTCTATTGTCTATTGTCTATTGACCAGATTATAGAATATTTTTTTTGAAATCTCAATTTAAAAAACAAATCATTGCTTTTTAATTTTTCCTTCATGCTAGAATTTTTTTCTCTTTCTTAATCTTTCTTTTGCTCACATTACTTTTGGTATCTGATTTGACATTGGATTTATGCAGTACAATTCACAGTCCTTCAGTTGGTGAAGCAAATACCTGACCCTTTTCCTGATGTCCCTCGGTGCTTAGATGCAATATCCCCCATTTTGCTCTAACGGCAAGTTGCCAGGAAAATACAAAGTGTTGAAGTAACTCAGCGGGTCAGAGTGCAAACCCTGGAGGACATATTGAGCCAGGACCCTTCTTCAGACTCAACTTGGAGAATTTAGTCTGAAGAAGGGCCCTGACCTGAAACATCACCGATCCATGTTCTCCAGAAATGCTGCCTGACCTGCTCAGTTACTTCAGCACTTTGTGTCTTTTTTTGTAAAAGCAGCATCTGCATTTCCTCGTTCTTACATACTGCCGTGCAAATAAATTGTAGGGAGAAGTACACGCACTAGGGACAAATTACAATTTTTACCAAAGCCAATTAACTTACAAACCTGTCTGCCTTCGGAATGTGGGAGGAATGCGGAGCACCCAGAGAAACCGGAGCACCCAGAGAAAACCAGGGGAAAACCCACACGGTCACAGGGAGAACACACAAACTCCATGCAGTCAGCATCCATGGTCAGGATCAAACCCGGGTCTCCCGTGCTGTAAGGAAGCAACTCTACCACTGCACCACTGTGCTACCCATAATAGCACTGCCATGTGTAAAATGTATACCAGTAAGCCTGCCTGACCAAATCAAACAGTTACATGCTTGGTGCTGCCCTAACTCTAGACGGAGCCTGGAGAAAGGGGGCCGGGTAAACTGGAATTAATCTGCTCCCATATTCCAGTGCTTTGTGGATTGAGTTAATCGAGGAAAGACGTGTGATTGCAAGATTTCTCCTGTAATACCAGCTGCTTATGAAGGAGTCTGAGAGCAGGGACTATCTCCTCTCAGCAGCTTGCAGCAGCTTCAGTGTGCGGTAATGGATTATTTCATTTTGTTACAGCATGGCACACAGACTGCAGATGACAATAGCAGAAGAGGTTTTGACTGAACGCTGTCAGGAAGCGATAATTTTGGGGATGCCATCTTTGCAACATAGCTTATCTTCGGCAGTGTGAGAATTTACAGGGCTCCCACTTTTTGTGGCAGAAATGTCGATAACTAACTGCTATCTTCATCGTAAAAATGAACACTTATGTTAAATCTCCAGGAGCTAAACAAGTGACAGAATGGATATTGGAGTTCAGTGCGGTATTTACCACCCTATCCCACCCCTCCTTCATTACCAGATATTAAAGTGGGTCGTAAGCTACATAATCCATACATCAGATAAAGATCTAGCATAGATCTCTTGTGAAGCATGGAAGTTTAAGATAAAAGTTTCAAATCAACTTTGTGAATGAGGAATGGGACCCCCATATCATTCTATGCAATTTGTGGAAATCAATCCATCAATCAATCAATCAGGTTTATTCGTCACTTGCAGATAAAGTGCAAGTGAAATGAATTTTCCAGCAGCCGTACAATGAAAAAAGACCACACAAAAACACAATTAAAATTTAACATGAACATCCACCACAGCATTCATCACTGTGGTGGAAGGCACAGAATTTGACCAGTCCTCCTCCATCAAATCTAAAGGAAATTAACATTTATTTTATTTCATTTTATCATATAATTGCATGTGGCCTCCATTTGCGCAATAATTGACCTACATAACTCATTTAAAACAGTTGCTTAGGATGAGAGAAAAAGGGCTCCTCTGATTTTGACGAAACCGTAAATTCAAGCATAAAAATATTTTTAAAAACACGCTACTTCAGCCATTTTGTTGAGTATATCTGGGGTGAGACCTGGCCTGAAGAAGGATCTCGATCCGAAACGTCGCCTATTCCTTTTTCCCAGAGATGCTGCCTGACCCGCTGAGCTACTCCAGCTTGTTCTGTCTATCTGGGATGAATCAATCCAGAGAAGCCCACGGTGCGGCGGGTAGAACTGCTGCTTCACAGCTCCGGTGATGTATGTTCATTATTGAGCTTCTCGTGCTGTCTATGTGGAGTTTGCACAACCTCCCTGTGACTGCGTGGGTTTTCCCCTGGAGCTCAGGCTTCATCCCTTACCCCAAAGATGAGTGTTTGTAAAGGGTCATTGGCCACAATCACTTGCCCATAGAATCAGAGGGGAGTTGTTGGGAATGTGGGAAACAAAATGGGATGATGTTTAGGTTTATTATTGTCACGTAGACTGAGGTACAATGAGTGGCTTTGCTTTATATGCTGTCCAACCATATGTCCAATTCAATAGGTGGAGCAAAGGGAAAGATAGAGTGCAGAATATAGTTCTCTGCATTGTAGTGCATCAGTTCCATAGATACAGTCCAATGAATGCAATGGTGTAGTGGTGAATTGGACAGTACCTTAGCTTATGGAAGGACCGTTCAGAATCCTGATAACATCGTATGATAGCATAAATCAGTGCTTGGTGGCCAGTCTGGACTCTGTGGGCTGAAGGGCCTGTTTCTATGCTCAATGACTCCAGTTGTTTATATGTAGACAATAATGAAGGGGGAACTCCATCAGCAGATAGTCAACCTTGAGAAATCAGTGTGTTTGCCATGTGATACAAGCTCGCTGCACTCCATCCTCTGCGTAACATCAAATGATGTTGGAAAGCCCCAATGAGAGGAAAACATCTATGATTTTCCAACACCGTAAATTCATTTGCACTTGAAAATAATCTCCCGGTTTACCGCGATAATGCTGAGAAACATATTCGGCGCTCTCTATCTTCACCTTTATTCTATCTATTGTTCTTTGAGTTTCAACTGATTGTATCCATGCATGGTATATGCAAAACGGAGTTTTGCACTGTCTCCCGTACACGTGACAACAATAAACCTAAAACTAAGCTACATTCTGATCGATGTCTGCCCATTCTTCCTTAAATCTAATCAAACTGTAGTTTAGCTTCAGGTTTTATTATTTACAGGATTGTGTTTTGCTGTTTTGTGGGTTCTGAAGTGGCTGATGAGGCCAAAATGGCAGCTACAGACTCTTCACTTCAGTTTAGTTTACTGTTACGTGTATCGAGGTTCAGTGAAAAGCTTTTGTTGCGTGCTAACCTCTTCCCATCAGAACTGTCCCCTCCATCGACTCCTTTAAGTCGAGACGAAAAAACTCATCTCTACTCTCAAGCCTTTCTTGACGTCCTCTGAGTGAGGGCTATATGTATGTAGTGATGTTTGTATTTAATCTATGAACCACTGTTGTTTGTTATACAATTCTTATACCAATGTAAAGCACTTTGGCCAATGAGAGTTGTTTTTTAAATGTGCTATATAAATAAAAGTGACTTGAATGAAAGTGACTAACCAGTCAGCAGAAAGACAATACTTGATTACAACACATTGTGGGCTGAAGGGCCTGTTCCTATGCTGTTCTATGTTTTATAACATATGACATAAAGTATTATAGAATGAACATTTCTGTTATGTTAAATAAACTACCACCCACCAATAACACCTCTACATTCCAGTCTTTGCATAGTTTTAAAAGTTAACATCCACTCTAGTCTACTTTACTCTGATCTGTAGGAGTCACTCCAGTAGTGACTTCTAGGAGCCCTTTGCCGATAGTGTGTGGCTGATCAACCTGAAGAAGGGTCTCGACCCGAAACGTCACCTATTCCTTCGCTCCATAGATGCTGCCTCACCCGCTGAGTTTCTCCAGCATCTTTATCAACCTTGTCCACAGTTCACTTGCAGTAAGTCTTTTAACTTTAATATGACACACTTTTTAACGTTACATGATTTTGAACATAACTCACTCCAGCAATCGCTCGGAATGTTCACAAGGCTTCTCACTATACCTTGGTACATATGACTATAATAAACCCAAACTTAGACCTAAACCTAAACTTAATATAGAAATATTTAATGTTCAACCATTCGCACAACAGAAATAAGAATAACAAAAAAAAACAGAATAAGCTCATCAACATTTTGATAAGTTTTGAATTTCGTTCAGAGTTGAGAGATACAGTGTGCAAGTAGACCCTTCGGACCACTGAGTCCATGCCGACCATTGACCATCCGTTCATACTAGTTTTGTGTTCTCCCACTTTTGCATCTTCCACGCTAGGGATAATTTGCAGAAGCAAATCAACTTACAAATCTGCACATCCTAGGAATGTGGGAGGAAGCTGGAGCAGAGTTTGTGGTGAGTGCCAGGAGTGGTGGTAGATATGAGAGTGGCATTTAAGAGATATTTGGATAGGCACAAGGGTATACAGGGATATGGATTATGTCCAGGCCGATAAGAGTGGGCCTTGATATCATCGTTCGGCACATACATTATACTGGAACCACGGGGTCACAGAGAGAGCGTACACTCCGAACAGACTGCACCCATAGGTCAGGACTGAACCCGGGTCTCCGGCGATGTGAGGCAGCAACTCTACCATTGCATCACAGTGCCACCTAATTTTTTTTTTCTTTTTAAATTTTTTTTTTAAACCCTTGAAGAGATAGAAACGGGAATTAAAAGATAGACCCTGGAGAGGAAAGGAAAAGAAAGAGGGAAAAATAGAGAAAGAAAAAAGAAAAGCCAGTTACTTTATTATAAACATCTCGCAAAAGGAATCTACCAACTCGACAATTTTTCTTCCCCCCTTACCAAGACCCGACACCAATACTTCTTTAGTTCCGCCTAATTTGGATTAGGTCTCGCACTTAACGCTTCTGATGGTGACCACATTCAAATATTATTGGAGTCAGAATCTGACACATAGGTACCATCATCACCATTTATTTGCCTTTTAAAGTTTAGACTTTAGAGATACAGTGTGGAAACAGGCCCTTCGGCCCACCATCCTCATTCTATCCAACGCACTAGTGACAATTTACAGAAGCCAAATAACCAGCGCGTCAGAGCACACTTGGAGCACCCAGAGAAAACCTGTGTGGTCGCAGGGTGAACATGCAAACTCTATGTAGACAACATCCAAGATCAGGAATGTGACTATTTTTGTATGAATAGGGTTTGGAAGGTTTGTTTGTGTTTGTGCAAGCAGCTTCCTCAGCAATCCTTGGCAGCACACAGTCTGATTGACAAGTTTATTCCTTGATTCTTCACAGCATGCAGAGACAGCATTTTCGTACCATTTTGTTGTTCATGTTGGTTCATTAGGAGTTATCTGCAAATAGTTCATCAGTAAAGGGCCTGTCCCACTGTACGAGGTAATTCAAGAGTTCCCCCGAGTTCTCCCCTGATTTGAGCTCGTGTAATGTATGTAGCGGGTACGTAGGAGCTCGCGGATGTCACCTAGCGGCTCGGACGAGTAACGGTAGGTACTCGGGAAATCCGGAAAACTCGTGACGTTTTTTCAACACCGTGAAAAATGTCCATGAGTAAAAAAAACAGAGATGTTTGTGATGAAAGAAATGGTTACTTTTTACTCGTACAAGCCCCTACGTACCCGCTACGTACATTACACAAGCTTGAATCAGGGGAGAACTCTGGAGACCTCTTGAATTACCTCGTAGAGTGGGACAGGCCCTTAAGTGTGCTGAAGGGTTTTTTGTTAACTATGTACTCCTAATTGTGCTCTGCCCATTCATTGGCAGGGGTCGGTGGAGCCTTGCGAGACGAAGTAGCTCGCGGCCGACGGTGCCTGAGTCTGTGGAGTCCGCGGCTGGGGCCTGGACCGGCGCCACGGAGGCACCTGGTGAGGACTTGGCGGTGATAGTGGAGTGGTCAGTGGATGGTCGATGATGGTGCCGGCCGACAGACAGGACGGACATGTGGGAGTGAGGAGGCCGCTGCCGGGAGAAGGAACAAAGGAGGACCCGGCGTGGGGGGACCGGCGTGAGGGAGGGGGGAAACAACAAAGGTGGTCCTGGTGTGGAGACTTTGTAGCTTTGTCAACGTCCTTTATGTGGTGACTAATTGCATACCTTGGGTACGCAAGCAAAGAATTTCACTGCGACTTGTCACATGTGACAATAAAATATCCATTCATTTCCAATAGATTTAAATCTAATTGTTCTGTTGCTCATCATCAATACTAATCAGGCTTTAAATTTCTTGAACAAATGTCTAATAGGTGCGTTTAAAATGTGGTGAGTAAGTTAGTTTATTTTGCAGGACCAGTCCAAGTTAGATGTATAAAATAATTACCAATAGGAGATTAATTTAGTTCTGGTTCTGGTTCCAGGAGTTCCTTTTGTTGCTAAATTTATAAATTGTTAAACTGGCTGGTAATGATCATTAAACTGAACGCCATCTTTGTAAATGTAAATAGACCAGGTGAGCCTGGTGGTGAGAGCCCCATGGAATCATAGAACATAGAACAGTACAGCACAGGAACAGCCCGTCCAGTCCATTATCCCAACACATCTGGAATAGATTCCCACAGTGGTCTCATCAGTCACCTCAGAGACCATGCAATTGGAATGGAAGTACCTCCTGCATTCTTTCCCCTGCCCACCCCACCCCCCTCTCTCCCCCTCCACCACCATAATCTTCCTACCAGTTCCACTGTTTGCTTCCTTGTATCCCATTTATTAGCACATCTTCCCCAGCCAACAATGGGCCACTATGGACCCCACCCTTCCTGACGGCATCTGTTTCCAGCCCTGTTTTGTTTTGCCCTTCTCTGTCTTTCAGCCTGAAGAATGGTTCAGACCCGAGACGTCACCTAATCCTTTTCGCCAGGGATGCTGCCTGACCAGCTGAGTTGCTCCAGCATTATTTGCCTATCTTAAGTCACCCTCGAGGCCAAGGAACTGGTTTAGGCAAAGAGACAAGGCAACTATATTATCATGATAAATAACCAATTTGAAATTTGAAATTTTCCAATTTGAAATTTGAAATTTTCCAATTTGAAATTTGTCACTTGATGCACCAAATGGAACTGTAAATACGTTTAAAATATAGAAGAACAAATGTTTTTTGAATCCAAATTGATTGCAGAAGATGCTAACTTTAAAGTAAGAAGAGGAACAAAACGTTAGAGAGGCACTGTGGTAGAGTTGCTGTCTTACTATGGTGCTATCTATAAGGAGCTTATATGTTCTCCCTGTGACTGTGTGAGTGTGAAAGTGTGCTCCAGTTTCCTCTCACATTCCAAAGACGGGCAGGTTTGTAGTCTAATTGGTTTCTTTAAATTGCCACTAGTGTGTAGGATAGAACAATGTATGGATGAAAAGCCATGTTGCTGGCTTAGTTTTCAGTTTAGTTTAGTGATACAGCACAGAAACAGACTTGGTAGTAACGAATGCAAACACAATGCTAGCATTTCTTTCAAGAGGGCTAGAATACAAACTCAGGGGTGTAATGCTGGGGCACTGGTCAGGCCGCATTTGGAGTCTTTTGGGCACCATGTCTGAGGAAGGATGTGCTGGCTCTGGAGGGAGTCCAGCGGAGGATTTACAAGAATGATCCCAGGAAGGAGTGGGTTAACATATGATTGGCGTTTGACAGCACTGGGAATGAGGGACGCCCTCATTGAAACGTACTGAATAGTGAAAGGTTTGGATAGCGTGGATGTGGGGAGGATGTTTCCACTAGTGGGAGAGACTTGGACTAGAGATGTCATCGCCTCAGAAATAAAGGATGTTTCTTTAGGAAGGAGATGAGGAGGAATTTCTTCAGTCAGAGGGTGGTGAATTTGTGGAATTATTTGCCACAGAAGGCTATGGAGGCCAAGTCAATAGGTATTTTAAGGCAGAGTTAGATAAATTCTTGGTTAGAACCGGTGTCAGGGGTTATGGGGGAGAAAGCAAGGGAATAGGGTTAGGAGGGAGAGATAGATCAGCCATGATTGAATGGCGGAGTAGACTTGATGAGGCGAATGGCCTAATTCTTCTCCTATCACTATGACCTTGTGACCTTATGACCCTTTGGCCCACCGAGCCCACGCCAACCAGTGAACATCCCACACACCAGCACCATCCTACACATTTTTTTTACCAAAGCCAATTAACCGACAAACCTGTATGTCTTTGGAATGTGGGAGGAAACTGGAGCACCCGGAGAAAACATACATGATCACGGGGAGATGATCAAACTCCATACAGATAGCGCCAGTAGCCAGGATCGAACCCGGGTCTCTGGCACTGCAAGGCAGCAACTCTACTGCTGCACCACCATGTTGCCCTAAGGCTCAGGTATTTCTGGCAACAGAATTAAACAGAACAAAGCAAAGCAAAACAATAATGCAAAGAAAACTGACACATGGTAGATTTTAACCGTTTTTTTGTTAGCTCTTCTCCAGTAATTTCATTTATCCTTTCAAGTGGGATAAGGTGGAATGAGAGAGGTTATTTTCCAATTAAAACATTAAAACATCGGAAGATTGTTGATTGAAATTCACTGGCAGCAAATCCCTAAACGCACAATCCAGCCTTTCAAAACACTATTTGCCTGGCAATCATAAGGATAAAAGAAATGTTTGATTTTTGTTTGAATAGCTCGGTCTGGTCCAGTTCCAAGATTTGCATTTGCCACAATCAAGTATGCGAAGCATTATTCAAGTTGGTGACAGACTGAAGTGCATGTTAGAGCTGCACTCTGCCACCTGAGTAGATTTTCTTGAATGGCATTCCAATGATGTATTGAAAAAGTAAAGTCCTTCAGCTGCTGCTCTTCAGATAGACTGAGGCCATGGTGAAGGTACCACCAAACGTGAGGATGGAGCCATCCATCCAATGGTTCAGGTAGACGTTAGGAACATTTCAGTCCAAGATAGCGAAGGGTAATACATTTTTCTCTTGTTTTGGACCAATACATCTCTCTCTGACAACATCACCAAAAGTGGTTTTATTCTATTCAAAGCTATTAATTGTTAAATGTGCTTTATTGTCACATGTGCGAAGCGCAAACACACTTGAAATTATTTTTTTACAAACAGTCCAGAAGAGTATCGCATCCTCGATTAACAAGTGTACAGAAATAGTCTGCCGTGCCTGCATGCAAGAGGTGCCATGTTTAGCCGCCATTTTCCAAGTGCAGTGCACGCTCCAGTTCTTATGAGCGGTGCCCGATTCAGGCAAACCCCAGTGAATTGGAAGATTGTAATATTGTTTTTAATTGTATATTGGAACCTTGGTGTACATTCACGTTTAGTTTTATTATTGTCACCTGTACTGAGGTACAGTGAAAAGCTTTGTTTTGCATGCTATCCAAGCAGATCAGATAGTACAACCAAGTCAAACTCAAGTACAATAGGTACAGCAAAGGAGGAGATACACAGTGCTGACTACAGTTCTCAGCATTGTAGCGAATCAGTTGCATAGACAATGTTCTCAATGGGGTAGAGGTGAATCTGACAGTACCCTGTAACAAGAGTTAAAACACTGCACTTAATCAGTGCAAAAACCTCTGGCCCTCTGCATTGTGTTTTGGAAAGATCATTATCAACAGATAAACTTCTTAAAATCACTGTAAAACCTTCCAAGGCCATTCACAGAGGCACAGGGGCACTGCTGCCTCACACTGTCTGAAACCTGTGTTTGAACCTGGCTGTGCGGAGTTTGCACGTTCTACCTGTGAGCACATGGGCTTCCATCAGGTGCTCCGGTTTCCTCCCACACCCTATGCGGGTTTGCAGGTTAATTGATCTCTAAATTGACCCTGGTGTGTTGCAGTGGATGTGAAAGTGGAATAACATAGAACTAGTGTGAATGGGTAATCGATGGTCGGCGTGGACTTGGTGGGCTGAAGGGCCTGTTTCAACGTTGTATCTTACAATTAATGAGGGTAAAAAGAAAGGGAAGTGTTATTAAAAGATTGGCTCAATAAAAGTAAGTTTCATGCAGGATGTCAAACTAAAAGCCATAAAGAGGGAACTAGTGAACTGGAGACCATTGGTGGGACATAGTGTAAAAGCTGGGATAGTAGTCAACTCAACACAAGTCGAGTTTATTGTCACATGCACAAGTATAGGTCATAGAGCGATCCAGTGTGGAAACAGGCACTTCAGCCCAACTTGCCCACACCAGCCAACATGTGGCAGCTACACTAGCCCCACCTGCCCCGCGTTTGGTCCATATGCCTCCAAACCTGTCCTATCCGTGTACCTGTCTAAATTTTAGGATAATCCCAGCCTCAACTGCCTCCTCTGGCAGCTTGTTCCATCACCCTTTTTGTGAAAAAGTTACCCCTCAGGTTTCTATTAAATCTTTCCCCTTCACCTTAAGCCTATGTCCGCTGGTCATTGATTCACCTACTCTGGGCAAGAGACTCTGTGCGTCTACCCGATCTATTCCTCTCATGATTATACACCTCTCTCTATAAGATCACCCCTCATCCTTCTGCACTCCAAGGAATAGAGTCCCAGCCAATTCATCCTCTCCCTATTGCTCACACCTTCTAGCCCTGGCAACATCCTCGTAAATCTTCTCTGTGCCCTTTCCAGCTTGACAACATATTTCCTATAACATGGTGCCCAGAACTGAACACTGTACTCTAAATGCGTCCTCAACAACGTCTTATACAACTGCAACATGACCTCCCAACTTCTATACTCAATACGCTAACTGATGAAGGCCAAAGTGTCAAAAGCCTTTTTGACCACCCGATCTACCTGCGAATCGACCTTCAAGGAACCAGGCATCATAAACTATAGAAGACTGTGAAAAGCAAAAAGGCTGTGCAAAAACGAGATATTATTCATATTTGTGTAAATGCACACAATTAGAAAACAAGTTAATGGCAGTACTACAGATGGTTCGTAGTGTTCTGTTGCCAAGATGTGATTAGGCAGTGCTATTAGCTGATAGTTTTGAAGGAAAGTGGCTATTCCTGAATTTGGTAGTGTAGGACTTCAGTATTCTGAACAGTACCTCCTGCCTGGTGGTAGCAGTGAGAAGAGGGATACTCTCCAGGACCTTGAGAGGTGAGAGGCAACGGCAACAATGGTAAGCTTAATTCAGAATAATACATGGGCAATCACGGTTTTGATGAACAGTGATTAGATTTTTCATATTTCCTTATGAAAAGAGGCCATTCAGTCCATCAGATCCATGCTATCTTCCAAAGCAATTACATCAATCCCATTCCTCCAACGGTTGATCTGTAACCTGTTCTCTTGCACATGCTGATTGACATTGACTCGCTCCAGATTCTCGCTGCTGAACATGATTGCAAGACTAACCCTTATTTACCCACACATAATCCATATCCGTCTATTCCTTCCATATCCACGTGCCTATCCAAATGGCTCTTAAATTCCGCCATTGTATCTGCCTCCACCACCACTCCCAGCAGCACATTCCAGCAAGTCACCACCCTCTGTGTAACAAACTAGCCCCGCACATCTATATAACTAAAAGTCTCATCTTTGACCACTTCCTATATGTGCTGCATATTGATTTTAGAAAAAACGCTACCACATATCGCTATAGCCCCGAGTGACTCAGCTGCCAGCCCACCAGCCCTGAGTGACTGAGCTACCAGCCCACCAGGCCTGAGTGACTGAGCTGCCAGCCTACCAGGCCTGAATTACTTTGCTGCCAGCCTACCAGGCCTGAGTGACTGAGCTGCCGAAGCATCCATTCGGCCCACAATGTCCATACCAGCCGCCTGGAAACCAGTGCCTTTGGCCCACAACACCCATACTAGCACTCCAGAAACGCGCCCCCCCCCCCCCCCCCCAATGGGTCCCACTTAGTCTAGTCTCCTTTAAACTTTGTCCCTCTCACCTTAAAGCGATTCCATCTAGTATTTCTATCCTGATGCCCCCTAGTATTCGATATATGCATTTCCTTGTGTCTAAATTTTACTGTGCTACTACGAAATCTCCTCAAGGTCGGCCTAAGAAATTCTCCTCCTCTCTTGAAGAAGGATCCTGACCCAAACTATCACCTAGCCATGTTTTCCAGGGATGTTGCCTGTCCTGCTGTTACTCCAGCACTTTTGTCTTTTTTTGTAAACTAGCATCTGCAATTCCATGTGTCAAAGTGTTATTTAACTCGACCTGGACTTCAACATAAATCGTAGGCATTTGGTATTTTGCACGTAGTCTCACTCAAAATAATACGTTTAATCCCTGCTTCTTTAATTCTGTGAGACAACTTTTTATGAATAGAGTTGGTCTGTTTATGCAGCAAGCTGTAATGATTTTTTTCAGTTTAGAGACACAGCGCAGAAACAGGCCCTTCGGCCCGCCGGGTCCGTGCCAACCAGCAATCCTCGCATATTAACATTACCCTACACACACACTAGGGACAATTTTACATTTATGCCAAGCCAATCCACCCACAAGCCTGTACGTCTTTGAAGTGTGGGAGGAAACTGAAGATCACAGAAAAAACCCAAGCAGGTACAGACTAGCACCCGTAGTCAGGATCGAACCCTGGTCTCTGGCACTGTTAGGCAGTAGCTCTACCACTGCACCACCAAGCCACTCAACGATCCATAGTTTCACTTTTTGACCATTATAAGAAACTGCACTTGTATCTGACGGGGAGCTTATCAGAGTCTTCAGATTCAACATGCTCTTGCCGTGATGGCTCCTTGTTGAATTATTCGATGAACATAATAGAGAAGTCGACAGCTGCATTAATATTGATAAATTTTCCCTTAACTGTCAAGTTAATTTTCAAGTTGATGTCCTTTATACTTTCCAATAGAGCCAGAAATTGCACATTGAACCGTTTTCTTCAGCAACCCCACGTAAAGACAGCTACTTCAACTCAACTAGTGACTTTGCGCCACAGGTTATACAACAGAGATAATGTACCCTTTGGCCCACTGTGTCCACACTAGCCACAACAAATCAAATTCCTTTCCAGCACATGGGTCATAATCTTCTTAACCATAAAAATAGACACAAAATATGGAGTAACTCTACAGGTTAGGCTGCATCTCTGGAGGAAAGGAATAGGTGACGTTCTGGGTAAAAACCCTTATCAGCCTCTGCATTCGAATTGGACGACCTCAAACTGATCACAAAGTGAGCAATTGATGCCAAGGGACAAGCTAGAGTCCCAGTCTAACCACACGGCCACCCGTTGATTAACTATCGTGCCTAATGACTATAGCCCATTGGATCTGACATCCATCAACAGGAAGGTAGACAAAAATGCTGGCGAAACTCAGCAGGTGAGGCAGCATCTATGGAGCGAAGGAATAGGCGACGTTTTGGGTCGAGACCCTTCTTCAGGAGCCCTCATCCCCTATTGGCCCTGCACCTACATCAACAGGAAGGGCTTTGAGAGGTTTATCATGGTGCACACAGCTCCAGCCTCCCTGACAGCCTTGATCCTCTATCTCTGGTGAGCCTACTGGAGATTTATCATGCAAATGCTGCAACATTCACACAGTTCCATTTGATTTCAATGCGAAGTCTCCCTGTTTGTTACAGGTATTGCACATCTTCTGGAGGAGCCGGTCAAATCAGACACATGCAACTGCAGATGCTGGAGTCTTGAGCAAAACACAAAGTGCTGGAGGAACTCAATGCGTCTCTGGAAGGAATGGACAGATGAACAGACAGAAATGCCATCCGTTCATTCCCTCCACAGATGATGCCTGACCCACTGAGTTGAGTTTTTTTAGTTTTAGTTTTAGGAATACAGTGTAGGAACAGGTCCTTCGGTCCACCGAGTCTGCGCCAACCAATGATCCCCCACACTGGAATTATCCCACACACTAGGGTCAATTTACAATCATTACCGAAGCCAATTAACCTACAAACCTGTACATCTTTAGAGTTTGGGGGGACACCCATGTGGTTACGGGGAGAAGGTACAAACTCTGTACAGACAGCACCTGTAGTCAGGATCGAACCTGGAGTCTCTGGCGCTGTAAGGCAGCAATTCTACCGCTGTGCCACTGGGCTGCCCCACTTCCTCCAGCACATTGTTTTGTAGGTCAAATTAGACAGCATTTGCTGATTGTTATGCCCATTCATACATGTCATACTGAATGATCTACTCTGCCTGATCTACTCTGTAATAACAGCTAGATTCCAGGTGGCACCCGTAAAGGCCGCCTCGCCAACAGTCTGTCTTTTCTGTTTTTATTATTTTAAGTATGTCTTGAATGTTTGTTTTAATGTCTCTTGGTATGTTTTATGTGGGGGATGCAGGGTGGGATTGGGGAAAACCTTTTTCAGTCACTTACCTCGATGGAGATGCGATTTTTCTCCGTCCCCCCCCCCTGCGGCCTACAACGTGGAGTGGTGTGGCCTTTCCTGGAGACCGGCCCGGAGCTTCAAGCCGTGGGTGCGGCGCGGACTTACCATCGTGGAGCCTGGGATCTTTTGCCGAGGATCGCCAGTGTTGGAGCTCCGATCGCGGGGCCTGTGGACTTTAACACCGTGAAGCAGCGACCGACTCAGGATCTCCATGTTCCGATCCGTCCCAATGCCGGAGTTTCGATCATCCCGACGAGAGGGTTTGAACAGCGGGCCGTCGGCAAAGGAGGACAATGACTGAGCTTTATTGCCTTCCATCACTTGAGGAATGTTGATTCCACTCTGGTGGATGTTTATGTTAAACTTTATTTTATGTGCCGTAGGTATTTTTGATTTTTTACTTAGTACAGCTGGATGGCAATTCAAATTTCACTGTACCTTAATTGGTACAAGTGACAATTAAATTGAATCTTGAATCTCACTGTGGTTTGCACTGCAGATGCTGCACTGATGCTGTAGAGCTGTCAAATCAACAAAATATTCTCAGTGGGAATTAAATAGTGCTGCTCAGTGTGCGATATCCTTTATCGAATGGACTGACCAGGAGTCTATGTCCACACACATACACCATGCAATTTGTCTGCGATTCTAGTAGCAAATTAGTAGCTACTATAAACATATATAACATTCGCAGCATGGTAGCAAGGGAATCTCATTCAACCAATAAATGGATTCATGCACTGTCCACAATGATGCATTAGGTTTGAGCGCCAATATTCAACACGATACAAATCCAATTACGGCAACGCTGATTCTACAAGTTCTTTGTGACTTAGTCCCAAATGAAATTTGTTTGAATTTGGAACACACACACATAAAAATATTTAACATGGTAATAAATGACTGTGTTGTTTGAATCCATTGCCACAGACGGCTGTGGAGGCCGTCATTGCGTATTTGTAAAGTGGACATTGACAGATTTTTGTGTAGTAAGCGTGTTAAAGGAGAAGGCAGGAGAATGGGTGTCATGATGGCGCGGCGGTCAGAGACGCCAGTTCCATCCCGGCTACGGGTGTTGCCTGTACGAAGTTTGTACGTTCTCCCCGTGACTGCGTGGATTTCCTCCGAGATCTTCGGTTTTCTCCCGCACTCCAAAGACGTACAGATGGGACTAGTTCAGATGGGACATGTTGGTCGGTGCGGACTTGTTTCATCTATGCATCTGTGACTAGTTTAGTTTAGTTTTGTTTAGAGATACAGCATGGAAAAAGGCCCTTCGGCCCTTCGGCCCACCGGCACCAACCAGCAATCCTCGCACATTAACATTACCCAACAAACCTGTACGTATTTGGGGCGTGGGAGGAAACCGAAGATCTCGGAGAAAACCCATACAGTCACGGGGAGAACGTACAAAGTCTGTACGGACAGTACCCGTAGTCGGGATCGAACCTGGGTCACTGTGCTGTAAGGCAGCAAGTCTACTGCTGCGCCACCGTGGCGCACGGCCGACTAGTTGTGACTTGCCTTCTGTTGGGTGTTTTATCCCCGTGACATTACTTCAGGGACAGGTCGAGGCAGGCTGCCTGTCATTAGAAGAGATGTGAACATGTCCACAGCTTGCCAGTGTTGGATGGTGTCACCCACACCAACATTTCTCCAGGAGGAGAGAGAGGAAATTACCACAGGATGCTGTGGGCTCTGGAGAAACTATCAAAATAAACCTCAGCCTATTTTGAGCTTATAACGACTGTGGATTTTTACTTAGACATGAAGCAAACATGCAATCTCTTCTGTACAATGTGGCTGAAGCACCAACAACTGAAGCTGCAGAGCAGGAATGTTCAAACAGCAGTGACCCACATCGGGACACATTGAGGCCTTGAAAATAGTGAGATTTACACAACAGAAAGCTTCTATTCAAATGATTTTTGTAGCAGCTTTCATCAATTCTAGAAACAGAATTCTGCCATTCGGCCCATCAAGTCTACTCTGCCATTCAACCATGGCTGATCTATCGTTCCTGTTCAACCCCATTCTCCAGCCTTCTCCCCATTCCCCTTGATGCTCATACTAATCAAGAATCTATCAATCTCCGTCTTAAAACTATCCATTGACTTGGCATCCACAGCCGTCTGTGGCGATGAATTCCACAGATTCATCACCCACTGACTAAAGAAATTCCTCCTCATCTCCCTTCCTGGTCTTTTGAGTTGGATAACATGTAGTAGCAGTGAGTCACAAAGCATTTATCATTAATGATTCATCCAAGACAGATCCAGCAGAGAGTATGCATGGTGTTTCATTCCTTACTTTGCACAGTGACTATTCTTTAGAAGTATATAATTTATAGCAAAGCACTTCAGGGTGTCCTAAGATCATGGGTGGATCTATACAACGGAAAGGCCTTCTATCTTTTTGATATAATGGTATAGGCCTTCTGCTTTTCCTGTCCACCTTGTTACAAATGTTGGCCTCGCTGTCATCGTCCATCCTGAAAAGGACGCAAGCTTCCGGTGACAATCAGTGGAAGCCGTCACTTGTCGCAATAGATGATGGTTGAGGCAGAATTAGCTGAGGATACGTCTAGTTTCCAGCCCCGCGACGTGGGCGCTTCTGATATGGGGCCATAGTGTAGGTTGGACACCAATTTCCTGGCAACTGATGGGTTGCCGACCTCTATAATACGGACAAAATTACAAGAACTCCGTTGTAATTCCCTGAGCGGCCACAGATGGCGGTGCAAATGGTGAGCGCTCTTTCGTTTGTGTCTTTCCTTTGAATGAATACTTTATTGTATTCCTTTGCTCTCCCCCCTCCCCCCTCCCTCATGGCGGCCCCCCCATGTAGGTCCTCCTTTGTTCCTTCCCTCGGCAACAACGACAGGCAGCCATTGAGGAGCAGCGTTGAGAAGTGTGACAGCCGCAGGGAAGAAGCTGTTCTTGAGCCTGCTGGTCCGGCAGCGGAGAAACCTGTAGTGCCTCCCGGATGGGAGGAGGGTAAACAGTCTATGGTTGGAGTGTGAGCTGTCCCTGGCGATGCTGTGCGCCCTGCGCAGGCATCGTTTACTATGGACAGACTCAATGGAGGGGAGTGAGGAGCCTGTGATGCGTTGGGCAATCTTCACCACCCTCTTCGGAGCTTTCCGGTCGGCGACAGAGCAGTTACCGTACCATACTGTGATGCAGTTGGTAAGGATGCCCTCGATGGTGCAGCGGTAGAAGTTCACCAGAATCTGGGGAGACAGGTGGACCTTCTTAAGTCTCCTCAGGAAGAAGAGACGCTGGTGAGCCTTCTTGATCAGCGAGGATGTGTTGTGGGTCCAGGAGAGGTCATCGGAGATGTTGACACCCAGGAACCTGAAGCTGGAGACACGTTCCACCTCCGTCCCATTGATATGGATGGGGGTGTGCGTGCAGCCTCTCGATCTCCTGACGTCCACATTGAGCTTCTTGGTCTTCTTGGAGTTAAGGGCCAGGTTATTGTCGGCACACCATGCTGTTACGAGCTGAACCTCCTCCGTGTAGGCCGACTCATCGTTGTCGCTGATGAGGCCAATCACCGTCGTGTCATCTGCATACTTGATGAGGGTGTTGGTACCATGTACAGGTATGCAGTCGTAGGTGAAGAGGAGGGGGCTCAGTGCGCAGCCCCGGGGTATGCCAGTGTTCAGGTTGAGGGTAGAGGAGGAATGGATATCCAACCTAACAGACTGGTCTGTTGGTTAGAAAGTCCAGTAACCAATTGCAGAGGGAGGGGTTGATGCCCAGGTCATCGAGTTTGGCGATCAATTTAGAGGGGATAATGGTGTTGAATGCTGAGCTGTAATCGATGAACAGCATTCTCACATAAGAGTTTCTGTTGTCGAGGTGGGAGAGAGCGGAGTGGAGTGCCGTTGAGATGACATCCTCCGTGCTCCTGTTCTTACGGTGTGCAAACTGGTAGGGGTCCAGAGTGGGAGGTAGGCAGCATTTGAGGTGTGCCATGACCAGCCTTTCAAAGCACTTGGCGATGATAGGGGTGAGTGCAACTGGGCGGAAGTCGTTGAGACTCACCGCAGTGGAGTGTTTTGGCACTGGCACGATGGAGGTAGTTTTAAGGCACGTGGGGACAACTGCCTGGGCAAGTGACAGGTTGAAGATGTCAGTCCAGACGTCTGTCAGCTGTGCAGCACAGGTCCTGAGGACGCGCCCGGGGATGCCGTCAGGGCCGGCAGCCTTACGTACATCGATCCTACTCAGTGCCACGTGCACGTCGTAGGGGTTGAGTGTGAGGGGCTGGTGGTCATCGGGGAGCCCAGTCTTGATGGCCAACTCTTGGTTGTCCCTTTCAAAGTGGCCATAAAAGTGATTGAGATCCTCGAAGAAGGATGCGTCACTGGAAGTGGGGCTGGAGTTGGTGGTTCTGTAGTCAGTGATGGCCTGGGTGCCATGCCACATGTATCGGGGGGTCGGAGTTGCTGTCGAAGGGCTCCTCGATCCGCAGCTTGTATCTATGTTAGGCGTTCTTGATGCCCCTCTTCAGATGTTTACATCGAAACATTGAAATACCACCTTGGCCTTGTCTAATTCTATCTCTGCTGACGTTTATCCTGTGGCAACTCTGCCCGGCCCCTACGCACCACCCCCAGCCCCTCCTCCCAAACATTCTGTTCAATTCTTCTCACACCCTCGGGGACTCTGAACCTCCAGTCAAGCCTTCTCTAATTTACTGGGCACATTTCAAAAGCTGTTTCAAACTGTGCTCCCAATCTTCTCTTCTAACTGTTTCACAAAGAGAATATAGCAAACCCTCTTAACGGCCCCCTTATAACAGATTTCAGATATAGTGGACAGACCTGCCGACCCATCCCCGGCTCCCACCCGTTCCCCTCTCGTGTCTCTAAAGCACCATGGAGTGCAAGAAACTTACATTTCAACTTAAATAAGACAAATATAAAATGTAAAGTGAATGTGAATGGAGTGACCTGCTGACCCATCCCCTTGCTTCCACCATCTTCCCGGTCGCTAGAGACTCGGCTTCTAACTACACTCCCGACTCGCAAGATGCACCAGCGAGCCCCTCTTCACCCACCGCACGGTCTGTTAGAAGGCTGTTGTTGCGTTGTAACCCTTGGGGACGGAGCTTTCTTTGGGTCTCCGCTACTGACAGAATGCGCTCGGTCACCATGGGGCTCCCTCCCCTCTCACCTGTTACTGTTTCTTGCTCTCGTTCATGTTTCTCGCTGTTTCTCCCTACATTCCATGCAGTCGGCCTCATCCCCCCCCCCCTCTATTCCTCACAACCTCCTTCTCCCCCAGAGTTGCCGACATACTCCACCTTGGAAGTGGCAGCAGTTGAGAGCGGGGGGGGGCGAACACCCCGCGGTGACCGGGTGCGTCCAGTCATTGACAGCGGCCTGAAGAATGGTGTCCTGTCGGGGGCTACAACGTTAGCCACAACAACGTTGTGTGATCTGGTTGGTGAAGAAGGCGCTTGCTGGTGTATCTTGTGAGTCAGGAGTGGGATCGGAAACAAGGACTCTAAACAGCCGGGGAGTCAGTGGGAGCCTGGGATGGGTCAGTCGGTCATTCCATTCACATTCAGTTTACATTTTCTATTTGTTTTATTTAAGTTTATGGCACTCCATGGTGCTTTAGAGGCACGAGAGGGGTTTAAATAGCAAGGTAATGGGTGTATTCCAGAGAGAGTTAGATATAGCTCTTTGGGCTAAAAGAATCAAGGGATATGGGGCAAAAGCATGGACAGGGTACTGATTTTGGATGATCAGCCATGATCATATTGAATGGTGGTGCTGGCTCGAAGTGCCGAATGGCCTACTCCTGCACCCATTTTCTATGTTTCTATGTTTCTATTATTGTTTCTACTAACTCCTCTGTATACCCACCACCCTCAGCAATGCCCCTGAGGTTCAGATCAAATCTTGCCCCTCTCACCTTAAACCAATATCAATTTAGAGGGGATAATGGTGTTGAATGCTGAGCTGTAATCGATGAACAGCATTCTGAGGGTTGAGGGTAGAGGAGGAATGGTTATCCAACCTAACAGGCTGGTCTGTTGGTTAGAAAGTCCAGTAACCAATTGCAGAGGGAGGGGTTGATGCCCAGGTCATCGAGTTTGGCGATCAATTTAGAGGGGATAATGGTGTTGAATGCTGAGCTGTAATCGATGAACAGCATTCTCACATAAGAGTTTCTGTTGTCGAGGTGGGAGAGAGCGGAGTGGAGTGCCGTTGAGATGACATCCTCCGTGCTCCTGTTCTTACGGTGTGCAAACTGGTAGGGGTCCAGAGTGGGAGGTAGGCAGCATTTGAGGTGTGCCATGACCAGCCTTTCAAAGCACTTGGCGATGATAGGGGTGAGTGCAACTGGTTCGTTGAGACTCGTTGAGTCCCCCGCAAGTCTTTGAGACTCACCGCAGTGGAGTGTTTTGGCACTGGCACGATGGAGGTAGTTTTAAGGCACGTGGGGACAACTGCCTGGGCAAGTGACAGGTTGAAGATGTCAGTCCAGACGTCTGTCAGCTGTGCAGCACAGGTCCTGAAGACGCGCCCGGGGATGCCGTCAGGGCCGGCAGCCTTACGTACATCGATCCTATTCAGTGCCACATGCACGTCGTAGGGGTTGAGTGTGAGGGGCTGGTGGTCATCGGGGAGCCCAGTCTTGATGGCCAACTCTTGGTTGTCCCTTTCAAAGCGGCCATAAAAGTGATTGAGATCCTCGAAGAAGGATGCGTCACTGGAAGTGGGGCTGGAGTTGGTGGTTCTGTAGTCAGTGATGGCCTGGATGCCATGCCACATGTATCGGGGGGTCGGAGTTGCTGTCGAAGTGCTCCTCGATCCGCAGCTTGTATCTATGTTTGGCGTTCTTGATGCCCCTCTTCAGATGTTTACATCGAAACATTGAAATACCACCTTGGCCTTGTCTAATTCTATCTCTGCTGACGTTTATCCTGTGGCAACTCTGCCCGGCCCCTACGCACCACCCCCAGCCCCTCCTCCCAAACATTCTGTTCAATTCTTCTCACATCCTCGGGGACTCTGAACCTAGTCAAGCCTTTAATTTACTGGGCACATTTCAAAAGCTGTTTCAAACTGTGCTCCCAATCTTCTCTTCTAACTGTTTCACAAAGAGAATAGTAAGATTGAACGAGAACTTACCAGTTCGAAGGTTGATCTTTATTTTATGAGGAGTCGAAGTGAGGGATTTCGTGAAGAGCCCGCCGGCGCGCATGCTCGACATACTTCAAAGTAGCGGCGTGGAATCACAGAACCAACAATAGAAATGACTTCGCATAGTATGATTGAATTGACTAAGATTACCAGATGAAGGTGATTGAGGGTTGGGCGAGGAGGGCACGAAATCCCTCACTTTGACTCCTCATAAAATAAAGATCAACCTTCGAACTGGTAAGTTCTTGTTCAATCTTACTATTTCATTTCGGAGTCACGTGAGTGACTTCGTGAAGACTTCAAAGCTTCTGTGATTACACGCCCTGGACCACGTCCATGCTGACACACCACTATCAGGGATGGATGGGAGGACAAACTTGCTCAATAGTTCATACTGCAAAACAAGAGCATATTTATTAATAACAAATCAAAAACCCCTCATGCGGGGACATCTCCACGTTCTTGACCTGCATTCAGCACGGCTTCTGCGAACTGTAGAGGAGCAGCAACAGGCTTGTTATAAAAACGCTGGAACACAGCTTCATTCGCCCATCCTGCTGTGGCGAGAATTTGGTCCATGGGCACCTCCATGACCCTCGCCGCTGACGTCGATGCAGCCCTGGTGGAATGAGACTTGAACACATTAGTGTCGATACCTGACTTACCCAAGACGACTCAAAGCCACCTGGATATCGTCTGGACTGTCACACGATGATGAGGTCTCTTATGAGTGACAAGCAGGTATCTCTCCATTCCTCTGATGCGTGCCGTCACCTTGACATAGTGGCGGATATGTGAGGCTAAACATAGCCTAGCATCTGCGGGGTATGCCGGGAACTTCAGCTGCAGCCCTGTGCACCCAGGTCTATGCTGCTTTAGTAGCTCGTCAATGAAAAAGACTACTTCTGTAGGGGTAGATGTTATTCTGTCGACACGAAGTTTGTGTAGTGTCTGTACCCTCTGAGCTGAAGTCAGCGCTAGTAACATCACCAGCTTCATGGTGAGTTGGTCCAGTTGGAGCCTTTCCATGGGAGACCACGTCCTGAGCAGGGTTAATACGTCCCTGACATCCCAGGAGATATTATAGCGTGGTGTAGGCGGATTCATATTGAATATACCCCGCATGAGTCTGGACACTAGCCTGTTGGATCCTACCCCAATCTTGAGGTAGAATGATAGCGCACTTCTGGCGCTGTTGATGGCACTGTAACTTAAGTGTTCATCATGGTGCAACCCCGCGAGGAATTCCAGGACGTCGATTATTGTCACGTCATCGTACGTGATGCGAGAGCGGCTGCAGTAGGCTTCCCACTTCTTAATATGCGAGCGGTATCTTCGCCTTGTGGACTCTCGACACGACGCCCCGATGGTATCCATGGTCCGAGCCGAGAGGCCGTATTGGACTAACGGCCTGTTCAGAACCTGCAAGCCAACAAATTTAAATAGCCATGGCAGGGATGTGGCTCCCCTGAGACAGGGTGAGTAACCAATTGTGGGCAACCCTTCAAAAGGACCCAAGGTTCGTTGAGCATGTCAAAGACCACCGGATACCAAGGCTGTGTGGGCCAGTCGGGTATAATAAGGATGCCCTTGGCCACATCTGCCTGAATCTTTCGCAATACCTGACTGATGAGGCAAAACGGAGGGAAGGCATAGAAAAACCAATTCCCCCAGTCCAGCGAGAATGCATCTAGCGCTATTGCCCCAGGATCTGGTTCCCATGAAACGTAGGCTGGTACCTGATGGTTTAACCGTGACGCAAAAAGGTCAATGTCCGGTTTACCAAATTTGGCTGTGACTTTAGAAAAAATCTCAGGATGCAACATCCATTCAATGTTGTCATTAAATTTGCGTGACCTGGTGTCCGCCACAGTATTAAGCTCACCTGGCAAATAGGTAGCTGAAATCCAAATGTCTCTTTAAACACACCAGAGCCAAATTGAGTTAGCCAATTTGTCACACGAAACTGACCTGGTACCACCCATATGGTTTAAATATGCCACAGCTGTGGTGTTGTCTATTTGGAGACGGACGTGTGCTCCAACAAGCTTGGAACAATATGCACGAAGTCCGTGGAATGCTGCCAGCAACTCCAAATAGTTAATCCCTTGAGTCAACAACATCGATGCCTCAAGGGTGTCCCATCTGCCCCCACAACTAGAGCAATTATCAGTAGCTCCCCAGCCATTGGAGCTTGCATCAGTCTGTAAATATACCACCGGATTAGCCTCCCTAACAGGCTTAAATGAGTTGCTAATGTGACACACCCACCATTGCAACTCAGTTATCGCTTCGGACGGCAGCTGCATTGATCGATCGTAATGACCAGCGTTCCGTTTTAACGCAATAATTTTAGCTCTTTGCAAATTCCGATAATGCAAAGGCCCATATCGTGCTGCCGGAAACAAAGCCACTAGCTGTATGCCACTAGCTGCCGGAAACAAAGCCACTACTGTGGCTGTATGCCGAATCCATGGTATATTGGTGCCAATTAAATCTCTGCACACCTGAGTGACTTCCTCAATTTTGTTAATTGGTATAGTTATCCTCATGCTCATTGAGTTCACCGTGAACCCTAGGTAATTAATTACCTGGGCAGGGCAGAACTTCGATTTCTCTGGATGGACAATGAATCCTAATTGTTGAAATATATTGACAGCAGCTGCAACACCCTGTTCAGCCAATTGCAGGGTGTGGCCCACAATAAAGACATCATCTAAATAGGCCATAACTATATGATGTCGTTGTCTCAAATAAGCCATGATTGGCTTCACCAATTTAGTGAACAATCTAGGGGCTGTAGTGAGCCCATTAGGCAAAGCCTTATACTGCCAAAGTTGCCCCATCCAGATAAATTTCAAAAACCTTCTATCATATTTCTGGATGGATACTGAATAATATGCATCCCTTAAATCAATGCATGCCATAAAGCAGCCATGAGAAATCAATGATTTGGCTGTTTCAAACGTATCCATTTTAAAATGAGTATATGTTACAAACGTATTCAAACGGGTTAGATCAATAATGACACGACAGCCTCCATCCTTCTTAGGTCTAGTAAATATGTTCGAAACAAATTCAATTGGCTCATGCACCGTTTTCTCAATCACACCCTTCTGTTCCAGACTTAAAATTTCCTTATAACCTGCTGCCTGTTCTGCAGCAGACAATTTGAACGTACGACCAGGCATGTGCTGGGATGGAGGAATGTCGCCATTAATAAACTCAATTTTATGCCCCTGAATATTCCGCAACACATTCTCATCACCAGTAAAATTACCCCATGCATCCAAAAACAACCGTAAACGACCACCAACATGGGAAGTTAAACAGAGAGAAAAAAGAGAACCAGACCCCCTCACCTCCGTGGTTACCGGCGGTCCTTGACACGTGTGGGTGGCCGTGGAGGTGCTGGGTTGGCTTGAGGGCGCGGCGTCTTCGATTTCCACAAAGGTCTCTGCCGACCCTGTCCTAAAAAAGACCCTTGGTACTGGTTCTGGTGCTGTTGTCGTTGTGGAGCTAGAGGGTGAGTCCTCGTCGAGGCACTGGCCGACCCTCGTGAGCGAATGTATGGAGCTTTTGAGCCTGACGGTGTGGGGGCACTCTGAGAGCGCATGATCCCCACCGTTTTGGCTTGTTCGTCAAGCTCTTTGACTCTCTTCGAGAGGTCCTCACCAAAGAGCTGACGGGGCGGCGGCGGCGGCGGTGGTTTGCACAATCCTGCAAACTTCGGGTTGAGTGCTGGGCGGATGCTGTTTTTGCGAAACCCGTTGATTTCGTGCTGGGTCGCGCACAATAAGGCCAGAGCATCTTCCTGGTCCAAATTCAGTTCGTCCCCGTCCACCGACCGCGCAAAGGCGGTAATACCGGCCGCGAGGAGTTTCAGGATCCGCTGCAATTTTAGCTCTTGTTGACGGATAGCCGCACTGATGTTGCCCCATATTGGCGTATTGACCACAGGCACGTTGAGGGAGTTGCAGTTTGATGGAGCCTTGTGACGGCTCATAGCCTGGATGAGGACTTCTTCCTGCAGCACCT
This sequence comes from Raja brachyura, assembly GCA_963514005.1. The sequence continues at coordinate 25,116,688 of OY740812.1, forward strand.
GATTATTAAGAAAGTCCACTGTGGCTGCCAGCTTTGTATTTAGAGGAAGACCAGCCGTATGTGGGGCCGCGAATTTGGTCGCCACATCCAAGAGTTCCTCCGCTGGCACCTCCAACGGAGGTGGTACGGGATCCACCAGAACCTCCTCCTCCTGCTGCTCCAGGCTGATAGTAGATGTTGGTGAAGACGCCCTGTGCCTGTTGCTGCCCTGCTGTTGTTGACGTTGAAGCAGGAGCTCCAGCAGCCGCTCCATACGGTCAATACGCCCTTCACCCTGAACACTCAGGTGGTCGGAGTCCTCCGGCTCTGAAAAGAAAACCGGGCTCCTGTCATCGGCCCGCACCTCGTCGAGGCCCTGCCGGTGCCGGTAGTTGTCGCTAACAGCCGCCGAGGCGAAACTGCGCGATTCCTGCACGGGCGTGTTCAACCGCCTCCGTTTAGCGGGAGCTGAAGCCGCTGCCACTAAGGGCACTCGCGGCGAGGTGTCGGCACCAGCCGAAGCATGGCTGCCTGGGGCCCGCGCAGTCTTGCCGGCTGCCCACATCGTGGACGTTGCCGACGCATGGTCTCGCCCACCCATCCATGGGGGGCTCGGCGACCGTGACGAGACCCGACTCGACCAACCCGTCCCGGCGTCGAGAGTCGGGGTGTGCCGGCTGGACCTCACAGCCGCCCCGGGTCTCGCCCTGGAACCTGACCGCTCCTCCGCGACAGGCAATGCCTTAGCCCTAACAGGGTTAGGCTTCTGGGCTCCTGCCCTCCCCTTTCTCGGAGGGCTGAGTGGAACAGGCCGTGCAACGGCACGTGCCCTGCTCGAGGTCGCCAGCGAGCCCGCTGACGACCTGACTGCCATGGCAGGGTCCCCCTACTCTGGCGGCACACCACACTCCTCCTCGTCGAACTCCTCCGAGCTGTGGTGTGGTGTGCTGGCGGATCTGGACCTGTGAACACAGGGCTTACCCACATCTCCGCCTGAGTCCCGGCCTGCGCTGCAGGTACTGCCGATGGTAAAGGCCCCGGAACTGTTGACCGGCGAACTCGTCCTGACGTCCTCCGGCCCTTCGAACTCCCATCCATGTCCTTGCTGCAAGACATAATCAGACAACAAGGACCACCAACTAAAGGTGGAATACTCACCTCCGTGGCCCCTTATGAAGGGCTGGCGAGGAGCGCGCTCCACCGCCAGCCGTCGCAGCAACGCGTTACGACGATATGTCGAGCATGCGCGCCGGCGGGCTCTTCACGAAGTCACTCACGTGACTCCGAAATGAAATATAGCAAACCCTCTTAACGGCCCCCTTATAACAGATTTCAGATATAGTGGACAGACCTGCCGACCCATCCCCGGCTCCCACCCGTTCCCCTCTCGTGTCTCTAAAGCACCATGGAGTGCAAGAAACTTACATTTCAACTTAAATAAGACAAATATAAAATGTAAAGTGAATGTGAATGGAGTGGCCTGCTGACCCATCCCCTTGCTTCCACCATCTTCCCGGTCGCTAGAGCCTCGGCTTCTAACTACACTCCCGACTCGCAAGATGCACCAGCGAGCCCCTCTTCACCGCACACTCTGTTAGAAGGCTGTTGTTGCGTTGTAACCCTTGGGGACGGAGCTTTCTTTGGGTCTCCGCTACCGACAGAATGCGCTCGGTCACCATGGGGCTCCCTCCCCTCTCACCTGTTACTGTTTCTTGCTCTCGTTTCATGTTTCTTGCTGTTTCTCCCTACATTCCATGCAGTCGGCCTCTTCCCCCCCCCCCCTCTATTCCTCACAACCTCCTTCTCCCCCAGAGTTGCCGACATACTCCACCTTGGAAGTGGCAGCAGTTGAGAGCGGGGGGGGGACCCCGCGGTGACCGGGTGCGTCCAGTCATTGACAGCGGCCTGAAGAATGGTGTCCTGTCGGGGGCTACAACGTTAGCCACAACAACGTTGTGTGATCTGGTTGGTGAAGAAGGCGCTTGCTGGTGTATCTTGTGAGTCAGGAGTGGGATCGGAAACAAGGACTCTAAACAGCCGGGGAGTCAGTGGCAGCCTGGGATGGGTCAGTCGGTCATTCCATTCACATTCAGTTTACATTTTCTATTTGTTTTATTTAAGTTTATGGCACTCCATGGTGCTTTAGAGGCACGAGAGGGGTTTAAATAGCAAGGTAATGGGTGTATTCCAGAGAGAGTTAGATATAGCTCTTTGGGCTAAAAGAATCAAGGGATATGGGGCAAAAGCATGGACAGGTACTGATTTTGGATGATCAGCCATGATCATATTGAATGGTGGTGCTGGCTCGAAGTGCCGAATGGCCTACTCCTGCACCCATTTTCTATGTTTCTATTATTGTTTCTACTAACTCCTCCGTATACCCACCACCCTCAGCAATGCCCCTGAGGTTCAGATCAAATCTTGCCCCTCTCACCTTAAACCAATATCCTCTGGTTCTTCATCCCCCTACTCTGGGTAAAAGATCCCGTGCATTCACCCTATCTGCTCCCCATATGATTTTATAATAATAAAATAATATATGATTGTAAATTATTCCCATAAGATTACCTCACAGCCTCCTGCCCTCCAAGGAATAAAATCCTGGAGATGTCACAGAAAGCTGGAGTAGCACAGTGGGTCTGGCAGTATCTCCGAAGAACATGGACAGGCCATGCTATCAGTCTATCATGCTACAGTATGAACATTGAAATTCAGAGCCTGCACAACGTTCCCTGTAGTTTATTCTCCTAGGTTCTGGCAAGATCCACATAATTCTTCTCGGCAGTCTGTACTCTGTTGCTGATGATCACAATATTAAGCCTCTTGAAGGGGCTTAATAGTGAGTGAAGGCTCTAGAAGTAAGTTACAAACTTGATAGGTCGGCCTTCACATAACCATGCAATGCAAAGATCATGAAAATATCTGAATATCTGGAAAATATTAGATACTATTTGTAAGACACACTTCAGCGGCGCTGCAGTTCTGCCACTCTCCGTGTGCGCGACTTTGGCGTCTTTCAGAGGGGGGCGGGTTTAAAATGCCGTTTTTCTCCAGACAGTTCAAATCGATCCATCTCAGAGGATTTAGTTGCTAAAGAGAAATCGCTCCGACATTTGTTTTATGAAGGTATTTTTAAACTATGCTAGATCATTTATTAGCTAGAGTAATTTAAAAAGCATCTTCTAAAGCCGTGAGCGCCGACAACGGAAAGGACTTTACGTAGGGGATAAAAGAAGGTACACAGTTTATTTCTACATAAAAACGTGGTTCTTAGGAAGCCTTTAATCAAATTTTTATTTTGCGAAAAGGGGACAAAAAATATATACGAACCAGCAGTATTTTTCCTGCCAACTGTGGGTTAAATTCACCGCAAACCGCAACGTTCCAATCCACCGCGTTCCACTAAAACCCACTCGCAAGTTGATTTAAATGGCCATTAATTTACTGGAATTAAACACTAAATTCCTTCCATTTGGCCTGTAAGTTCATGAAATTTGATTTTAAAATCATGTTATATTGTGAATTATTGTGTGAATGTTATTTGGACAGTTAGGCAATTTAAAAATGTTTATCTTTTCTTAAGAAATGGATAGATGTTTAGGTCTAGTAATTGAATTTTGTAATTAGCCACAATTAGGTAACTAACTAATTATATGCTTTAATTTCAGGTCATCCAAGTAAGATTGTTTCATATTTGTTTCAGAATGCTTCAATCTATAAAAACTGAAAATTTCATTGAGTTATCTTAATTTTTAAGAAAGTTATGGGCTTTTGACTGTCCTCGATTACAGCTTTTGAGTTAAGTCAAAGGAAAAGCAATAGGGAACAAGATGCTAATTTCCAAGTATGCAAATGGCTATAACTTTTTAAATACTGAAGATATGAAAGTGAATTAGGTGTCAAATTAAACTTATTTTTATGCTTTATCTGATGGGATAAATTGCAGACTTGATTTTTTAAATCTCAAAATTTGGTAACATTGCTACTGTAGGTTCTCAATATGCCATTGTTCCAAGCTCCCATCACCCTGACAGAGAAGGGTCTCGACCCAAAACGTCACCCATTCCTTCTCTCCAGAGATGCTGCCTGTCCCGCTGAGTTATGGCCCTGTCTCACGGTGCGAGTCCACCCACGAGTGACCCCAAGTGAAAGAAAAAAAACAGACTCGTGGTCATGCACGAGATTTCAAGTTTATGTTCAAGTGTTTAACCGAGTTCCCACGGGTATGTCATTTCTGCGATGTTCCGAGTTCCTTTCCCGAGTTACCAAGTTCCTCTCCCGTTACTCTTGAGCCAACTGTGAATGAAGGTAAGTGTGTGAGGGTGTGAGAAATCCATGCCGGGTGCCAGCCGCTGTTCTTTCACATCAGTTGCACGTCAGATTGTTGGAAGACGGAGCTCAGGGTTCACCTCCTGAGCTGCTTTGGTGCCCAGGCGTAAGTTGAGGTGGAGGGAGGTTTGGGGGGGGGAGGGTGGGGAGGGGGCGCGGGCGTCATTAATCGGTCCGGGGTGACAAGGCTCCTGGGTTAGGCTGGGATCATTCTCTGGGGGATGATCTTAGTGCGGGAGACATGTGTAGGAGAGGTGTACTGACTGTGTGGGCAGACACTTTGGTAGTGATTGCCCACCAGCCTCAAAAGCCGCTGTGTCTCCCTGTCCCTGGGATAGCAGGGGGCGATCAAACAGCACAATACCCCCCTCCCCCTCCACGCCAACACGAAGGGCAACGATCCCAAGGCTTTAGGGTCAGAAACAGCGGGCAGGCGACAATCACCCGCCATAACACGGGAGAGATCATGCGCTATTGTAGGTCTCCTTTGCACGTCGGTGTTTCTGTCTTTCTCCATCTCATTGTTGGCCCTGTCTGCCGCCACCCCCACACCCATCCCTCTGCTTCCCGGCCATGTGTGTGACCTCTTCCCTCCCCTCTCCAGCTCCCCGCCCATTGCACCGGGCACGGGGGCTTCGCACTGTCTTCACGTCGGCGGCGATCCCAAGGCTTTAGACGGAATGCAGACGCAACAAGCTGGAGTAACAACGCGGGCCAGGTAACATCTCTGGAGAACGTGGATAGGTGACGTTTCGGATCAGGGCTCGTCTTCTGAAGAAGGATCTCGACCTGAAAAGTCACCTATTCCTTCTCTCCAGAGTTGCTGCCTGACCCGCCAAGTTACCCCAGCATTAAGCATCAAACAAACCCTTGTCCAGTCGTTCTGCTCGTTTTCCAGATCGGCTAATTATACATTTGTTCCCCTGATTACCCCACCCCTCTCCTCACTTCTACCGCAGTTGCACTTACATAACTGCAACTTTGACTTAATAATTACTGTACTGACTAATCTATTTATTTTAAATGCCAAGCAACATATTTCCTAATGCTTCCTCTAATTCCCATTCCTCGAGAAAGGGTTGAAGCATTAACTTATCACAAAAGGTCACAAAGTGTTGGAATAACTCAACGGGTCAGGCGGCATCTCTGGAGAAAATGGATAGTTGACGTTTCCGCTCGGGACTCTTCTTTAGGGCCTTTAGTTTAGTTTAGATACAGTGTGGAAACAGGCCCTTCGGCCCACCGAGCCCATGCTGACCACAATCACCCGGACACTAGTTCCATCCTACACACTGCGGGGCAATTTACAGACGACAATTAACATCCAAACCGGCTCGTTTCCTCCCACGAATGTGGGAGGAAACTGGAGCACCCGGAAAAAATCTACGTGGTTACTGGGAGAACGTGCAAACTCCGTACGGACAGCTCCAGTCGTCAGGATTGAACTCGGGTCTCTGGCGCTGTGAGGCAGCAACTCTACTGCTGCGCCGCCAATGTGACATTCCAAGTTTTAGAATGAAGTTAGCCGCTTACAAATCCCTTTCTCTGCCCAGCGTGGAGAATCATGAATTGCCAAGGACACAAGGCACTGTAGATGTTGGTTCCTTTTAAAATCACGAATTCAAAGTTATCTATTCAAGAATAATGTAGTGTGGTTCGTTGGATTTGTCCATACTCAACTTAAAATTGTCCATAAACTATAACTTAAAGATTTTTTAAAGCATTTAGTGAAACACTACCCCCCCCACCTTTCCCTCCCAACTCCAGTCCCGTCCCGACCCCCTGGGAAACTTAAGGGAGCGACAATCAACTGCCACGGATACAAATAATGTCTGACACAAGAAAGGGCAGATGCTGGTTGACAAAAAGTGAACACATGGGGCTGGAGAAATTTGGAAATGTCGTCCCGTCACCCATTCCTTCTCTCCAGAGATGCTGCCTGCCCGCTGAGTTAAAGAGTTCCCACGGTAGACTCACGAATCACTAAGGTAAACGCACGGGCCACTACGTTATTACAACGAGCTTAAATGTTTCAATTTTTAACTTGAACAGTAAATTTGACTCGTGGAAAACATCAAACATGTTTGAATATTTTCACGAGTTAACAAGTTTCACGGGTACCTGCCATTAGCGCCACGAGTCGCTAAGTTGCTCGCACGAGTTCCGACGTTCCCGCTATGTTGGTTGTGCGTGATTACCGCAAGTGAAAACTCGGGGTCACTCGTGGGTCAACTCGCACCGTGAGACAGGGGTTTTACACCAGCATTTTGTGTCTACCTTCAATTTAAACCTGCATCTGCACTTCTTTCCTTCACATATACTTCATCATTGTTGGCCCAGAAATCTTGCTATCCCACACCTAGACTTTAGAGATACAGCATCAATACAGGCCCTTCAACCCGCCAAGACCGCGCTGACCAGTGATCATCCCCGAACACGGGCACTAACCTACACACTAGGGACAAATTTTTTTTTTTTACCGAAGCCAATTAACATATTTGTCTGAGATAGACACAAAACTCAGCAGGACAGGCAGCATCTCTGGAAAGAAGGAATGGGTGACTTTTTGGGCCGAGACCATTCTTCAGACTGAAACTTGTGGGAAGAGGAAAGCTGAGATGTAGAGGATGATGTAGAGAGAACCAATAAACCTGCACGTCTCTGGAGTGTGGGAGGAAACCGGAGCACCCAGAGGAATCCCACGCAGTCATAGGGAGAAGCTGTAAAGACAGCACCCATAGTCAGGACAGTTTATCGACCCGTGACTCTGGCGTTGAGCAACTCTACCGCTGTGTCACTCCACTGGGGGAAACATCTTCACTCCGTGAATGACAGGAGTTTGAGAAAGTTACCTATCAGCTTAACACGGTGTAATTGTTAAGACGGTGACAAATGTCAGCCTTGTCAGCAATGTTCTTGTCCCATTTTCTAAAATATGCACTTTTCATTCCCTTGTGATGTGGTCTAGCGTTGACTACCTCTTGAAAGGTAATCTGTTAAGTGGTATTTAAAATAACTCTGTTCTGCTTTACAGCAAACGTTCGACCACTTGACCAGAACCGTATGATTGATGTAAATGATATAATTTATATTATTTGTCAGTTGCATGAAAACAAATTGCAGCCAGCTGTTGGTTTGATTAATGGTTGACTAACTGACCCAGTTTAATGCTCACTTCTAATTACTCCAAGTGCTAACTACTCAATCTCCCATCAGAGCAATTTCTTATGAGCTTAGACACAAAATAGCAAATTAGATGGATTACATATTTATCATAAATGTTCCCATTTTTACATGAAGTGTGCGATCAATCTCATTCTGAGAAATGAAACAATTAAAAGATAAATTATAGTTCTGAAAATGACAGTAACTAGCATTAGAGTGACTATTTCAGTGACTCAGAAAATAGTCAACTCATTTGGCCTAAAGATCAACAAAGACTGGTTTGGTTTGCACTTTCAGGAATAAGGACCCTGTGTAGAAACATAGAAACATAGACAATAGGTGCAGGAATAGCCCATTTGGCCCTTCGAGCCAGCACCGTCATTCAATATGATTATGGTTGATCATCCAAAATCAGTAGCCCGTTCCTGCTTTCTCCCCATATCCCTTGATTCTGTTAGCCCGAAGAGCTATATCCAACTCGCTCTAGAAAACATCCAGTGAATTGGCCTCCACTGCCTTCTGTGGCATAGAATTCCACATTCACAACTCTCTGGGTGAAAAAGTGTTTCCTCATCTCAGTCCTAAATGGCCTACCCCTTATTCTTAAACTGTGACCCCTGGTTTTAGACTCCCCCAACATGGGAAACATTTTTCCTGCATCTAACCTGTCCAATCCCTTAAGAATTTTATATGTTTCTATAAGATATACTCTCATCCTTCTAAATTCCAGTGAATATAAGCCCAGTTGATCCATTCTTTCATGATATGTCAGTCCCGCCATCCTGGGAATTAACCTGGTGAACCTACGCTGCACTCCCTCAATAGCAAGAATAACAAGAGACCAGAACTGCACACAATACTCCAGGTGCGGTCTCACCAGGGCCCTGTACAACTGTACAACTGTCCCAGTTGGCATTCACCGCTGGTTCCATTTGCCTGCATTTGACACATAGCTCTTTAAACTCTTCCTATCCATGTATCTTTCCAAATGTTTGTTAAACAACGTATCTGCTTGTATAGATTCCTCTGGCAGCTCATTCCAGATATGGACTAACATCCGAGTGTAAAAGTTGTCCCTAGTGTCCCCTCTTAAATCTTTCCCTTCTCAGCTTAAGTCTTTGTCCTCTAATTTTAGAATCCTCTAACCTGGGGTAAGATTCGTGAGAATTCACTTTATTTGTGCCTCTCATGATCGTGCCACCCCTCAACCTCCAGAAACAAGTCCCAGCCACTACCCTTGGGAAAAGACTGTGGGTCTTCGTTCCCTCATGATCTTGCTGCAGAGGTTGCAGAATAAGACTGTGCTATGTGAGAGGGTAGCAGGATTTGATGGGGAATGAGGCAGCAGTGACACTTGATACAACATATTGCAGGCTTTGAACAATGATTGTGAACAAATTTTACTAATAGGAAATTGCAACTGGAATTATAACTGGCCCACACTTCTGCTTGAGTCAAAATCAATTTTAATCCCTTATCAAATATCTTTAGACTTTTCAACCCTTGAGATACAGCGCGGAAACAGGCCATTCGGCCCACCGAGTCCATGTTGACCAGTGATCACCCCATACACTAGCACACTATCCTACACATTAAGGACAATTTACAAATTTACCAAAGCCAATTAACCAACTATCCTATGCATCTTTGGGAGTGTGGAAGGAAACCGGAGCACCCGGAGAAATCCCATGTAGTCACAGGGAGAAATTAGAAGCTCTGAAACGCCAGTACCCATAGTCAGGAATGAACCCGGGTCTCAGGCGTTATAATGCAGCAACTACCACAGTGCCATCGTGCCGCCCTTAATTTACACTGGAACCATACTAATCTTCTCTGTATGGTTCTAATTTTAATCTATGTGCTGCAGAAACAAGCACCAATATATACCAGTCTTCAGAGGACACTTCGAAGACCATTCATAGAGTCATACAGCGTGGAAACAGGCCCTTTGGCCCAACTTGCCCACACCGGCCAACATGTCCCATCTACAGCAGTCCCACCTGTCTATATTTGGCTCATATTCCTCTAAATCATATCCATCTACTTTTCCAAATGTTTTTAAACATTGCGATATTACCTGTCGCAGTGAGAGTACCCGCTGGCAGCTCGTTCCATATACCCACCACCCTTTGTGTAAGAATGTTGCCCTTCAGGTTCCTATTAAATCTTGCCCCCCTCACCTTAAACCTATGTCCTCTGGTTCTTGATCCCCTTGGGTATAGGTGGGGTATTTGTCAGGAAGCATTCAGCCCACTCAGATATGGAGTGACAGTGTGATTCTCGAAAAAAACCCATAAGGCCAGGTACGACAAGTGTATTCAAATTTACCAAATAAACTGAATTTACATGCATTTTAGATTCTAATTCAAGAAATTAGAAACATTTGTTGGTCTGGTACTTTACGCGCTAAGTTAACAGTCAGAATAACCCAACAGGAAAGGCAGCCGTTAAGTAAGTGATTTAAGGAAGTGTCTGTAATGGCAAGGTTAGCTGGATGAGATCAATTGTTTGAAAGGTCTTTTCCATTGAACCCATCTCATGTCTTTGCCGAGCTTGTTATTAATGATGGAGTCTGACAACCATAAAAAGTAATTCACTGCTTTTGTTACATGCTATAATTCCCATAATGGTCCTATAGCTTTTCTCAGATGATTTTTGTTGGGAAAGTTACATGTCAGACAGCGTAGTAACTCGTCAGGAGGGAATTGCCAGAGTGAGAATGACACTTTGAGGGTCATTCCTACGATCGATGCTCACACAGTGGGGGGAGGTGTACGTGAAGGAGCCACGGTTCAGGGGTCATTGCAGCATCAGCCCTTGCCCTTCCCAGAAATAGCTGCAAATTAATTGCCAAATCTAAGAGATCTCCCTTGCACTGGAAGCAGTGACGGTGACATTGGTTAAATGATGCTATTCTGAGGACACGATTGGATGCTTTACTGCTGAGCCGATCAATATTTCATTCTAATGAAAATCTCAGGTTATAATTCACAGATGAAGCAATGCTGAGGAGAAAAAAGCCACAATTTCTTTACGGTTCCACGCCGTTGTATTGTGTACATTCTGCTCTCCTTGTTTGCACCATTTGGCACAGCGAACAATAATCCCTTGAACTGGTGCGCTGTTCCTCCTTCTGCCACTTGAATGGAACCGTTCATCATATATAGTTTAGTTTAGTTTTGTTTAGTTTAGAGATACAGTGTTGAAACAGGCCCTTTGGCCGACCAAGTTCGCACCGACCAGCGATCCCCACACACTAACACTGCCCTGCACACACTCGGGACAATTTAACATTTATACCAAGCCAATTGACCTGCAAACCCGTACGTCTTTGGAGTGTGGGAGGAAACTGAAGATCTTGGAGAAAACCCACGCAGGCCAAGGGGAGAACATACAAACTCCGTACAGACAGCATCCATGGTCAGGATCGAACCCGGGTCTCTGGCCCTGTAAGGCAGTAGCTCTATTGCTAAGCAACCATGCATCCCATGTTCTTGGAGATAATTTTCCAACAGGCTAGTGGTACCATAAAAATAATTTTCAGTAGAATCTAACATTTACATTAATATTGGCACAAAGATACACATGAAAAGCTGGAGTAACTCAGCGAGTCAGGCAGCACCTCTGGAGAAGAGGAATAGGTGACGTTTTGGGTCGAGACCCTTCTTCAGACTGAGCGTCAGGGGAATGGGAAATGAGAGATATAGATGGTGATACAGAGAGATCTAGTACAAATGAATGAAAGATATGCAAAATGTAATGATGATCAAGGAAAGGTTGAGCCCACAATGGTCCATTGTTGGCTGTGGGATGGGCACAATTGTGATCCAATTTGGAACGTCACATGCTAAAGATTGAATTATTTAGTTTAGTTTAGCTTAGAGATACATCGAGGAAACAGGCCCTTCAGCCCACCGAGCCCATGCCGACCCGTGATCCCCGTACACTAACACTATCCGACACACTAGGAACAATTTACAATTCTTACTGAAGCCAATTAACCTACAAACCTGAAGTGTGGGAAGAAGCTGGAATTCTCGGATAAAACCCAGGCGGTCACGGAGAGAACAAAAAATCTCTGCACAGACAGCACCCGTACACAGGATCGAACCGGGGACTCTGGCGCTGTATGGCAGCGACTCCACCGCTGCGCCACCGTGCCACCCTAGTGATGGGACCCAGATAATGAAAGTTTCATGACGATGAGAAAGTGCTTATTTGGTCTCCACTTTGGAATGTTTAGCATCTCCTTGAGTCCTTTGCTTATTATCCCATATGAAGGACATATTGGCAGTAACACGTCAATCCCTCAGTAAATCACCGGAGTGTGCCGACATAGATTAGATGCTCAGTTGCTGCGTTCCACAGTCGAACAGTGAGACGAGAATGTTACCAGCCGATCCCGGCCCACACAAACACTTTATTCATCAATTTCTTGACCTGCGGAGTGGTGGGAACATGTATCCGTGGAGCTCTCACTGCAGATCATATCATTCTCCTGGTTGGGGAATGGGATATGAAAGTGAAGATGTATTAATGCCTGCCAAAGGCCTTCATTGTGTCATTAGTATAAGTGGTTTGCCTCACTGGGGACCCTGAGTTCCAGACATTCTTTTATTCAGGTAAAAGACCGTCATTACTCATTCTCCTTGCCGCTCCCCTGAGTCGAACGTCTTCCACATTTATGGAAAAATTAACATCACTCATTGTCATCGGACCCATGTCCTCTAATTACATTGGGAAAATTTAAGGACCTAAGGCAAGGCGAGCTTCCGGCCAGGTGGTGGAGGTGAGCAGAGCAGCAGTGGCAAGGTTTAAGAGAGCACCAATCTAATCCGACACTCTCATCGAGAGGCACAGCAGCCAATGAGACGAAGTGAAGGGATGGCCCCACAGCGCCAGAGACCCGGGTTCAATCCTGACTACAGGTGCTGTCTGTGCTGTTTGTACGTTCTCCCTGTGACCGCATGGGTCTTCTCCGGGAACTCCGCTTTCCCCGCACATTCCAAAGACGTGCTGGTTTGTAGGTTAACTGGCCTCTGTAAATTGTCCCTATTGTGTAAGTTAGTGCTAGTGATCGCCGGTCGGTGTGGACTCAGTGGGCCGAAGGGCCTGTTTCCGCGCTGTATCTCTGAACTAAAACTAATACACTACAGCAGAGCAGCCTACTGGGTGCGGTGGTGTCTGAAGTGGAATATTGCAACTGAGGGTAACTGCTGATCGGGGGTGTAGTCAGATCGGCGGGAGTTCCCCCGCCACGGGTACCATGTAATCCCGTGCTACCCGCTCCATGGTCGGATAGTCGGCGACTAAACCGTCTCCCCCACCTGGTTTGCCAGGTGAGGAGGGGGCCGTGGACCCCCAGCACGACCAAAAACAAGACCTGTCAAAGGGCGGATGAGCTCCTAGCGAGCCAACGGCCATCCACACTTCAGTAGAGGTTGCGATCACTGTCGTACGCAGCATTGTAAGGCATGCCCGTTGGAAACCAGCACCACTGCATCACTAATGTTTTCAACGATTTAATAATAATAATAAAAATAATTTAAGTAAGTGCTGGGGCTTTGACTCGAGAGGCTTGGGCGCCGAGGATGAGCAGAGGGTGACGGCAAGATACGGTGAGGACTTGTTTTTGTTACATTCTTGTTTAGTGTAAGTGCAGTAGGGATGGAAAGAGAGTTATTTCTTCACTTCACCATGACAAGTGAATGAAGTGTCAGTGGGGGAAACGTCAGGATGAGTGACCATCATTCTATTTGTTTTAATGCAGCTATGGACACGGATGGGACTGGTGTACATGTTAAGGTCCACTACTGGGCTGATTGGGCAGGAACTTGCAGAGGTTGATTGGGTGACTCTCTTGTGTAGGAAGGAACCACAGATGCTGGTTTACACTCGAAGATAGACACAGAATGCTGGAGTAACTGAGTGTGACAGGCAGCATTTCTGGAGAGAAGGAATGGGTGACGTCTCAGGTCAGGACCCGTCTTCAGGCTGAGAATCGGGGGAGAGGGAGTCTAGAGATATGGAAGGGTAAGTTGTGAAACATCACCCATTCCTTCTCACCAGAGATACTGCCTGTCCCGCTGAGTTACTCCAGCATTTTGTGTCTATCTTGGGTGACTCCGCTTGCAGGAAAGGAGATGGCTGAAAAATGGGAGGCTTTTGTGAGATAGTGAGAGTACAGGGGCATTTTGCATTGTGTTTCTGCTTTCTTTTCCAGATAAGCATTACAATAAACACACAGGCAGAGAGAAGAATATAAATCATAAATGCCGATGCTGGTTTTCCAAGGAAAGACACAAATGACGGGCGTAACAGTGGGTCAGGCAGCATCCCTGGAGAACATGGACAGGTGACGTTTCAGGTTGGGACCCTTCTTTAGACCCTCGTGGTCTTCTGAACACCCAAGAAGAGTGTTCAGGCTGTTCAGGAGTTAAGGTGAACTTAACTGAAATAATTTCCACTGTGATAGAATGACTGGTATTTATTTATCAGTTAGATGGAGTACAAGCTCAACAGTATGCATTGCTTGAGTGAGGACAAACATTAAAACAAAATGCTATCAAAGCACCTTAAAGTCGTACACTGTAGAAGGTCATTTAGTCCATCACGCCTATGCTGGTGGGTTGACAGAGCTGCCTAATTACCGCACTTATTTCACGGGGATGATTCTAACATCATTCAGTGGTGTAAAGTGGACAGCTGTTTGTTAGGCACCGCTCCTGATTTATATTTCTATGGCTGACTCGAGATAATTCATTTCCCACAATCGTCTGGTTTCGAGATGACAGCTGATGATACATTAGTCATGTTGTTGGAGAATTATACACTGCTGTCTTGAATGATGCGGTCTGCTAAACCAAAACAATATCATCCTTCTGATAGACACAAAATGCTGGAGTAACTCAACGGGACAGGCAGCATCTCTGGAGAGAAGGAATGGGTGATGTTTCGGGTCGAGACCTATCTTCAGACTACTGACTGGTGGTCAACAAACAAGTTGACCTCCCTCTTACTCCCGACCAACACCCCATCCCACCCCAGATGACTGCGGAGGCCCAGTCAATGGATATTTTTAAGACGGAGATAGATAGATTCTTGATTAGTACGGTTGTCAGGTGTTATGGGGAGAAGGCGGGAGAATGGGGTTGAGCGGGAAAGATAGATCAGCCATGATTGAATGGCGGAGTAGACTTGATGGGCCAAATGGCCTAATTCTGCTCTCATAACATGAACTTATGAATCTCCCCCACCACATACCCTCTCCATGACTGGGTCTACTGATCTTCTGAGGATTTGTGGTTGTTGCTTCTTCAAGCTCATTGTTGGCGACAACTTTCCAGTGTATCTGTGATCATGGATTAAGTTGTTTTATGGCTTATTACGACAAATCTCACAGCAACAGGCAGGACCGGTTCTTCAGATTGTCCCGCTGGTAACTGCAAAGACTAGATGATGCAAAGTTAAAATAATGGAATAACTTGTCACAAGCGTTATTCAATATGGAAACAACAAAGAATAAAACCTCACTGTTTGTTACAGGAGGCACACGACAATGTGGATGCTGGAACCTTGAGCAAAAAGCTGGAGGACCTCAGCGGGTCGGGCAGCATCTATGGAGGGAAATGGACAGACGACGCTTCAGTAGACACAAGGAACTGCAGATGCTGGTTTACAAGAAGAGACACATAATGCTGGAGTTACTCAGCAGGACAGGCAGCATCTTTGGAGAACATGGATAGGCGACGTGTCGGGTTGGGATCCTTCTTGGTGGGGTGGGAGAAAGGTGTAAGGGTGGGGGGGCAAGGCAAAATCTGGCAAGTGATAGGTGGATACAGGTGGGGGGAGGGGGTTAATTGGCATATGGTTGAACAAAGACCAGAGATGAAATGACAAAAAGTGTGAGATAAGGTCGTAAGGATAGAAGATGCGTAAAATATGAAGCCAGAGGAAGGAATATAGGTGGAAGGGCAGGGTGGGGGTGGGGGTGGGGGGAGAGGATAGTGAGAGAAACAGACAAATGGGTGTGCAACAGGTGGGAACAGAGGGGGGAAAGGTGGAGAAGGTTAGATACCTAAAATTGGGGAATGCTTGTTCAAAAACATTTCAGTGAGGGCACTTCTTCAGACGGAAGGAATTTGTTGCAGTGCTGTTTGCATCAGAAGTTTGCATGCATAACTCATGCATCATTTATGTTCAAGCACACATATAACATTTTGCATGTATGTAAATAAGCAGCATGTCATTTGAGGGCAGTATGACTGATGTATAAAAGAAGGGTGTATCAAGGAACTGCTGATGCTGGTTTACAAAAACAAATAAACCTGAAAAGTCACCTATTGACGATCTGTAGGGGTGCTGCCTGACGCGCTGAGTTAATCCAGCACTTTGGGCCTTTTTATAGAAGAAGGGATTCGACCAGAAGAGAGAGAGTTAGTACATTCTTCCCGTGATCTGCCTAGATTTCTCCGGTTGCTCCGGGCTCCTCCCACACTCCAAAGACGTGCAGGTTTGTGGGCTAATTGGCTTTGGTAAAAGTGTAAAATGTCCCTAGTGTGTGTAGGATAGTGTTAGCGTGTGGGGACCACTGTTTGGCACAGACTCAGTGGGCCAAAAGGCCAGTTTCCGCGCTGTGTCTCTAAACTATTCCTTCATAGTCTTCAGCTGTAAGAGGGTCTCGACCCAAAATGTCCCCCATTCCTTCTCTCCAGAGATGCTGCCTGTCCCGATGAGTTACTCCAGCACTTGGTGCCTGTCTTCGATCTTAAACCTATTCTGCAGTCCTGGGCAGAACGTTGCACAACTCTCTGCTGATCAAACCTCACGTAAAACCTTTCTTGGATCCAAGTCACCACAACCCAAATAGTTTCAGCAGGTGTAGTGGCCAGAGGAATATTGTAGATAGGTGATTCGATGCCAATCATGCCAAAGGTGGCACAGTGGTGCAGCGATAGAGTTGCTGCCTCACAGCGCCAGAGACCTGGATTCGATCTTGACTACGGGTGCTGTCTGCACGGAGTTTGTACGTTCTCCCTGTGGCCGTGTGGCATTTCCCTGGGTTCTCCTGTTTTGTAGGTTAATTAGCTTGGGTAAAGATTGTAAGTTCTTCCTGTGTGTGTAGGATGGTGTTAGTGTACGGGAATCCCTGGTCAGCATGGATTGGGTGAGCCGAAGGGCCTGTTTCTGCGCTGTATCTCTAAACTGAACTGAACTGAACTGAACAAAACTAAACTAAAACATCTAAAAAACGGTCTCGACCGGAGGCTTCACCCATTCCTTCTCGCCAGAGATGCTTCCTTTCCCGCTGAGTTACTCCAGCATTTTGTGTCTATCTAAACTAAAATGTCAATCAGATAAGAAATGAGTGAAGAAGTGGATGGAAGCATCAGGGACTGACAGGTGGCACTGAAAGCATAGACCACCTGGCCTTTGCGGGTACATAGACCACCTGGCCTTTGCGGGCACACACTTCCTGCAACAGTGTCTATGTGGGCTGCCCAACCATAAAACGCACTCACATCTGTGATCCCTGAAAACCACTGCTGCAAATTCACACATGTGTACAGCTGCACAGCTCTTAAAGTCAAAGCCAGGTCACCCTCACTCTGAGGAAACCTGTCTCAGCATATTTTCATGGGAGGGAAGAAGAAGGGTCTCGACCCGAAACGTCACCTTTTCTCCAGAGACGCTGCCTGACGCGCTGAGTTACGCCGCCTTTTTGTGTCTATCAGTATATTTGTAGACTGACTCTGCCAAAATACATCATATGCCACTGAATATATGTGCCCCGACATGTTTTCGGAGCCCCAGACTGCAAAGGGACTCTTGGCTTTCCTAACAACAACAAAACAAATGAGGTTGTGAACTTGTGACTGAAATTCCTTGCTTCCAACTTTTGGAAATACTGCAGGGCTGCTGACGGTTGCCAAGGACTTCATGTTTCTCAGTAGGTATGTGGTCATTTCAACTTTTGTTGGATAGGGTTGTGGAGAGTCTGGACTGAGTAATTTGGCATTGGACTGTTAATCCTGGCTAAACTGGACCAGTCAGGACTTCAAAATGGGGTCACGTTTCAGGGCTTGCTGAGAGATTTTGTCAAATTGGGATTGCTTTCTGCAGAGCTGGGCCAGGCTGCGAGAGGTGCCAGAGAGTCTGGAACTTCACAATTCACAAGCAAAGAATGGGAAGCCTTGCAAGCCTTGTCAATCTGGTACAAAATGAATAGAATGGATTGGGTGGCTGCAAACTAGACATACACTTTGTAAATAGCTTGTGAATAATGTTGCAGAATCTGACTCTGGCGAAGGTTTATTGGATGGGGTGGTGATGGGGTGAGCCTTGTCTGGGAGTTCTGTTAATCAGGGTAAATGTTTCCAAGTTGACTTCATCCCAAAGTCCGTTGTGAATACGATGTATTGAACTGTTGTGTCATTGGGTTAGGGAAATGTCTGTTTAGCTTGTATTCACTGGAGTTTAGAAGGATGAGGGGGATCTTATAGAAACATATAACATTATAAAAGGACTGGACAAGCTAGATGCAGGAATTTTTTTTCCCAATGTTGGGCAAGTCCAGAACCAGGGGCCACAGTCTTAGAATAAAGGGGAGGCCATTTAAGACTGAGGTGAAAAAAAAGTTACCACCCAGAGAGTTGTGAATTTGTGGAATTCCCTGCCACAGAGGGCAGTGGAGGCCAAGTCACTGGATGGATTTAAGAGAGAGTTAGATAGAGCTCTAGGGGCTAGTGGAAGCAAGGGATATGGGGAAAAGGCAGGCACGGGTTATTGATTGGGGACGATCAGCCATGATCACAATGAATGGCGGTGCTGGCTCCAAGGGCCGAATGGCCTCCTCCTGCACCTATTTTCTATGTTTCTATGTTTCTATCATATTTGTAATTGGATAATTAAGAGACAACCCCCGTGTGGTTCGGCCCTCTTGTTTGCGGTGCAGATAAAAGGCCGTGATCACGAGGCTCAGGGTCGATCTTCTAGAGGAACACTCGAGACTGCGTACCCTTGTGCAGTATCTCTGTCTGCGCGAGGCCTAGACGGCTTGAACAGATAGACACTGGATCGAACCTGTGGTGGGGATGGGTACAGTGTGTGATCTGTGACGCGCTGTTGGTAAAATAAAGTTTAATTGATTCAAGTGCTTGATTCATTGTTTTTACTGAAACTAGACTGGGGGGAAGCTTAGAAACGAGCAATTATCAGGACCAGCTGAGCTCTTCAACAAGATCCTTCCAGCAGATGCTGCCTGTCTCTTGAACCTTGCTAAGCCCACCTTTGTTTTTGGTTCACCGCAGGAAGGGCTTTCGGATGTTTCAACCATAGAAAGCCTTGACACACTGAGGGATGCACGCATGTCGTGGTTATCAGCGGTTCACTGGGCCTCCTGTGCTCTTTCCATCCACAATCCATTGGTCAAGTCCCAGCGTTTGTAGTGGGACCTCAGCTCTCATATGTTCATGTCATAGGAGCAGAAATAGGCTATTTGGCCCATCGCGTCTACTGTGCCATTCAATCATGGCTGATCTATCTTTCCCTCTCAATCCCATTCTCCTGCCGTCTCCCCATAACCCTTGACACCTGCACCAATCAAGAATCTGTCAATCTCCACCATTACAAATCCGTTGACTTGGCCTTCACAGCCATCCGTCGCAATGAATTCACAGATTTCACCGCCCTCTGACTAAAGAAATTCCTCCTCATCCTTTTTCTAAAGGTACGTCCTTCTATTTTGAGGCTATGGCCTCTGGTCCTGGACTCTCTCACTAGTGAAAACATCCTCACCTCATCCACTCTATCCTGGCCTTTCACTATTCGGTAAGTTTTAATGAGGTTCCCCCTCATCCTTCTAAAGTCCAGCGAGTACAGGTCCAGTGCCATCAAACGATTATCATATGTTAACCCAATCATCCTTGGGATCATTGTCGTGAACCTCCTCTGGACCCTCTCTAACACCAGCACATTCTTGCTCAGATATGGGGCCCAAAGCTGCTCACAATACTTCAAATGCAGTCTGACCAGTTCCTTGATAGTCCTCTCAAAATATATGCTCACATTGCTTTTGCCATCCTTAAAGCTGATTCAGCTCTCAACTTGCTTCTTTCCCTTGATGTATGGTGAAGCTTCCAGTCCAAGCAGGCCTTGGCTTTGCGATTAATTATCTCCTTAAATTCCTGGATATTTTCATCAAACAAGTCCTGATGTTTTTTCGTTAGGAAAGCCAAGAGTCTCTTTGAAGGTGCTAGTTCTGAAAACCTTCAGGGCAGTTTGAACTCAGTGGATCCTCTGGGATTGCTGTTGGTTGTGGTCATCAGATTGTCCAACACGAGGTACCCTTGCTAGTCCATGAGACCTTCAGCATTGACTTTCTTGTAGCCATCATTTGGGGGGCACATTGATTGAACTAACAGAGCAATGATCATTCCAACAATTAACTTATCTGTCATGATACACCTTATACAACATCAATGTAGTCTCTTAATTGAACTATAATATAATTTAACAGATATCAGTGAGGGTTCGGCATGACGCCTTGTGCCTGTAATTCTGACAAAGCGGAGTGTTAGTTATGACAAAGCTGTGCTTGCAGCAGTTCACCAGGAGGAGGTCCTTCCTTTGGTCGTCTCACCCCATCCCTGCTTTGCAAATCACACGCTGGAAGCTGAGCGGACAAATTCTAATCTTGGCGTTGAGTTGATCCAGGAGAATCAGGTTGTTTCCCTCTTGGATGTTAGCCACAGCTTTTGTACGTACAGAGTAGAGGTCCTCATCTGTTGCATTCAGGGTTGGGTCATATGTGCTAAGGACTGTAGACTCTAGAGATGCAGCACAGAAACAGGCCCTTCAGCCCATCGAGTCTGTGCTGACCAGTGATCGCTCGCCCTGGACACCGGCACTAACCTACACACTAGGGACAATTTACGGTTTTGCTGAAGCTAATCAGCCTATAAATTTGTATGTCTTTGAAATGTGGGAAGAAACTGGAGCACTGGGAGCAAACCCACACGGGAGAACGTACAAACTCCGTAAAGCCAGCACCCGTTGTACAAAGCATCCTGGGTCTCTGGGCTGTAAGGCAGCAACTCTACAGTTGTCATGGTGCTGCCCCTAATGAGTTGGTTCGTAATAAGTAAGTCCGTAAGTTACAGGAACAGAATTTGGCCATTCAGCACATCGGGTCTACACCATTCAATCATGGCTGATCTATCTTTCCCTCTCAACCCCGTTCTCCTGCCTTCTCCCCATTCCATGTTGGGGAGCCACACCACACACTTTGGTGCACACTCTGCATGGCAGAAGTCAAGGGCCTTCATTCTTTGATCTATGTGACCTTTGCATTCACACTTGGAAAGGTATTTGGCTGCTTTGGATATGTCACCTAGAATGCAAGCATTCTTGAGGGCTCAAACACTTACCAACATTCTATCATATTGTTTTTTGCTGCAAAGACCCTACCTCCTGCAAGAACTATTCTTTGGAAACCTATAAGGGTTCTTGTCAGAAGAGTCCACCATCACCCTCCCATCATTGCACCGTACCCTCTCTAGATCCTGAACGAGTGCTGAAGGTAATGTGATTCAATAAGGATAGCTTCCTGAAGTTTGATCTGTGAGTAGAAGTGTTATTAACATGGGAAATTTGACCCGAAATATCTGCGTTCCTGAAATTATGGAGAAAGTCCACTTGGACCATTTTGGAGCTAGCACCTACATATTTTATGATTATACAGTCATAGATTAATTCAGTGTGGAAACAGTTCCTTCAACCCAAACATGCCCACACCGACCAACTTGTCCCATATGCACGTCCCACTTGCCCGCATTTGGCTCATATCCCTCCAAACATGTCCTAGCGATGTACCTGTTTAATTGCTTCTTAAACATTGCGATAGTCCCTGCCTCAACTATCTCCTCCGGCAGCTTGTTCCATACACCCACCACACTTTGAATGAAAAAGTTACCCCTCAGGTTCCTATAAAATCTTTCCACCTTCACCTGAAACCTATGCCCTCCGGTTCTCGATTCCCCTACTCTGGGCAAGAGACTCTGTGCATCTACCCGATCTATTCCTCTCATGATTGTATACACCTCATCCTCCTGTGCTACAAGGAATAGAATTCCAGCCTGCTCAACCACACCTTATAGCTCAGACCCTCAAGTCCCAGCATCATCCTTGTAGATCTGCTCTACATCCTTTCCAACATGAGCTTTTGAACTTTTTTTAAACAATGCTAGGTAGATTGTTATCATTGGTTTCATGCTGAAAAATTGGCATCTCGAGACCATTGCATGCGATCTTTTCTGCTTTAGAGCTTGGAGCATAGAACAGTACAGCACAAGAACAGGCCCTTTGG
The DNA here is from genome assembly GCA_963514005.1 of Raja brachyura. Next base: position 25,138,526 of record OY740812.1, read on the forward strand.
CCAACAATGTCCATGTTGAACATATTGCCAAGACCAACTCTTATGTGTCTGAACATAATCCATATTCCTCCTGATCAGTCTGAAGAAGGGTCTCGACATGAAACGTCACCCAATCCTTCTCTCCAGAGAAGCTGCCTGTCCCGCCAGTTACACCAGCATTTTGTGTCTATCCATATTTATCAATTCCCTGCATATCTATGTGCCTCCAAAAGTCTCCTAAATGACATTATTGTATCCATGCCTTAAAAGAAGTGAAGGAAACTGCCATGATAACATGCTTAACAAGGACCTTAATCCATGGTGAGCAAAGAAGCTATTCCAGCCATTTAAAATGTGGTAGGAAACCGTTAACCTGCCAAAGCGTGAGAGATTTTAATCAACATACAATCATTACACCTTGATAAGGTGCAGCCACAGATGCTGGGATCTGTTTGATTGCAATTGCTGTCATGATTCATAACTGATCTTGTCTCCTGCCCTGCGCTGTTGACAGATTCCTTTCCAAGGTATAATAGTTGATGTGAACTAAGTTTCAGTCACGGTTGATATACTCACACGAGTTCTGCACGGGGGGGGAGTGGAGATTTGCCCTCCACTTCGTGTTGCAAAACCACAAACGTATCCTTCCTGGAAAAAAAATGCACTGAAGAATTGCCACCCTTACCTTACCCTCACCCCAACTCCACGTCAATTTTATTTCCACAAATGTGAAGCAGCAAAACAGCTCAGAGAAAATAAAATGAATACCCGTATAAAAAAAGTAATTTATCTATATGAAAATTGCAATGACATTACTTCAATGGCACTTGCAAAACAATTTTTATAAATCAAATGATAGAAAGTGTCTCTCTCAGTCCAAGGATGCTGCAAGGCAGTGGAAACTGGAGGAGATTAACGTCACATATTTCCTTCTATTGATTTTTTTTCCCTGAGAGGTCCAATTTTTAATAGAAACCAAATGCATGGGAACTGTAAAGAATTAACTGTGCTGTAAATGTTCACCCAAATCAGCAACAACAGCTGCCTCTGTGGACAGGAAATATATTTTCTAGAAGCAGAGCATTAATTAGCTGAGCTGTGAGGAAATGCTATCATGGAAGGCTCCTTAGGCCTGCAATAAAAATGATGCCAGCCTATGTTTAGTTTTGTTTACAGCGAGGAAACATGCCCTTCGGCCCACCGAGTCCGCGCCCACCACACAATCCCCGCACATAAATACTATCCTACCCACACCAGGAACAATAAATAAAAATTACCAAGCCAAATAGTCTGCAAACCTAGAAACATAGAAATTAGGTGCAGGAGTAGGCCATTCGGCCCTTCGAGCCTGCATCGCCATTCAATATGATCATGGCTGATCATCCAACTCAGTATCCCGTACCTGCCTTCTCTCCATACCCTCTGATCCCCTTAGCCACAAGGGCCACATCTAACTCCCTCTTAAATATAGCCAATGAACTGGCCTTAACTACCCTCTGTGGCAGAGAGTTCCACAGACCCACCACTCTCTGTGTGAAAAAAGTCCTTCTCATCTCGGTCCTAAAGGATTTCCCCCTTATCTTTAAGCTGTGACCCCTTGTCCTGGACCTCCCCAACATCGGGAACAATCTTCCTGCATCTAGCCTGTCCAACCCCTTAAGAATTTTGTAAGTTTCTATAAGATCCCCTCTCAATCTCCTAAATTCTAGAGAGTACAAACCGAGTCTATGCAGTCTTTGTTCATAAGACAGTCCTGACATCCCAGGAAACAGTCTGGTGAACCTTCTCTGCACTCCCTCTATGGCAATAATGTCCTTCCTCAGATTTGTATGTCTTTGGAGCATGTGACAAAACCGGAGATCCCGGAGAAAACCCACACAGGTCACTGGGAGAACGTACAAGCTCCATACAGACAAGCACCCATGGTCAGGATCGAACCTGGGTCTCTTGCGATGTGAGGCAGCAACTCTACCACTACGCCACCATGCTGCCCCAATATCTGTTGGCATTATGGACAATGCACACATCCCATCAAAGAATAACGAGCTAGGCTCCAGGCTTTTGGTGCCACCTGCCATGCACATATCTCTGATAAACTGAACTCTAGCTCATCTTAGCTCCATAATAATAGATAACACAAAAGGGGTTGGAGATTTTCACTGATAGAATATAATTTTCAACAAGAATTCAGATGCTGCCATTGAATTTTGATGAAGTTTCTTAGACTTGGGTATAAATTGCGCAAGAAATTAACACATTATCTGAGTGAAGTTGAAAACAGGTCGTTCCTGTTCTTTTGTAATGCGTGTTTCATAACACAAAGTGGATAAAACGCTCTTGATGAAATAAGGAACACCATTTTTATTACAGGCAGCATCTCTGGATTGAAGGAATGCGTGACGTTTCGGGTCGAGACCCTTCTACAGACTGAGTCAGGGCAGAGGGAGATACAGAAATAAGGAAGTGTCTGGTGTGAAAACGGGACAAAGTGGATGGAGATCAAGGAACATGTAGACTAGATCATTGTTAGCTAGGAAAAGGTAACAAAAAAGCAAACAAAGATAAAATGGAATTGAGGACAGCCAGACTGGTTGGAGAACCAGGAAAGGGGAGGGATGGAGAGAGAGGGAAAGCAAGGGTTACTTGAAGTCACCGCTGGGGTGTAAACTGTGCAAGTGAAATAACAGGTGTTGTTCCTCCAATTTCTCTCGACCAACACTCTCCTCCACCTAGCAGAGCTGGTCCTTACTCTTAATAACTTCTCCTTTGACTCCTCCAATTTTCTCAAAATCCAAGGCGTAGCCCCAGCAATGCCTGCCTCTTTGTAGAGTATGTCGAACAATCCCTGTTCCAGACGTACACTGGCCCTATCCCGGAACCCTATCTCCGTTACATTGACAACTGCATTGGTGCTTTATCCTGCACCCATGCAGAACTCACTCACTTCATTAACTTCACTACTAATTTCCATCCCACACTCAAATTCACTTGGACCATCTCCAACATCTCCCTACCGTATCCCACCATCTCCATAACGGGAGAGAGACTATTGACTGACAATCCTGTGGGAAAATTAAGTTTGTGAGTCCAAAACTCTCTTGCTTCTAACCCCCTTTTCATGATTGACACAATTGTTTCTGTAAACATTTCTTAGAAACATCACTGTCGCAGTTATACCAGTACTACCTGTACAGTTCTTTATATAAGTAAAAGTGAACATAAAGTTTGTTCATAAATTCATATAAGGCCATTTGGCCCATTGAGTCAACTCCACCATTCAATCATATCTGATCTATCTTTCCCTCTCAACCCCATTCTCCTGTTTTCTCCCCATAACCCTTAACACCCTTACTAATCAAGAATCTGTCAATCTCCTCATTAGAAATACCCATTGACTTGGCCTCCACAGCCATCTTAGGATCTCATCTCAGGCACCATGTTCCCATTTTATTTAGACCGACAGTACAAAAGCTCCTATCTATCTCCCGAAAGGAATGGATTTCAACTGATGCATGTTTGGGCAATGCTAAATTGGTTCAGATTGAAGAAATGATTAAGTTGCATTTAATCATAAAGGATAAACAAAATCTCACAGTTAACTGGAAAAATGGAAGTGTATCAGCATGTACAAGCTGTCTGCATTGCTGTAGATATCGGCAAAGTGATCTTGTTCTGCTAGTTTATACTAAAGCATCGTCCCATAGAAAGGATTTAATTAGTACACATTAATATTCTAAAACTGGTGGCGCATCGGTAGAGTTGCTGCCTTCCAGCGCCAGAGAACTGGGTTCAATCCTGACCACGGGTGCTGTCTGTATGGAATTTCAATGTTCTCCCCGTGACCGCGTGGGTTTGCTCCGGGTGTTCCAGTTTCTTCCCACACTCCAACGACGTGCGAGTTTGTATGTTAAGTTGGCTTCGGTAAAAATTGTAAATTGTTCAGTGTGTAAGATAGTGTCGGAGTACCGGGGGTCGCTGGTCGGTGCGGACTCAGTGGGCTGAAGGGCCTGTTTCCACGCAATAACTCTGAACTAAACTAAAGTCTGGTTTCCCAATAGGACTTTTAGGTGCATTTTCCATCTTTATGGTGATCTGCTGAACATCAGCAAGTACAATGTTTGACCATTTTCTCTGACATTCGTCCCAGTCAGAAATTCATCCAATTCCCAGACCAAATTCACACTATTACAAGGTCTTGTCATTTGCATTCAATCATTTAAGCACCACACTTTCAAATTCTATCACCATTCATCGCCACAGCATGGAAAACGTGGCCACTAAAAGTCTGGATTTACTTTTGATCCAATTATTTGGATAAAGTCCAATGTAATTCTTCCATGTTTCAACAGCTCTGCTCACAGGATCTAAATTAATGCAAACCTCGTGTTTATTCGAAGTAAATATTACAATGTTGAACTGCTTAGTATATTAATTTGAGATGCTAAAGGGGCTGTCCCACTTGGGCGACCTAATCCGCGAGTTCTGACGAGTTTGCCCTCGACTCATACTCGCAGCGCGGTCGACACAAGGTCCTAGGAGGTCTTTGTAACTCTCCTTCATGCTCGAGAGTAGTCCCCATGTACTCGAGGCCTCAGCTAGGTCGAGGCGTGTTTTTCAACATGCTGAAAAATACCCGCGAGTAAAAAAAGGTCGCCATGGAATAAATCGATACTTTTTTTACTCGTAGTAGGTCGGCATGTTAGTCGTAGGTAATCGAGCGTAGTCTAAGGTAATCGTAGATAGTCTTCATCATAGTCGAAGGGAGGTCGAAGGAGATCGAAGGAGGTCATCTTCACTCTCCACTATTCGGTGCCTAATTTTCCCGAAGTTAGTTGTAGCTAGTCGAAGCTGGTCTTCAACATGGTTGAAGGAGGCCAAAGGAGGTCTTCTACGTAGTTGAAGGAGGTCTTCAACATGACATTTTTAAAAACTCTCCTAAACTCTTCTAAACTCGCCAATTTGGTCGCCCAAGTGGGACAGCCCCTTTGGTTGTAAAAGCTAACTGAAGGGTTTGAGGATATATTAGTTCAGTTTTGTTTTTTTAATTGTTTGTGTCCTATCCAGAAAAAAAAAGACTATACATGAATATAATCAAGCCCTGCACAGTGCACGAATAAATGATAAAGGATACAACTTAATTTCACATACAAGTACATGTCACAGCTGGGACGAAACTCTCCCTGAATCTGCAGGTGTGCGTTTTCAAACATCTGTGCCTCTTTTCTGATGGGAGAGGGAGTGACTGGGGTGAGATTGGTCACTGATCATGCTGGCGGCCTTGTCGAGGCAGCATGAAGTGTAGATGGAGTCAATAGATTAATCCCACACATTCTGGGCATTGTTGACAGCTGTTCATTGGTAGTATGTTATAATCATCTTAGAAATTAAAAGGGACTTTTGCTGAGCTATTTAATTCAGTGTGAATACATGGCAGTTTAAATGTCTTGCATGGATTAAATGCAGAGGGATAATTCAAAGCCGGCGTACGTGAAAGCTCAACTCTAATTTTCTGTCAGAATTGGTTCATTAGAACATTATTTTATTAATTCAGGGGATGGGTACCACTGTCTGGGCCCATATATATTGCTGGACCATAAGTAAGTGGCATGCAAGGCCACGACAGATGAAAGTAAATCACACTGATGATGACCTATCTAATGTCAGGTACCGGCCAGATTGATAAGATGTTAATGAAAAGGATAGGTAGAAAGAAAATGCTCAGCGGCACAGGCAGCATCTCTGGAGAGAAGGAATGGGTGACATTTCGGGACAAGACCCTTCTTCTATGGTAGAAGAGGGGAACCCCCGTTCCCTAGAGAATGAGGGCATCTCGGGTGCCCTGGTATGGAACACCTCTACATTGTCCATGGATGGACAACGTCACCCATTCCTTCTCTCCAGAGATGCTGCCTCTCCCGCTGAGTTACTCCAACATTTTGTGTCTACATTCGTTTTAAACCAGCATCTGATGTTCTTTCCTACACTTAATGAAAAGGATGGTCTTTTACGGCAATCTGTGGTCTTATCGTCACAATTCATGGTAATATTTATTTTAAATTATTTTTTATTCATTGAATACTAGTTTACCAGCCCGTGCCGTGGGTTTCAAATTTGTCCCGTCAGATCGATAAACCCAACCACTCAATTTTAACTAATTTAATTTGTTACTAACCTAAACACAATATATTGTATCCCAATATTACACCCCCATTGTGTAGGAAGGAACTACAGATGCTGCTGGTTTTCACCAAAGATAAACACAAAATGCTGGAGTAACTCAACGGGTCAGGCAGCATCTCTGGAGAGAAGGAATAGGTGACGTTTCGGCTCAAAATCCTTCTTCAGACTGAGAGTCTTCACACTGTACCTAAGAAGAGGTGTTCCATACCTGGGCACCCGAGATGTCCTCATTCTTTAGGGAACGGGGGTTCCCATCTACTACCATAGATGAAGCCCTCGCACGTGTCTCGTCGATATCCCATCGCTCCGCTCATGTTCTCCCTCCCCTCATAACAGGGACAGAATCCCCCGAGTCATTACCTTTCACCCCAGCAGCCGTCGCATACAGCATTTAATTCTCCGAAATTTTCTCCACCTCCAACAGGATCCCACCACTAGTCACATATCCACCCTTTCTGCCTCCACAGAGACCGTTCCTTCCCCAATTCAAGTATTTGGTGTCTATCCCACCCCAAGGTTAGGTGTACAAGTGTCCTGTGGCGAGCATAGTGACTGGTTACATCGCAGCCTGGTTCGGCAACATGAATGCCAATGAGCTAAGAAGACTGCGAAGGACGGGAAGCCGAAGCGAAGAAGCCAAAGCCAAATAACCGATCGGAAACGACGGCGAAAAGTCAAATAACCAAAAGGGCACAAGGGCGAAAAGCCAAAGAATGGACATGGTGTCACCAGGGGGTGGGACGTCAGCGATTGGTCGATCACATCCACGTCCAACACATCATAGACGAGGCGGAGAGACAATGCTGGCCTCAGCGGGAGAGTAGGGCTGTCCCGAGGGATGCGTTATGTCTGTTATTTGGCTTTTAAGCGTTGCGTCCGTTCGGTGAGTTGGCTTTTAGTCGTTGCGTCCGTTCGGTGAGTTGGCTTTTAGGCGTTGCGTCCGTTCGGTGAGTTGGCTTTTAGTCGTTGCGTCTGTTCGGTGAGTTGGCATTTAGGCGTTGCGTCCGTTCGGTGAGTTGGCTTTTAGGCGTCGCGTCCGTTCGGTGAGTTGGCTTTTCGGCGTTGTACATTTTGGTTATTCGGCTTTTTGGCGTCGTTTCCATTTGGTTATTTGGCTTCCACTTCTTCGCTTTGGCTTCTCGTCCTTTGACGCCCTGTCCGCACACACCCATCTCACCCCTGCCATCGGGAAGAAGGTACAGGAGCCTGAAAACTGTAACGTCCAGGTTCAGAAACAGCTTCTTCCCCACAGCCATTCGGCTATTATACACTACAACCTGAAATAAGTTCAGAACTGCAATAGACTATTATTTTATTATTATTTCACTATTATTGTTTTTGTTTTTTATGTGTACGTATGTACGGGTGTGTATTATATTTATCATATTGTTTGCAGTGTACTATGTTTACATATTCTGTTGTGCTGCTGCAAGTAAGAATTTCATTTTTACCTGGGACTTGACAAGAAAACACTCTTGACTCACGAACTATTGAAATTGCTTACGATAAAATATCTGCTTTAAAACAGTGCATCAAGGATTAATACATTTCAGTATTTATTTATTAAAATTCCAAAATCTGAATTTTAAATGTGTAAGAATGAACTGCAGACGCTGGTTTAAACCGAAGATAGACACAAAAAGCTGGAGTAACTCAGCGGGACAGGCAGCATCTCTGGAGAGAAGGAATGGGGGACGTTTCGGGTCAAGATTCTTCTTCATCTAAATTTTAAATGGTTCCTTTAATATTTTTCTGCTGATTTAACAAAGATACAAATGTTAAAATTATCATATTAAATCCAGTGCCAAAATAATAGGAAGATGTTAAAAATGTGTAAATATTATCACTTCTAGCTCCAACTGTGCAGTATTCACGTTATAACATTCATATGTGAATATTCTCAAAAAATATGACAGATAGTAACGTGAGCTTTAGCAGAGCTTCTTAACTTTGATGCAGCACGCTTTACTTTGACGAAGAAGGTTGCACACTTGGAAATCACTCAATTCTTTCTATTTGCTAAAGGAACTAATGTGCTATCCAAAATCTGTGCACAATCTGATAAGCCACCATCATAATAAAAACCAGGGAGCTTCATATCTCTCTTGGAGATAACACAGGGTGTAGCACAAACATGCCTATCGCAACAGCACATTGCTGCAAAGCCTGAACTTCAGCTTCTTCTTCTTGCATATGGCGTGCACAGCCTAAAGTTGTAGGACAACTTGTTCTATTTGATCTTATTTGATTGTGCACGCCAGGTTGATTGCATTCGTCGAAACAAGGCGGACCACATGAAGGTTGCAATCTTCCACCCCTGAACTTCAGCTAACTGAGTAACCCTATACCCCAGGTGTGGGCTGCTGCATTGTGAGAGCAATTCACTGCTCCTGAGTCTCGATTAAGGGCCAAAGTTGATTTGGGGCAGCACAGTGGCGCAGCGTAGAGTTGCTGCCTTATAGCGGCAGAGGCACAAGTTCGATCCTGACTATGGAGTTGAAACGTTCTCTCCGTGACCACACAAATTTTCTCCAGGTGCTCTAGTTTCCTAGAACTAGGTCCTTATAATTCCTAGTTTCCATAAACTGGCAGGTGTCATCTGAGCACAATTCAATGATTCAATGACACTTGATTGTCACAGGTAGCTGGGTGCTGTGAAATGCTTCATTTTGCACGCAGCCCAGTGATCAGGCTGCAGACCTCGCCTAGGCAGTACCCAAGTGTCGCCATGTGTCTGCTGCCAACAATGTTATAAATGTTTACTGAATGGTCCAATCAACTGCCTGCTGCTGCACGTGGCAGCACCTACCCCCCCCTCCCTCCCTCCACCCCCCACCGGGTCCCTCCATTGTTCTGTATGGTGCACCATGGACGCCAGCGGCTCGGGGCTAAGTTCAAGGAATCCGTGGTGGGTGAGCTTGGCCTAACTCTGTTGTGGGTCCGCAGTGGTGGGTCCTCTATCATGGGTCCTCCGTCGTGGGTCCGCAGTGGTGGGTCCTCGGTCGTGGGTCCTCCGTCGAGGGTCCTCCGTCGTGGGTCCACAGTGGTGGGTCCTCAGTGGTGGGTCCTCTGTCATGGGTCCTCTATCGTGGGTCCTCTATCGTGGGTCCTCCATCGTGGGTCCTCCGTCGTGGGTCCTCCGTTGTGGGTCCTCCGTTGTGGGTCCTCCGTTGTGGGTCATCAGTGGTGGGTCCTCAGTGGTGGGTCCTCAGTGGTGGGTCCTCCGTCGTGGGTCCTCCGTCGTGGGTCCTCCATCGTGGGTCTTCCGACATGGATCCGCAGCGACGAGCCGGGCCTGCTTGACGGGACACTCCTGGTGCACTGCTTGTTGGGACACGGTGGACTGTATTTGGCAGAGAACAGGAAGATCATTAGAGATTCAGGGGTTTAGACAGGCTAGATGCAGGAAGATTGTTCCTGATGTTGGGGAAGTTCAGGACAAGGGGTCACAGTTTAAGGATAAGGGGGAAATCTTTTAGGACCAAGATGAGAAAAACATTTTTCACACAGAGAGTGGCGAATCTCTGGAATTCTCTACCACAGAAGGTAGTTGAGGCCAGTTCATTGGCTATATTTAAGAGGGTTAGATGTGGCCCTTGTGGCTAAAGGAATCAGGAGGTATGGAGAGAAGGCAGGTAAGGGATACTGAGTTGGATGATCAGCCATGATCATATTGAATGGCGGTGCAGGCTCGAAGGGCCGAATGGCCTACTCTTGCACCTACTTTTTATGATTTTATGATTTATGATAATGGAAGAACACAATGATGAGCAGAAACTCGGATTGGAATGGAATACCTTATTGTCACATGTGACAAGGTACAGTGAGATGCTTTGCTTGCATACCCAATGTATACAAATAGCGGCCACCTATGGCGCAGATAAAGTTACAAAGCACGCCGGCTCCTCCTTTTATTCTACGTTCCCCCCCCCCCCCCCCCCCCACCCCTCACAGTGGTTCCCCCATGCTGGGTCCCCATTGTGCATTGTCCTTACCCCTCCCTCATGGCGGTCGACCAGCAAGCCATCGCTGCCGCCACAAGGCTACACCACTGCTGAGGCCCAAACGCCATGAGGCCTTACCACCGCTGCCGAGGCCCAACCGCCATGGAGTCTCCACCACCACCGAGGCTCCACCACTGCCGAGGCCCCACCGCTGCCGAGGCACCACCGCCATGTGGTCTCACTGCCACCGCCGAGGCCCTACCGCCATGGAGGCTCCACCACTGCTGAGGCTCCACCGCCGCGAGGTCTCACCGCAGTCCCACTTTCTTTTAAACCAAAAATAGATTTATTCATGTATTTACAATACCAAATAATTCAAACCAAAATTATTTTTACCACAATGCAAGTAAAACTAATTGCCCAGCGGTCCCGGAAATCCGCAAGGCGCCCGTGGACAGCGAGTAGTCCTTCTCTAAAACCACTTGGGCACAGACGTAACCCTGGAAAAGGGGCAGGCAGCCGGCTCGTGCGGAGCCCTCGTCCACCTGGCGCTGTGACTCACGGATGGCCAGCTTGGCCAGGCCTAGGATCAGCAACCTCGCTTACTGCAAACACTGCACTGTGTCCTCACTCACTCTGTAATAGAAACTCACCTCGTGTACAGCATGACTGATAGCTCGCGCCTTTAAAACGGAATTCACAACCCTTTCCTTCAACATTTTACTGAACTGTATCTTCATTTAAAGACCAATAAATGAAGTTAATGTCTCCCACAAGGCGGGCCTTGCCTTTTTAAAATTCTATTTACTTGCAGCCAGATAAGAAGAGTTTTATGGACTGAAACTAAAATTCACCCATGAGCAATTTTACAGCAGCCCTCCCAGGAGCCAGTGAGAGTGCAAGTGCTCACCGCTAATCAACAGCAACTCTCGCTCTGACAGCTTGTGCCACGGGGAGCTGGGTGGAAACAAATGACAATTCACCCTTCCTTACCTCAGTTAAGTAAAAAAGAAAACGGCTCAAAATTTGGGGTACAGTTAATTTAATGCTCTCTTTATCTTACAGAATCCCTGTAGCTGCTGCTACAGGGATGAAAAAAAAAATGTTTAAACTTGAGATTAAGTTTTTTGATTTAAAAAAAAACAGTAATCCCTTTGTGCATGTGACACGGAGCAGTCTGCAGTTTTAGCCAACTTTGCAACTATAATATGGAACGGAGGGGAAATTCAATTTTTTACCAAGATTTGAGGAGTTGTAGACTGCGAAGCCAGAGGAAAGGGAGCAGCAGGAAGGGGAGTAAGGAGAGGGAGTGGCTGCTGGAGAGACATTTGTGGAAGCAGAGGGGAGAGAAAGATTGGGGGGGGGGGTAGAGGTTAATTAGGTTACACCATTTACATATTGGCTGGGACCAAAATAAAATTAACATAATTACTTGTCAAATATCCTAAAGGAGAAACTTAAATGATGCACTGACAGTGTTAGGTACTGTTAATGAAATGCATAGTTTTAGTTTAGTTTAGTTTAGAGATACAGCACAGAAACAGGTCCTATGGCCCACCGAGTCCGCACCGGCCAGTGATCCCCGCACGCTAACACTGTCGTACATACACTAGGGACAATTTCAATTTATACCAAGTCAATTAACCGACAAACCAGTACGTCTTTGGAGTGTGGGAATCTCGGAGAAAACCCACGCGGTCACAGGAAGAACGTACGAACTCCATACAGACAGCACCCATAATCAGGATTGAACCCGGGTCTCTGGCGCTGTGAGGCAGCAACTCTACCGCTGCGCCACCGTGCCACCATCCTCCAGTTGATGGAGACCCAAGGAACTGCAGCTACTGGGATCCTGAGCAAAACACAAAGTGCTGGAGGAATTCAACGGGTCAGGTAACATCTCTGGAGGACATGAATAGTGATGCCTCGATTCAGGACCGTTCTTCATCACTTCATATCTTCATCACACCACACATTGTGAGGCTAATTCCTCACCGAGATCTTCAGGCACTGAAGCAAGTGTTGGTGGGACTCCATGATGGCCAGATTCAGACTGCAGAATGGGAACTAATTAGCTCCCCTCTTCTTCCATGACCAATATGACCACTGATCAAACCAGTTTTATCTGATCAGAGAACAAAGCATCTTTGTTTACTGTTGATGAAGGAATTGCACTAACTCGCTGCCAGCGAGGCAGCTCTCTGTTTATTCCCTTAGAATTAGTGATCCCATCGAATTTTAGTGCAGCATTTAAATTAATTTTACATTGTCGAACATGGCTTCAGTGATTAGTGCTAATTGGTGCATGGATTATTTTTAATTTTCATTCCATTCTGGCTCAGATACATGGAAAATTCATTCTTGAAACTCCATTCAGCTGTTACTTCTGGATTAGACACAAAGGGATTGCCCCTCATTCTGCAGTAGGCTAGTTGCTGAGCTTGTGTGAAATTAATTCATGTAACCGTTTAACAGAGTATTGAATTACTCATTGACTCAGAGCTGTGCGATATTGCCCTGCATTGTGGCTTAGTAACAGGCAGGGACTTGAAACAAGCTGTTGCAGAGACCCCCCAGATATAAATAGTGTGACTATAGATGACTCCATAGTGGGGATTACAGTTTTGTGTCTGAGCACATTGCATATACGTGTGACGGGTAGCTGGAAGTTGGCTGGACTTGCTGGAGATCGAGACACCTCCCCGTAAATTTACATTCCCCAATATCCAATCTGCTTCTTTGTCTGTGAGCACAAGTTGGTGCAAGAAACCTGCCAACTCTCTATGCACTGCCTAAATGAAGTCCACGATTCCTACGCTACAATCATTGCTCTTTCCAAGTCAAGAGTGTTTTATTGTCCTATGTCCCAGATAGAACAATAACATTCTTACTTGCAGCAGCACAACAGAATACATAAACATAGTACACTGTAAACAATATAATGAATGAGAAAAAAATGTCAGTGTGTGTATGTACACGCAGGCTCACTTACACACACACACACACACACACACACATATATATATATATATATATATATATATATATATACATACATACACACACACTCACACGCTCATAAAAAACAAACAATACTAGTGCAATAATAACAATAATAATCTATGTAGTTCAGAGCTTATTTGAGGTTGTCGTGTTTAATAGCCCAATTGCTGTCGGGAAGAAGCCGTCCTGAACCTGGATGTTACAGTTTTCAGGCTCCTGTACCTTCTACTCGCTGGCAGGGATGAAATGGGTGTGTAACCAGGGTGGTGTGGGTCTCTGATGATGCTGATTGCCTTTTTGAGGCAGCAACTTCCTGTAAATCCCCTTGATGATGGGGAGGTCAGTACTCATGATGGACTGGGCAGTGTTCACAACTCTTTGCAGTCTTCTTCGCTCCTGGGCATTCAAGTTGCCGAACCAGGCCGTGATGCAACCAGTCAATATGCTCTCTACTGTAAACCTGTAGATGTTCAAGAGTGCTTTGTACTTATCAATGATTGTGCTTCTCTATAGATATTTTATGTTCAAAAGTTATAAGCCCATCAAGTCTACTCTGCCATTCAATCATGGCTGATCTATCTTTCCCTCTCAACCCCATTGTCCTGCCTTCTCCTCATTACCCTGACACCTTACTAATCAAGAATCAAACTATTTCCACCTTAAAAATATCCACTGACTTGCCCTCCTCAGCCGTCTGTGGCAATGAATTCCATAGATTCTGACAATAAATTCCTCCTCATTTTCTTCCTAAAGGTATACCCTTTTATTCTGAAGCTATGGCCCCTTGCCCTAGACTCCCCCTACTAGTGGAAACATCTTATCCACATCCACACTATCCAGGCCTTTCACTATTAGATTTGACATGATTGTGCGCAAAACAATGTATGTCACTGTATGTAGGTAAATGGGATAAAAATCTATCATCAAATCATTGAATCATCATGTATGTGACCACTGTTGTATTTCCTACAGACCTCAAGTCACCTGCCTCAATCAAATTAGATTCACTGTTTTAGAACTCAATCTTATTCAAGTCTACAGTACTCCACAATAATTCTGATTTTTTTGGGTTTAGTTTAGTTTAGTTTGTTTAGTTTGTTGAGCGCGGAAACAGGCCATTTGGCTCACTTCTTCCTCACCGACCAGCGATTCCCACATATTAACACTATCCTACACACACTATGGACAATTGTTACATTTACCAAGCCAATTTACCTACATACCTGTACGTCTTTGGTGTGTGGGAGGAAACTGAAGATCTCAGAGAAAACCCATGTGGTCACAGGCAGAACATGCAAACTCTGTACAGAGAGCACCCGTAGTCATAGGCCTTGTTTCCATACCATATGACTCTGTGACTTTCAGAATTTATTTCCAGCATCTACAGTTGTTATGCTTTTCACCTTCCTCCATTAGTTTAGAGGTATAGCGTAGAAATAGACCAGGTCCGCGCCGACCAAGTCCGCGCCGACCAACAATCACCAAATTTCACTGAAGTCAATTAACCGACAAGCCTGCACGTTTATGGAGTGTGGGAGTAAACCGGAACATCCGGAGAAAACCCACGCGGTCAGAGGGAGAACGTACAACCTCCATACAGACAGCACCCATAGTCAGGATCGAACTGGGGTCTCTGGTGCTGTGAGGCAGTAACTCTATCGCTGTGCCTCTGTGCCGCCCCGGTGTCATAAATATATTTGGATCTTACAGCTGGTTGATTTTGAAGATGTCCATGTGTGTTTTAATGTATTTTTGCTGCAGGTGATCTTATATGAAAAGTATGCATTTTTTCTCTCAGTAGCCTGACTAACAAATTACACTTCAGCCTACTCTGAGTCTGATGGTTGTATTTAAATTTCAGTGCTGTTTTTGCAGTCAAAGCATCAGACTGATAAACAGTGCACTCCAGTCCAACAGAGCTTTAAACAAATTCTTAGCTCCAAATGAGGTGCAATGTAGCATAAATTAGGTAGAAATATGTCATTTGACTTGCACGAACACCATTACATTTGTTAAAAAGCCTAGAGCTGCAGTCGTAGCTGTCAGACAGCAAGGAGCTTCTAGACAGAACAAATTGGACTGACATTTCCTGGTGTTTATTGGACCAAGCAAGTAATGTGGCTCAGAGATAAGAGGGAATAGAAAAGCTTGATTTTGATGATTCACCCTCCAGAACGTTGAGGAAGAATTATAAAATACAGCAGTAGCATCTACTACGTGAATCCCCAAAAAGTCTATCTTCTTCAAAAGAAGGCCATCAGTGATTTTGACCTCAAGATATTTTCAAATAGCATAATGCCTGGTCTACATGTTGCATTGTTTCAGAAACATCGCTCATTAAGGGCGGCACGGTAGCGCAGCGGTAGAATTGCTTCCTTACAGCACCAGAGACCCAGGCTCAATCCTGACTATGGACTACTCATTCCGTACGGACTTTGTACCTTCTCCCCGTGACCATGTGGGTTTTCCTCGGGTGCTCCCGGTTTCCTCCCACACTCCGAAGACGTACAGGTCTGCAGGTTAATTGGGTTTGGTAAAGATTGCCAATTGTCCTACGTGTGTAGTACATTGCTCGCGTTCTCCGTCTTCAAGTTTGCCGACGACACCACCGTTATTGGACAAATTACAGATGGTGATGAGTCAAGTGAGATCAACGGATTGACCGAATGGTGCCAGCCCAACAACCTGGCTCTCAATAAAACCAATTAACGTATTGTGGACTTTGGAAGAGGAAGGATGAGGACCCACAATCCTGTTTATATCAACAGGACGATGATGGAGAGAGTCAAAAACCTCAAATTCCTGGACGTGCATATTTCCGAAGATCGTTCCGGGACCCGGCACACTGATGCAATTATAAATAAAGCACATCAACTGCCTCTGCTTCCTGAGAAGATTACGAAGATTTGGTATGTCAAAGAGGATTCTCTTCAACTTCTACAACATCATCAGAGACCCACACCATCCTGGCCACACACTCATTTCAACTCTGTCATCAAGAAGAAGGTACAGGAGCCTGAAAACTGTAATGTCCGGGTTCAGGAACAGCTTCTTCCCTACAGCCATCGGGCTATTAAACATTACAACCTCAAATAAGCTCTGAACTACAATAGACTATTATTATTATTATTATTATTGCACTACTATTGTTTGTTTTTTGAGTATGTGTGTATGCGTATATGTATATGCATAAATATATGTATATATGTGTATATGTATATATATGTATGCATATATATATATATATATATATACAGAGGAGTGAATTAGGTGGGAGTCCTTGTGGGACACACGCGAGAGAAGGGCGGGGTGGGGAGGGGGGTGAGGGGGGGAGAGCGTTAGTTAGAATAAAATGAAAGTAATTAGCTCTCAAGTATTCTAAAGGAGAAACTTTTTTTGTTTTGTTTATTTTTGTTAGAAGTAAGTACAATAGTGTGGTACTTGAGTACCTAATACATACATACATACATATTTCCATTCTTGTACAACTTCGTATTTTTGATTTACTAATAAAAGAACAGTGGGAGAAAAAAGAAATAAAGAGAGTCGGAATAGATAGACAAGCGAGTGGAAACGGATAGCAAAAGAAATAAAGGACAGAGATGAGAAGCTGAAAAGATTGAAATGGAGAAAGTAAAGAAAAGAGAGATTTACCTATTTCGTATTTTTGCCCATCCGTCACCCGCTTCTAAACCATTTAATTTCTAAGGTTATGTTATGTTGCACCATATGCTTGTAAAGGGGAAACTTAAATGATGAACCTTTAATGCTAACAATAAAGATGCGGACACAAGGAACTGCAGATGCTGCAATCATGAGCAAAACACCACGTACTGGAGTAACTCAACCGGTCAGGCAGCATCTGTGTAGGGAATGGACAGGCAACATTTTGGGTTGGGACCTTTCTTCAGACTTATTGTAGTTGGGGCGAGAAAGCTGGAAATGCCACACTCCAAGACCTAAGGGCTTGAGCTACAGGGAGAGGTTGGGCAGTCTTGGACTTTATTCCTTGGAATGCAGGAGGCTGAGTGGTGATCTTGTAGAGGTGTATAAAGTAATGAGGGGGGTAGATTCCATGCCTTATGACACAATGACTTTAATCAGTCAGAAGAATGTTCCCGACCAGTCTGAAGAAGGGTCTATTCCCTCCACGGATGCTGCCTAACCCGCGGAGTTACTTCAACACTTGAAGGGGCTGACTGAAAAGATGGTGAGAGTCTGTTATGTTTGATGCATCAGAATTTCTAAATGTCCATTTAACTTTTCTGAGAACAAGCCAAGTTTACCTCATTGTTAGACACAAAATGCTGGGGAACTCAGCAGGACAGGTAGCATCTCTGGAGAGAAGGAATGGGTGACCCTTCTGAAGAAACATCACCCGTTCCCTCTCTCCAGAGATGCTGCCTGTCGCGCTGAGTTACTCCAGAATTTTGTGTCTATCTTCGGTTTAAACCAGCATCTGCAGTTCCTTATTTTGCCTCATTGTTCTCCCTTTGCATATTCATGGTGTATGCTTGGCACAAGTAATCCTTCCTTAGGCTGTACGTTTCTTGTGGCTCAGTGAGCGTGCGGGGAAAAGATAATCCACATGTTCCAACAGCAATTGGCCGGGTCAAGATGACTATTTGGTTTGCATAACGACATATATCAGTGACATTTCAGGCAAGTGATTCTGTAGCATTCGATGCCCACCAGCTTAAAAAGTTGTTTAACATTCAGAAATGATTCTTAACTATTTCCTGAGTTCAGAAGCAATTAAAAAATGGACAATAAATAATCAGGGCTGTCAACGTCTACAGAAATACATACTGCCAGGTCACATCACAGCTTGATTTGAGAACGGCTTTGCCGAAGAGAGCAAGAAATTGCAGAGAGTTGTGGTTTGGCCCGATCCATCACACAAACCAGACTCCCCAACATTGACTCCATCTACACTTCGTGCTGCCTCGGCAAAAACAGCCAACATGATCAAAGACATTCCTTCTTCTCCCTGCTCCTTTAGTTTTTATTTTTAGTGATACAGCGCAGAAACAGGCTCTTCGGCCCACTGGGTCCGTGCCGACCAGCGATCCCCGCACAATAATGTTATCCTGCACATACTAAGCACAATTTACAAAGGTTTCAAAGGTCTTTTATTGTCACGTGTACCAATTAAGATACAGTGATATTGGTATTATCATACAGCCATACTAAAAAAAAACCGACACACAACTACATAAAAGTTAACCTAAACATCCACCACAGTAGATTTGCTACATTCCTCACTGTGATGGAAGGCAATAAAGTCTAATCTTCTTCCCACTTTATTCTCCCGTGGCCGGGGCAGTTGAACCATCCACAGTCGGGGCGATCGAAGCTCCCACAGCCGGCGGCTGAAGCTCCCACGTTGTGGCAATCGAAGCTCCCATATCGGGGCGATCGAAGCTTCCGCGATCGGGGAGGTCAAAGCTCCTGTGGCTTGGAGCTCCCGAAGTCGGACTCTAACCAGGGACCGTGAGCTCCACGGTGTTAAAGCCCGTAGTATCCCGCAGTTGGAGCTCTGAGGTCGATCCCCGACAGGGACCACGAGCTCCACTATGGTAAGTCCGCAGGATCCCACGGTTGGAGATCCCGAAGTCTGTCTCCAGCAGAGGCCGCCAGCTCCACGACGATGGGGCGCAGTGTGGACAGGGATACGATATGGAAAAAAGTCGCATCATCATCAGGTAAGAGATTTAAAGAAAGTTTCCTCCAACCTCGCCCCACCCCCCACCCCACCCCCAACATAAAACAACTAAAGAACACTAAAACATACATTTAACACACACTAAAACAAAACAAAGAGGGAAAGGACAGTGGCAGCCATTGCGAATAACGTACAAACCTGTACGTCTTCAGAGTGTGGGAGGAAACTGGAGATCCCGGAGAAAACCCACGCAGGTCACGGGGAGAACGTACAAACTCCGTACAGACAGCACCCGTAGTCAGGATTGAACATGGGTCTCTGGCGCTGTGAGGCAGCAACTCCACCACTGCGCCACTGTGCCGCCTTTTCCTGTTATTGGGCAAAAGATACAGAAGCTTGCAAGCATGCACCGCCAGACACAGAAACAGTTCTAACACTTTACTATCAGGCTTCTTTCTACAGCATCTACTGAGTAGTATACTTACATACTGGCTCTGCTGTTGCAAGTTAGATTATCGTTGACTTTGTGCATTTTTTTATTTTAAAATTTAAAATTGATTTCTGCTTGTAGTTCACATTTGAACTGTTCTTTTTAAAGACTGGTTTTCATTTGCATTAATGTTTGTTTCCCTCATAATTCATGAAGAATATCCTTTGTCCGACAGCCACAATCAAATACAAATGTTTGCAGCACGTCATAAGTAGACAATGTTTTCAAGGTCTTCACAATATGTCAAGCAATAACTTCAGCCAGTAAATAATTTCAGAATAGTTTCAGTTAAAAAGTGCTCATGTCAAATGTTCTCTGAAGCACATTTTATCCCTGCGTACCAAAGTTCTTTCAGGCTGTTTTTTTAATCCAAATTTGGCCTTGAAAATTGACAGCCGTGCCAAGAGTCCATGATCCATGTTTGAGTGAGGAGCGATTTGAGGCATCACTGGAAGAAGGGAGAAGGCGTACGCAGAGAGCAAGAGATGCCAGAAGAGATGGCCATGATCAGGGAAAGAGATAAGAGGAGCTGGAAGCGAGAGAGATAAGGTAGAAGGAGAAAGAGGAAAGCAGAGAGAAAGGAAAGTCAAAGGGCAGAACATAAAAGAAGGACAAATACATCAGATTCTTGTGTGGTTTCTTTCCGTTCGACTTTAATAATCTCTGCCTTCTGGGGAAGAATCACATCAATTCATCTCTACCAAGATAAAAGCTTGTTTTTGAAGTGAGCTAAGTCCAATCTTCCAGAACAAACTGATTACATTACTGCACAGTTTAGGAATGCTAACTGCTTGTTGCCTGTGGCCAATCGGAGGAATTCTGTGACGCTCCTATACTGACAGAACCTTGCTGCCCCATTAGTCTGATAGCCAGTTTATTGAAAGTTGTACTTAACTCTTTGATAATATTTGTTACACATTTTGTACATGTAGTCTGTACCGATTCGATTTGTTGATATTTAGTAGATATTTAGTAGATATTTAGTTTGTCACGTGTACCGAGCTACAGTGAAAGATTTTGGTTCATGCCATCCAGTCAGTAGAAGGACAACGCATTATTACAATCGACCCATTTACAATGTATAGATACATGATAAGGGAATAACGTTTAGTGCAAGGTAAAGCTAATAAATCCCAATCAATAATAATACGAGGGTCACCAAAGACACAGATGGTATTTCAGCACTGCTCTCTGGTTGTGGTAGGATGGTTCAGTTGCCTGATAACAGCTGGGAAGAAACCATCCCTGAATCTGAAGGTGTGTGTTTTCACACTTTGACTGTTGCTTAGTAGTGCATACTGGGGGCATAGGTGGTGAACCTAGTTATTGAGAGGGGTGTTTCTGGGATGCCAAAACTAACTGTTGAGCCTTCCCAAGGCGTCATGGGCCTAACTCAATGAAATACCAGTGAAGGCAGGTGCCCACTTGATAACTTCAATGATAACTTGATAACATCAATTTTTGTTGTCCATAGTTTAAAGGCATTTTAGAGTCTCATCTGGCAGTAGGATTGGTCTCTTGGTTAAGCGTTTAGCTTGTGTGTTTGCCAACATGTAAAAGATAGCTTATTACTGAATATGAAGTTAGTTATTATTCTATAGCATAAGTGTGCATGGGTAGTTTAGATGCTTCTGTGGCATTGGGCTTGATTTTCTTGGTTGTGAGCTTATCCTGGTGTTATAGCACAAGTACCTGGTGTTTTAACAGTAATTCGTATGAGGTGGAAAATTATGTTCGTCTTTTTAAAGGACAGATGCAAACGTTGATACCAATGTTGACGGATAGAGAAAAATAGTAAGATTAAACGAGAACTTACCAGTTTGAAGTTTGATCTTTATTTTATGAGGAGTTACGATGAGCCCCGCCAGTCCACATGCGCGTCATTCTTCAAAGCAGCGGTGTGAAATCACAGGTAACAGTAATTGAAGTAACATACTAAGATTAGAAACCTGGAGCTACCAGGTGACCTTTGTGATATGAGGGTTGGGAGCAGTGGGCACGTAATAGCTCATCGTAACTGCTCATAAAATAAAGATCAAGCTGGTAAGTTCTCGTTTAATCTTACTATTTTACTTCGGAGTCACGTGAATGATTCCGTGAAGATTTCAAAGCTCTGTGATTTCATGCTGTAGATACAAATCCAGGCGTCTCACTGCATCACTTGCCCCAGGATGAGTGAATAATAAACAATGCACTGAACCATGGCATTGATTTGAACATGTGAATGGTTTATTTAACAAAGAAAAACAATAGCGACCCCTCTCTCCCAGGGGGAAGCTATGAAACAGAACCTAAAATAGAATGTGCGAATACCCCCCGGTCCGGTAAGCGGTTTATTATAGAACCTTTGAAAAGTTAGTTTGTTTGACCATCCTGCGGCCGCGAGGATATGGTCGAGAGGGACGTCCATTGCCCTCGCTGCTGACGTTGATGTCACCCTGGTGGAGTGAGATTTAAAATTGTCGGTGTCCACTCCTGCACAAACCAGAACCTGTTTCAGCCATCTTTAAATGGTCTGTACCGACACTTTCTTATGCGGCTTTTTGTGGCTGATAAATAATGCTGATTCCGGGCCTCTGAGGCTCTTGGTGACCTAGATATAATGTTGCAAGTGCGAAACTACATACAATCGTAAATCCGTGGGGTAGGCCGAAAAATTAAGCTTGAATCCTGACACCCCTGGTCTGCTCTGTTTAATTAAATCATAAATGTAAAATGTTATGTTATTTCCAGATGACACCATCCTGTCCAGTCGCAGCATCTGCAACGTCTGGACCCTTTGCGCTGAAACCAGTGCCATGAGCATGACCACCTTTAGGGTGATTTTGGGCAAAGACAGGGATGTGGCTGGAGCCCACTGACGAAGCAGCATGAGTACCACGCTCACATCCCAGATTTCAGAGTACCTGGGCCTGGGGGGATTGGAATTAAAAATACCCTTCATAAACTGGGATATTAAAGGGTGAGATCCAACAGAATGTTGTTCCGACCCCAGCCATAAGTATGATGACAGGGCACTCCTGGCATTATTGATGGCACTATAGCTCAACCCTTCATCAAAATATAGCATTGACAGAAACTCTAGCACATCTGAGATGCGTGCCGTGTGATATGTTATATTCCCCCGTAAGCAGAACACCTCCCATTTCCTAACATGAGAGATGCACTGTTTTATTGGTACTATCCCTCCAGGCCGCAGAGATCACATCCACGGTACGATCGGATAGTCCAAGCCCCAGGTATGGCCTCCTTAGAATCTGCAAATCAATAGATCAATACGGTCATGTAAAGGATGTTGCTCCCCAGTTACAGGGTGCTCTAGTAGGTTACTACGTTTCGGGACAGTCATAAGAGGCTGTGTTATTATTCCCAAAACGAGTGGGAACCATGGGTGTGTAGGCCAGTCGGGTACCACCAAATCTCCTGAGGCGGAGTCCTGCTTGACCTTGAGCAAGCACCGACTGATGAAGCACAATGGGGGAAATGCATATAAAAACATTCCACCCCAGTGTAGCGAGAATGCATCTAACGCTACTGCCCCTGGGTCTGGTTCCCATGAAACATACTTCGGTAACTGGTGATTGAGTCTGCATGCAAACAAATCGATATCTGGCATCCCATACCGAGCAACAATATCATTAACTACATCATGATTCAACATCCATTCTGTGTTGTCATTGAATTTGCGTGACCTGGTGTCCACCACCACGTTGAATCTATCTGGTAGGTAGATAGCTGAAACCCAAATGTTTCTTGTAATGCACCAGTGCCAAATAAGGTTAGCCAATCTATCACAAGATTCCAACTTGATTCCACCCATGTAATTAACATATGCTACTGCCGTAGTGTTGTCAATCTGAAGCTGACATGCAAGTGACGCATACTAGTACAATAAGCCTTAAGACCATAGAATGCTCCCAACAGTTCTAAATAGTTAATCCCATGTGATCGAAGAATAAATGTCTCATGAATATTCCATCTGCCTCCACAGCTAGAGGTGGTATCAGTAGCACCCCAGCCTAGGGCACTAACATCAGTCTGTAAAACAACTGAAGGTTTCTCAATCAGAACCTTACTGGAGCAACTCGAAATGTTCACTATCCGCCACTGCACTTCAGCAATGGCTTCAGCTGGTAATTGCATGGGCCTGTCAAAATGACCTGCATGTATCCTAAGTGCCTGCTCCTTTGCACGTTGTACATTTTGGTAATGCAAAGGTCCAAACTGTGCAGCTGGAAAGGCAGCCACTAATTTGCCAATCATTCTGGCCACATGTCTAATTGAAGGGTGCTGTTCCACCATGAGCTTGTTACAGCCTTCAATTAAGTCTAATCTCTTGCCCCTGGGCAGAGTCACAGACATGTGAGTTGAGTTAATGGTGAATTCCAAATTATCAATAACTCTAACTGGTATCAATTTGGATTTAACTGGATGTTTGAGAAACCCCAATCTCTCAAACATGAGTTTAACAGCTGAAACAGATAATTCAGCTGCTTCCCGAGTCTTAAGATATCATCCAAATAAGCCATTATAATATGACTTTGAGCCCGGAGTAGCCCCAGCACTGGTTTTAACAGTTTTGTAAATAATCTAGGGACCGAGGTTAACCCATTAGGCAATGCTTTAAATTGCCATAATTGCCTCATCCAGCTAAACTTGAAATATCTCCGATGATCCTTATGAACAGGCACTGAATAATATGCATCTTTAAGATCTATACATGCCATATAACATTCTCTGGAATTCAGTTGTTTGGCAGTAACAAAGGTTTCCATTTTGAAATGTTTATACTGCACAAAGGGATTAAGGCTCATCAGGTCAAGGATGATTCGACATCCCCCATCCTTCTTTGGCCTAGGAAAAATATTAGACATGAATTGGTGAGATTGGTGAACCGCCTTCTCAATTACCCCTTTTTTGTATAACTTTTCAATTTCAGCTTGTACCTCCAAATTCTCTTGTTGTGAAAAACCCATGTCCGGCTTGGTGTATGCTGTGTGGGTGGACGCAAATTGGGAAGAAATTCAATTTAAAACCTTTGTATACTGTGCAGTATAAACAAATCTGATGTTATCCCATACCATTCCTTCAAGTGTAATCTCCCCCCAACTTGTAGGTGATCCCCACTTAATATGTTCCGACAAGAACCAGACCCACCTACCTCCATGGTTACTGGTGGAATTTTTGGTGGGGGTAAGGTCATGTTCGCCCGTGCCCCTATTGGAGTGCACCAGCTGCGCATATTTGTGAACGGCCGTCTTGGTCCTTGACTGGATCCGGTTTCAGCGAACCGTTTGTAGGGGTGCTGCCACCGAAGCGAGGTTTGCTGGTCGTCGGTGCTTTGATGAGTTCGACCGTTCTTGCCTCATCGTCCAGCTCCTTGACTCTTTTTGAGAGATCTTCACCAAACAGCAGATTCAGTGGCTGGATATTGCTGGGTTTGCACAGAGCCGCAAACTTAGGGTTGATAGTTGGGCGGATGGCACTCTTTCTCAGGCAATTTATCTCAAAATGTGCATTCCACATGAGGGCCAGGGCATTCTGCTGTACATCAGACAGGTGCCCTCCATCCACCGACCTGGCAAACTCTGTAATGCCCGAGGCGAGCAGCTTCAGTATCCTCTGAAGCCTCATTTCGTGAGATCTGATACCTACGCCCATGTGACCCCAGATGGCATGGTTAACATCCGGCACTTTGAGCAGGACACAGTTAGCAGGGGTCTCATATGTTTTGGACGTTTCCTCCATAGTATGGTCTTGAAGCTGGTGTGAGGCCAGGTAATTTATATTTGCGGCCAAATCTTCACCCAGCGGTTCCCCTGTTTCTGTCGGGATAGCAAATCTTGCTGCCAGGACTGGCACCTCCGGCTCGTGTCCTTCATCCCTTGGGGTAAGCTCCACGGCTATACCCATGGACTCGGCGTCAGAATAAAGCTGACCCCGCATGCTCTCCTCCTCCGAGAGGGAGACCTTAAGCAGCTCTGATACAGGTGTCGCTGGCGCAGAGGAGACCCGCGCTGACACAACTCCTCCTGTTGGAGTGTATCTTGGTGGAGCATCCTCTCCGTTAGGAGCTCCATCCTGGACAACCGTCCAAAGACGTTATCCATTATTGGAGGGGAACCCTCCTGGCCCGACTCTACGAGACTTTTTAGAGGCTTTCCACCCCAATGGCGCAGCCACAGTTTCTCAGGCACCAAGTCTGCAGTCGTTGGTCGTACCGCCAGCGACTCGGTCGGTGAGATAGGCGGCCGCCCGCTACCCGCTCTCCCATGGTCTTCCACAGCTATTCTCCCGGCGGCCCGCCTTGACTTCACCTTCGACGCTTTCTCCATACTCGACCTTGCTCCTGAAACAAGAATTACCAAGCGCAGAAAACGACCTCCGACTAAGTTTTACATTTACCTGCGGGTTTTTAAACTTACTGCTGGAGGAACGATGTGCCTCCCAGCCGGTTGCTGCGCCATGCGCCAGACGTAATGACGTGCATGCGGACTGGCGGGGTTCTTCACGGAATCACTCACGTGACTCCGAAGTAAAATATCAAAACAACTAAGACAAAAATGGATTGCTTTAGTTTAGTTTAGTTTAGAGATACAGCGCTGAAATAGGCCAGTCTCCACATCGAGTCCGTGCTGATTCTCTAATTGTAATCTCATACTGCGTCCCCGTCCCCCCCCCCCCCCCCTCGCACTCTAGCTTCAGTCTGAAGAAGGGTCGCAACCTGAAACGTCTCCCATCTTTTTTCACCAGAGATGCAGCCTAACCCACTAAGTTACTCCAGCAAGTTGTGTCTATCTTTGCAGAGACTCGAGTTGGATTCCCTGGAATTTAAAGGCTAAGGATGCTTTGAGATTGAAGTTTCTGAGATATTATAGGGACGATGTACAGGCAAACTATTTCTGCTGGCTGTAGAGCTTACTACTGGAGCATGATCAAACAATGGCAGCCAAATATTTCCCCAATTTCCATTGGGCTTGAATTCATTGTATGGGCCCGAACCACACGCACTGACATAACTACCAGTATCTCCCCTCCTGTAAAACTCTTTACAACCTATCTCAGTCTCCAAGGTTTTAAGAAACACTTCCAATGGGGAGGTTGGTAAAATTTTGTACGTTTCGTCTACAAGTGGGAATTGATCTGTGGTCCAGCATTATGCGACAAACTCATCGCGAGTGGTCGACACAAAATGCTGGAGTAACGCGGTTACGAATGCACGTATTGAGACCTGTTTAAATAAAATGACCAACATTTAGCAAGCAGACATAAATCGATACAATATTCATGAACTTATAATAATATAACAACTCATCATCTGTCTAAAGGAGTGGGCAGCGGTAGAGTTGCTGCCTCACAGTGCCAGAGACACGGGTTCCAAGCTTTTGTTAATCCATCCCATTGCGTCTCAGTGTCAAATTCTTTCTAATGATGCCTTTACGCCCTGCTGCAACAGTATGTGTAGCAAGCAACTGCAGATGCTGGTTTAAACCGAAGATTGACACAAAAAGCTGGAGTAACTCAGCGGGACAGGCAGCATCTCTGGGTGGCGTTTCAGGTCGACACCCTTCTTCAGAAATGGGACTGCAGCAAAATATTTAATGGTTGTGAGTTTTGCCAAAAGGGCCTGTCCCACTTGCCGAATATTTTGGCAACTGCCGGTGTCATATAAGTGTCGCCAAAAGATTTTGAGCATTTCCAAATCCAGCGGCGACAAAAACAATTTTGCGATACTTGAAAAAAACACGCGTCAATACGTCATCATGCCGCGTCACCGCCGCATCACGCTGCAAATTTTTCGGTGACCTGGTACGTCAGTCAATGATGCCGGCAGTCGCCGAAAAAATCACCAAGTGGGCCAAGCCCTTAACTCCCTTTCTGCTCATGGACATTAAGATGAATAAGATGACCCTCTTCAGAAGGGTCTTGACCCGAAACATCACCCGTTCATTCTCTCCAGAGACGCTGCCTGTCCCGCTGACTTACTCCAGCTTTTTGTGTCTAGCTGCAACTGTATATTGTGTTATGAACACAATGTTATCCTCCCCAGATAGTCTACATGGATTATTTTTGTAGGAAATGTAACATTCATATCAGTGCCAACAAAAGACACCAGGAATTTTTACATCTCCTCATTGGGAGGTTGCGCTAACAACTGAACGATTAAACAGGGAATTGTATAGTCCTTAACAAAGCAAAGTAGCCTTGGTTTTGCCCATCATTAATTGATCATAGCTGAGGCAGCTGTAAGCCCACTAGTAAGTATCTGAATGCTGCTTGTATCTCCTCCCTGGGCCCATCATCAACAGGTGGCAGGGTGGCACAGTGGTAGAATTGCTGGCTGACAGCATTTACTGCACTGGAGACCCGGGTTCGATCCTTATTACGGGTGCTGTCTGTACTGAGTTTGGACGATCTCCCCGTGACCACATGGGTTTTCTCCGAGATCTTCGGTTTTCTCCTACACTCCAAAGGATTGTGGGTTAATTGGTCTGGTATAAATGAAAATTGTTCCCAGTGTGTGTACGGTAATGTTAAAGTGCGGGAATCACTGGTCGGTGCGGGCACGGTGCAGGTTTCTGCGATGTATCTCTAAACTAAACTAAACATTGCCATGGGAATAGAGTCTTGTTCAGTTTTGGATATCTCTGCCAAGAATTGGGACTGTGGCAAAATATATATTGGTTGTGAGTTTTGCCTGACTCCCTTTTCGTGAAACGTCACCTATATGCTTTCCCCAGAGATGCTGCCTGACCTGCTGAGTCAGTCCAGCATTTTCAATAGTTGAATCGTATTTTATTTGTCACATATGCAACTGCACAGTGAAATTCTTTTTGCATTTATTACACAGGCGGGCGTTTGCCATTTCTGGCATCATTATTCAAAATTCAAAAGTCTAGTCGGCCCATCTGGCCATTTTTGTGTCCCGGGGGAGCCTCATGCAGCCTACCTGAAAGTGCTGGAGGCATTACCCTGGTTCATCCTCCTACCGGCCCATGCACCTCATGTCCAACGTCTCCAGCTCCCTCCCGGTTACACCGTCCGACCAGCCTTCAGCCGGATTCCCGGTCCTGCCAATTGTGTATTTCTTTAGTGTAAACCAGCATCTGAAGTTCCTTCATACACAAGATGAATTGCAGCTCTCGGAATTAGATTAGCTAACAGTATGGTTGAAGTCCAAGTGATTCTTCCACTTGTACCACAAGTTCATAAGTTCCTAAATGATAGGAGCAGAATTAGACCATTAGGCCCATCACGTCTATAACCATATAACCATATAACAATTACGGCATGGAAACAGGCCTTCTCGGCCCTTCCAGTCCGTGCCGACCATTTATTTTCCCCTAGTCCCATCTACCTGCACTCAGACCATACCCCTCCATTCCCTTCCATATACCTATCCACTTTACTTTTAAATGTTAAAATCGATCCTGCCTCCACCACTTCTGCTGGAAGATCATTCCACACAGCCACCACTCTCTGAGTAAAGAAGTTCCCCCCTCATGTTACCCCTAAACTTCTGTCCCTTAATTCTCATGTCATGCCCTCTTGTTTGAATCTTCCCTACCCTCAATGGGAAAAGCTTATCCACATCAACTCTGTCTATCCCTTTCATCATTTTAAAGACCTCAATCCAGTCCCCCCTTAACCTTCTGCGCTCCAAAGAATAAAGACCTAACTTGTTCAACCTTTCTCTGTAACTTAGTTGCTGGAACCCAGGCAACATTCTAGTAAATCTCCTCGGTACTCTCTCTATTTTGTTGACATCCTTCCTATAATTAGGCGACCAAAATTGTACACCGTACTCCAGAATTGGTCTCACCAATGCCTTGTACAATTTTAACATTACTACTCCACCATTCAATCATGGCTGATCTATCTTTCGCTCCTAACCCCATTCTCCTGCATTCTCCCCGGAATGGGAAGAGGAGCTAAAATGGTTAGCAGCCAAGAGATCCGGCAGGCCTTGGCAGACCGAACGCAAGCAATCACCAAACAAGTCAAGGTGTTTGAGCTCATTTTAGATAACTGTAAATAAGTCTCTACATAGATTTGTGAAGGAATATTCATCAACAAATCAAACAAAATGGTATTTGGATCTTTCATTTTAAAGGATGTTATTTTTATTCAATG
Organism: Raja brachyura; assembly: GCA_963514005.1. The sequence goes on from OY740812.1 coordinate 25,167,921, forward strand.
AACATTTGAGTACAAATTGAGGAAATAAGACATCAACATGTATTGCATCATCTTGATACGTAGAAAATAATTAGTGACACTTGATTTCAATCACATTTTCAAAGGGCAGAGGGTGAATTATCAGTGCTCACGATGAGACAGCTTTTTGAAATGTGGTGAGATTTTAATTAGGTTTTATTTCTTGCAAACTAACACTGTAAAGATTCTAAATGTCAGAAAAGAACTAACATTTATTAACAGGAGACAAAGAGTAACAACAATTGACCCTCAAACTGTGGAGAGCATGTTTAGAAGTAATTATTTTTTTAATTAACTGTGTCAATGTCACAAATGATGTTAATTCCCCAGTCCTGAAAATAGTCTCTGAGGGATTGTGGATCGCGATGCAAAATAGAGCAGATGCGGCAATTCTGAAATAAAAAATAGATTGTCTGTGGGTCGGTAAGGGGGTGCTGCTGGTCTTAGGCTTGCCCTGCCCACTGAGTCTTGGCCTCAAAAAGGGCGCTGGCTGTCTATGGCTTGATCTGGCAGCTCAATCATGACCACAAAGATGTGGCGCTGGTGGTCTCAGGTTTGTCCGAGTAGTACAGTGTTCCTCCAAACCTGCAAAAGGGGTACACAGCTAACAGGGAGGCAACCCATCTTGTCTTCCTCAACATTGACTGGTAGATGAAAACTGATGGGACATTATCACTTGCACTGACTCCTTAATCAACATGGTCAATGTTGAAGACTGCAAAACGTTTCATTTTTACGTTACTTTCGATGGCCTCACTGAACTCCAAATTACTTGGTTATAACAGTTTAACTGTGGCAGATAAATTGCAAACACTGAGGCCACACAACCAGCAACCAGCAATTATTAGGTTTCAACTGGGTGCGCTGGTTTCCTCCCATGCCAGAGACGTGCAGGTTTGTGATCTGTAAATTGCCCCTAGTGCAGGGAATGGATTTGAAAGTGGGGATAATACAGAACTAGTGATTAGTTTATGATCCATGTAAATGGCATTGAAGAAGCAAAACATGAAGGGGTGATTGATATTCAAGGTGGACTCAGCGGGCAGGAGGGTCTGTTTGCATGTTGCATCTTTCAATCAATTAATCTTTCTGTGATTGATATTGACTCTGAAACCAGAAAGAGCTAATCTTTGGTATTGATTAAAAGATAGAGCATGGAAACAGACCTTTCGGCCCATCGAGTGCACACTGACCATCGATCACTCAGTCATACTAGTTCTATATTATCCCTACTTTCACATCCACTCTCAACACACTAAGGGCAATTTTTACAGAGGCCAATTAACCCACAAACCCACATGTGTTTGGAAAGAGGGATATAAAAACAGAAAATGGAGACATGCTCAACAAAGGGGGACCTCATTGAAACTTACAGAATCATGAAAGGCCAGAATAGAGTGGATGTGGAGAGGTTGTTTAAACTAGTGGGAGAGTCTAGGACCAGAGGGCACAGCTTCAGAATAAAATGACATACCTTTAGAATGGAGATGAGGAGGAATTTCTTTAGTCAGAGGTTGGTGAATCTGTGGAATTCATTGTCACAGACGGCCATGAAGGCCACGTTATTGTGTATTTTTAAGGCGAGATTGACAGGTCTTTGATTAGTGTGGGTGTCAAGGGTAATGGGGAGAAGATAGGAACATGGGGTTGAGAGGGAAAGATAGATAAATGGCGGCGTAGACCGATGGGTCGAATGTCATAATTCTGCTCCTGTGACTTATGAACTTAGAAAGCCAGACAGAATCTGTGGAAAGAGAAACACAGTTGCTTTTTCAGTTCACGTTCCCTGACGTGGATACTGCCCAATCTGCATAGTGTTTCAGAATGCACTGTTTTAACTTCAGATTTCCAGCATCTGCAGTTCTATTTGGATGTTTGACTTCACTTCTTTGAAACAAGACCATGAGATTTTTGATGATTGTTTTAGTGCGGTATCTGAAAGACTTTAGCCATGCACCACCAGCCCCTCTGTGTTGCACCAGCCCCTCTGTGTTAAGGGTCTGTCCTACCAGCATCCGACTCCATGCGATGAGCGCGATCAAACTAGAAGCGGGGGCCGCGCGGAGGTTGGGTGATCCCCATACAGGGCCGGTCCCACCAGCATGCGCCTGCATGCGGCAAGCGCGACCAAACCGGCAGCGAGGGCCGCGCGGAGGTCGGGTGAGTGGCACAACGCGGCGCAAAGTGAGGCGAACTTGGAGCGAAGTCTTAAAGGTAAGTTCGCCAGGACAGAGAGGGACACACAGAGAGGGGCACAGAGGCACACACAGAGAGGGCCACGGAGCCACACACAGAGAGGGTCACGGAGGCACCTATAGAGAGGGTCACGGAGGCACGACTTCGAGGCGGTGTGTAATGCGTCGAGGCGACTGCGAGCCGACAAGCCGTTGCCGCGCAGAATTTTTGAACATGGTCAGTTTTTCGGAGCCCAGCGTGATGTCGGGACGAACTCCACATAATTCCGCACGGCTCTGGCGATTGAAGTGGGACCGGCCCCGCGACGCAGGACGGCTCAAGCGACCACGTTAGGTCGCGCTCATCGCATAGAGTTGCATGCTGGTGGGACACGCTGGATTGTGTGGTCTTTGTTGAAATGGGACATGAACAGGATATTCCAGTCACTGCCACCACTGAGATAGAACTAAGAGTGAAGACGTTTCCTGTCACACCTTGATAAATATACTACTACACAAATTAGTAGAACTTGGTAAATTCACTCTTTAGACTTTTGGAATACAGCATAAAAACAGGCCTTTGGCCCACCGAGTCTGTGCCGACCAGTGATCACCCCATACACTAGCACTACCCCTCCCCTCAAGGAACAATTTACAATTTTACTAAAGACAATTAACCTACAAACGTGCACGTCTTTGGAGTGTGGCAGGAAACCAGAGCACCCGGAGAAAACCCATGCGGTCACAGGGGGAACGTATAAACTCCGTACAGACAGCACCCGTAGTCAGGATCGAACCCGGGTCTCTGGCGCTATAAGGCGGCAACTCTACCGCTGCCCACCCCTTTAATCAGATGATGAGTTGTTATATTATTATTGGTTAATGGACATTGTATGGATTGATGTTTGATTGCTAAATGATGGCCATATTATTTAAACAGGTGTCAACACGAGCAATCATATTTTGAAAATCGTCTACGACAGTGAAAAAACATCTTGCTGGAGGATTCTAGAAATGTCAAAGTTTACTGCCTCCTGTGCTATGTAAGTGCTTTTTCATCTAGCTTCGTTCAACCCATCCGAACACTTGTGAATCTGGTAGACACCGCCACATAGAATGCAACAGAGTGCCGAGAAGTTATCGGCATTGCAATGTAATGAACTTGAATTCAAATCTTCCTGCAGTATTGAGATCAGTTTATTCTCTCCACTCTGCCCTTCAACCAAAAGTACATGTTGTATAGGAATAAACTGCACTGAGGATGCTGGTGTAACTCAGTGACTCAGGCAGCATCTTTAGAGAAGAGGAATGGGTGACCGTTCAGGTTGAAACCCTTCTGCAAAACCCTTCTTCACATTTGGTACCTTCTCTGCCTAAATTTGACATTCTTTCTTCTACTCGGGTTCAGCAGCCAAAGTCGTGCATTTTACATCAATGATTCAAGGATGCTTTAGTGTCATGTGTACCCAGGTAAAGTGAAATGCTTTGTTTTGCAAACAACCTGGTAAAATCATGTAGCAGACCTCACCCAGGCAGTACACGCCTGTCGCCATGTCTTGGTGCCGACAAAGTTACAAAAGATCACCAAAAACGTATCTATTGCCTGCCGCATACAACTCAGCAGCCCCCCCCCCCCACCCCCTCCCCTCGGGACCCCTTTGTTCTTGGTTCCCCCTCCCCTTCGCTTAGTAACATGGTGTCAAGTCAACAACCTCTCCAACAATGCCAGCAAGACAACGGAGCTAGTTATAGACGTCAGAAGCAAAGTGGAGTTCTTTCCCTCAGTCAACATCAACGGAGCAGAAGTGGACATAGTCGAGAGCTTGAGGTTCCAAGGCACCAACATCACCTCTAATATCACTAATATCAACAACAATATCACTAATATCACCACTAATACCACCAACAATTTGTCCTGGACAAACCACATTGATACTACAGCCAAGAAATCACATTAATGTCTCTACTTCATCAGAAGACTAAGGAAGTTCAGAATGTCTCCAACGGGTCTTACAAACCTCTACAGACACACTGTATAAAACATACTATTGGGTTGCATCATAACTTGGTTTGGCAACAACTCTGCCCCAAACCACAAGAAATGGCAGAGTAATTGTGAGTGTAGCTAATCCATCTGCAACACTCCAACACTGGCGATGGGCACAAAAAGCTGGAACAACTCAGCGGGTCAGACGGCATCTCTGGAGAAAAGGAAAAGGTGACATTTTGGAAGGCGGTCCTTCTTCAGACTGAGAGTCAGGGGCTGTTCCTTCCTACACACTTCAACACTGGCACTAGCATGGTCATAGCATGATCAGCAGTCAGGTGGTCTTCAAGGCCCGCACAAAGTATTGATTGTAATAAGAACATGGAAGATAGAACAGCCCAGGAACAGGCCCTTCGGCCCACAATATCTGTGTCAAACATGATGCCAAGGTAAATTAATCTCATCTGCCTCTACATGATCCACATATAAAATTCGTAAAGGATTGGACATGCTTGATGCAGAAAAATGTCCCTGATGTGAGTCCAGAAGCAGGGGTCACAGTTTAAGAATAAGGGGTAGGCCATTTAGGACTGAGTTGAGGAAAATCGTTTTCACCCAGAGCGTTGTGAATCTGTGGAATTCTCTGCCACAGGAGGCAGTGGAGGCCAATTCACTGGATGTTTTCAAGAGAGATTTAGCTCCTTAGGTTAAAGGAATCAAAGGATATGGGGAAAAAAGCAGGAACGGGGCTACTGAATTTAGATGAACAGCCATCATAGTATAGGAGCAAAGAGGTCCTTCTGCAGTTGTACAGAGCCCTGGTGAGACCACACCTGGAGTACTGTCTGTAGTTTTGGGCTCCTAATTTAAGGAAGGACATTCTTGCTATTGAGGGAATGCAGCGTAGGTTCACAAGGTTAATTCCCAGGATGGCGGAACTGTCATATGATGGAAGAATGGAGCGACTGGCCTTGTATTCACTGGAATTTGGAAGGATGAGAGGGCACCTTATAGAAACATTTAAAATTATTAATGGGATTGGACATGCTAGATGCAGGAAACATGTTCCCGATATTGGGGGCGTCCATAACCAGGGGCCACAATTTAAGAATAAGGTGTAGACCATTTAGAACTGAGATGAGGAAAAACTTTTTCTCCCAGAGAGTGGTGAATTTGTGGAATTTCCTGCCTCAGAAGGCAGTGGAGGCTGATTCACTAAATGCATTCAAAAGACTGACCTCTTAGGGCTAGCAGAATCAAGGGCTATGAGGAGAAGGCAGGAACGGGGTACTGACAGTGGATGATCAGCCATGATCACATTGAATGGTGGTGCTGGCTCGAAGGGCCGAATGGCCTATTCCTGCACCTATTTTCTATGTTTCTATCCCTCCATTCCTTGCATATCCATGTGCCTATTAAAAACCTCTTAAAGGCCAGAAATATATCTGACTCCACCACCACTCCTTGCAGTATGTTCCAGGCACCCACCACCCTCTGTGTGAAAAACCTTCCCTGCGCATCTCCTTTAAACCTTTCCTCTCTCACCTTAAAGCTATGCCCTCTAGTCGTTGATAATTAATTCTACCCTGGGAAAAAGATCTATGGCCTCTGTAATTATCACATCTTTGTCAGTTTACGTAAAATTTGACTAATTAATCACGCAAAGTTTAAAACTAAAGTAAAATAGAGAGTAGAGTTTGAAAAATGAAATGAAGATTATCACAGGTACTGTTGTCCCTGTCCCACTTGCCCGAGTTAATCACAAACTCTCCCGAGTTTTCCCCTTGATTCGAACTCGGGGAATGTCGGGTAATGTCAGTAGCGAGTCCGTAGGAGACCGTAGGAGTCTGTAGATGTTTTGTAGCAGCTCGTAATGCCAGCCGTGGGAACTCGGGGCATCAGGTAAGTCGGGACGTTTTTTCGACATTGAAAAATGTCCACGAGTTAAAAAAATAGCCCCGAGTACCTACGAACGGCGATTACCGTAATTCTCAGGAAGTTTGCGAGTAACTCGGGAAAGTGGGACAGGGCCTTTAATAGATCGGGTATACTGACAGTTAATCAGGTCTATGAGAACCTAGAAATAGATGAGTTCCTTCATTCTCACCCAAGCCCAGTTTGTAACTTTATAATTGTTTCAAAAAATATGATTGCAAGTTACGTTTCAAAGACAGACTGTAGAATCTAGAATGAAATCATGGGAATTAAAGATAGTGTTTTGATTAAACATGTAAATAAGCAACCTGTACAATCCAGAGTTCAAAGTCACCTTTAATCTGTACACATGGTATAGCGGTACAGCAGGTCGTTAGTTGTTAGTTCATCGTTACCGCTTCCAAGACTGACCAGTGTAGGGAGTGGGTGTCAGTATGAATCATACAGTGAGGTGGGGTTTGTGATGCTATTTCTACTATGATTGGTTCAAATGTGGCACCAGCTTCGGCTGGGCAATTGGTATCGGAGGTCTTGTTGTTCTGGACATCAGGCGTTGGGCTGGTAAGCCCAGGACCCCGTCTCCAGCGATGTTTCTGAGGTTTAAAAGGTCTAAGTACACATCTGACTTGGCTAGGTGGGCCTGTTCCATTAGCTGTTTGGCGTTTTTGACGGCCTGTTCAGCAAGCCCGTTACTTTGTGGGTATTCGGGGCTGCTCGTGACATGGAGGAAATTCCACCGGTTGGCAAAGTGTTTGAACGCGTGGCTGATTGTCTTCCGTTGTCGGTTTGCAAGCGGACAGGTGCGCGGAATGTGGAGAAGTGTCTCTGTAGCTTTTGAATAACCATTTCTGAGGGCAGTAAGAACCAGTTAGAATAGGAGTCAACTAGGACTACATAATGTTTACCGTGCCATTCGAAAATGTCTGCTGCCAGCGACGTCCAGTGCAGTGCTGGTGGAGGTTGTTGTAGAAGGGGCTGTCTCTGTTGGTGCAGTGCCAGGCTGTTGCAGATGGGGCAGGAGGCTGTCCTGTCCCGTATGTACTTGGCCATGCCAGGCTTGAAGGTACAGATACAGATACAGGTACATTTTATTTGTCACATGTGCCAATTGGCACAGTGAAATGAAGTCACCATACAGCCATACAGGAAAAAAATAAAGAACACAGATTGAAATTCAACATAAAACATCCCCTCACAGCAGGATCAAAATTTCCCACCATGAGGGAAGGCACCAAAGTCAGTCTCTTCCCGATCTTCCCCAATGTTCACCCATGGTCGGGGCCGCCCCGAGCCCTCCGCTGTTGCCGCTCCGGGCTGCCCGATGTTCAGGCCCGCTCCCCAGGGTGATGTAAGTCACCCCGAGTCCGCAGGGCTCCCAAAGTCCGCAGTGCGCACCGGCTGGAGATTTAACGCTGGAGGCCCTCGGCAAAGGGCCCCAGGACTCCTTGGAGTTCAGCGCCGCCTGCGTTGGGAGCTCTCCAAACCAGAGCTCCACGGTGTTGGAGCAGCGGCCCAAAGCTCCGGAGCTCCGACGACGACCCAGGTAGGTATCCCCCACTCCGTGGTGATTCCAGCGCCGACGCCGCTGTTGCAGCTCTGGTCCGGTTCCTGGTCCCCGGCAGGGAGGGCCGCTCCGATCCAGGAGGTAGGCTGCGAGGTGGGGGGCGAGGACGTGACTCGGAGAAATAGTCGCGTCCCCACCAGGAAGCGACTGGGAGTTAGTTTCCCCTTTACCCTGCCCCCCCCCCCCCACATAGAAAAACACACTTTTAACGGACTAAAAATAAAAAAAGATGTAAAAACAAACGGGCTGCAGGCAGAGGATATTCTGTGCGTGGGCCAACGTGGCTTCGGTGCCTGGGTGGCCGCTGTGTACCTCTTTGTACTATTCGTCATGTAAGGATGGAGGGATCACGATGTTGTGGCCCTTAACTATGACACCGTCCTGTTTTACCAGCTCGTCGGGGACTAGGAAGAACGGCTGCACCTCCAGTGGTGTGCTAGATTGCCTGTCTGGCCAGCCTCTTTTGATTATGGATGAGAGTAGCTGGAGAGTGCCGTCGGCGGCTGTGTGTTCGGCTAGACGGCGCAATTGTTCCGTGGGAACGAAGTCAATGCTGAGAACCGTAAACTCGTCACGTTCATAGGTGCACGAGAGAGAGTGCCAACAATGAGCTTGTCTTGGAAACTAATTGATCACGAGCCAATAGTGTTTAATAGTAAGATTAAACGAGAACTTACCAGTTTGAAGTTTGATCTTTATTTTATGAGGAGTTACGATGAGGGATTACGTGAAGACCCCGCCAGCACGCATGCGCGACATTCTTCAAAGCAGTGGTGTGAAATCACAGACAGTCACAATGACTAATATAGTAAGATAAGAGAGAACTTTCATACCAGGTGATCTTTATGTTAGAGGGTTGGGAGCGGAGGGCACGTAATCCCTCATCGTAACTCCTCATAAAATAAAGATCAAACTTCAAACTGGTAAGTTCTCGTTTAATCTTACTATTTTATTTCGGTAGTCACGTGAGTGACTACGTGAAGATTTCAAAGCTCTGTGATTTCATGCCCTGGAAGCTCCATGCTCACACACCACTAAAGTTGGGATAAGAGGATGAGCGTAATTCAGACAAGACACTGGCTGAAAACAGGTATTTATTCATACGAAAACAATATAGTGTCCCATAAGGGTAAACTATCTGGCAGCACTCAAAATCCTCCCTGCATAAGTGTCAGGGGAGGTCACGGGTTTATAGTAAAAGCGGTGAAAAGTCTTTTCGTTACTCCAACCCGCTGTGGCCAGGATGTGGTCCAATGGTACTTCCATCCTCCTAGCCGCCGAGGTGGATGCCTCCCTGGTGGAGTGAGATTTGAATATGTTAGTGTCCATGTTAGTGCCCCGCTGCATCCAGTACCACCCTTAACCATCTAGAAATGGTTTGCACCGTGACTTTATGATGGGGCTTCTTGTGACTAATGAGTAATGCTGTCTCCGTGCCCCTTAGATTTTTGGTGACTGTGATGTATCGTGAAATTAACGTGACGATACAGAGACGAGAGTCTGCTGGATAAGCCAGAAATTCCAAAGTATGACCAGACACTCTGGGTCGATCTTGTTTCAACAGTCCCTGCACATAAAAAATGATTTTGTCATTGGTGATTGTCATAGCATCCAGATTAAGTTTGTGCAGGGACTGGACCCGTTGTGCCGTGATAAGTGCCATGATCATTACCATTTTGTAAGTGAGTTTTGCCAGAGTGAGTCCCGAGTTAGGTGTCCATCCTCTCAGCATAGTCAAGACTGTGCTGATATCCCAAGTATGGCTATATCTGGCCCTGGGGGGATTGGAATTGAATATTCCCCTCATAAGTTTTGATACTAAAGGATGTGATCCAATTCCCAATTGGTCACTCCCCCGGCCCAAGTAGGATGATAGGGCACTCCTGGCACTGTTTATGGCACTGTAGCTCAATCCCTCATCGAAGTGAAGGGTAGCCAAGAATTCCAGCACTTCCGTTATGGTGGCGGTTTCATATGTGGTGTTGGCTGTGATGCAGAATCCTTCCCATTTCCTGATGTAGGTCAGGTACTGTTTCCTTGTGGACTCTCTGCAAGCTGCTGTGATGGTGTCTTTGGTCCTGTTGGTGAGTCCGAATCCGCAAAGAGGCCGTTTTAAAATCTGCAAATTAACAGGTCCATGCGGTCATGACATGGGTGATGTTCTCCTGTTACGGGGTGAATGAGCAGACTTGGTCTTTTATTGACCCGGATGCAAGGTTCTGTGGCCATCTTCTGTACCATAGGGAACCATGGTTGGGTAGGCCAGTCGGGCACCACCAAAATCCCCGATGCGGAATCTTGTTTTATTTTCTGCAAGACCCGACTGATGAGGCAGAAAGGGGGAAATGCGTAGCAAAACAAATCCCCCCAATGTAGCGTGAAGGCATCCATCGCTACTGCCCCCGGGTCTGGTTCCCAAGCAACATATGTTGGTAGTTGGTGATTTAACCTAGACGCGAAAAGGTCGATATCTGGTGTCCCATAACGTTCTACAATATCTGAAAACACATTCCGATCCAACATCCATTCTATGTTGTCGTTGAATTTGCGTGACCTGGTGTCTGCCACTGTGTTTAGCTTACCTGGAAGGTAAGTGGCTGAAATCCAAATTTCCCTTTGCAGACACCAGTGCCAGATATTGTTAGCCAATTCATCACACGATATCGACTTTATACCGCCCATGTGGTTAATATAGGCCACCACCGTGGTGTTGTCAATTTGTATTCTAACATGAACTTTGTGCATATTTGTGCAGTATGCTTTAAGGCCGTGAAATGCTGCCAGCATTTCTGAATAGTTAATCCCCAAGTTTTTGAATTGGGTTAACTCTGGTGCACTCCATCTACCTCCACAACTAGAGGTAGTGTTAGTAGCTCCCCACCCTTTGGCACTGGCATCCGTTTGTAAGATGATCGAGGGATTGATGATAGTGATCGGTTTAGAACAATTTTGGGCATTACCCATCCACCAATATAATTCGGCTTTCGCCTTTTCCAGTATTTTCATAGGCCTATCGAAATGGCCTGCATGACTTTTGAGCGCTGTAATTTTGGCTCTTTGTAAGTTTTGGTAATGTAAAGGCCCAAATTGTGCTGCAGGAAATGCAGCCACTATCTTCCCAATCACCCTGGCCACCTGCCGAATGGATGGGTCCTTAATGCCAATGAGGCTCCTGCAAGCCTCTATCAAGTCCTCCACCTTGCTTGGTGGCAACGTGATAGCCATTTGCACTGAGTCAATAATGAACCCTAGGTATTTCATGGTGGTAGAGGGTTCTAATATTGATTTATCTGGATGTATAATGAAACCCAGCTTCTGAAAGAGATGTTTCGTGGCTGTAACTGCCAATGTAGCCATTTCCAAATTTTCCCCCACAATGAGGATGTCATCAAGATAGGCCATAACAGTATGATTCTGTTTCCTTAAGTAGGCCAAAGCTGGTTTTAATATCTTGGTAAACAATCTGGGTGCTGACGATAACCCATTAGGTAAGGCTTTGTATTGCCATAATTGTCCCATCCAGATAAATTTTAAGTATTTCCTATGATCCTTGTGTATTGGTACTGAATAGTATGCATCTTTGAGGTCAATGCATGCCATGTAGTACCCAACGGCTATTAACTGTATAGCAGTGTCGAAGGTGTCCATTTTGAAATGAACATACTGGACAGAAGTATTCAGTTCGGTCAAATCTATGATAATGCGGCAACCGCCATCTTTTTTATTTTTGGTGAATATATTAGACACGAACTCCTGAGGTTCTTTAATGGCTTTCTCAATTACCCCTTTTCCTATTAACCTGTGAAGCTCAGCATGCCCTGCTGCCCTCTCTTTTTGAGAGAGGATGAATTTTCGGCTAGGTGAATGCTGGACCGGGGTAGGGAGTTCGTGAATAAATTCAATTTTGTAGCCCTGAATACTCCTGAGTATGTAAGGATCAGAGGTAAAAGTGAACCAATTCTCGTAGAACATGTGCAACCGGCCCCCTACATAAAGTGAATTTAGGCAAGATGTGTTTCTGGGGAACCCAGACCCACCTACCTCCATGGTTACTGCCGGTGTTGTGGTTTCTGTCCTTGTTTCCTTGGTTGGTTCATTGTGTTGTAGGAGTGGCGCATCTTCCAAGAAGGCCGGGCTGGGCCATGGCCTAAAAAAGACCGCTGTGCAGGATTGCCGTCCTTCGATCTTTCACCACCGGCAGACCTGTTATGGTAACTCTGTCCGGTGGGTGTGTAGGGGTGCTGTCTTTGTGGGTAGTGAGGCTTGGTGTAGCCAGGAACCTTGATCAGGCCTAAGGCCTTGGCCTCCTCATCAAGGTCTTTAACCTGCTTGGGGAGATCATCCCCGAACAGCAGGCTTGGAGGCTGAGTCTTCCCAGGCTTACACAACCCCGCAAACTTGGGGTTAAGCGCCGCCTTTATGATGCTTTTTCTGAAATTATTGATCTCATACTGGGTATTGCACAGTAGAGCCAAGGCATCTTGCAGTTCTTCCGGCATCTCAATACCCACTGCAGTTCTGGCCACTGCCGTAATCCCGGCGGTTAGGAGCTTCAGGATCCTTTGAAGTTTTATTTCCTGCCCTCTGCTCGAGGGGCTCATGTTCCCCCATATAGGGTTGTTTACCGCAGGGACATTTAGCGAGTTGCAGTTTTCAGGTGCCATATATCTGTCTGCAGTTGCATTAATGGCCTGTTCCTGCAACTGGTTAGTTGCCATGTAGTTAATGCTGGCAGCCAGCTTTGGGTGGATTGGTAGGCCCTTCTGGTTGGGCATTGCATGTTTGCTTACCATATCCATGTAGTCTTCACACACCCCTGACACAGATGGTTGTTCAGCCAGCTCCCCTTCTTCTGGGTCAGCCCAGTTCTGACCCTCAATGCTCCCCTGCAAGGAGGGTGAGACATTAGGCAGTCCTCGGTAGGAACCTGCCGTGGGCCTGTTAAAAGGCCCACTGTGACTCTGCCCCTGCATTAGCAGGTCACGTTGGAGCAATTGCTCCATCATCCGCTCCATGCGGGTTAGACGACCTCCGTCGCTATCTGCGAACGGGGTGTCCTCGGGACCGGACTCCGCTGAGTCGGCGGCCCCGCCCGACTTCCGGGTGGCTCTACCACCCGACCGTGGCGTCCCAACGGCCCCTATGGGCGAGAAGTCGGGAGCTGCAGGTAGAACCTGTAGCTCTGGAGAGGCGGCTCGCTGCTGGCTGCTCTCCTTGGCAGCTGCTTTGGCCGTAGCTCTTTTAGATTTCCGTGATTCCATTGTACTATGTCGTTGACTCACTCCTCCGGTGAGACTTACCTGGCGTAAGCTATTTAAACTTACGCTGGAGGAGCCCCGCTCCTCCCGACCGTCGCTTCCGCATGCGTACGACGATATGTCGCGCATGCGTGCTGGCGGGGTCTTCACGTAGTCTACCGAAATAAAATTGTCATTTGTACCAAAAACAGAACAAGGAGATTGTTACTTGCAGCAGCATACAGGTCTGTAAACACAGTACACTCAAATTAGACATTCTAAAACGAAAGTGGTTTGAGTACGGAAAAAATTGGTAGAACTTCTTAAATTTGCATTGTTGAGACTGAAATAAAAATTAAAATGACAGTTGACAGGGGCAAGTTTGTGGGGGAAATAGGTGGACATTCAGGAGAGGCACAGGGAAGAGAGGGAGGGGGGCTATTTGCTGGTTAGTTGCCTAAAATGAGAGAACTCAATGTTCATAGGATTGGGTTGTAAAGTACCCATGTGGAATAGTAAGATTGAACGCGAACTTACCAGTTCGAAGGTTGATCGTTATTTCATGAGGAGTCGCGGTGAGGGATTTCGTGAAGAGCCCGCCGGCGCGCATGCTCGACATTCTTCAAAGTAGCGGTGTGGAATCACAGAAACCAATAACAGAAATGACTTAGCATAGTAAGATGAAATAGACTCAAATTACCAGGTGAAGGCGATTGAGGGTTGGGCGTGGAGGGCACGAAATCCCTCACCGCAACTCCTCATGAAATAACGATCAACCTTCGAACTGGTAAGTTCTCGTTCAATCTTACTATTTCATTTTGGAGTCACGTGAGTGACTTCGTGAAGACTTCAAAGCTTCTGTGATTACACGCCCTGGACCACGTCCATGCTGACACACCACTAGCAGGGATGGATGGGAGGAACAAACTTGCTCAAATAGTTCATACTGCAAAACAAGAGCATATTTATTAACAACAAATCAAAAAACCCCTCATGCGGGGACACCTCCACGTTCTCGACCTGCATTCAGCACGGCTTCCGCGAACTGTAGAGGAGCAGCAACAGGCTTGTTATAAAATCGCTGAAACACAGCTTCATTAGCCCATCCTGCTGTGGCGAGAATATGGTCCATGGGCACCTCCATGACCCTCGGCGCCGACGTCGATGCAGCTCTGGTGGAATGAGACGTGAACACATTAGTGTCGATACCTGACTTACCCAAGACGACCCGGAGCCACCTGGATATCGTCTGGACTGTCACTCGATGATGAGGTCTTTTATGAGTGACAAGCAGGTATCTCTCCATTCCTCTGATGCCTGCCGTCACCTTGACGTAGTGACGGATATGGGAGGCTAAACACAGCCTAGCATCTGCGGGGTATGCCGGGAACTTCAGCTGCAGCCCTGTGCACCCAGGTCTATGCTGCTTTAGTAGCTCATCAATGAAGAAGACTACTTCTGTAGGGGTAGACATCATTCTGTCGACACGTAGTTTATGGAGTGTCTGTACCCTCTGTGCTGAAGTCAGCGCTAGCAACATCACCAGCTTCATGGTGAGTTTGTCCAGCTGGAGCCCTTCCATGGGGGACCACGTCCTGAGCAGGGTTAAAACGTCCCTGACATCCCAGGTGATATTGTAGCGTGGTGTAGGCGGATTCATATTGAATATACCCCGCATGAGCCTGGACACTAGCCTGTTGGATCCCACCTCAATCTTGAGGTAGAATGACAGCGCGCTCCTGGCGCTGTTGATGGCACTGTAACTTAAGTGTTCATCATGGTGCAACCCCGCGAGGAATTCCAGGACGTCGGTTATAGTCACGGCATCGTACGTGATGCGAGAGCGGCTGCAGAAGGCTTCCCACTTCTTGATATGTGAGCGGTATCTTCGCCTTGTTGACTCTCGACACGACGCCGCAATGGTATCCATGGTCCGAGTTGAGAGGCCGTATTGGGCTAACGGCCTGTTCAAAACCTGCAAGCCAACAAATGCAAATAGCCATGGCAGGGATGTGGCTCCCCTGAGACAGGGTGAGTAACTAATTCTGGGCAACCCTTCAAAAGGACCCAAGGCTCACTGAGCATGTCAAAGACCACCGGATACCACGGCTGTGTAGGCCAGTCGGGTATAATAAGGATGCCCTTAGCTGCATCCATCTGAATCTTTCGTAATACCCGACTGATGAGGCAAAACGGGGGGATTGCATAGAAAAACCAATTCCCCCAGTCCAGCGAGAATGCATCTAGCGCCATAGCCCCAGGATCTGGTTCCCACGAAACGTAGGTTGGTACCTGATGGTTCAACCGGGACGCAAAAAGGTCAATATCCGGTTTCCCAAATTTGGCTGTGATTTTGGCAAAAGTTTCAGGATGCAACATCCATTCAATATTGTCATTGAACTTGCGTGACCTGGAGTCCGCCACAGTATTAAGCTCACCTGGCAAATAGGTAGCTGAAATCCAAATGTCTCTCTGAATACACCAGAGCCAAATTGAGTTAGCCAATTTATCACACAAAACTGACCTGGTACCGCCCATATGGTTTAAATATGCCACCGCTGTGGTGTTGTCTATTTGGAGACGGACATGTGCCCCAAAATACTTGGAACAATAAGCACGAAGTCCGTGGAATGCTGCAAGTAGCTCCAAATAGTTGATCCCGTGTGACAACAACATAGTAGCCTCAAGGGTATCCCATCTGCCTCCGCAACTAGAGGAATGATCCGTAGCTCCCCAGCCATAAGAGCTCGCATCAGTTTGCAAGTATACCACCGGATTAGCCTCAATAATAGGCTTAAACGAGTTACTAATGTGGCGCACCCACCATCGTAACTCATCCGTCGCTTCAGGCGGCAGCTGCATTGGTCGATCATAATGACCAGCGTGCTGTCTTAACGCAGCGATCTTGGCCCTTTGCAAATTCTGATAATGCAAAGGCCCATATCGGGCTGCCGGAAACAAAGCTACAAGTTTGCCAGTTACTGTAGCTGTATGACGAATCGATGGTATACCAGCGGTGATTAAACCTTGACACACCTGGGTGACCTCCTCAACCTTATTAGGTGGTATGGCGACCCTCATGCGAATAGAGTCCACCGTAAACCCCAGATAATGAATTACCTGGGAGGGGCAGAACTTTGATTTGGCTGAATGGACAATGAACCCCAGTTGCTGAAATAAATTGACTGCAGCTGCAACACCCTGTTGAGCCAATTCCAGGGTGTGGCCCACAATTAAGATATCATCTAAATAGGCCATTACTATATGATGTCGTTGTCGTAAATAGGCCATAATTGGCTTCACCAATTTAGTGAATAATCGAGGGGCTGTGGTAAGCCCATCGGGCAAAGCCCTATATTGCCAGAGTTGACCCATCCAGATAAATTTCAGAAACCTCCTATAATATTTTTGAATGGATACAGTATAGTACGCATCTTGTAAATCAATGCATGCCATAAAGCAACCATGTGAAATCAATGATTTGGCTGTTTCAAAAGTGTCCATTTTGAAATGAGTATATGTTACAAAAGTATTTAAACTAGTCAGGTCAATGATGACTCGACAGCCTCCATCGTTCTTTGGTCGAGTGAATATATTGGAAACAAATTCCACGGGCTCATGAACCGTTTTCTCTATCACTCCCTTCTGTTCTAGCCTCAAAATTTCCTTATAGCCTGCTGCCTGTTCTGCAGCAGACAATTTAAATGGTCGACCAGGCCTGTGCTGGGATGGAGGAATGTCCCCATTGAGAAACTCAATGCTATGACCCTGAACATTTCGTAACACATACTCATCACCAGTAATATCACCCCATGCACCCAAAAAGAACCGAAGGCGCCCACCAACATGTGAGGTTAGACAAAGAGAAAAGAGAGAACCAGACCGCCTCACCTCCGTGGTTACCGGCGGTCCTTGACACGTGTGGGTGGATGTGGAGGTGCTGGGTTGGCTTGAGGGCGCGGCGTCCTCATCTTCCACCAGGGTTTCTGCCGACCTTGTCCTAAAAAAAGCCCCCTGGTGCTGGGGCGGTTGGTAACGGGGTGGAGCTGGAGGGTAGGTCCTCGTAGAGGTGCTGGCAGACCCTCGTGGTCGAACAAGCGGAGCTTTCGAGCCCGACGGCGTGGGGGCACCCTGAGGGCGCATGAGTCCCACCGTTTTGGCTTGTTCGTCAAGCTCTTTGACCCTCTTAGAGAGATCCTCGCCAAAGAGCTGACGGGGCGGCGGCGGCGGTGGTTTGCACAACCCTGCAAACTTAGGGTTGAGCGCCGGGCGGATGCTGCTTTTGCGGAACCCATTGATTTCATGTTGAGTTGCGCACAATAGAGCCAGAGCATCCTGCTGGTCCAAATTTAAGTCATCCCCATCAACCGACCGCACAAAGGCGGTAATACCGGCCGTGAGGAGCTTCAGGATCCGCTGAATTTTCAGCTCCTATTGACGGATAGCCGCACTGATGTTGCCCCATATCGGCGTATTGACCACAGGCACGTTGAGGGAGTTGCAGTTGGATGGAGCCTTGTGACGGCTCATGGCCTGAAGGAGAACCTCCTCCTGGAGCTGATGGTTGTTGCTTAGTGGCCGCATCGAGAAGGCCCTCCGCTGGTAAATCGGACGGAGGTGGGATGGGATCGCCAAAACCTCCTCTTCCTGATGCTCCAGGCTGATGGTGGAAGTTGGTGAAACAGCCCTGTGCCTGTCGCTGCTGGAAGCTTGCTGCTGTTGACCGTGAAGCAGGAGCTCCAGCAGCCGCTGCATCCGGTCAATACGCCCTTCACCCTGAACACTCAGGTGGTCGGAGTCCTCCGGCTCTGAAAAATGGCCGGGGCCCCTATCATCGGCCCGCACCTCATCGAGGCCCACCCGGTGCCGGTAGTCGTCGCTAGCAGCCGCCGAAGCGAAACTGCGCGATTCCTGCGCGGGCGTGTTCAACCGCCTCCGTTTAGCGGGAGCGGACGCCGCTGCCACTAAGGACACTTGCGGCGTGATGTTGGCACCAGCCGCAGCCTGGATACCCGATGCCCGCGCAGGCTTGCCGGCAGCCCACGTCGTGGACCTCGCCGACGCATGGTCTCGCCCACCCATCCATGGGGGGCTCGGCGACCGCGACGTGACCCGACCCAACCGACCCGTCCCGGCGTCGAGAGTTGGGGGGCATCGACTGGACCTCACAGCCGCCCCGGGTCCCGCCCTGGAACCTGACCGCTCCTCGGCGGCAGGTAAAGCCTTAGCCCCAACAGGGTTAGACTTCCGGGCTCCTGCCCTTCCCCTCCTCGGAGGGCTGGGTGAAAAGGGCCGTGCAGCCGCACGCACCCTTCTGCTCGAGGCCGCCAGCAAGCCTGCTGACGACCTGACTGCCATGGCAGGATCCTCCTGCTCTGGCGGCACACCACACTCCTCCTCGTCAAACTCCTCCGAGCTGTGGTGTGCTGGCGGATCCGGACCTGTAAACACAGGGCTCACCGACATTTCCGCCCCTGTCCCGGCCTGCGCTGCAGGTACTGCCGATATCACTGGCTCCGGGACTGTTGACCGGCGACCTCGTCCAGACGTTCTCCGGCCTTTAAAGCTCCCATCCATGTCCTTGCTGTGAAAACAAAACACAACAAGAACCACCAACTTAAGGTAGGATACTTACCTCAGTGGTTCCCTGATGAAGGGCTGGCGAGGAGCACGCTCCACCGCCAGCCGTCGCAGCAACGCGATACGACGATATGTCGAGCATGCGCGCCGGCGGGCTCTTCACGAAGTCACTCACGTGACTCCGAAATGAAATAGGAGGTGCTGCTCCTCCAGTTTGCGTGTGGCCTCATTCTGGCAATGGAGGAGGCCCTGGACCGAAATGTCAGTGTGGGAATGGAAAGATGAGTGGAAATATTTAGCAACCGGGAGATCCAACAGGCTTTGTGCAGGAGGCCACATCAGGAACGCCAGATGCAGTTGATGAGGTTAGAGGAGGTGCAGGTGAGGGTGCAGTTCCGCAGCTACAGTACATCACTGCACTGCCTGGCATCAGTGCTACCTGTTATCATATAAATCACTAATAATAATTAAAAACTGATGGTGTGAGTCTCCTCGCCCATAAAAGTTAATTATCAGTGCCAGAGTCATTTGACAGTAATTAAGACTTATCACATTGTGTGTATAGTGCAAAGGACAGATTTATTTTTGTAGTATAATATTCCACGAGACAAGTGTAATACCTGCATTCCGTTCAATATGTTGAACATGTTATGGGCAGCACAGTGGGCAGAGGTAGAGTTGCTGTCTGGCAGCGAACAGAGAACTGGGATTGATCCTGACTACGGCTGACTATGGAGTTTGGACGTTCTCTCTGTGACTGCGTGGGCTTTCTCTGGGCGCTCCTTTTTCCACCCACACTCCAAAGACGTGTAGATTTGTAGGTTAATTGACTTTGGTAAAATTGTAAATTGCCCTCAGTGTGTGTGTGTGTGTAGGATTGTGTTAGTGTGCGGGGATCGCTGGTTGGCATAGACTCGATGGACCAAAGGGCCTGTTTCCGCGCAGTATCCTTAAACTAAAGACGGAACTAAACTAATTTTGTCCCCATCATGTGCACACAAGACCGCTAGACAGCCATGCAAGCAGGAGCTGGAGACTGTCATACACCTCTGCTCTGACATTCATCCTTTCTCAAATGAATGCCATGAGGGCACAAAGTCTATCTTCTTGGACACTATAAGCAGACAGCTGAGCAATCTAAATACAGGCTCATAACATCTCCAAGAAATACACTCTCATCTAATTATGGCTTCCAACAGAACTGTTTGACTTGTTCAGAAATAACTTGTAGCCAGGTGTTGGAATGTAATCACAGGTCTCTGATTCACCAAATGCATCAGTTTAGTTTAGTTTAGTTTAGTTTAGTGATACAGTATGGAAACAGGCTCTTCGGTCCACTGAGTCCATACCGGCCATCGATCACTCGTTAATACTGGTTCTATGTTATCCCACCTTCGCATCCACTCTCTACACATTAGGGCATTTTTATCTGTACAGAGGCCAGTTAACCTACAAACAGCATTGCTTTGGAACGTGGAAGGAAACCGCAGTGCCCGGAGGATACCCATGCAGTCACAGGGGGAACGTGCCAACCCCGCACAGTGAGCACCCGAGGTCAGGATTGAACCTGGGTCTCTGGCACTGTGAGATAAACACTCTAGCAGCTGCACAACTGTGCTGCCCAATTTGAGTGATAATATAGCAGTTTTTAACATGTCCAAGTATATCTATATGATTCAGTAGGTCATCGTTGTATAGTAGGGTATTCAAATTAATTGTTAAACCCCCTACTTTCTGACAGATGTTCCAGCAGCTGCAGTCTCTTGTGTCTCCAGTAAAGATGCAGATTATAAAATCTCCACAGTTCGTACAAGGAATCCAACCTCTTGGCTTATCCAATATGATGCACATTGTGGCAACATGATCTTTCACCAATGCAATTTAATAGAGCCTTTGGGGGCAAAGTGGAAGGAGTTAGACGATTTCCTGAAAAGATCGCCCAAGGTAACTAAAGAATTGAGTGAAACTGCAAAGGATCAATGAAGGAAGGAGATTAAAATGGTTTATGATCAGCGAGAATTACGGCTACAGTGGAGACAAACTTTATAGTCCATCCCTGGTGAGACATTTCCAAGGGTTAGTTCCCTGAGTCAATACATTTTTTTGAATAGTTATTCATTCTACAATTGTTCTATTTTTCTTGCAGCTAAGTGATAGTTGTATGTTATACATATTAAAGTCTGCTCATTATACAGCAGGCAATTGACATTCTGCATGTTTTTGAGAAACTTTTGTTAGTGTGATCACCACAATATTAAATATTTAGGGATCAAATATGTAATTCTGATAATATAGTGGTTGTATTTAGCATGTACATGATTTAGTGCGGCAGTATTGTTTAATGTGGTATTCATATTAATTTTTATAACCCCAGTGACTGAGAGTAGTGCAGTATATTGCTGAATCAAGGAATGGCCATAGTTACGATTACAAAAGAGATTTAATTGTGGAGCAAGTGAAGCTAAACTAAATAATGAAACTGAGGAAAAGATGCAAAGTGCTGGAGTAATTATGCAGCAGAGTAACTGTGGGTCAGGCAGCATCTGTGGAGAACATGGATGTGACATTTCGAACATGGCCTATCCATGTCCTCCAGAGATGCTGCCTGACCCATTGAGTTACTCCAGCACTTTGTGTATTTTATTGTAAATCAGCATCTGCAGTTCCCTGTGTCTACAATGATACGAGAGAGAGAGAGAGGGAGAGAGGGTTTAGGGAGAGAGGGAGAGAGGGGGAGTGGGGGAGAGAGGGGGAGAGAGGGGGAGAGAGGGGGAGAGAGGGGGAGAGAGGAAGAGAGAGACAACTCACACTCACACACGCACACTCACACACACACACACTCACACTCACACTCACTTGGACCTTCTTCTTTTAAGAAGAGACCAAAAGCTCTCAAAGTCTCTTAGGGCAGTGCAGTGGTGCAACGAGGACCCGCTGCCTCACAGCGCCAAAGACCTGGGTTCCATCCTGATCTCGGATGCAGTCTGTGTGGAGTTTGCACGCTCTCCCTGTGACTGCGTGGATTTCCACCGGGTGCACTGGCTTCTTTCCACATCCCAATACGTACAGGTTTGAAGGTTAATTGCCCCTCTGTAAATTGACCCTATTGTGTGGTGAGATAACTAGTCTGAGTGGGAGATCGACTGTCGAAATTGACTCGGTGGCCTGATGCGCCTGTATCCGTGCTGTATATCTGAATTAAATCTAAATGAAAAAAATAAAAAAAGTCAAAGGATCGGAGCTTCAATCAACATCGGTGCATACACTGCATGGGAAAGATGTGTGGACGGGGCTTCTGATATCGGGTAATATCTGTAACTGGAAGTTGCAACAATGAAGTAGAATAGTTTGACATGACTCTGGGCTCTTGATTATTTAAAAGCCACATTCTTTCGGGAGTTTGTAACAATTGCCAAACTTCATTAAAATAGTAAGATTAAATGAGAACTTACCAGTTTGAAGTTTGATCTTTATTTTATGAGGAGTTGCGATGAGAGATTTCGTGAAGACCCCGCCAGCACGCATGCGCAACATTCTTCAAAGCAGCAGTGTGGAATCACAGATTAAACAGCAATGACTAAATATAGTAAGATTGAAGAGACTCTACTACCAGTTGGCCTTATAGTAGAGGGTTGGGAGCGGAGGGCACAAAATCCCTCATCGCAACTCCTCATAAAATAAAGATCGAATTTCAAACTGGTAAGTTCTCGTTTAATCTTACTATTTAATTTCGGAGTCACGTGAGTTGGATGATCAGCCATGATCACATTGAATGGCGGTGCAGGCTCGAAGGGCCAAATGGCCTACTCCTGCACCTATTTTTCTATGTTCTATGTTTCGTGAAGATTTCAAAGCTCTGTGATTACATGCCCTGGATTATGTCCATGCTCACACACTGCCGCAATTCTGATGGAAGGAGTATGTTAACGTATTTCAGACTTGACAAGCTGAAAAATAATATAGTATTTATTCATACAATAAAAAAAACCCTCACTCGGGGATAAACGTTTCTTGGGGACCAGTACTTAACACTGTCTCCGCAAACGTAGTGTGAGCGGCCACAGGTTTATTATAAAACTGCTGGAACGTAGCTTCGCTGGCCCAACCCGCTGTAGCGAGGATATGGTCCATGGTCCTCGCCGCTGATTTGGATGCAGCCCTGGCAGAATGTGATTTAAAGATATTAGTATTAATACATGCTGCATCCAATACCACCCTGAGCCACCTGGAGATCGTCTGCACCGTCACCCTGTGATGGGGTTTCTTATGGCTGATCAGCTGGCCTTTCTCCATTTTCCTGATGGTATGCATCACTGTAATATAGTGACGTATGTAGGTGGCTATGCAGAGCCTCACATCAACGGGGTATGCTGGGAATATTAATTGCAGCCCTGTAGTCCCAGGTCTGTGCTGCTTGAGTAACTCATCTATGAAGAAAGTTACTCTCTCAGGGGTTGAGACCATATGATCCAATTTGATCTTTTGTAAGGTCTGGACCCGTTGAGCCGAGGTTAGCGCCATTAACATCACCATCTTCAGGGTGAGTTTATCCAGCGACAGTCCAATCATAGGTGACCAACTCCTGAGTAGGGTCAATACTACCCCTATATCCCAGGTGATGTTGTATCGTGGTCGGGGAGGGTTCGAATTGAAAATACCCCTCATCAATTTGGACACAAGCTGGTGAGATCCTACTCCTATACAAAGGTAGGATGACAGTGTGCTCCTGGCACTGTTGATGGTGCTGTAGCTGAGGCCCTCATCATGATGTAGCCCCCTGAGGAATTCAAGCACATGGGGTATCGTGGCAGAGTCATACGTGATGTTAATCCGTCTGCATTTCCTAGTTGGGTGAGGTACTGTCATCTTGTGGATGCTCTGCACGATGCTGCAATGGTGTCCATGGTCCTTGGTGTTAGTCCATATTGCAGGAGTGGCCTCTTCAGATCCTGCAAGCCAACAGGTTCAGATGACCGTGGCACGGATGGTATTCCCCTGTAGTGGGGTTAGTCGCCAAATCCAGGCATTTGTTAATAAGTGCCCATGGTTCAATAATCATCTCAAGGACCACCGGATACCATGGTTGTGTAGGCCAGTCGGGTATTATTAAGATGACTTTTGCAGAATCTGATTTTATCTTCTGCATTACCCGACTGATGAGGCAAAATGGAGGAAATGCATAGGAAAACCATTTCCCCCAGTGCAGCGAGAAAGCGCCCATCGCTACTGCCCCAGGATCTGGATAGGTATATGGACGGGAAGGGAATGGAGGGGTATGGTCTGAGTGCAGGTAGATGGGACTAGGGGAAAATGAATGGTCGGCACGGACTGGAAGGGCCGAGAGGGCCTGTTTCCGTGCTGTAATTGTTATATGGTTATATGGTTATATCTGGTTCCCAAGATACATATGTTGGTATTTGATGGTTCAATCTGGACTCAAAAAAGTCGATATCTGGTGTTCCGAAATTGGCGATAGTTTTGGCAAATATTTGGGGATTTAACATTCACTTAATGTTATCATTGAATACACGTGACCTGGTGTCCGCCACTGTATTGATCTTATCTGGAAGGTAGGTAGCTGATATCCAAATGTTTCTTGCTATGCACCAGAGCAAGATTGTGTTTGCCAATTCATCACAAGATATTGACTTGATACCACCCATATGATTTAAATATGCCACCACCGTGGTGTTGTCTATTTGAAGACGGACATGCGTATGATGTAAATTCCAGCAATAAGCTCGCAGCCCGTGAAATGCTCCTAGCATCTCCAAATAGTTTATCCCTTGTGATAATAGAAGGGTAGATACGTGTAAATCCCATCTACCGCCACAACTGGAAGTAGTGTCGGTAGCTCCCCAGCCTTGGGCGCTTGCGTTGGTTTGTACCACGCCTGACGGGTTCGGTACAATGATGGGATTGAATGAGTCACGAATATTCTCAATCCACCATTGTAACTCAACTTTTGCCTTGATTGGCAGCTGCATAGGTCTATCAAAATGTCCAGCATTCGTTTTTAATGCTGAAATGTTTGTTCTTTGTAAATTTTGATAGCGTAAAGGGCCAAATCGTGCAGCTGGAAATGTAGCTACTAATTTCCCAATTACCTTAGCAGCATGTCTGATTGTTGATTTCCTGGCGCAAGCAAGGTTGTTACATGCTTTGCCTTGTTATCTGGGATGGTAACAAGCATTTGATTGGTGTTAATTGTGAATCCCAGATAATCCATGACCTGTGAAGGGTAGAACTTAGATTTGTCTGGATGGATGACAAACCCTAATTTTTGAAACAATGTTTTAGTAGCTGCTACTGCTAAATTTGTCGATTCCATGGTCTTTCCCACAATCAAGATGTCATCTAAATATGCCATGACAATATGGTTTTGTTTCCTCAGAGATGCCAATACTGGTTTCAAAATGTTTGTAAATAACCTAGGGGCTGTTGTAAGCCCATAAGGTAAAGCTCTATATTGCCATAGCTGATCCATCCAAACAAACTTTAAGAACTTTCGGTGATGTTTCCGTATGGATACTGAATAGTATGCATCTTTTAAATCAATGCATGCCATGAAGCACCCATTGGAATTCAGTGATTTAGCTGTTTCAAACGTGTCCATTTTAAAATGGGTATATTTTACATAAGTATTCAAATGGGCTAAATCAATAATAATCCGACATCCACCATCTTTTTTAGTTTTGGTAAAAATGTTGGATACAAACTCAAGAGGTTCGTGTGTCATTTTCTCTATTACCCCCTTGGCATGTAGCCTCAAAATGTCCTCATGTCCTTCCGCTATTTCCTTACGGAAAAGTTCAAATTTCCGGTTTGGTACATGTTGAGGCGGGGGAAGTTGTTCATTTATGAATTCAATTTCATACCCCTGAATACTTTGTAATATAAATGAATCTAAAGTTATAGAGCTCCATATATCCCAGAATAACCGTAATCTCCCACCAATTTGTGAGGTTAAACATGCAGCACTTGCATGAGAACCAGACCCCCTTACCTCCATGGTTACCGGCGGGGCCTGATGTTCTGGGTTTTGGCGCTCTGTTGTGTTGCTGGATTGTGGGGTTGGCGCATCTTCCATGCCGGTCGCTGTTGGCCCTGCCCTAAAAAAGGCTTTTGTTGTTGGGGTGCGGCCGGCGTGTAGGTCCTTGTTGTTCTTTCAGGTGGCCCCCGAGGTCTTACATATGGTGTTTGTCTGCGGGTAGCTGGCCTACTGGAGGAAGGCGGTTTCATCAAACCAACTGCCTTCGCCTCCTCGTCCAGGTCCTTGATCTGTTTGGGCAGGTCCTCACCGAACAGCTGTCTCGGTGGTGGCGTCGCAGATGCCGTACACAACACCGCGAACTTGGGGTTGAGAGTAGGCTTGATGGAGACTTTTCGGAAAGCATTGATTTCGTATTGTGTGTTACACAATAATGCAAGAGCATCTTCCTGCTCCTCCGTCATCTCCGTGCCATCAATAGATCTGGCAAAGGCCGTAATTCCCGACGTCAAAAGTTTTCAGGATCTTTTGAAGTTTAAGTTCTTGTGCCCTTATTCCTGGACTGATGTTGCCCCAGATGGGCATGTTGACTGTCGGTACATTCAGTGTTACAGAATTGTTCGGGGCCTTATATTTGTTCATTCCCTCGGTTAGTACCTGATCCTGCAGCTGGTGTGTAGTAAGGAAGCCAATGCTTGCCGCTGGATTGGGCTGCAATGGTTGTCCTGAGTGCTTAGGTTCGGCAAATCTGGAAACCACATTCAGAAGTTCCTCTTGGGGTTTCTCAGGTACTGCGGGTTCCTATGCCAACCCTTCTTCCACGTCAGCCAGCCCTGACCCCTAGCACTCCCCACCGAAGATGGGGACATGCTGGGTGGCCCAGATGCATGTCTCCTGAAACTAGAGGACATCCAGTCCTGCTGCTGGAGATTTTGCTCAAGGAGTCGCTCCATCATGCGCTCCATACGGGCCATTCGACCGCCACCGCTATCTGCGGACAACAAGTCGACTTCCTCAGGTTCTCCTGAACTACTGAGGCTTCTGCCATCGGCCCGCACATCATCGAGGTGATGTCTAGGGTGCCTAGGCAGGATGTCACTGCCTGCCGCTCCAGTGGGACTCTGCGACTCCCGCGCGGACATGCCGCTGGTCCGCAGTCTTCCGGACTGTGGCGGCCTGCTTGTCTGGAAAGACATTAGCGGTGAGGAGTCGGTTCCAGCCGCAGGAGCGGGGTTCACCGATGTCCGCGCGGGCTTGCCGCCTGTCTTCCCCTGAGACAAAGGCGACATTCGGTCACGTCCAGCCGCTAACGCGGGGTGCGATCACCGAGATGATTTACCACCGGCCCGCGATCTGGCAGGTACCTCCGGTGGTGAGTCTGCGCCAGCTACACCTACGGGGCTCCCAGACTCCGAACTCGGTCCCTCACCGGTCCGCGATCTGGCGGACTGCTCCGGTGGCAAGTCGACGCCGGCCGCAGCAGCGGGGCTCTTTGACTTCTGTGTGGTTCTTCCCCTGGTCCCCCCTCTGGTGACCTGTATAGTAGGGGAGACAGAATGTGCCGCAGAGCGGGTAACACGTTTACGCACCTTTTCCCCACTGTCCCTATGTTTAGGTATGCAGG
Source organism: Raja brachyura (assembly GCA_963514005.1). The sequence goes on from OY740812.1 coordinate 25,195,031, forward strand.
GTCTTGCATACCCTGCTCCCGCGCGGTGCTCCTACCACTATGTGGCTTCATGGACAGCCGTGGTGGAGAGTCGGGTCCTGGTTGAGTAGGGCTCCCCGACTTCCGCGTCCTTTTCCCGGCCCGATGAGCAGGTGCTGCCGTTGTAGCGGGCAACTCCGGGGAATGCAGCCGCTGACTCCTGTCAGAAGTCCTGCGGCTGGGAGTGTATTTCGAACTCCTTTCCATCGTCCCTGTGAACAAAAAATTCAATCCACAGGAACTAACCAACTCAAGGTTAGTCCTCTTACCTGAGCGGTCCTTTTTGAAGGGCTGGTGGAGGAGCGCACTCACCCCCCCAGCCGTCGACTGCAACTGCGAGCGACGATATGTCGCGCATGCTCCGAAATGAAATTGTCTTTTGGCGATGTCATGTCAAGATAATGCATTTTGTTTGCATCCTTTATTTTAGTTATGAATTTTGTACACTTGTGATTAATACAATGGATAATATAGTTACATTGGTACAAGGTCATCGCAACCACAGCATTTCGGACAATGGGCAGCACGGTGGCGCAGAGGTAGAATCATATTACAGTGCCATAGACCCGGGTTCGATCCTGACTACGGGTGCTGTCTGTACGGAGTTTGTATGTTCTCCCCATGACCTGTGTGGTTATCTCTGAGATCTCTGGTTTCTTCCCACACTCCAAAGATGTACAGGTTTGTAGGTTAATTGGCTTGGTTTCAATGAAAATTGTCCCTAGTGTGTGTAGCATAGTGATAATGTGCAGGGATCGCTGGTCAGCGTGGACTCGGAGGGCCAAGGAACCTGTTTCTGCGCTGTATATCTAAATCTAAACTAACAACTAACTCCTTTTCCTGAAGATCTGTCCAAGGCTCAGCACATTGATGCAATCAAACAAAAGGCCCATCAATGCTTCTACTTACTTAGACGTTTGAGGAGATTTGGTATATCAATGAATGCAAACATTGACAGGTTGCATCAAGGCCCATGAATGGTGAACACTGCCCAGTCCATCAAAGGTACGGACCTCCTCACCATTGAAGGTATCAACGCGAGCTGCCTCGAAAAGACAGCCAGCTTCATATGAGACCGACGCCAACCTGGCTACTCATTCAGTTCACTCCTGCTATTGAGAAGAAGGTATAGTAGTCGGAAAATGTGTAATGTCCGGGTTCATGAGCATCTTCTTCACTGCAACCATCAGGCTATTTAAAAACTACAACCTCTCAATAAGCTCTGAACTACATAGACTTGGGAGCATTGATTTTGCCTTTGCACATCGAATGTTTATTTGTTTTCTACACACACACAATCATCTATCTATATATCTATATATCTATAAAATTAAAAGTCTCATCTTGACCACTTCCTGTTTCCACTGTGCTTTGATTTTAGAAAAAACCACTACCACATATGGCTGTTTTTCTTTGGCCATCTTTGAGTAAAGGACCCAAGGATTTTTCCCGTCGATGAAAAATAAAAGACATATTAGTGTTTAAAAAATCTTGAGATTCTCTCTCCTGTCAATCTCCGCCATGAATGCCACGCCCTTCTGGTGGGAGGGGGAGGGACTATAAAACCCGGAAGTGTGGCCGTGGCTCAGTCTGTCTGCAAGATGGCGAGGGAGAAATCATGACTCTCTGTCTGAGCTGGGACACTACAGAACACTGTGAGTATGCAATGTATTTGAATAAATAATTTGTTAGCCCTTAATGGAAATGAAATGGGTTGTTTGGCCTGCCCTGTGCTTGAAACTGCAATGGCAATAGAACTGAAGTGAAAATGCAATGAGCTGTTTGGCTTGTGCCTGCCCTGTGCTTGAAACTGCAATGACAATGGAAATGAAGTGAAAATGCAATCAGCTATTTGGCTTGAGCCTTCCCTGTGCTTGAAAGTGCAATAGCAATGGAAATTAAGTGAAAATGCAATCAGTCGTTTGGCTTGAGCCTGCACTCCGCTTGAAAGTGCAATGCCAATGGAAATTAAGTGAAAATGCAATCAACTGCTTGGCTTGGCTTGGCCTGCCCTGTGCTTGAAACTGCAATGGCAATGGAATTGAAATGAAAATGCAATAAGCTATTCGGCCTGCCCTGTACTTGAAACTGCAATGCAATTGGAAATGAAATGAAATGAGTTGTTTGGAAACTCCCCGCGGGCCCGGAGCAACAGTAAAATGGAAATCATCTTACCAGTGTTGCCGTTGTGACAAAAAGATGGCAATCTTAATTATGGAAATGTCCCAATTGCGCAGGCGCGGTAGGGTGCCCTTTGTAACGCCAGTAAAAACGTGCACAGGAACCCTCCCCCAACTGCAAATGCGCGGGTGGAGGCGCTGTTTTGTTCATTTAAGTTTAAACGTTAATAACTTTTAAAATATACCATCAATCTGAATTAAGCTTGTTTCTTTTACACCACAGGACAATGGTGAGTAAGGTGGGCCAAAAATTGTAATGCTATCCTATACCGTTTTTGCCCAAATAGAAGTACGACACAAAACCTGCAAACAAACAAGATGAGAGTTTTAGTAATGTACTAGACTAAGTGGTACCCATTGGGTCCCAGGTTCACTCTGGAGGGCTGGACCCCCAACACAATAACCATATAACAATTACAGCACGGAAACAGGCCCTCTCGGCCCTTCCAGTCCGTGCCGATCATTTGTTTTCCCCGATATTCCTGGCCAGTGGGTGGGGGGGGGGGGCTTTCTGGAGCACTAGTATGGGTGGTGTGAGCCGAAGGGACTGGTTTCCAGGCTAGTATGGACATTGTGGGCCAAATGGATTCTTGGGCTGGCAGCTCAGTCACTCAGGCCTGGTGGACTGGCAGTTCAGTCAATCAGGCGTGGGCTGGCAGCTCAGTCACTCAGGCCTGGTGGGCTGACAGCTCAGAACCTGCCAGAAATTCTACCAAAAACAGGTGAGAGACTCTGTGAGAGAGAAGGGGGAGAGGGTGGAGAATCAATTTTACAGATTTTTCATCTTTTTCTGCAAGTCACAGCAATGAAGGAAGAAAGTCTATCCTGGCCTGGATCTCACAAGGAGCAAATGAAGGGAGGGAGAAAAATACCGGGGTGAGGTTTAATACTTGCAGGGGTGAATAGTTACTGATAGGCTGAAAGGACTCCTGGGCTAGTACAGGCCTGATGGGCCGAAAGGGTACTTAAAAAAAAAAAATCTGAGTGAAATTTCAGTGCAAGGCACTTTTTCTGGTGGGCCGAAATTAGTCAGGCAGGCCAAACAACTCATTTTATTTCATTTCCAATCGCATTACAGTTTCAAGCACAGGGCAGGCCGAATAGCTCATTGCATTTTCATTTCACCTCCATTGCCATTGCAGTTTCAAGCACAGGGCAGGCCAAGCCAAACAGCTGATTGCATTTTCACTTCATTTCCATTGCCATTGCACCTTCAAGCACAGGGCAGGCTCAAGCCAAACCGCTAATTGCATTTGCACTTTATTTCCATTGCTATTGCACTTTCAAGCACAGGGTAGGCTCAAGCCAAACAGCTGACTGCATTTTCACTTCAACTTGGATGGGGAGGGATGGAGAGAGAGGGAATGCAAGGGTTACTTGAAGTTAGAGAAATCAATATTCATACCAAGCAAGATATGAGATACTATCTTTACATATCTGTTGTGCTACTGCATGTGAGAATTTCATTGTTTCATTTTGGGACATATGATAATAAAATATTTTTGACTTTTGAAGAGCTTTGGTGGCTGTTAAATGAAGGCATATATCCTCAATGGGAAAGGCTATATATAACTTCCATCAGTCGAGCAGTATTTGTTACGATTCCATGGATGAATTATTGCAGCCAATGTTTGACTTTCCAGCAAGATGCAATGCGTTTGATTTAAAATGCAGTGATGTTCACTTTGGCTCTGTTTGTGCATCTATCAGTTTATACACAGATTCTTCAAGCATCATAATTTCCTTCAGTTCACCAGTGGCATTTTAAAGCAACTCTCTGCTCTTATTTATATTGCCTACCTGAGTAGCCTTGCCACAGCCACATGCCTTTGTGCCTTTAAAATCACTTTGTTTGCGGTAACATGAAATATCCCCTGGTGTTTTTTAGCACATCCAGTACTTTAATGCAATTTTTTGTTATGTTTTCCATCAGTAAGGATGAGGAGGTCAAGGAGGTTGTTTTTCCCCTGGTCACAATGGCGACAGAAGCAATAAGTCAAGGCAGATTGGGAGTTTAATTCTATTTTTTTACATCACGTTATTTTGAAGATGGTGGGTTCATCACATAGAAATGTTTGTTCAAGGACATCATGTGGAGATGAGGCTAATGCCCCTGGAATTCTGACAAAGTTGTAGCAGCCCAACGCCACTAGCCACTTCATGCAGCACCCTCTGCATTGACCATTGACAGGCACAGGCACCGTGCATTTTACCCATGTTTGACTTGTGCGTAGTTGAAATAATGCACTCATAGCCTTAATACCAAAGCTTGATTTACACCCTGGTATAGGTGGAATAATGTGCTCAAATTTACCGCTGACAGCGTATTCATATATATGTTTAACCGATGCGTTTTTGAATTACACACTGCTTTTCAAGCACATAACCTCCCCTTAAACACGAGGTGCCTGAATATCACAGGGAGACACAAGAAACTGCAGATGCAAGAGTCTTGAGCGAAACACAAAGTGCCCACTCCTATCAATCTAAAGCAGGGTCCTGGCCTGAAACATCATCTGTACATTCCCTCCACAGATGCTGCCTGACCTTCTGAGCTCTTCCAGCACTTTGTGTTTTGTATATCACAGTTTCAGTTTTAGTTTATTGTCATGTGTACTGAGGTACAATGAAAAACTTTTGTTCCATGCTATCCAGCCAGTGGAAAGACAATACATGATTACAATTTGCAGTGTAATCGCAGTGTACAGATATATGATAAGTGACGTCCAATCAAAGATAGTCTGAGGGTCCCCAATAAATAGTAGTTCAGCACTGCTCTCTGGTTGTGGTGGGATGGTTCAGCTGCCTGATAACAGCTGGGAAGAATCTGGAGGTGTGCGTTTTCATACTTCTATACCTATTGCCCGATGGGAGAGGGGAAAAGAGGGAGTGGCCAGGGTGCGACTCGTCCTTAATTATGCTGCTGGCCTTGTCGAGGCTGCGTGGGGTGTAATGAAGTAAATGGAAGGGAGGTTGGTTTGTGTGATGGTCTGCGCTGCGTCCACAGTTCGCTGCACAAGGAACTGCGAATGCAGTTCCGCATCTAACAACATGAAGCTCCTCATTGGGTCAAGTCGTGAAGGACGGTGACTCAGAGACGAACCAGCTGGATTCCTTATTGGGGAAGCATTGAGATGATCACGGTGTGAATGCAGGCAGACTTAATAACCTTCCCGATCTGTAATTACCTTGTGATGTTGAAATTACTGTATAATAAAGTCCTCATCTCCATAGAGAGCTGGAAATACAATGAGATTTATTTGTGTAGGATGAAACTGCAAATGGTGTTTTTTTACAAACGCTACACAGAAAATACTGGATTAACTCAGCGGGTCAGGCAGCATCTCTGGAATAAAGGAAAAGGTGACGTTTCGGGACATTTCAGAAACCTCTAGTTTTCCCCTCCCATGACTCAGCCTGAAGAAGGGTCCAACCCGAAACATCGCCCATTCCTTTTCTCCAGCGATGCTGCCTAACCGGCTGAGTACTCCAGCATTTTGTGTCTATCTAAGATTTATTTGTAATCTGTTTTAATTCTTACTCCCCCCCCCCCCCCCACAAACTTTGCATTTTCTTCTTATTCAGGCGATTCTTCAATATCTTGTAGGAAAGAACTGCAGATGCTGGTTTACACCGAAGATAGACACAAAATGCTAGAGTAACTCAGCGGGACAGGCAGCATCTCTGGAGAGAAGGAATGGGTGACGTTTTGGGTCGGAGTCAGAAGAAGGGTCTCAACCTGAAATGTCACCCATTCCTTCTCTCCAGAGATGCTGCCTGTCCCGCTGAGTTACACCAGTATTTTGTGTCGTGATGCTTCAATACTGTTTTTTCCCCCAGTTCTGATGGCTCTTTTTTCTATCTAATGATTAGGAAAGGTGAAAATGTGCTTTACACAGGTTTCTCCCTTCATTCCTCTTGAGAAACATTTTTTTGATTTCCCATCTCTCTTTGATGTCCTAAAATAGAATTAGAGGCTGTAGACATTCCTTAAGTATAGCCCTAGCAAACACTTTGGTTCCCATAGCAACCTTTAAACCAGCACTTATAAAGTGAAACACAAGGAACCTTCTGACGATGCTAAATGATGATCAGATTCTTTCATCCTTAATAATAATTAAATTACATACCATTGTTTTTCTTTCATGTTAAACAACTGAAAATTGACTTATTTTTCAGGGTGAAAGCCAATAATTACTATATCCAGTCGCTGTGGTGAAGTACTGAATGTGAAACAGCCTCACTTCTCAATATGTAGGAAGGAACTGCAGATGCTGGTTTAAACCGAAGATACTCACAAAAAGCTGGGGTAACTCAGTGGGACAGGCAGCATCTCTGGAGAGAAGGAATGGGTGGCATTTTGAGTCCAGACCTTTCTTTAGATTAAAGGGTCTCGACCCAGACTGAAGAAGGGTCTTGATCCGAAACATCACCCGTTCCTTCTCTACAGAGATGCTGCCTGTCCTGCTGAGTTACTCCAGCTTTTTGTGTCTATCTTCACTACTCAATATGATTTCTATATTGGGGAAAATGGGATGAGATCATTCCTGATGCCACCCTCAGAGTATTGTGGGGACAATAGACCATTAGGCATAAAAGCAGAATTTGGCCATTCGATCTATGTCATTAGATCTATCTTTGACTGATCTATCTTTTCCTCTCAACCCTAATGTCCTGCCTTCCCCCTGTAACCTTTGACACCCTTACTGGTCAAGAACATATTAAGCTCCAATTTAAAAATACCCAATAACTTGGCTTCCACAGCTGCCTGTGGCAATAAACTCCACAAATTCACCACCCACTGGCTAAATAAATCCCTCATCTCCATTCTAAAGTCACATCCTTTTATTTTGAGGCCCTCAGGTCCTAGACTCTTCCACACATCTGGAAGATCCCCTCCACATCCACTCTATCCAGGCCTTCCATTATCCAGTAGGTTCCCCCCTCATCAAAACTATATTGATTACATGTCCAGAGCCTTGAAACAATCCTCATATCTTAAAACAATCATCCCCGGATCGTTCTTGTAAACCTCCTCCAGACCCTGTCTAACACCAGCACATCCTTCCTCATATATGGGGCCCAAAACTGCTCACAATATTCAAAATATAGCCTCACCATCACCTTAAAAAGGGACTTGGGAGTGCTGGTGCAGGATTCCTAAAAGATTAATTTGCAGGTTGAATTTGCAGGTAAGGGAGGCAAATGCAAAGCTAACATTCATTTTGAGGGGACTAGAATATACTGTAAAAGCAAAAATGTAATGCTGAGGCTTTATAAGGTGCTGGTGATGTGCGAGGAAAACAGAAAGTGTTCCTATCTGCGGTAACTAATTGTACAGAGGTTTAGGATGACCATGCTTGTAAACACTGTGGTGGGATTTCCGAAATTCCTCACGGCAACAAAGGGAAGTTGCCATCAAATCTGCAGATTTTATAAGTAACAGATTTAGGTCATTTTATTGCAGTGCATTTTATCATTTGATGACCCACTCATTCACGTCCCCCTATCTATTTCCTGACATAAGTCCCTCTGGTACTACCCAGCTGACTAGGGACCTTGCATACATGTAATTAAGATTAAGGTAGACAAAAAATGCTGGAGAAGCTCAGCGGGTGAGGCAGCATCTATGGAGAGAAGGAATAGGTGACTTTTCGGGTCGAGACCCTTCTTCAGACTGTTAGACTAATTTAGTTTAGTTTAGCTTGGAGATACAGTGTGGAAACAAGCCCTTCAGCACACCAAGTCCACATTGACCAGTGATCCCCGCTCATTAACAATATCCTGCACACGCTAGGGACTATTTACAGATTTTATACCAAGCCATTTAACCTACAAACCAGTACGTCTTTGGAGTGTAGGAGGAAACTGGAGCACCCAAAGAAAACCCACGTAGGTCACGGGGTGATCGTACAAACTCCAAACAGACAGCACCCACTGACAGGATCGAACCCGGGTCTCTGGCGCTGTAAGGCAGCAACTCTACCGCTGTGTCACCGTACCACCCCGGATAATGGTGCATGAAGAGAATGGGAGGAAATTAGATCAATACTCCAGACAGAGACAATGGGAACAAAATAAGACGGTGAAGCCGGCGTTCATAAATCCTGTTGCATTGAAACACAAAATTTCAATCCAATTATAGTTATAGTGAAAATGTATTAAAGTTCCAGCTGTGAATATACATGGAAAATGAATGCAATTTTTTTCAATGAAGCATGCCACTTGCTCTATCCCTTTCTCATACAAATTGATGGGCTACGTGACATGGAGATTGCAGCAATGGAGTGTCAACATGGAGAGGATTGGCAATGAGAGAACAGAGGCCTGCTGTCTATGTTGCTGCTTGCACATGCAAATAACCAAAATTGAGCGATCAACAGTTGTAAGCATTGTTCTAAGCTTCCCCCCAGTCTAGTTTCAGTCAATAAGATACTGAGTCAAGCACTTGCACGTCTAAACTTTATTTTGGAAAAACACAATAACTGTTCCCCACTACTATACCTAACCACCGCAGGTTCGATCCTTGTATCTTCCTGGCCAAGCTCACCTCATGCAAACAGAGACACTCCAGAAGGTCACGCAGTCCTAAGCGTTCTCCCAGAAGATCGACACAGGACCTCGTGGGAGCTACCTTTTATAGGTCCCCGAACCTTGAGGGGCCGAACCACATGGGGGCAGTTTCCATACAGTCCAATAACAGATATTGATTAACACAGTGCATGATAGACATTTCACTAACCCAATAATACAGTGACTAATACAATGTATCTGATGACGTTTCTAGATGCACGTTAACAGAGATAAATTACGCAACAAGCGCCTGGATATTCATGAAACCCAGAACAGGCTCAACACTTAACCAATCAACATCTAGCAAAGTGAGGCTTTGCAACAATATTTACAATGTGTATGCTTGGTTTGCATTCACCCAATCTGTTTCATGCAATTTACACCTAATTGTAAGAATCTGCAGCTGTCCCATTCTTTCCCTGCAGCTCTGATCTAGGCTCTAGACAAACTGGCAGCATTTTGCAGCATGTCCCATTTCTGCAGAAGGCACATTTAAATTGACCAAATGACCTAACAGCATAGAAGTCTTTACTCAATTTTGGTGTCCTGGCATCTCCAATTTGGCCACAATTAACTTAGTCTATCCATTATTGAATGCAAGAACCCCAATCTGGTTCAATGCCGTCTCAAATTCCTGCCGCATGGTACACTCAGGTTTTGGACGTACTCTTACACTTGTAGCTTCATAGATTCAGGTAGCATGGAAACAAACCCTTCGGTCCGACTTGCCCATGCTGACCAAGATGCAATAGACAATAGACAATAGGTGCAGGAGTAGGCCATGCAGCCCTTCGAGTCAGCACTGCCATTCACTGTGATCATGGCTGATCATCCACAATCAATACCTGCCGTTCCTGCCTTCGCCCCATATCCCCTGACTCCGCTATCTATCGTTGTGAATCTCATTAAACATTTGCTCTCCATGTACTTGGTCAAATGTTCTATAAACATTGTGATTGTACCTCTTTCTCCCACTAATCTGGCAGTCATTCCCTAAACCAATCACCTTCTATGTGAAACGTTTGCCTATACTCTCTAGTTTTTAATTTCCCAGCCTGGGAAAAAGACAGTGATTATCCATCCTACCCATTGAAGAAGGGTCTTGACCCAAAATGTTGCCTATTCCTTCGCCTCATCGATATTGCCTCGCCCGCTGAGTTTCTCCAGCATTTTTCTCTATCTTTGATTTTTTCAGCATCTGCAGTTCTTTCTTAAACACACCCATCCTATCTATGGTTCTCATTCTTTTATATATCTCTACAAGATTACCCCTCAGCTTCCTTTGCTCCAGGAAAAAAGCAACCCCAGCCTTTCCAGTATCTCCTTATAGCCTAAGCCTTGGAGTCCTGGCAACATTCCTGCAAATCTTTTCCACAACGTCTCTGACTTAATCATATCCTTCTAATAGCATGGCGACCAGATCTACATACACCACTCCTAGTGCATCCTAACCATTGAATAATACAACAGTAACATGACATCTGAACGCCTACATTCAATGGTCTGCCAGATAAAGGCAAATATACCACATGCCTTCTTCACCACTCTGTCTACCTGTGTTGCCACTTTCAGGGAACTTTACACTAGTACCCCATGGTCTTGCTGTTCACTAATACTCCCCAGGTTCCTGTCATGCACTGTGTATGTCCTGGTCCAGTTTAACCTTCTAAAATGCGTCAACTTGCACCTCTCCGAGTGAAATTCCTTCAACTATTTGCTTGTTCACACTGATAGTTTATCTAGATCCTGTTAATAGTTAATCTAGATCTAGATCCTGCAAATTTACTAATCATGAACCTACATTCTGTTCCAAATTATCAATTTATAAAATACGTACAACAAAGGTTACAATCGTTCAATCTGAAAAGCAACCATCCACTCCTACCCTCTAGCCGGCTCCCACTAGCAAGCCAATTTTATGTCCAATTTTCCATCTGATCGTTGAATTATTCAATGTTTCAATGATACTGTACTTTATCCACGTACAATGAAATGATTTGTTTTTGCACACAATCGCAAATGCAGGCAGGTGGGACTAGTGTAGCTGGGACATGTTGGCCGGTGTGGGCTAGTCGGGCCGAAGGTCCTGTTTCCATGCTGTATGACTCTAGTCTGGTAAAACCATCCAGCAGACTTCACCTAGGCAGTACACAAAGTATTGCCATGTTTCTGGCGCGAACAAAGTTTCAAAAGTTGTTAGGGTGTTCTTATCGTCTCGCAGTGGCGAATCAGGCCTGCCACCGCATGGGGCCGCCCGCAGCTTGCTGGGTCCCTCTTTGTTCTTGTTGGCTAGCCCAACGGGTTGCTCTGGATTCCATTATTTCTATTAATTACACGACTAGAGAATCAGAATAAATGGACCATTATCAATATGACAAGCTGTAACCAACAGGCTGTCTCCAAGATCATTGCCTAAACTATTTACAATCCACGTTAATGATTTAGATGAATGGGCCAAGTGTATAATTGGAAAATTCCTCATGATGGGTGGGAAAGACAGCTGTGTAGAGGACGTAAGGAGTGTGTAGAGATATTGATTTGTGGCGAATGGGCAAACATTTGATCGAGGCAATGAAATGTGGGGAAATATGAGGTTATGCACAGGTACAGTATAGAGAATATTGCTTAAATTCAAAACCTACCGAAAACTGCCATACAGCTATCTTGCTGTCTTTGTACATGAAATGCAGAAAATCGGCATGCAGTTTAGCAAGTAATGAGAAAAACTAATGGAGTTTTTCCTTTATTGCAAACAAAATAAATGTAGGCAAGTATCTCATAGAGTTTAGAGTACTGTGTACAGTTTGATCTCTTCTTTTAAGGAAGCGTATACTCCTCATGGAGGCTGTTCAGTGAAGCTTCATTAGATTCACTCCTGGGTCAAAAGGATAGCCTTAACAGGAAAGGTTGGATATATTGACTCTGTACATGTTAAAGTTTAGCAAAAAAGAGATTCTCTTTTGAAGAAAAAAAGACACAAATTGCTGGAGTAACTCAACGGGTCAGGCATCATCTCTGGAGAACATGGATAGGTGACGCATTGGGTCGAGACCCTTCTTCAGACTCTGAAGTATGAATCTGAAGAAGGATCCTGACCCAAAATGTTGTCTATCCATGTTATCCAGAAGTGCTGCCTGACCTGTTGAGTTACTCTAGCACTCTTTGTCTTTTTTTTGTAAACCAGCATCTGCAGTTCCTTGTGTCTCTTATCTTTTGAAGATCTGGGAGCTTGCAGCTACAATGTTGAGAGGGAGTTTCCTGTCAGGAGGTATCTGGAACAGGGGGCACAAATTCAGATTGCCCATTTCATTCCGAGATGAAGAGGAAAATAGAGATAAGAGAGGCAGCATGGTGGCGCAACGGTGGTGTTGCTACCTTACAGTGCTAGAGACCCAGGTTCAATCCTGACTACGGGTGGTGTCTGTAAGGAGTTTGCACGTTCTCCCTGTGACCGCGTGGGTTTTCTCCCAGTTTCCTCCCACATTCCAAAGACGTACGGTTTGCAGGATAATTGGCTTCGGTGAAATTATAAATCGTCCCCAATGTGTAGGATAGTGGTAGTGCACGGGTTGGCATGGACATGGTGGGCCGAAGGGCCAGTTTCCGTGCTGTATCTCTAAGATTTAAAGTCTAAAGTATAAAGAAGTATAAAAAAGAACAAAAAAGTTTAAATCCTCCACCCCAAAAAGCTGCTGTGGAATGTGGAATAAACCAGAGCACCTGGAGAAAACCCATTTGGTCACAGGCAGAGCGTACAAACTCCACACAGACAGCACCCGTAGTCAGGATCGAACTTGGGTCTCCAGTGCTGTAAGGCAGCAAATCTACTGCTGCGACACCATGCCAACTTAACTTTGAGCTGCCCTAACTTTGCATGATGTATGAACAATGAGTACAAGTTTATTGCTAAACATGAATAGCAATAAAACAACGTTTAATTATATCATAAATGATGTAGGTGAGTTGTTAAGAAGACTCGAGGTGGAGATAGATTTGTGAACCATGGGGTAACAGAAAACTGTGGAGAAGAAACAGGGAAATTGAGAATAAGATAAGATCACCGTTGACCTTATTGAATGGCAGAGCATGTTGTAAGGACATAAGATCATAAGCGGTAGGTGCAGAATTAGGCCATTCAGCCCATCAAGTCAACCCTGCCATTCAATTTTGGGTGATCCATCTCTCCCTCATAACCCCATTCTCCTGCCTTCCCATAGCCCATGATGCCCCTATTAATCAAGAATCTGGTTCAAGGCTCAGTACTCTTATTTCTTGCGTTCTTCTGTCCTTTACAGGAAAACAAAATAATTTCTGGAGTGGCAGTGGCGCAGCGGTAGCGTTGCTGCCTTACAGCTCCAGAGACCCAGGTTCGATCCCGACTACGGATGTTGTCTGTATGCAGTTTGTACGTTCTCCCTGTGACCTCGTGGATTCACTCCGGGTTCTCCGGTTTCATCCCATAATCCACAGACGTGCATGTTTGTAAGTTGAGGGTAGACACAAAATGCTGGAGTAACTCAGCGGGACAGGCAACGTCTCTGGAGAGAAGGAATGAGTGACGTTTTGGTTTGAGACCCTTTGTCAGTTAGTTAGTTGGCATCTGTAAATTGTCTCTTCTATGTGCAGGATAGAACTAGTATACTGGTGATCATTAGTTCATGCTGCCTGTTTCCACCTAGTTCTCTAAACTAAACGAAGAAAGATTGAGTGGAGCAATGGCACAGCCTTACCTGACCAATATTCACTGGGGTTGGGTTGGAAGTAGAATCATGGCTTGCATGCCACCATGTAACAAGTATAAAATAGAGGTGGATTTCTGAGGAAATTAAATTTGTGAAGGACTCCCCACAGTCGGTCTCAGTTGCTGGAGCTGAATGCTTGTGAAAGGTCACAAAAGGCTGCGTATAATGATTGATGCTGCCACCTACATTTGTTCCGTGAGCTTCATTGTCAAATACAATCCACTTGGAAGAGGAATTTAGATTTTATTACAAATTATACCAAAGATAGACACAAAGTGCTGGAGTAACTCAGACATCCCAACCAACAAAAGGATTTGTATTATGGAAAAGAATCAGAACCCCATAAGACTTGAATGTGACAGGTGTACATCAGGGCAATAGTCCTCCAAAATATTTTGCTGCAGGTTCTCGTTGAAGTGAATATCTCACTTGGTACCCTTGGCAACATGGGGATGAAATAGATACAAAGTGCTGGAGTAACTCAGCGGGTCAGGCAGCATCTCTGGAGAAAAAAGATGGGTGAACAGTCTGAAGAAGAATTCTGACCCGAAACGTCACCTATCCTTTTTCTCCGGAGATGCTGCTTGACCCGCCGAGTTACTCCAGCACTTTTGTGTCTATCTTCAGTATAAACCAGTTCCTTCCTACACGTAGGAATGTAATATTCTGGGCTAGAAAGATCCTGTGAAGGAACGAGTACTTTGTAGAGATAGAAATCAAAGCTGCTAAACAGAACCAGATGCTGCAAGTCCCAGCCGACTGGCCTGGCCAACCCTGCAGAACTGGCAAAAACACATTTATCTCACAGTACCAAAAACAACATGTAATTCTGAGGATCAGGATCACAAGTTTCAGTGAAGCTGAAGTGGAAAAGGAACATTTTTTAACAAAAATACTCTTTCCCTCGATCTTTTCACAGATGTATTTCAGCAGTAACACTGGCCTGCTCAAAACATTACTCACGAAATCTGCTATTAAAGTTATGTGAAGAAAGGAACTGCAGATGCTAGTTTGTACCAAAGATAGACACAGCGCTGGAGTAACTCTCCTTTTTTCTCCAGAGTTGCTGCCTGACCCGCTGAGTTACTCCAGTATTTAGTGTCTACAGTATCTTGGCTATTAAAGGTATATCGGCTTGGTCATGAATATAATCAAACAATTGTTCAAAGCTTGACTACGTTATCAGGCAAAATGTTAACATTAATTAACATGAACTATATTTAGTCTTTAACTAAGCCCTTGTTAGCAGGGAAGAGAGCCATGGTAAGGTCACAGTGTGCCCAGGGAAATCACTCTGGAAAAATTATTCCATAGGAAAGGTTATTAAAATGTCTAAAACAATATCCCATTTGATTTTGTTTTTTTCCCCAACTTGTTTTATTGTAATCTGCTTTTGTTCACAAGAGTTATTTCTACGACTTCACTGTAAATTGTAGGTGAGAACATGAAAACACCTACAATTAAATTAGAACTTACAATGGGAACAATTGCAAGGGACTGTTGATGTTTAATGGGAATATGAATTGCCTGTAGTGTTAGCAGGCTAAATATGCAGGAAGAAACTGCAGGTGCTGGTTTATACTGAAGATAGACACAAAATGTTGGAGTAATTCAGCAGGTCAGGCAGCATCTCTGGAGAAAAGGAATGGGTGATGTTTCAGGTCGGGTGCTGACCCGAAATGTCACCTATTCCTTTTCTCCACAGATACTGCCTGACCTGCTGAGTTACTGCAGCGTTTTGTGTCTATCTGCCTGTGGTATTAGTCACACAGTGCGATCTCTGCGTCCAAGCCCTGTGGCAAGGCTTCAGGAAAGATGTTGGCTGTCCCAGAGAGGATGTAGGATGAGGCACTGAGAGAATGACTCCTCTGGTGGGAGTGTATACAACCAGGGGTAGCGTTTCACAATTAGAGTGGAGATGCAGAAAAATACCGATCATCTTTCCGCCTCATGGTATGTTTTTGAAGTGACAAGTGATGAACCTTTACATGCCAAGGGTGCCAAGGAGAATAGTAAGAGGAGGAAATTAATTTTTAGTTTAGTTTAGAAAAACAGCGCGGGCCCATCATGGGGCTTAGGATTCCAACACACTTTCTTAATCACACACAGCTGAACACTTAATAGGCAGCAGGAAAGACCTTCTGCAGTGCTATTGAAGGATCAGCAATTACTTGCAAGTTACTTGTGAGTTATTTTTCTTCTTTCTGTTGTTCCCATTTTACAAGTATATTTTTTTACTCTATTGATATTAGGAACAAGAGGATAACTACAAAAAGGGCAGATAGGGTTTAATATAGACAATGTTAGGTGATGAACTTTGGACGTAAGGTGCAAGAAGAAATTATATGGGTCCATTTGTGACCGCTGCCCAGTCCATCATCGGCTCTGACCTCCCCACAATCGAAGGGATCTATCGCAGTCGCTGCCTCAAAATGGCTGCCAACATCCTCAAAGACCCACACCATCCTGACCACACACTCATCTCTCCGTTACCATCGGGAAGAAGGTGCAGGAGCTTGAAATCTGGAATATCCAGGTTCATGAACAGCTTCTTCCCCACAGTCATCAGGCTATTAAACACGACATCAAACAAACTCTGAACAATAACAGCCTATTGCACTTTATCTGTTTATTTATTGTGTATATGGTATATACACAATATGTGGCCTATGGTATATAGACACACTAAACTTTTATCCCCTGTTCTGCATTACGTTTACATTTCTGTTGTGCTGCAGCAAGCAAGAATGTCATTGTCCTATCTGGGACATATGACAATAAAACACTCTTGACTTGACTCTTGACACTGGAGCAATGATGTACAGAGGGATCTTGGGACGCAGATCCACAGGCATGAAAGTGCCAGCATAAGTGGATACGGATGGTTCGACACCCCCTCGTATGTTGCAAAACATACTTGGCTAATAAATTACGATTATGATTATGATGATTACGAAATGTAAAATAACTTTAAGATGAGAGGGCAAAGTTTAATAGCGATTAATGAGGCAAATATTTTAATGTGGACAATGTTAGGTGTCTAGAACATGTTGCAAAAGGAGGTGGTAGAGGCATAAAAGATGGCAACCTTTAAGAGGTATTTAGACAGGCACATGAGCAGACAGTGATTGGAGGAAGAAGGTCACGCATAGAGAGATACACACAAATACTGCAGTAACTCAGTGGGTCAGGCAGCACCTCTGGGAAAAGGAATAGGTAACGTTTTGCGTCGAGTCTCTTCTTCAGACTGAAGAATCGTCTCGATCATCTCAACCCGAAATGTCACCTATTCCTTTTCTCCAGAGATGCTGCCTGACCCACTGAGTTATTCCAGTATTGTGCATTTATCGTCGGTGTAAACTAGCATCTGTAGCTCCTTCCTACACATTTTGTCATGATGGGATATTAGATGGACATCATTGTCGGCACAGACGAGTTGATCTGGAGACCCTATTCATGTTTTATATTGTTCTTCCTATTCAAATCCTCTTGCTATTTTGTTCTCCTAATCGCTGGTGTAGACATCATTCGCCAATGGTCAGAATAAACATTGGGATAAGGGAGACACAGGAAGCTGCAGATGCTGGAATCTTAAGCACAACCCAAAAGTGCTGGAGGAACTCAATGGGTCAGACAGCATCTGCGGAGGGAATGGACAGACAACTATTCCAGTCGGATCCCCTCCTCAGACTCTTCATACTCAAAAACCTGTTTCTCCATACCCTCCGCAAATGCCGCCTGAGTTCCTCCAGCATTTTGTGTTTGCTCAAGCAAATGCCAAATGGTTTAAGCACTCATCGGAATAACATTTGTTTTGTTTTTTTAGTTTAGTTTACAGATACAGGACCTTCGACCCACTGAGACCGTGGCGACCAGTGATCCCTGTACACTAGCACTATTCTACACAACAGGGATAATTCACAATTTTACCAAAGCCAGTTACCCTACAAACCTGCATGTCTTTGGAGTGTGGGAGGAAACCGGAGCACCCAGAGAAAACCCACGTGGTCACAGGGAGAAGGAACAAACTCCGTACAGACAGCACCCGCAGTCAGGATCGAACCCGGGTCTCTGGCGCTGTGGGGCAGCAACTCTACCGCTGCGCCACCATGCTGCAACTCATGGATCGTTTAACTGATATAACCTGGCCTTACCTCCTGATTAGAGTGAATGATTAATAATAAATCTCAAGGTTTTTCACCTTCTGTAATATTCTGTAATGCGCTGCAGCACCTCAGGTTTAATCAGCGGGGAGTATTAAAGTGGCAGTTTTCTCTCTCTTTCAGCCTACCTGAGAGTGGAGGAAACGTCCAATTGATTGCCAGAACAGTCATCTTGTACTGTTCTCGTCAGCACTATCATTCAAACTCTAATTCTCTGCACTAGTAGGAAAAGACATCGCTGATTACAATGCTGGTGGAGTGTAAAAGTGACAGGACAGGAAGACATGAAGTGTCCGTCACCGTGCAGAAAGCTTTGGCAGTTACACTCTGAGCAGCCCTTTTCCCCATCAAGCACCTGCAACCTCTGCCTGTACTGGTGTTGGTCAAGACTTGTAGACTTGTGGAAAAAGATCACAGTCTGGACTGAGGTAGGAATAACACCTTGCGTCTTCTCAGCCCTGTTTGCTGTGCCCAAACAGGATCAGAGGAATATGGAATTTATAGCTGTAAAATAAATATTGGTGATTAAAATTAAATACAGCTTTGTTATTGTATGTTGGAAGATTCTGTCTAATCAAAATAAAACATTGGAACGAATGCAAGAAAAATGAAGAGCTTGCCTACAATTATTTATATATGGGCCACATGATATCCAAACTAAATATTGAATAGATTCCTCTTGAGAGAATTCAAAAGGAAGAGTGGAATTGCTCCTGTCAGTGTCTCTCGGGACAGAGTGTGAGAGATGAGAGGAATTTGTCAATAGCTCCAGCTCTAGAGTTGAGCCAAATGTTGAACACTGGTCCTGAAGGAGAGCAAAGTACTCAGAGACCGAGTCCCTGTAACAGCCTGCTCCTCTTAATGCAGCACCTTCGAGGCACCAACCCAGATCAAAGTTTGTACTGCATCTATGACAACTCTGAGAACTATCATTCTTCTTGGGCACCAAGGGGTGGCATCGTGGCGCAGCGGTAGAGTTGCGGCCTTACAGCGCCATGGACCCAGGTTCGATCCTGACATGTACGGAGTTTGAACCTTCTCCCCGTGACCGCGTGGGTTTTCTCTGGGTGCTCTGGTTTCCTCCCACACTCCAAAGATGTGCGTACAGGTTTGTAGGTTAATTGGCTTTGGTACAAATAGTAAATTGTCCATAGTGGGTAGGATAGTGGTAGTGTTGGGGATGATCGCTGGCACAGACTCGGTGGCTCGAAGGGACTGTTTCCACACGGTAAACTAAACTTAACTAAGATTCTCCAGTTTTAATTACACCCTCATTCTCCCTCTTTCTTTCCTGTGAGAGACAACCTCCCCCCCTCGCCCCCTCCCCCCACCCTCCCACCAATTTCTGGTGGGCACTCATTTCTGCCCCAATCCCACCCCTCTTTCCCCACCAGCCCACATCCTCCACCAAATGTATCCGTTCCCAAATCTTTCCATTTCACACCGCTTCTCTCCTTATCTGACGCTCTTTGGTCTCCTTTTTATCTTTGACCATTTGTCACTTACTCCACCCATCTGACAAGCAATGCCCCCTCACACGTATCCGCCAGGCTTTCCCCCAACTGCAATCTGGCTGAAATAGACGTGTGCGGGCGTGGCGCCACGGACGAGAAGCCGAAGCAAAGAAGTCGAAGCAAAAGAACAGAATGGAACTGAATGGAAACGAGGCTGAACAGTCAAATAACTGAAAGAGTACGAAGCCAAAACGCCAACGAACCAAAAGGATGTGATGCCTAAATGCAAACTAACTGAAAGGGCGGGACGCCTAAACGCCAATTAACCTAAAAGCTGCGTTGCCTAAAAGCAAACTCACCGGATGGCTGCTCTGTCGAAAGGCAGCGTCGCCTACAAGCCAATGAACCGAACGCCACTCAACAGAAAAGTCAAATAACGGACATGACGTTGCCTAGGGGAGGGACTAGTCAGTGATTCGTCCAGACCCCCGCGTCCATCACATCACTGTGGAAGGATGAACATTGTCCCACACCTCCGCTCCACTTGACCCACAGCCCGCGGAGGATGGCCTTGGGAGAGTGGGGGCTGTCCCGAGGAATGCGCACCTTCGGCCGCTTACAACTTGGTGCTTGGGTTCAGATTGCCCAGTCACCTATGGCTTGTGTGGGAAAATGACCCCCACGATCCCGTCTCCCCCTTTTCTCTCCCCTCTTCTCTCTCCCCTCTTCTCTCTCTCCCCTCTCTCTCTCCTTTCTCTCCCTCCTCCTCACTCTCCCCCTCCTCTCTCTCCCCCTCCTCTCTCACCCCCCTCGATCTCCTTTCTGTCCCCTTCACTCTTTCTCTCTCCCTCCTCTCTCTCTCTCTTCCGTCTCCACCGGCGGGAGGGTGGGGGGGTCATATTCCCACACAAGCCATAGGTGACTGGGCAATCTGAACCCAAGCACCAAGTTGTAAGCGGCCGAAGGTGTGCATCCCTCGGGACAGCCCCCCCTCTCCCTCGGAACGCACATAGCAAGTTCCCACACACAAAACACCACAATCTGTAAACTGTTTTAACCGAAGATGGACACAAAAAGCTGGATTAACTCAGTGGATTAGGCAGCATCACTGGAGCGAAGGAATGGGTGACGTTTCATGTCGAGACCATTCTTCAGACCTGAAGACTGAGTCTGAACAGTCTCGATCCGAAACGCCACACATTCCTTCTCTCGAGAGATGCTGCCTGTCCCACTGAGTCACTCCAGCATTTTGTGTCTATCTTTGCTGTCAGTGCCAGTTTTCTCAACTTCCATTGCCCTCTGTATAAGTGGGGGAGAGAGAGAAGGGGGGTGAGAGAGAGAAGGGGGTAGGGAGAAAGAAGGGAGAGAGAAAAGGGGAGAGGAAGAGAAGTGGGGAGAGAGAGGGGGGAGAGAGAGAGAGGAGGGAGAGAAAGACAGAAGGGGAGAGAGACAAGGGAGAGAGAGGAGGGGGAGAGAAGAGGGGCGAGAAAGAGAGAAGGGGAAAGATAGGGCAGAGAGAGAGAGGAGGGAGAGAGAGGAGGAGAGAGAGAGGAGGAGAGAGAGAAGGGGAGAGAGAGAAGGGAGAGAGGGGAGGAGAGAGAGAGAGGGGGGAGAGAGAGAAGAGAGGAGACAGAAGGGGGAGACGGGAGCGTGGGAGTCATTTTCCCACACAAGCCATAGGTGACTGGGCAATCTGAACCCAAGCACCAAGTTGTAAGCGGCCGAATGTGAGCATCCCTCGGGACAGCCCCCACTCTCCCACGGCCACCCACCGCAGGCTGTGGGTCGGGTGGAGCAGAGGTGTGGGACAATGTTCATCCCTCCACAGTGATGTGATGGACGCGGGGGTCTAGACCAATCGCTGACTAGTCCCGCCCCTCCGGCGACGTCATGTCTGTTATTTGACTTTTCTGTTGAGCGGCATTCGGTTCGTTGGCCTGTAGGCGACGCCGCCTTTCGGGTAGGTGGCGTTTAGACAGGGCGGCCATTCGATGAGTTTACTTTTAGGCAACGCAGCTTTTTGGTTAGTTGGCTTTAAGGCGTCCCGCCCTTTCGGTTAGTTTGCACTTAGGCGTCACATCCTTTCGGTTTGTTGGCGTTTCGGCCTCGTTTCCATTCGGTTCTTTGGCTTCAACTTCTTTTCTTAAGCCTCTCGTCCGTTGGCGCCATGTCCGGGTACCGAAAAAGACCCACAGATGCTGCCTGACCACCTGACACTTTGAGTTTTGCAGTATATATATATTCCTCTTGTTGGATCGTATTCAACATCTGAAACGATCATATTATTGGTCTTCAGTTCTTGTTTATTTTCAGTCGGTGAGGAATCAACGATTTTATGTACAGGAAAATGGCGCAAAGGCAAAAGTAAAGTCGTGATATTGTTGAAAGGGAGGAGGCTTCAGAAGATGAGTGGCCTTTCTCTGCTTCTATTTCTGGTGTTTTTACGTTTTGTTTCAGGGGGCAGATTTCTGGTGAGCAATTCTTTCACTTTTAATTCTGACCTATTCTCTAGCCCAGGGTGGCTAAAACCAATTATGGTAGCACTGATGTACCAGCTGAGATCAATGCAGGAATCTCTCTGATCTGCATTGTTTGGTTCTTGCAGTTTTCCAGTGCATTCATGCATAGAACGTGAATCTTGTCATAAAAACTTAATTAAAGCCACAGGTGGTTTGCAAGAGAATTGACGGATACCGAGATAATAGCGGCATGATAAATTTAGTTAGAATAGAACACCCAAGCCACTTTGAATGAGAGATGTCTTTTTCTCCGACAGCTCTTTGAGCCTAATGCTCAAAGCACTTCACTGAAAATAGTTTTTTGTTGCTTTTTGTTTAGTTTAGTTTAGTTTAGAGACACAGCACGGAACTAGGCCCTTCAGCCCGCCGAGTCCGCACCGACCAGCGATCCCCGCACACTAACACTACCCTACACATCGAATTTCATCAAAGCCAATTAACCTACAATCCGAAGATGGACCCAAAACACTGGAGTAATTCAGCGGGACAGGCAGCATCTCTGGAGAGAAAGAATGGGTGACATTTCGGGTCGACACCCTTCAAAGAGTCTCGATTGTTAAGGGCTTGGACACGCTAGAGGCAGGAAACATGTTCCCGATGTTGGGGGAGTCCAGGACCAGGGGCCACGGTTTAAGAATAAGGAGTAAGCCATTTAGAACGGAGACGAGGAAACACTTTTTCTCACAGAGAGTGGTGAGTCTGTGGAATTCTCTGCCTCAGAGGGCGGTGGAGGCAGGTTCTCTGGATGCTTTCAAGAGAGAGCTAGATAGGGCTCTTAAAAATAGCGGAGTCAGGGGATATGGGGAGAAGGCAGGAACGGGGTACTGATTGGGGATGATCAGCCATGATCACATTGAATGGCGGTGCTGGCTCGAAGGGCCAAATGGCCTACTCCTGCACCTATTGTCTATTGTCTATTGACCTGAAACGTCATCCATTCCTTCTCTCTAGAGATGCTGCCTGTCCCGCTGAGTTACTGCAGATTTTGGGGTCTAACTTCAGTTTAAACCAGAATTTGCTTTTCTTTCCTACACAACCTACAAACCTGCATGTTTAGAGTTTAGTTTTTGAGTTTAGAGATACAGTGTGGCAACAGGCCCCTCGGCCCACCGGGTCCGCGCCGACCAACGATCCCCGCACATTAACACTGTCCTACACCCACTAGGGACAATTTTATACATTTTACCAACAAAAAAAACTGCGCAAACCTGTACATCTTTGGAGTGTGGGAGGAAACCAAAGATCTCGGAGTAAACCCACGCAGGTCACGGGGAGAACGTACAAACTCCGTACATACAGCACCCGTAGTCGGGATCGAACCGAGGTCTCCGGCGCTGCATTTGTCGTAAGGCAGCAACTCTACCGCTGCACCACCGTGACTGCCCATGTCTTTGGAATGTGGTGGAAACCAAAGCGCCAAGAAAAATCCCACTCAAGTCACGGAGAAGAACGTACAATCTCCGTGTAGACAGCACCTGTAGTCAGGATCATGTTCTTAAATGTTGGTCCTTGCTGTGACACCGGACCTATCAGCGTTTTTGAAGAGAGTATAACTTCTGTCTTATCTAACCAAGGTCTGAACTCAATTGAAAAGAAAAGTTCCAATGATGAATTAAGTGTGTTATGAATGAAGGGGTGAATTCTTACTACTGATTGTGTAAACAAAAATTGACGTTGTGAGGTCAATACTGGTGCATGTTCTACACCTGTAACCCCACATCGCGATTACCAATTTATTTTTAAAATACAGTATTTAAACCTGTTTTATTGAAATTATATTCTGATAAATGCAGTTATGAGTTTTATAGAAAACAATGAAAAAGGCCAAAAATATGATCGCCTCTGAGATAGTCATTTCATAATTCACTATGAAATTACTTTGCCAGTTGACAAAAGCTAAAATTATAGCTTTGAACGTAAAACTCCACCGAACCTTTGATTATCCTGCTTCATTTGTGCCAGTGCAGCTGATAAATTTATGAGGATGACTTCAGTTATTCCACTGGCAGATGCTGATCTGGAAGTCGCGGCCAAGATTTAGACTAAGAGATAAATTTAGATTTGCGAAAATTATTTTCTCTTTTGAAAGCGAGTTGACTCGCAACCAAATTAAGTGGGCTATGGTTTTTGAAAATCAAGAAGTTTCCATTAGCGACAGCGTGAAAAAAAATGAACAGAACAAATAGATTTTTAGTCTCCCTTTGTTCCTCATGAAGCCATGTTACATCACTTCATGGGGCATATCATCTCACAATACTGATAATATCTTTCCATTCCAAATTGGCTGCTCTCATACCTAATTTGACTGGAATGAAGTTATAATAAACTCCTCGGATGAGCGCAATATACTTAACGTTCACACAGTTCCAAGGAACTTCAAAACCACGATGGTTAAGATGGGATGAGGGCACGAGTCCTGTGTAGAGGGTCTGAGAAACCAGGAAAATTCATTAAATGGAACAAGTGCCTACCTTCCATTTATGAAGAGCTGCAAGAAGCAGGGGGATTGAAATGGCTTTGGGCTGCTCAAGGGAAAATTGGGTTGACACTGCATGGTCAATGCACTTGATGTCACACCATGACTAGAAGTGGAGAGTCCATCTTCCAAAATTCTCAGGAAATTCAACTTGCACATAAATGGGATGATTGTGTAATACCCTCTATGTCACGTTTGGATGGATTTCATTGATATCAAGCTGGGGGAAAGAAAACAGAGCCGGTGTCCGCTGAACAGTGGCTGTTCCAGGGGTGTATCAGCAGACAAGCACACAACTCTCTTCACATTCAGGTAAGTGTGCATCTTCCCTGTTCTTGCAACTGTCACCGGACGTAAGCCTTCTTCATAAAACTAATAACCGGAGAGCAGTACATGGGAAGAGCTGAGCTTACTTGGGATATTCCGCCCACACCTTCATTAAGCAAGTCGCTGTGGAAAGAGCACTAACTTGTAAAATGTAGCTCAAAAGTTAGTCAGACAATGTGTGTGGGCTGCATGCAATGTCATACTTGTGCTGCAGAGAAAGCTGATCTGAGACTGAAACTAACATCCATTATCAAAGTATAGTTGAAAACAACCTCATTTCAACTCTAGTCCCCCCCACTCCAATTGGTCTGTAAAAGGATCTTGGCTGGAGATGTCATCTGTCCATTCACTCCACAAATACCACCTGAACTGTTGAGTTCCTCCAGCACTTTGAGTTTTGTTCTTATTTCAATTCTATCTATTTTGGAGCACTAATATTGCTTAGTATTTGGTGAACAAAGGTATCTTCAAAAATAATGTAAAAACTGGGATCCCTCATTGATTCTCAACATTTCCAGTCATAGAAGTATACTCTGAAGAAAATAAATATATAGACACTCCCCGACTTACACAATAAGCGACTTAGGTAAACTCGCACTTACATAAACAATTCTATACTCAGTCCCTAGTGCAATCAAGGCCATTTGTAATTTTTACATCTACGAACACTCAAGTTTATATTGCAAATTAACTGGCAATGGTGGCAGTGTTTACCCAGAGGGCTGCCAGCCACAGAAAGTGCCCCAACGGAAGACAGAACGCAAGCTGGCAATGGCAGCGGTGTTTACCCAGAAGGCTGCGCACCACAGAAATTGCCCTGGACGCAGCCAGACAGCGCTGAGCCAGTTAATACTCCAGAAGATAGAAACAAAATGCTGGTGTAACTTAACAGGGCAGGCAGCATTTCTGTAGAATAGGAATGGGTGACGTTTTGGGTCGAGACCCTTCTTTGGACTGATGTCAGGGGAGAGGGAGGCACATAGACAAGGAAGTGTATAGATATGGAAGTGCAAAGTGTGAAAACAGGACAAAGGGAATGGAGATCAAGGAAAATGGAGCATAGATCATTGTTAGTTGGGAGAAGGTAACAACAAAACAAACGGAGATAAAATGTAGTTGGAGACAGTAAGATGTCTGGTCGGAGAACTGGGTAGGGGGAGGGATGGCGAGAGAGGGAAAGCTTGAAGTTGGAGATGTCAATGTTACTTGACCGCCTGGGTGTAAACTGCCCAAGCGAAATATGAGGTGCTGTTCCTCCAATTTGCGCTGTGCCTCACTCTGACAATGGAGGAGGCCCACAGACAGGTAAGTGTGGAAATGGGAGGGGGAGTTAAAGTGTTTAGCAACCTTCACAGTTAACACTCTCAGTGAGTTATTTCAGGCAGGGAATGGGGATGGTGATACCGACTTATGTAGCATCTGACTTACATAAACGTTCACGGAACGTAACCCTTATGTAAGTTGGGAAGAGCCCGCATAGCAAGCAACCAGACGAATTATTTGCGTTTGGAACCACCCGCCCGCGGCTTGGCTGCCAGCATAATCCTGGAGGTGACTGGTATCTTGGTTGCTGACTGATTAGAGCTCATGCCAGCGATCTTTGATTAAACTTGTATTGTCTTTCAATCCATTACCAGTCAGTTACTGAGAACAACTCAACTCTTTCTCTCCAAATCAACAAGAACATTAAAGACTTGCTGAATGCCAAAGGAACTCAACAGGGCGAACTACTACAAAGACAAAGAGAAGTCCTATTGGGGACTGTTTCTTGGCAAAGATTACTATTGAAGCTCTATTCCCAATTAATTGATTGAGAACAGCAAACACTTCTGTTTCGGAGGGAGATCATGCTACATTCAATTAACCATTAATTACTTGAAATCTGGGTTAAACCTTCCTCCCCTTTCCCTTTCTGTTCATGAAACCTGATTAATTTGAAGTCCTGGGACTAATGCTGAGGCAACAGAAAATAACTTTGCCCAAAACATCGATTCTAATAATCCTTTCCTCTATATCCTTTTCTAAAGGACTTTATTTTTTACGGAAACCGGAAGAGTGTTAGGGACATTGTTATGTTTCATTAGGTATTGATTGCATTGTTAAGAGGCTAGACCTGGAGTAATGCGTTATTTATCCATTGCATAATGTCAATCCTATCCAAAGCAATTAACCAACATTTTTCATGGGTTGACTTGACTTTTTACTCAATGATTTTACAATGATTTTATCAGAAGAGAACTTGTGTTAGCTAAAAGCTTTTCCCCATGGTGGCACAGCTGGTAGAGCTGCAATGCCTATTATGGTAGAGCTGTGGCACAGCTGGTAGACCTAGAGTAGTCAATGCCTACTATGTTCCGTTGTGCTGAAGCAAAGAAAGAATTTCATTGTCCTGTCAGGGACACATGACAATAAACTCTTTTGACTTGACTTTGAACCGCACAGTACCAGAGAACTGAGTTCGATCTTGACCTCGGGTTCCGTCTGTGTGGGGTTGGTATGTTCTCCCTGTGACCGCGTGGGTTTCCTCCTGGTGCTCCAGTTTCCTCACAGTATACTGGTTTCCTCCCACATCCCAAAGATGCAGGTTTGAAGGTCAATTGGCCATTGTAGAATTGCCCCTAATGTGTAGTGAGTGAATACGAAAGTGGGCTAACATAGATCCAGTGTGAACAGAGTGAATGATAGTTTACATGGACTCATTGGGCTGAAGGGACTGTTCCATGCTGTATCTCTAAACTAAATTTGATTCACTAGCTCCTTTATTTTATTTATTCCGTTTTACAGCTAAGTTTTCATTTACACATTTTACAAAACTACAAAATTCATATTTTCTTTGGTGGAAGAGAGAACAAAAAATTGTTTTCTTCGATGTTTCATTTGAAATGCTTGAATTGCAGGTTTAACAAATAATAATTGGATGGATTTCACTTTCCTCAAGGTATGAGTTCAACCACATGTCCCACACAACTGTGTTTTCTTTGAGTACCGACTTGGTTTTGGCATTGGATGGTTTTCTATTAAAATGGTTCAACATGTTTCTGCATATTGAGAGAGGCACAATGATAACTGGAATGAAAGCAAACTATTTTAGAGCAGGCCATCTTATTTATTTCACATTGCATTTCAATTGACCTGAACTGATAGAATCTCATACGTTTTAGAAGGTAAAATCCATCCAGGGTTAAGAGATAGATCAATGGCTTGAAGGGAGTCCTTAAATGAAAGTTTCTGTATAAGCTAGTTCCATTTCGATCACACTCTCTCCATTTAGAGTTAATGTGGATCCATTGTTGTTCCACAACGCACTTCTATAGTAGATTATCGTTAATAAATTAATAGATTGAACACTGAATAGTTTTTTATATGATCCGTCTGTATACGACAGCAGGCCAAGCAACAGTCTGGCACTAATATCATTTGAAAGTTGTTTTATAAAGGACATGGGCAGCAAGTCCAAACCTAAAGCTATGAAAGGTTGAGAACATTTATATCTGACCTAGCATGAAGTATTTCAGGGTTGATGCTGTTTCCCACTTAATAAAAGACTTGCTTAATGCAATGTGTCACATTTTCTTGCTGATGCTGATGGGATTAGGAGGGAGAGATGGATCAGCCATGATTGAATGGCGGAGTAGACTGACTTGATGGGTTGAATGGCCTAATTCTGCTCCTATCCCTTATGGCTTTATGGCCTTATGCTAATATGGGTGGTGTTTGATTCTGTCTGGAAGTGAGCTGGTGAGTGTCCAGCTTGATTTTTGTGTTTTGTTCTGGTCAGCTAGTAACAAGATATTTATCCTCTGGCAGATAAAGGTTCACTTGGCTGATTTGTAATGGGACTGATTGGAATTATGCAGCCTAGTAATACTTGGTGTTTACCCAGGAAATTGAATCTCACAGAGGCTATACAAGGGAATTAAAGAGATGAAAGCATTCCCATATTATGTACTCCTATTAAATTTATATCAGGCCACAAAGTCAGGCTATAACATTTCAGCATTTCAAACATGTGGTACAGATTATCATGGCAATTAATGGAAGCTTTTACGAGCTGGTTGGATAGGTACAGGGGAGCATTTCAAATTGATGTAATGTACATACGAAGCATATACAGATGTCCTTAATATGTTTAACGATAATTAAGGGGCAGGTGGGCATGTTATCGCCGGATCTCCACCATCTACCTGCCCCACACTCACTCTACTGGGCAGTATTAAGTACATAGTGGGTGGATGTAATAAGAAGACATTCCCCAACCATTATTATTAATGAACTTGTGTGCGGAGCAACATTGGGGCCTCTTTTAACGCATGTAGATGAAAGAGGGATTTGTTTTCAGCTTTTCAGGAAAGCAACCAATGCTTTTGCACTAAGCTTGCTTATTTAATTTTGGAACTTGCGAACATATATTTTTGCCTTCTGGAACAGAACACTTCTTCCCACAAAAACATTTCTCCCTTCCCTGCACCGACGAAAGCTAAGTGATATTTTATGTTTCAGTCCAAGTCTCTTTCTCTGTCTCCTCCAGTTCCCAAATCCTGTTTGTCCCATTTCTAGGAACGGTTTTATTTAATTTCTTATCTCACGGTCAGTGTGTAGGTGTTACCTCAGCATGAATTAGGATCAACGGAACACACAACAGGAAAAAAAGCCCCAATATGCCGATGACATAAACCATAAATCAATTGCACTAGACCTGAACTCAGAGCTTGGAAAAAATACCTCAACACTAAAAGATTTTTCAGTTTCCCACACCAATTATCATGTGTTTTTTTGAGTGGGATGGCTAATTTCAGTGGAGATTAATTCAATAGAGCTTGTAAACATTTCTTGATGTTGGACCACAGAGGAAGCCAAGATTAAAGGAATATGAGGAAGGAGAAGGAAAATTAAGTTATAGTCATGGGCGGCTCAGCGGCAGAGTTGCTGCCTTCTAGCACCAGAGACCCGGGTTTGATCCTGACTGCACATGCTGTCTGAACGGAGTTTGTACGTTCTCCCTGTGACTGCATGGGTTTTTTCCGGGTGAACCAGTTTCCTCTCACACTCCAAAAACATACAGGTTTGTAGGTTAATTAGCTTCTGTAAATTGTCCCTAGTGTGTAGGATTGAACTAGTGTGTGGGTGATTGTTGGTCGGCGCGGACTCGATGGGCCGTAGGGCATGTTTCCACGATGTATCTCTAAACTAAACTAAACTAAATAAAGTCCGATTAAAGATAGTTCAAAGGTCTCCAATGAAGTAGATGGTAGGTCAGCACCGCACTAGCTGATCAGAGGACGGTTCAGTAAGTTGCCTGATAACAGCTGGGACGAAAACGGACCCTGAATCTGGAGGTACTTTTGTATCTCTTGCCTGATGGGAGAAGGGAAAAGAGGGAGTGACCGGGATGAGACCGGTCCTTGATTTAGCTGGTGGCCTTGCCAAGGCAGCGTGAAGTACAGATGAGTCAATGCATGGGAGGTTCATTTGGATGATGGCCTGTTACAGTCACTGTTATACTCTTCCCTGTTACAGTCAGTTCCAGTACACTGTACCACCTCACCAGAGAGCCATGTATATTCAATTGCATTGCGGCAGTAAATCAACTAACACGGCAACACCATAACACCAAGATGTATTTGTTTTCATTGATGTTGAACTCAACAAAAAAAACCTCCAAAAAAAATTGCGGAATTTCCTTTTTTGATCACAGTTTGTGTGAAAGTAGTAAAGAAACAAACTGCTGGAGAATCTCACCGGGTCAGGTTGCATCTGTGGAAGGAAACGGACATTTGATGTTTTGGGTCAGGATCCTTCTTCAGACTGTCCAATGCCTGAAGATAGAAACAAAATGCTGGAGCAACTCAGCGGGACAGGCAGCATCGCTGGATAAAAGGAACGGGTGGTGCTTCGGGTCGAGACCCTTCTTCAGGCTGAGAGTCAGGGGAGAGGGCGGCACAGAGATAAGGAAGTGTAAGGTGTGAAAACGAGACATCAGAGGGGATGAAGTATGTAGAATAGATGATTGTTAGCTAGGAGAAGGTCTCAATCAAACTTTGCTGCCTGACCTGCTGAGTTCCTCCAGCAGTTTGTTTTTGCTGACGCTTTCAGCATCGGCAGTCTTGTGTATCTCCTTGTGTGAACGTAGACTGATGGTTGTTATATTTATATTCTTAATTCTTGTCAAAGTAAATATTCCCTTTGAAAGTCTATAATCAAATCATTTTATGATTTTATGTTATCAGACATAATTTACTGATTTCCTGACTGTCAAACTGAAAATCACTTTGGAAAGGGAATAGACAAACAAACAGACTACCAACATCTGGGGCACAATTATATAAGCTAAAATGCAACTAGCATTAATACATATATAAATATTGCAGCATTAAGGGCACTATAATTTTACACATCATTAATCGTATACTTTATACGTCTGTAGAGTTTTTCCCCAAGTCAAGCTAAATAAACATTTGCATTGTTCGATATTTTTCTCCTCTTCAAAGGAACTGTCATCTATTTCCACTGAAATATAATTTTTCTGACTTGGGAGGGTGGATATTATAACAAAAACATAAATGATTAAAATCATGGAACAATAATCTTAGCTAATCATACCACTCCTTACAGACTTATTACTTTCACATGAAATATTTTGTGTGTATATTCAAAATGCTGGATCTTTCAAATCACTAAGGCGAATTTTGAGCTTAATTGTATCTATATCAGTGGCAGTGAATCACACTTCTTAATTTAGTTTAGAGGTACAGCATAGAAACAGGCCCTTCGGCCCACTAAATCTATGTCGACCGTCGCTCACCCGTTCACACTAGCTCTATCTTATCCCACTTTCTCATCCAATCCCTATACATTGGGGAAAAATGTGCACAATTACCCTGCAAATCCTGCACGTCTTTGGGATGTGGAAGGAAACCCACGGGGTCATAGGGATAATGTGCAAACTCCACACAGACAGCACCTGAGGTCAGGACGGAATCCGGGATTCTGACACAGTAGACTGTGATCTTGTGATCAACTATAATTTCATTTGTTTGAGAATATTTAAATTTCTATGTTCCCGGTGAATTATTTCATGAACAGCTCATCCGTTGAATCTCTCCTGCATCCTTTCCAACTTAAAGACATCCTTCCCATAGCTGGGTGACTAGAACTGTACACATTATTCCAAGTGTGATCTCACCAACGACATGTGTAGCTGTATCATGAGATCCCAACGTTTATACTCCATGCCCATCCCAACAAAGGCAAGCATGCCAAACGCCTTCTTTACTGTCCACTTGACTTTCCACTTCCAGGCAACCTGTATTCCCAGATCACTCTGTCCTGCCACACTCTCAAAGTCTTTCAAAGTCCAACATCTTAAGCTTGTCAGAGTTCAATTCTATTTACCATCCCTTGTCCGCCTTCCCAACCAATCTAGATCCTGCTACAACTTAGATATTATACCACCAACTTTGGTGGTGTCACCTGCAAATTTACCAACAACGTTAAATGCATTGTCACCAAATCCTTAATGTAGATAACAAACAATAATGGACCCAGCACCAATCCCGGCAACAGTCTGCTGGTCACAGCCTCCAATTAGAAAAGCCCTCCACAAATACCCTTTGGCTCCCACCTTCAAGCCAACTTTCAATCCAATTGGCAAGCTCACCTTGGATCCCATGCAATCTAACCTACCAGACAACCCTGCTCCTATCATTACATGAACAAAGGCCTTGCCATTTTCCATATAGACCTGGTCCATTGCCTTGCTCTCATCACTTCTCTTGGTGACCTCTTCAAAAATCTCAATCAGATTTGTGAGACACAATTTCTCACACACAAAGCCATGCTGACTATCTCTATGCTGGTAGAAACTATCTCTAGGAATCCCCTCCAATAATTGTCCCATCACTGACCCTCTGGTTCACTTGCCTGTGGTTCTCTGGCTTGTCCTAGCTGCCCTTGTAAAGTAACGGTAAAACATTGCATTGTAACTTTGTCAGCACCCTTTATGTGGCCGGCCTTTATGTGGCTACCTTGGGTGTGCAAGCAAAGAATTTCACTGTGACTTAAAGTATTAACTCATTCATTCATTCAAACCCTCCACTCCTCCGGAAGCTCACCTGTGGCTAAAGGTGTTGCAAATATCTCTGCAAAGGCCTCTGTAATTTCCTCCCTAGCTTCCCACAAGGTCCGAAGCTACACTTGGTCCAGCTCTGGGGATTTATACACATTAATGCACTTTAATAATAATAATAATAATAATAAGATATTTTATTGTCATTGCACAGAGGTACAATGAGATTTGGTATGCAGCTTCCATCCGATGTAATAACTTAATTAACTAAAAATTTACAGACCCAGGGGAAACAAGATTTTAAAAAACAGTACAAAGTGCAAATAGGTCTGCGCCGGGTCGATGTGCGACGTGACCATCCGAGGGAGACAGTTAATGAGGGGGGGGAGGAGGGGGGGGGGGACACTCGGCAGGGCCGGTTCAGAGCAGCTATAGCTCTGGGGATGAAGCTGTTCCTAAGTCTGGAGGTGCGGGCGTAGAAGGCCACGTAACGTCTGCCGGAAGGTAGAAGTTCGAAAACCACCATTACCTCTTTGTTGGTAATTTGGATCTGATCTGCCACTTCATAATTCCTACGTCTCAATAAAAACAGATGAGAATTTTTCACTTAATACCTCCACCATCTTTTGTAGGTCCACAGCAAGACAGGCATGCTGATCATTAACGGGACCTATCCCTTCCCTCGCCACCATTTTAATATGCCTGTAGAATCTCTTGGGAGTTTCCTTCACCTTGCCAGCCAGCTCCATTTTGTGTGGTCATTATGTCCTCCTGCTTGATCTCCACTGCCTAAATGCTTCCTCTTTCCTGACCAGGGACCAAACATGTCTCATCAACCAGCATTCTCTAGTCTTGCCAGCATCACCCTCCACCCTAGCAGGAACGTGCTGCCCCTGTATTCTTGCTATCTCACTTTTGAAAGCCTCCCACTTGCCAGCTGTCCCTTTCCCTGCAAACAGACTTTCACAATCAACCTTTGCAAGTTCCTGCTTAATGCTTACAAAATCACCTTGCTCCAGTTTAGGACCTTAACTTGAGGGCCAGACCTACCTACCTTCTCCATAACTGCTTTAAAACAAATAGAACTAACTTGAATTTTCTCAGGATCTTAGTTTTTCCCAGGGTCTCAGCTGTTGTTCTCTCCAACTCGCTGAATTATTACTATGTTATGTTAATCCATACGTTTTAAAAATGTACAAGAATCATGTAACTGCTGCATGTTGACTTAACTCGTATTTAATTTCCTTTTGGTTGTGTCCTAAATTACTCTGTCCCAGCATTCTAATGTCTCTCAGTTAATTTGTGCTAATTGCATTATTTATCAGTAATCAGTGTGCACTCTAGACTTTAGAGGTACAGTGTGGAAACAAGCCCTTTAGCCCACCGAGTCCTTATCTCGACAGAGATGCAATTTTTTTCTGTAACGTATCTCCGTCAGCACTGCGGCTAACATTGAGGAGCTGGCGGCCTCTTGCTGAGGATCGACTTTGGGAGCTCCAACCGTGGGAGCTTGTGGACTCTAACATCATGGAGTTCGCGATCCCTTGGCTAGGGATCGACTTCGGGTGCTCCAACCACAAGAGCTTCCACTGCCCCGATCGCGGGAGCTTCGACCCCCCCGATGTGGGAGATTCGGCCTCCGGCTGCGGGAACTTCGATCGCCCCGACTGCGGATGGTTCGACTGCCCCGTCCGTGGGAGAATAAAAACTGAAGAAGATTAGACTTTATTGCCTTCCACCACAGTGAGGAATGTGGGGAATCCGCTGTGGTGGATGTTTATGTTAAGTTTTATGTAGTTGTGTGTCTTGTTGCTTTTTCACGTATGGCTGTATGGTAAATCGTGTTTCACTGTACCTTAATTGGTACACGTGACTATAAAATACCTTTTGAACCCTTTGAACCTTAGTGAACTCTTGCATCTGCAGTCTCCCCTCTAACA